>ML663008.1:9217496-9855035 GCA_007570785.1 Antilocapra americana | reverse complement strand
ATCTACTTGTAATTTCCACTTAAAAATTGGAGTTTTAATTGAAATTTGTCCGAATTTATAGACCTACAACCAGAGAATAATGTTTCTAAAATACAGAGGATTTCCAAATAGGGAAGGGATATATTTCTCTGTTTGTTTAGATCTTTTTCCCCCTTCAGTAACATTTTGTAAGTTTCTCTATAAATATCTTGAATACCTTGTGTTAAATTTATTACTAGGTAACTTACAATTTTTGCTATTATTGCAGAACAAGATTTTATTATTATATTTTAAATTGGTTGTTGCTGTTATATAGAAATGGTATTGATTTCTGGATCTTGATCTTATATCTGACAGCCTTGCTGAAATTTCTGATTAACTCTTATTGCTTCCAGATTTTATTAGATTATGTATGTTCACAATCATATTATGTTTAAATGACTAACTTTATGTTTGTTATATTGCATTTCTTTTTATTGCTTTCTTATATTATCTAGGTTCAGTAATATATTCAATAATGGGTGTGATACTAGGCATCCTTTTCTTGTTCCCAACTTTAATGCATTTCTAGAGTTTCACTTTAAAAATGATGTATATTCTACATTCCATGAAGATAAAGCAGTATCTTTTAGTTGAGTAAGCTTTTCTTCCCAGTTTACAAAGGTTTTATATCATGAATAAGTGTCTTTATACATTAGTCTGAATTCATCTGATTATAGCTTTTAAATAATCTGATATATTGCATGTTTTTTGATAACAAACTCACTTTATGCCTATTAAAAATCTCTACATTTGTTTATATATAGTTCACTTGGGAGACATTTGTGTATGCTTTTGTAAATAAGACTGCTATATGTTTGCTTATTTGTTTATCCATAAATGCATATTTTTTGGCACTAATTTTTATGTCAGTACAATCCTAGTCTCGTAAAAAAGAACTATGTATATGCTTCCTAATTTTTTGTCTTCTAGCAAACTGAAATAGAATGAGGATTTTATGTTCCATGAAGCTTTGGTAAGACTTGTTTCTAAAACTATCTTGACTTGGTACCTTTAGATGTAGATTTATTTTACTATCAATTCCCTGGTTTCAGTTTAGACAAGTTTTTCATTTCTTTTTACATTTCAGAATTTACTGGCATACTGTTTTCTTTCCCAAGGTTCTTTAAACCTTTTAGAGCAAGTGTTTATCTTTTCTTAATATCTATGTCAAATCATCATAAATTGTTGCACATTTTTTTCCTTTATTATTTCATCTTTTCTACTTTCCTTAAATGTACTCTATTTTATTCTAGTTTCTTGCATGGAATATTTATCTCATTACTTTTCTTATAATTTTGTTAAAAGCATTTTTTTCTTTTTTTTTTTAATTGGAGAGACTAGCATTGAAACATATACACACTACATGTATAAAATAGATAGCTTTTGGGAAGTTGCTGCATAACATGGGGAGCTTGACCTGGTGCTGTGACAATCTACAGGGTTAGGATATGGCGAGAAAAGTGGGAGGGAGGTTGAAGAGGGAGGGAACATATGTATACTTAGAACTGATTCACACTGAAGCAATTATTGTCCAATTAAAAACATTTTTAACATGAAGGATAATTTTAAATATAGCATAGTTTCTGTTCTTTATGATTTGATATCTGATCTTTTCAATTTGTTCATTTCTAAGTGCTTTAAGTTTGCAATAATTGTCCCAATAATCTTTGAGATTCTCAACATTGTTTAAGTCTGTTTTTAAAGTATCCTTTGATCCTGTTTTTAAAGTATTCATCTTTTCCTGTGGCTAGCCAGATATTTTCTTCATTTGTCTTTTCATTAGCATTAAGAATCACACTTGATGTGATGAGTATCAGTACCACCTTCCTGATCTATTCTAGCTCAAGACCTTATCTCCTGTCCCAGGCCACTGTGCAAAGGCCAGACTCTTCTTTATCAGACTAAGTACAGACCTCCCCATCGTTCCTGTGGCTTCTGTCTCCTTTTAACTTCCTCTTTATTTGGGATCTTTTTTTAAATTTTGTTTTATAAAATCTCATCTATTTTTTAAATTTATTTTTGATAATTTTCATTCAATACTTTTAATAATTTTTAGAAAAAAAGATTTTTTAGATTATTTCTTATGCTTTACTCATAGAAACAAACAAGCATACAAAATTTGCCCAAACTTTTGTAGGACAACTTAGCTGGGAAGTTAATTCTGAATTGTAACATGTATTCCTTCACGTATAGAATGAAATGTTCCATTCTGTTCTCTTCTTGTTATGAATTAAAAAAAAAAAAGTATCCTGCTGTCATATAATCATTGTGATTTTGCAGAAAAAAAATGTTTTTTGTCTGGTAACTTTTAAGAGTTTTCTTTTTCTTTTTTTTGATATAATATAGTTTTGTTATCAAGTACCTAGTTATGAATGCATTTTTATTTGTCTTCTTTAGAATTCAAAATAAACTTTTTTAAATTTTATTTATTTTTTATTGGAGGTAATTGCTTTACAGAATTTTATTATTTTCTGTCAAACCTCAACATGAACAGCCATAGGTATACATCTATCTGCTCCCTTTTGAACTTCCCTCCATCTCCCTCCCCGCCCCACCCATCTAGGTCGACACAGAGCCCCTGTTTGAGTTTCCTGAGCCATACAGCAAATTCCCACTGGCTATCTATTTTACATACGGTAATGTAAGTTTCCATGTTACTGTTTCCATACATCTCACCCTCTCCTCCCCTCTCCCTGTGTCCATAGTCTATTCTCTATGTCTGTTTCTCCATTGCTGTCCTGTAAGTAAATTCTTCAGTACCATTTTTCTAGATTCCATGTATATCCATTAGAATATGATATGTGTCTTCCTCTTTCTGACTAATTTCACTCTATATAGTAGGTTCTAGACTCATCCACCTCATTAGAACTGACTCAAAGATGTTCCTTTCTTTGGCTGAGTTGTATTCCATCGTGTATATGTACCACAATTTCTTTATCCATTCATCTGTTGATGGACATCTAGGTTGCTTCCATGTTCTAGCTATTGTAAATAGTGCTGCAATAAACAATGGGATATATGTGTCTTTTTCAATTTTGGTTTCCTCAGGATATATGCCTAGAAGTGGGATTTCTGGATCATATGGTGTTTTATTCCTATCACACTGAGTATGTATTTCTATAATTCAGAAAAGGTTTAGCCATATTAAGCCTTTGTTTATTGTGGTTCTTGTTTAATCATTGAACCTATTATTAGTCTCTTGTTCTGCATGAAATATATTTATTCTCTTTATTTTCCTTTGATCCACCTGCTTATTCTCAATCAATTTTGTGCCTGTAGGTTTGAAGTTTCTGGACCATTTACATAATCAATTATGTTGTTTCACAAAATTGTTTATTTTATACTACTTAGATTGACAATGTTTCCGTAATTTATTGTCTCTTTCTCTTTTATTTTTTTTTATTGCTACTTATTTGAGACAGAGAGGGAGTTTAACAAACAAATTCATCAAATTATTTCAACTGGAAGTCCCCTGACTTACATGTTCAAGTGGGTGGAGAAAATTGCATAAGAGACTTGTTTATTAAGTTTGAAATTGGTATATTTTTATGATGGATATTAAATGCATGGATGACAATATTAAAAATTTAAAATTATTCACATTTGATTAGTGGACTGAAGAAAATTTAACAGGAATAGCTATAGTCTTTGATATTATTTCTATCACTAAAAATGTGGCAAACTATTCAGTATTAATATATATAATAAAACTACTCAGTTTTCATATATAAAACATCCTAGTACGTTAGTTGCTTAAAAATACAGTTAAATGTGGTTGCAGAATTACTTACAAGAAATTGTGCAAAGCTCTGAAAATAACAGCCTAGCAGAAAAGTATAAAACAATTAAACAGATAAATATATATATATATATATTTAAAATTATGACAAAAGCTATAGCTATAAGAGGAGCTGTGAGAGAGAGGAGAACTTAAGTGAGACTTTGAACTGGTATAGTTCTCTCAAGACCAATGTCTTGAGACTGGATTGGGCAAATAAGATGCTTGCCGGTAATGAATGCTTTTATGTATCCTGGCAAAAAGGGTAAGTTGTTCAAAATTTCTAAGTTAGAAAATAATTGTTGTCTTCTAGAAATTAGCTGAAACAGAGATCAGTGGGAGAAGTGGCAAAAGATGGATTTGAGAAATGAAAAGGGCCCTGTTCCCAGAAGGATTTTAGGCCATGTTTCGAGTTTGGATCATAACTGAAACTCAAAGAAATGCAGATCCAAGCCAATAAATGAAATGATTTTATTCAAAATATATACTTGTCAGTATGATAACTGTTCTCATGTGATGGGTAAATAACATCAGCTTAGATGTATAATAAAAACAACAACAATGACAAATGCACCAGCTTACCAGTCAGACTCAATAAATTTGGACTTTGCTGTCATTAGCTGAGTCACTGCAACTTGAGCTTTTGTGGATCAATTCCTTTTTGGCCTCTTGCTTCAAATCATTTATTGCCCTACTGAAAAAAGAAATGTAAGAAATAGGGTTTAAAGTTTCTTGTAGTAAACTGTTCATTCTGTCTAAGACTGGCCCGATATGATGTTTAATATTATGTGTCAACTTGAATGGGGCATGGTGCCCAGATATATGGTCAAATATTATTTTGGGTGTTTTTTATAAGAGTGTTTTAGGTGGGATTAACATTTACATCACTTCAGTTCAGTTCAGTCTCTCAATTGTGTCCAACTCTGCAACCTCATGGCCTACAGCACGCCAGACCTGCCTGTCCATCACCAATTCCAGAGTTTACTCAAACTTATGTCCATTGAATTGGTGATGCCATCCAACCATCTCATCCTCTGTTATCCCTTTCTCCTCCTGCCTTCAATATTTCCCAGAATCAGAGTCTTTTCAAATGAGTCAGTTCTTCACATCAGGTGGCCAAAATATTAAGAGTTTCAGCTTCAACATGAGTCCTTCCAATGAACACTCAGGACTGATTTCCTTTAGGATGGACTGGTTAGAACTCTTTGCTGTCCAAGGGACTCTCAAGAGTCTTCTCCAACACCACAGTTCAAAAGCATCAAGTGTTCAGCACTCAGCTTTCTTTATAGTCCAACTCTCACATCCATACATGACTACTGGAAAAACCATAGCCTTGATGTGATGAACCTTTGTGGGCAAAGTAATGTCTCTGCTTTTTAATATGCTGTCTAGGTTGGGCATAACTTTCCTTTCAAGGAGCAAGCATCTTTTAATTTCATGGCTGCAGTCACCATCTGCAGTAACTTTGGATCCCCACCCCAAAATAGTCAACCACTGTTTCCATTGTTTCCCCATCTATTTGCCATTAAGTGATGGGACTGCATGCCATGATCTTTGTTTTCTGAATGTTGAGCTTTAAGCCAAGTTTTTCACTCTTGTCTTTCACTTTCATCAACAGGCTCTTTAGTTCTTCTTTGCTTTCTGCCATAAAGGTGGTGTCATCTGCATATCTGAAGCTATTGATATTTCACCTGGCAATATTAATTCTAGCTTGTGCTTCATCCAGCCCAGCATTTCTCATGATGTACCCTGCATATAAGTTAAATAAGTGAGTGACAATATACAGTCTTGACATACTCCTTTTCCTATTTGGAACCATTCTGTTATTCCATTTCCAGTTCTAACTGTTGCTTACTGATCTACATACAGATTTCTCAAAAGGCAGGTCAGGTGGTCTGGTATTCTCATCTCTTTCAGAATTTTCCACAGTTTATTGTGATTCACATAGTCAAAGGCTTTGGCATAGTCAATAAACCAGAAATAGATGTTTTTATGTTTCTATTATGAATCCTACTCTGAACAAATAATGTTTCACAGAATATCAGTTCATTAAAAAGAAGATTACCTAAGTTTTATATTTTTCACTGTTTAATGTTTAATTTCAAGGTGTTTAATGACTGACACCTTGACTTCTTTCAAAATATATAGAAAACACGTTGAAAGTGCATAAAATACAACAGTGAACACTATTAGTCAAGATAAAGAAAAATAAAATGATCAAATAAGAAGACTCAAACCTGATATAATAATTCAGCTTGAGTTGTTTACATTGTAGAGGTTGACCAGACATCTGTGCTTCAGTTTATTAACAGAACTAAAAACAAAAGTTTTTCATTTTAGAAAATAATTCAGTTGCTGAGAAGAAAAGGCTCAATTCTCACACTTTGAAATTGAGGCATTATGAAAATATACACCCAATTATGAATACTGGCTTCTTTTGTGATTTAATTTACAAAATGTGATTAAAGTTCCAAAAGTCATGTAATGCTGTTGATTTTTTCTATTAGCACCTCTCTCACTTTTTATATTAATATAGTACTGAGTTCCAATAATTTGTAAGTTCTGTAAAGCTAACTTTTGTTTTGCACATTGCTGTTATCATCAGGTAATCTGATGATGATGTGTGTGTGTGTGTGTGTGTGTGTGTGTGTTTAATGTACTTATGAATTATTCAGATATTTCTAAGATTAATTAGAATTCATGAGATGACTTTCTAATATACTCAACAAAATTCTGTAATGTCTATGAAAAATCTAAACTCCAGTAATAATAAATAACTTGAGGCACAGATATTTATACTTTAATAAATACAATTATTTATATCAAACATATAGGAAGAAAAACTCCTCTTAATGAGCAAATACATGGGCACTAAACAATGCCATTCTCTTTTGAAGGTATACCAGTGTAATTAAATTTGATTATATTCAAAGAGCACATATTAAGGAGCTAAATCGGGAACTTTAAGGGTGCAAATATGGTTTTCATCTTCAAAGAGCTTACTATTAAGCACTAATAGTTCAGTTCAGTTCAATTGCTCAGTCGTGTCCGACTTTTTGCAACCCCATGGACTGTAAGACACCAGACTTCCCTGTCCATCACCAACTCCCGGAGCTTAATCAAACTCACTTCCCTCGAGTCGGTGATGCCATACAACCATCTCATCCTCTGTCATCCCCTTCTCCTCCTGCCTTCAATCTTTCCCAACATCAGGGTCTTTCCCAGTGAGTCAATTTGTTGCCTCCGATTGCCAAAGTATTGGAGTTTCAGCTTCAGTTTCAGTTCTTCCAATGACTATTCAGGACTGATTTCCTTTAGGAGTTACTGGTTTGATCTTCTTGCAGTCCAAGGGTCTCTCAAAAGTATCCTCCAACACCACAGTTCAAAAGCATCAATTCTTCCAACTCTCATATCCATACATGACTACTGGAAAAACTATAGCTTTGACTAGACTGACCTTTATTAGCAAAGCAATGTCTCTGCTTTTTAATATGCTATCTACGTTGGTCATAGCTTTTCTTCCAAGAGCAAGCATTTTTTAATTTCATGGCTGCAGTCACCATCTGCAGTGATTTTGTACCCCCCAAAAATAAAGTCTCTCACTGTTTCCATTGTTTCCCCATCTATTTTCCATGAAGTGATGGGAATAGATGCCATGATCTTTGTTTTCTGAATGTTGAGTTTTAAGCCAGCTTTTTCACTCTCCTCTTTCACTTTCATCAAGAGCCTCTTTAGATCCTCTTTACTTTCTGCCAGAAGGGTGGTGTTATCTGAATATCTAAGGTTTTTATATTTCTACTGGCAATCTTAATTCCAGCTTGTGCTTCATCCAGCCTGGTATTTCCCATGATGTACTCTGCATATATGTTAAATAAGCAGAGTGACAATATACAGCCTTGACATACTCCTTCTCCTATTTGGAATCAGTCCGTTGTTCCATGTCAAGTTCTAACTGTTGCTTTTTGACCTGAATACAGATTTTTCAGGAGGCAGGTAAGGTGATCTGGTAGTCCCATCTCTTTAAGTATTTTCCATAGTTTGTTATGATTCTCATAGTCAAAGGCTTTGGGATATTCAATAAAGCAGAAGTAGATGTTTTTCTGAAACTCTCTTGCTTTTTCTATCATCCAACGGGTGTTGGCTATTTGGTCTCTGCTTCCTCTGCCTCTTCTAAATCCAGCTTGAGTGTCTGGAAGTTCTTGGTTCACATACTGTTGAAGCATCACTTGGAGATTTTGGGGCATTACTTTGCTAGTGTCTGAGATGAGCACAATTGTGAGATAGTTTGAACATTCTCTGGCATTACCTTTCTTTGGGATTGAAATGAAAGTTAATCTTTTCCAGCCCTATGGCCACTGCTGAGGTTTCCAAATTTGCTGTCATATTGAGTGCCACACTTTAACAGCATCATATTTTAGGACTTGAATCTAGGTGAGTGATCACACCATCATGGTTATCTGTGTCATTAAGATCTTTTGGTATAGCTCTTCTGTGCATTCTTGATGCCTCTTCTTAATATCTTCTGCTTCTGTTAGGTCCATACCATTTCTGTTAGGTCCGTACCTTATGGTGCACATTTTTGCATGATGTATTCCCTTGCTATCTCTAATTTTATTGAAGAGATCTCTAGTCTTTCCCTTTCTGTTGTTTTTTCTTTGCATTGATCACCAAAGAAAGCTTTCTTATCTCTCCTTGCTATTTTTGGGATTCTGCATTCAGATGCTTATATCTTTCCTTTTCTCCTTTGCCTTTCACTTCTCTTGTTTTCATAGCTATTTCTAAGGCCTCTTTAGACAATAATTATCCTGCTTTGCATTTCTTTTTCTTGGGGATGGTCATGATCACTGCCTCCTATACAATGTCACAAACCTCTATCCATAGTTCTTCAGGCACTCTATCAAATCTAATCCCTTGAATCTGTTTGTCACTTTCCCTGTATAATTGTAAGGGATTTGATTTAGTTCATACATGAATGGCCTAGTGGTTTTCCCTACTTTCCTCAGTTTAAATCTGAAGTTTGCAATGAAGAGTTCATGATCTGAGCCATAGTCAGCTCCCAGGCTTGTTTTTGTTGACTGTATAGAGCTTCTCTATATTTGGCTGCAAAGAATATAATCAGTCTGATTTTGGTATTGACCATTTGGTTATATCCATGTGTAGAGTTGTCTCTTGTGTTGTTGGAAGCGGGTGTTTGCTATGACCAGTGTGTTCTCTTGGCAAAACACTTTAACTATTCCTGCTTCATTTTGTACTCCAAGGCCAAACTTGCCTGCACCTCATGGTATCTTTTGACTTCCTAATTTTGCATTGCAGTCCCCTGTGATGAACAGGACATCTTTTGAGGGGGTTAGTTCTAAAAGGTCTTGTAGGTCTTCATAGAACAGTTCAACTTCACCTTCTTCAGTGTTAGTAGTTTGAGAAGTTTTGGATTACTTTGATATTGAATGGATTGCCTTGGAAAACTGAGCGCTAATAGGTAGGTCATGAAATGTCACATGTAACTTTTAAAGTTGAAGTTGAATAATGCATGCAAATAAGAAAGACACACAAAATGGAAAATGAAAGTTCCTTGTAGGCAGTAGTTATGTTTTATGTACTCCCGTTGTGTACCTACAACAACACAGAAAATGTTGATTCTCCATGAATATCATTTTTTTTTAATTTCAAGAAAAAGTCTTTGTTAGCATAGGAAACAGTACTATTGGTTTATGAATGATTTTTGGATTTTTAATTTTGAAAAGGATCCACTTCTTCCACCTAATAATTTCCTAGAAAAATGTCACCCTGTTAAAAATAGCAAGTAACTTCTCTTTTATTTATACATGTTTAACATAATAACTGGGACTTCTCTCATAGCTCAGTTGGTAAAGAATCTGCCTGTAATGCAGGAGACCCAGGTTCAGTTCCTAGGTCAGAAAGATCCCCTGGAAAAGGAAATCACAACCCATTCCCGTATTCTTGCCTGGAAAATCCCATTGACAGAGGAACCTGGCAGGCTACAGTCCATGGTGTCCCAAGAGTCGGACATGACTCAGCGACTAAACTACTACTGCTAACATAATAACTTACTTGGAGAGTGCATCAGAAAGAGATTATAAATGACACACAGCTTAAAGAAAGAGAAAGTGATAGAGATGCAATGGAAACAGCAAATACATGCCCTATTTATTTAGATTAATTCTTCCGTTTTTTCTATGAGGTCCGAAGGTAGCACATCTGTTTTGTTCTACAACAAATTATTTCTTATACAGAATTCACAGATATATTGGAAACTCAAAAACTGTACTTCTGTTTCCAGTTTGAAATGTCATCTGGCCAGCAGTACTTGAAAAAGCCTCCTCTACCTTTCACTAAAGTAGTTAGGAAGAGACTTAAAAAGATGAAATTGCAAAAACTGAACTGGGACTCACTGTCGACTTATTGTCAGAATATGAGAGGAATTTCCATTAACTACAAGGCCAAGGGGAGTGGATTAAACATACAATCAGTATGATGCTGCTAGTGTGCCTGCCTGCCAGAAAATAGATAGAAAGACCTTTATTCCTTCCCTCTTTCTCTAATCCCTGGATCAGAAACAAAATCTCAACCAAGCATAAAACTGAATAGCCATCCTTCTGCTGACTGCATGCTAAATTTTAGGCAGTGTTTCAATTTCCCATGCCCCTTGCCCTGACCTCTAATACTATGTCTCATTCTTTATCTCTTCAGATATTATAATTTAAAAAAAATTGAACAAGAGAAGGAAAAGAATTATTGGAAATGACTTGAAAGCTGAGACTGATTTCCTGTGACTAGAGTGCTAATTGAGGGGAAGGGAAAACATGATAAACTCTAATAGGATCTTTTCTGTATTTACTCTTGATCTGTTGAGTATTAGACACATTTAATGTAGATGGGAGAAGACCCACATCAACAGATGAAAATACTCAGTAAATAAACATATGTTGGAAATTATACTGTAATGATGTATTCTATGATCTGTAACTTTATGCAATTATTTGCCTAAGTTGATAGGATTTGGATATCCACATCCCTTTTCAGTGATAGGTAAACCTGAATAACAGTATTAATAATTGCATCTATCTGAGATGCCACTATGCTACACACACACACACACACACACACACACACACACACACACATTGAGGTACTCAATTTCCTGATATCTTGCAATATTTTTCTCTAGAGTACTAAGACCTCTGAACTATGACTTATTTACTTATTTTTCTAATAGTGCTTTCACTGACTAGATTATATACTCAATGAGTGTAAAATCCTTCTCTGTTTTGCTCACCTGATTAAAAAGCCAACAACAAAGTTAAAATGGAGATTGAGGGGGAAAAGACTGAAAGATATCGAAAACACCTAGATAGGTAATTATCTTCCTCTAAGCCTTAGATTGGGAGCTTCCCTGGTGGGTCAGATAGTAAAAATATCTGCCTGCAATACCGGAGACCTGGGTTTAATCCCTGGGTTGACAAGATCCACTGGAGGAGGGCATGGCAACCCACACCAGTATTCTTGCCTGGAGAATCCTCATGGACAGAGGAGCCTGGCAGGCTACAAGTGTTGAACACAACTGAGTGACTAACAAAGCCTTAGATCGTGAAGTAAACTTATACCTGTCAACATATACTGGAATTTCTAGTGTGTTTCATACCTGTAAGCAATGCCATACAGACTTTAAAATAGGTGGCTATTCCTAAAGACTATCAAAATATTTTAAGAAAATGATACAAACAACTTCTTCCTCAAACCGTGATTCTAACTACAAGCTAATTCATGCAGATGTATTTTTGAAGGTATCGTATTAATTCCATTTCTCTGAGGCAGAAGTGGTGATTACAATGCTTCACATGATTCTTCAGAATGTATATAGGTCAGGGCCTTTTGTGGACCCTGATATTTTTCTTTTGTCCAGAGAAAGCAGATCTTCAGAGTCATTAGAAAACTAGCAAATTATTTAGTGCTTTCATTTTGGCATTAAAACCTATATACTGGATGTTTTTATTATTCTTGTCATAGATGAAATATGCTATAGCATTTTTGTGTCATATTTGTACATAATGTTATATACTTTCAGCTAAAAGAGCTTCTCATATTAATTAATATAAAGATTTCAGTAGAAGATAGGACTTATATCTGTCATAAGGTGTATAAAGATAAAAAATTATACCCTATTTTGACTATCAGAATAAAATTCTTATGGATATATTTAAAATAAGATATAATGAAGAACAAAAGTTGATGATGTTGATAATCAACTTGCCTTCTTTGCTAGAATGAAGAAAAAAATATATGAGAGGAAGAAAAAAATGGAAAGAGCAGTTATAATTGAGGAAAGCAAATAGAGCCCCAATATAAGAATAAAAAGTGTTCTTAACAGAAATCTGACAAATTTTTGGAAGGTTATTATATAAAACATAACTATGAATTTGCCAGCTTAAAAATAATTGAGTAGCATTTAAGTTGAAAATCATCCTGCATTCAACAGTAAAATTAATGAAAGAATCTGGATGATAAGAGACACTTCCTGGTCACAGTTTCATTGTCTTAAATTGTGGAGACAGCAAAAATGCTTGAGAGAATGTAATCAATGCTTACAAAACTTTGACAGAAGACAATCATGTTCCCCAAATTTTACATCCTGTAAGTTTTCTTTCATGTATATTATCAGTCCCACACGTACAACCCAGAACCTATTCTACTCAACTTAAAAGAAAGCACAGTGGTTGAGTAGTTATTAAGCTATGTTCAACTGTTTGTGACCCCATGGAGGGTAACCCACCAGGCTACTCTGTCCATGAGATTTCCCAGGCAAAAATACTAGAATACTGGGTTGCCATTTCCTTCTCTAGGGGGTCTTCCCAACTTACAGATGGAACTTGGGTCTCCTGCATTGCAAGCAGAGTCTTTGCCAACTGAGCCACTAGGGAAGACCCTAAAAGCCAGTGTACATACATACAAACAAAACTACATAGGGTTCTTAGAAAAAAAAAAAGTATTGATAAAATCTACAAATTAGGGAGGTGAAAGAAGATGGTGGAGAAGTAAGATGGCAAGAACACTAGCTTCCCCACAAATACATCAAAAACCCATCAAGATATGGAACAACTCCTACAAAGCAACATCTAGGTGACAGCAGAAGACCCTAGGCCTCCAGAAGGGCAAGCTAAGCTTCCTGTAATGAGAACATAGGCACAAGTCACCCCTAACAGGAAATCAACACAAACCACCCAACCAACATTTCCCTCCAAGGGCAAAAACCAGAAGGAAGAAGTAATACAGCCCTAAAGCCTGGGAAAAGTAGACCTCAAGTGGAGCAAGTTAGAAAAAAAAAAGATGAAAAACAGAGAAATACAGCACAAATGAAAAATGCAAGGTAGAAACTCACAAGACCAAATAAATAAAGAGGACATAAACAATCTCCCTGGAAGAGAATTCAGAATAATGATAGTAAAGATGCTTGAAAGATTTGAAAATAGAATGGAGAAAATGCAAGAAACATTTAACATAGTTAATACAATCACCAAGGACATAGAAGAAATAGAGAATAAGCAAACAGCAATGAGTAACACAATTACTGAAATTAAAAATTCTCTGGAAGGAAACAATAGCAAAATAACTGAGACAGAGAAACAGATAAGTGAGCTGGAGGATAGAATGATGGAAATAACTGCTGAAGAACAGACTAAAGGAAAAGGAATGAAAAAAAAAATTGAGGATAGCCTCAGACACCTTTGAGACAATATTAAACATATCAACATTTGAGTTATAGGGGTCCCAGAGGAAGAAGATAAAAAGAAAGGCACTGAGAAAGTTTTTGAAGAAATTATAATAGAAAACTTCCCAACATGGGAAATTAAGGAAATAGTCAAGTCCAAGAAGTCCCTTACAGGATTAAGTAGAAACACATCAAGACATATATTAATCAAGCCAGCAGAGATTAAGCAAAAAGAAAGAATATTAAAAGCAACAAGGGAAATGCAACAAGTAACATAAAGTTAAAATAGTAAAAAGTAAAAAGTTTAAAAAAGTAAAAAGTAAAATACAAGGGAAAACCAATATGATTAACAGCAGATGTTACACCAGAAATTCTGCAGGCCAGAAAGGAATGACAGGATATATTTAAAGTACCAAAAGAGAAAAATCTACAACCAAGATTACTATATTCAGCAAAGATCTCATTCAAAATTGATGGAGAAATCAGAAGCTTTACAGACAAGCAGAAGTTAAGAGAATTCATCTCTACCAACCAGCCTTGCAACAAATACTAAAGTAACTTACATAGCCAGTAAAAACCAGAGAAAAGAAAAGACCTAAAAAAAAAAAATCAAGAAAATGCCAATAGGAACATATGTATCAATAATTACCTTAAATATAAATGAATTAAATGCACCAACCAAATGATACAGACTGATTGAATGGATACAAGAACAAGACCCATATATATGCTGCTACAGGAGACCCTCTTCAGACCTAGAGACACATACAGACTGAAAGTAAAAGGATGGAAAAAGATTTTCTATGTGAATGAAAACCAAAAGAAAGCCAGAGTAGCAATCCTTATTTCAGACAAAATAGAATTTAAAATAATGAATATTATAAGAGACCAAGAAGGACTTTGCATAATGATCAAGGGATCAATCCAAGAAGAAGACACAACAGTTGTAAATATCTATGTACCCAACCTAGGAGCACCTCAATACATAAAGCAAACATTAAGAGGCATAAGAGGGGAAATTGACAGTAGCACAATAATAGTAGGGGACTTTTAACATACCACTTACATCACTGGACAGATCACCAAAACAGAGATTCAGTAAGGAAACACAAACCTTATATGAAACATTAGGCCAAATGGATCTAATTGATATTTTCAAGACTTTCCACCCAAATGCAGAATAATGCACTTTCTTCTAAACGGTCATGGAACATTCTTTAGGATAGACCACATCTTGGGCCACAAATCAAGCTTCAGTAAATTTAATAAAATTGAAATTGTGTCAAGTATCTTTTCTGACCACAAGGCTATGAGACTAGATATCAACTACAGGAAAGATGCAAAAAACACAAATGCATGGAAATTAAACAATGTGTTACTAAATAACAAAGATGTTACTGAAGAAATAAAGGAAATCCTAGAAAAAATGACAATGAAAGCACAGTGACACAAAACCTATGGGATTCATCAAAAGCAGTTCTAAGAGGGAAGTTTATAGTGACACAATCATACCTCAAGAAACAAGAAAAGTATTGAATAGACAAGCTAACTCTACATCTAAAACAGCTGGAAAAAGAAGAACAGAAAACCCCCAAAATCAGCAGAAGGAAAGAAATGATAAAGATCAGAGCAGAAATAAGTGAAAAAGAAATGAAGGAAACAATAGCAAAGGGTAATAAAACTAAAAGCTGTTTCTTTGAGAATATAAATAAGATTGACAAATTTGTAGCTAGACTCATCAAGAAAAAAAGGGAGAAAAATCAAATCAACAAAATTGGAAATGAAAAAGGAGAGGTTACAACAAATAACACAGAAATACAAAGGATCATAAGAGAATATTATCATCAACTATATGCTAATAAAATGGACAGCCTAGAGGAACTGGTCAGATTCTTAGAAAACATAAACCTTCCAAGACTGAACCAGGAAGAAATAGAAATTATGAACAACCGAATTACAAACACTGAAATCAAAACAATGATCAAAAATCTCCCCAAAAAACAAAAGTCCAGGGCCAGATGGCTTCACAGGGGAGTGCTGTGAAACATTTAGAGAACACCTAATGCCTGTTTTTCTGAAACTTCCAAAAAATTGCAGAGGAAGGAACACTTCCAAACTCATCTTATGAGGACACAATCACCCTGAAACCAAAACCAGGCAAAGGCAACATGAAAAAGAAAACTACAGACTAATATCACTAATGAACATACATGCAAAAATCCTCAACAAAATTCTAGCAAACTGAATTCAACAACATGATAAATAACTCATACACCCTGATCAAGTTGGATTTATTCCAGGGATGAAGATTCTTTGATATATGCAAATCAACCAATGTGATACACCATATTAACAAATTGAAAGACAAAAAGTTTCTGATCATCTCAGATGCAGAAAAAGCCTCTTACAAAATTCAACATCCATTTATGATAAAAACATTTCAAAAAATGGGCATAGATGGAACCTACTTCAACATAGTAAAGGCCATACATGAGAAGCCCACAGCAAACATTATGCTCAATGGTGAAAAACTAAAAGCATTCCCTCTAAGGTCAAGAATAAGACAAGGGTGTCCACTCTCACCACTATTATTCAATATAGTTTTGGAAGTCTCCTAGCTATGGCAATTAGAGAAGAAAAAGAAATGAAAGCAATCCAGATAAGAAAAGAAGTAAAGCTCTCACTGTCTGCAGATGACACAATACTATACATAGAAAACCCAAAAGAAACTATCAGAATACTACTAGAGTGAATCAGTGAATTCAGCAAAGTTGTGGGATACAAAGCCAATACGCAGAAATCACTTTCATTCCAATATACTAACAATGAAAAATCAGAGAAATTAAGGAATTAATCCCATTTTCCACTGCAACAAAAAAATAAAAGTAAAAAATAAAATATCTAGGAATAAACCTACCTACAAAAGCAAAAGACCTGTATGTGGAAAATTATAAGACACTGAGGAAAGAAATCAAAGATGACATAAACAGATGAAGAAATACTCCATGTTCCTGGGTAGGAAGAATCAACATTGTGAAAATGACTATTTTACCAAATGCAATCTACAGATTTAATGCAATCCCTATCAAATCACCAATGGCATTTTTCACAGATCTAGAACAAAAAAATTTCACAATTCATATGGAAACAAAAAGGACCCCAAATAGCCAAAGCAGTTTTGAGAAAAAAGAATGGACCTGGAGGAATCAACCTTCCTGATTTCAGGCTATACTACGAAGCTACAGTCATCGAGATAGAATGGTACTGGCACAAAAACAGAAATATAGACCCATGGAACAACATAGAGAACCCAGAGATAAACCCATGTACCTCTGGGTATCTTATTTTTGACAAAGGAGGCAAAAATATACAGTAGGGCAAAGATAACCTCTCCAATAAGTGATGAAACTGGACAGCTACATGCAAAAGAATGAAATTAGAACACTACCTAATGCAAAAAGATGAAATAAAAATGGATTAAAGACCTAAATATAAGACCAGAAACTATAAAACTCTTAGAGGAAAACATAGGTAGAACATTTAATGACATAAATCAGAGCAAAATCCTCTATGACCCAGTTCCTAGAGTAATGAAAATAAGAACAAAAATAAACAAGTGGGATCTAATTAAACTTAAAAGCTTTTGCACAGCAAAGGAAACTACAAACAGAGTAATAAGACAACCCTCAAAATGGGAGAAAATAATAGCAAGGGAAACAACTGACAAAGAATTAATTTCCAAAATATACAAGCAGCTCATACAACTCAGTACCAGAAAAGCAAACAACCCAATCATAAACTGAGAAAGGAATCTGAAAAGACATTTTCCCAAAGAAGACATACAGATGGCTAAAAAACACATGAAAAGATGCTTAATGTCACTCATTACTAGAGAAATGCAAATAAAAACGACAATGAGGTACCACCTTATACCAGTGAGAATGGCCATCATCATCAAAAAGTCTACAAGAAAATGCTGGAGAGGGTGTGGAGAAAAGGGAACAGTCTTGCATTGCTGGTGGGAATGTAAATTGATACAGCCATGATGGAAGACACTATGGAGATTCCTTACAAAGCTAGGAATAAAACCACCATATGACCCATCAATCCCACTCGTAGGCATTTGCCCTGAGGAAACCAAAATAGAAAAAGGCACATGTACCCCAGTGTTCATTGCAGCACCATTTACAGTAGGTAGAACATGAAAGCAACTTAGATATACTTTGACAGATGAATAGATGAAGAAACTGTAGTGCATATATACAATGGAATACTACTCAGCCATAAAGGAACACATTTGAGTTAGTTCTAATGAGGTGGATGAACCTAGAGCCTGTAGAGTGAAGATAACTCAGAAAGAGAAATATAAATATCGTATACTGACCCATATATATGGAATCTAAAAAGATGGCACTGATGAATTTATTTTCAGAGACCACAATGGAGAAACACATAGAGAACAGACCTATGGACATGGAGGGGAGGAGAGGATAGAAAAGGGGAGATGTATAGAGAGAGTAACATGGAAACTTACAATCCCATAAATCCCTATTTATGTAAAATAGATAGCCGATGGGAGTTTGCTGTATGACTCAGGAAACTCAAAGAGGGGATCTGTGACAGCCTGAAGGGTGGAATGGGGAAGGAGATGGGAGAGAGGTTTGGGAGGGAGGAGGGGACATGAGTGTACCTATGTCTGATTCTTGTTGATGTATGACAGAAAACCACAAAACCCTGTAAAGCAATTATCCTTCAATTAACTTTTTAAAAAATATATAAATTAAATATGGACAGTTTAATCAGTAAACTGATTTATTAAATCATATTAAGCAGTGTTCAGAACTTCTTGGAAGTTTGAAGGAATCAATGCTTCATTGCATTCACTACTGCTGCTACCATTGTTGTGGAACTAGGATTGCTGATACTGAGAATTTGTTGTCTCTACAGATAACCCTGACACCACTGAGTGCTAATAATCTGCTCCTCATCTTGCCAACAAACATGTCCTAGAAAAGCCTATTTCTTCACATTGGTCACATTAAATTCTTTACATGGTGTTCTCTTGGGAAATTGTCACATATGCATGATCTCACTGTAAAGGGGAATGGGTACTTAGCTCTGACTTTTCTATGTTAGGAGCATGTCAGAGTGAATATATAGGAACTTCTCCAAATATTGAAAAGATTATTCAAAAGATGAGACACAGTCATGAATATGGAAAATACCCTAGGCAACACCACCACAAACAACAAAATAACACAGGAAAACAACTAATCAACCTACAACTAAGTGCTAATAAATAAGATTTATTCCTATTGGTGAAGGCACTGAGCATTAACATCGCCAAGAATGGACATGCCATGATACAACATGAAGCATCATGTGAAATCAGTATGGGTGTGCAATCGGAGTAAATGCTAGACCTATTTGCCAGAGCTGTTCCTTTGCTGATCAATTTCTTTGAGATTTAGATGATATATGCCTTGCATCACATCTTTCAATCAATAATTTAGAATGCATTTATTTCCAGAATTAGTAACATCTGAAAATAAAAATTATCAATCTTCCATAACTTGCTCAAAGTGATTAAACCACTGACTTGTTTGGGAAAACAGTGCTAGGAGAATTACTGAAAAAAGACTCAGGTGCTAGAAGAATTAATGAACAAATGTTTGTTTCATTTTTAGAAATACAGTAGTACATAAAGCAACATAACTGCCTTCTGTGTTTCTAAGAAACTTGAGAATTACTTCCTCACACTTTCTTTCTTTCTTTTTTTCCAGTGTATTGGCGTATAGTTGCCTTACAATATTGTGTTAGTTTCTGCTGTACAGCAAAGTGAAGCTGCTATATATATACATAAATTCCTCTTTTTCAGATTTCCTTCCCATTGAGGTTACCACAGAGCATTGAGTAGAGTTCCCTGTGCTATACAGTAGGTTCTAATTAGTCATCTATTTTATACACAGTAATGTATCTTTTGAATGGTTTGCCTTGGAAACGAACAGAGATCATTCTGTCATTTTTGAGACTGCATTCAAGTACTGCATTTCGGACTCTTTTGTTGACCATGATGGCTACCCCATTTCTTCTAAGGGATTCCTGCCCACAGTAATAGATTAATGGTCATCTGAGTTAAATTCACCCATTCCAGTCCATCTTAGTTTGCTGATTCCTAGAATGTCACCGTTCTCTCTTGCCATCTCCTGTTTGACCACTTCCAATTTGCCTTGATTCATGGATCTAACATTCCAGGTTCCTATGCAATATTGCTCTTTATAACATCGGACCTTGCTTCCATCACTAGTCACATCCACAACTGGGTGTTGTTTTTGCTTTGGCTCCATCGCTTCATTCTTTCTGGAGTTATTTCTCCACTGAGCTCCAGTAGCATATTGGGCACCCAATGATCTAGGGAGTTCATCTTTCAGTGTCCTATCTTTTTGCCTTTTCATATTGTTCATAGGGTTCTCAAGGCAAGAATCCTGAAGTGGTTTGCCATTCCCTTCTCCAGTAGGCAACATTCTGTCAGACCTCTCCACTATGGCCCACCTGTCTTGGGTGGCCCCACATGGCATGGCTTAGTTTCGTTGAGTTAGACAAGGCTGTGATCCATGTGATCAGACTGGCTAGTTTTCTCTCATTATGGCTTCAGTGTGTCTGCCCTCTGATGTGAAGAAGGCAATGGCACCCCACCCCAGTGCTCTTGCCTGGAAAATCCCGTGAACAGAGGAGCCTGGTAGGCTGTAGTCCATGGGGTCACTAAGAGTCAGACACAACTGAGCGACTTCACTTTTACTTTTCACTTTCATTCATTAGAGAAAGAAATGGCAACCTACTACAGTGTTCTTGCCTGGAGAATCCCAGGGATGGAGGAGCCTGGTGGGCTGCCGTCTATGGGGTCACACAGAGTTGGACAAGACTGCAGCGACTTAGCAGCAGCAGGCCTCTAATACCCTCTAGCAACATCTACCGTCTTTCTTGGGTTTCTCTTACCTTGGACTGGGGGTATCTCTTCACGGCTGCTCCAGTAAAGCGCAGCTGCTGCTCCTTACCTTGGAAATGGGGTGTCTCCTCACAGCTGCCACTCCTGACCTTGAATGTGGAGTACCTTCTCTCGGCCTACTCATGCACCTGCACAGGCACCGCTCCTTGGATGTGGGGTAGCTTCTCTTGGCAGCTCTTGCACATTTGGCCTTGGAGTTCAGAATGAAGCAAGGCAAAGTCTAATAGAGTTTTGCCAAGAGAACACACTGGTCATAGCAAACACCCTCTTTCAACAACACAAGAGAAGACTCTACACAGGGATACCACCATATGGTCAACACCGAAATAGGATTGATTATATTCTTTGCAGCCAAAGATGGAGAAGCTCTATACAGTCAGCAAAAACAAAACCAGGATCTGACTTTGTCTCGGATCATGAACTCCTTATTGCCAAATTCAGACTTAGATTGAAGAAAGTAGGGAAAACCATTAGACCATTCAGGTATGACCTAAATCAAATTCCTTATGATTATACAGTGGAAGTGACAAATAGATTTAAGGGACTAAATCTGATAGACAGATTGCCTGATGAACTATGTATGGGCAGAGTTTCCTGATACTGTACACGAGACAGGGATCAAGACCATCCCCATGGAAAATAAATGCAAAAAAGCAAAATGACTATCTGAGGAGGCCTTACAAACAGCTGTGAAAAGAAGAGAGGTGAAAAGCAAAGGAGAAAAGGAAAGATACTCCCATTTGAATGCAGAGTTCCAAAGAATAGCAATGAGAGATAAGAAAGCCTTCCTCAGGGATCAATGCAAAGAAATAGAGGAAAACAAAAGAATGGGAAAGACTAGAGATCTCTTCAAGAAAATTAGAGATACCAAGGGAACATTTCATGCAAAGATGGGCTCAATAAAGGACAGAAATGGTAGGGACCTAACAGAAGCAGAAGATATTAAGAAGAGGTGGCAAGAATACACAGAAGAACATTACAAAAAATATCTTCACGACCCGGATAATCATGATGGTGTGATCACTCACCTAGATCCAGACATCCTGGAAGGTGAAGTCAAGTGGGCCTTAGAAAGCATCACTATAAACAAAACTAGCAGAGGCAATGGAATTACAGTTGAGCTATTTCAAATGCCTAAAGATGATGCTGTGAAAGTGCTGCACTCAGTATGCCAGCAAATATGGAAAACTCAGCAGTGGCTACAGGACTGGAAAAGGTCAGTTTTCATCCCAATCCCAAAGAAAGGCACTGCCAAAGAATGCTCATACTACTCCACAATTGCACTCATCTCACACGCTAGTAAAGTAATGCTCAAAATTTTCCAAGCCAGGCTTCAGTGATACATGAACCGTGAACTTCCAGATGTTCAAGCTGGTTTTAGAAAAGGCAGAGGAACCAGAGACCAAATTTCCAACATCCAATGGATCATTGAAAAAGCAAGAGAGTTCCAGAAAAATATCTATGTCTGCTTTATTGACTATGCCAAAGCCTTTGACTGCATGGATCACAATAAACTGTGGAAAATTCTCAAAGATATGGGAACACAGCATCTTGTATGCAGGTCAGGAAGCAACAGTTAGAACTGGACATGGAAAAACAGACTGGTTCCAAATAGGAAAATGAGTACGTCAAGGCTGTATATTGTCACCCTGTTTATTTAACGTACATGCAGAGTACATCATGAGAAACGCTGGACTGGATGAAGCACAAGACGGAATCAAGATTGCTGGGAGAAATATCAATAACCTCAGATATGCAGAAGACACTACCCTTATGGCAGAAAGTGAAGAGGAACTAAAGAGCCTCTTGATGAAAGTGAAAGAGGAAAGTGAAAAAGTTGGCTTAAAGCTCAACATTCAGAAAACTGAGATCATGGCATCTGGTCCCATCACTTCATGGGAAATAGATGGGGAAACAGGGTAAGACTTTATTTTGGGGGGCTCCAAAATTATTGTAGATGGTGATTGCAGCCATGAAATTAAAAGACGCTTGCTCCTTAGAAGGAAGGTAATGACCAACCTAGATAGCATGTTAAAAAGTAGAGACATTACTTTGTCAACAAAGGTCCGTCTAGTCAAGGCTATGGTTTTTCCAGTAGTCATGTATGGATATGAGAGTTGGATGGTGAAGAAAGCTGAGCACCAAAGTATTGATGCTTTTGAACTGTGGTGTTGGTGAAGACTCTTGAGAGTCCTTTGGGCTGCAAGATCAATCCAGTCCTCCTTAATGGATTTCAGTCCTGGGTATTCACTGGAAGGACTGATGTTGAAGCTGAAAGTCCAATACTTTGGCCACCTCATTCGAAGAGTTGACCCATTGGAAAAGACCCTGATGCTGGGAAGGATTGGAGGCGGGAGGACAGAGCATGAGATGCCTGGATGGCATCACTGATTCGATAAACATGAGTTTGTGTAAACTCCGGGAGTTGGTAATGGACAGGGAGGCCTGCTGTGCTGCGATTCGTGGAGTCACAAGAGTCGGACACAACTGTGCGACTGAACTGAACTGAATGTATAAATATCACTCCTAATTTCCTAATTCATCCCATCCTTCATTCCCCCCTTTTGTATCCGTAAGTCTGTTCTCTATATCTGTGTCTCTATTTCTGCTTTGCAAAAAAGTTCATATGAACCATTTTTCTAGATTACACATTTAAGTGATATTATACATTTGTTTTTCTCTTTCTCACTTACTCCACTCTGTAGACAGTCTCTACATCTGTCTACATCTCTGAAAATGGCACTATTTAATTCTATTCTATGGCTGAATATTATTCCATTGTATATATGCGCCAATACTCTTAGTAAGTATGCAATTATTAGATAAAAAACATGTGAAATCATAGCTGTACAACACAGCTGTGCAATTAGAAGGGAACCCTTATCTCCTAAGTATAACATATAGCATCAGTTTAAATCATGTGTGTGAATTACATTTGACTTGGAGGTATATGGGGCAAAAACACCCAAATTTTTAGTAAAAATAGTGTAAGATTGGAATGATGATGCTGAGTAAATAACTTGTAATTTTTAGGTAAACTCCAAATCATTATTTTCTCTTACTGATGAAGAATGGAAAATAATAATAATATGACAAAAGAACAGCAAACATTCTAGTTAGCCAGTATCTTTCAAGTTAATTAGCAGATATTGATGACAATGGTCATATGGATCCCAGCTTTGGCTATGACATTAAACATTAGACTGCTTTAACTCTCAGTTTCCCCACTTGTAAAAATGCTGTGATGGTACTTAACTCATAAGAATTTTGTTAGAATTAATCAACATTTTTAATATATAGCAAATAATAAATATTACATCATTATTTCATCATTATCATTGTTAATAACACACATTACCACATGTATTGAAATACTGATGAAGAGTGAACACTGTGGTGAAGAACCAAGTGTATCAAATCTCAGTATTCAATAAGTGATAAATGAATAAATCAAATAGGATTTTTCTGACCACTTGATATGGGCATATAAAATGAATAACTTCATTCACAGATTTCTTTTTTAAAATTAGAAATCTGCAATTATAACATTTTGATGTCAGATCATTGTAAAATAAAATAGACTTAAATGTGTGTTATTTTTTCTTCTAATTAATTGTTCAAGAAGTATTATGGTCAGAAAAGAGTGGTTCCCATTGATTCATCAGACCTTGATATATCTAGACATTATAGCTAAAAATTGTGACCCTTGCTTGTGTATGCACATAATACAAAGAAAGTGTCAGCTCTCAATAGGGGCAAAACTTCTTTAAATAATGCAAAGAAGTTTTATGGTAAAATAAAACATGAATTCTAATGCTAAAATGCTAAGATTTGCAACTCTAAGAGTTGTATTTTAGAAAATATCTTCACGTAGTTTCAATAAATAAATTATTCAACATTAATCTATAATCTTAAATTTTAATAAAAATAGCTACTGTGTTTACAAATAGGTTAGTAGCCAGACACTGTCTATAGTTCAATCCTAATAATAAGATTATGAGGAGCTAAAAACACCCTCAGTGTATTAATGAGGAAACTGATTTCACAGGAGCTAATTTAACTAATATCACACAAAGTACAGAGGCAAAAAACTCCTTAAAATCTGGTTTCAAGCATTGCCTTGGCTTTGATGTCATTCTGTATGCATTCAACAGTGTCATCAACATTCTCATCAGTCATTTTGAAAGGTCAATTTATCAACTAAAATACCATGCCTTAATTGATGAAGCAACATAGAACTGAAGAGCTAAGTATCTAAGCTCCAAATATTTCAAGTTTCCAGACTATGAATTCTGGCTCTGCCCCTCATATCTCTGTGAATTTAGCCAAGTTTACCTCTGTGCTTTTATCTTTATTTATTTATTATATATTTATACAAATCAACGGGTAGATTTTACTTTTTACTTTTTTTGGTGAATTTTAGTTGATTTACAATATTATATTAGTTTTAAGTGTACTCCATAGTGATTCAATATCTTTATCAATTATGCTCCATTTAAATTTATTACAAAATAATGGCTATATTTCTTATGTTGTTCAATATATCCTTGCTTCTTATCTATTTTATGCATAGAAGTTCATGTCTCTTAATCCCATACTGTTAGCTGAGATTAAGAGATGGGATTATAGGATCTCCCATCAACCCTCTTCCCACTGGGCACCACTAGTTTGTTATTTATATATGAGTCCATTTCTGTTTTGTTATATACATTTGTTTATTTTTTAGATTCCACATATTAGTGACAATATAGAATAGTTGTCCTCTAGCATATCTCACTAAATATAATACTCTCTAGGTCTATCCATGTTGTTGCAAATGGCAAAATTTCATTCTTTTTTACGGCTGAGTAATACTTCATCACACACACACACACACACACACACACACACACACACACACAGAGAGACACAATTTCTTCTTTACCCTTTCATTGTTGATGGACACTTAGGTTTCTTCCTTATCTTAACTATTGCAAATTATGCTCTTATGAACATTAGGGTACATGTATTATTTTTCAAATTAGTGGGGGATTTTTTAGGGGAATATATACCCAGCAGTGACATTGATGGATCATGTGCTATGTCTACTTTTAGTTTTTTGAGGACCCTCCATACTCTTTTCCACAGTGGCTGCGGTGTTGAGCATTTTTTCATGTGCCTGTTGGTCATATGTTTATCTTCTTTGAAAAAAATGTCTATCCAGGTCTTCTGCCCAGTTTTCAATTGGATTGTTTGTTATTTTGATATTGAGTTGTATGTGTCATTTGCCTATTTTCTTTGCTGAGCAAAATTTTTAAGTTTAATTAGGACCCATTTGTTTATTTTTGCTTTGATTTCTTTTTCCTAGGATTTTGCTAGTTTGGGAGCAGAGGTTACTAATATTAATCTGTGTCCCTGCTTAGAAGTCGGCTTCTTATTAGAAAGCTTTCCTTTATTGTCTTCAATTGTGACAGTGCTAAAGGAACATGATAAGTTAAATAAACAGATGGCTGAGTCCCCCAGCTTCTTGTCCTGTCACATAATTTTCATGGCCACAAATCAGATCCTATGTATAAACAATAGTTCTGACAGTTTTCTCTCCGGTGCCAAAAGTGTGCATTGGGGGAACTAAACCAAATGCAAAAGCCTATATAATCATAAAGTTTAGATTCTCTAAGATATTTTTTCAAATAAATAAATAAATCTTAAGCCAAACTAGTTTTTCCTGTATTGCAATAAATAAAAAAATATATGCATTGTAAGAATGGAGAATGGAGGGAACTAAAAAATTAAAAGTGAAGTAAAAGGCAGTGCAAATGAAGAAAACTGATAACCATAAAAGTTAATTCTTAAAGTTTGTCGAATATAATTTTAGAAATAGGTTTGTTGGTAGAAATATATTGCTACACTAAGAAGACAAGTTTTGATTAAGATGAAAATAAATATATCATTTTCTAAGTCTTCATACAATATAACTATGAACTCTTCGATGATAGTTTTAGCACTGAAGTTTAAAACTATATTTTGTTCTTCTTAGAAGAAATATTTAATAAATAATTAAAATAAATAGTAATAAATGGAGAACCAATTAACCCCAAGCATATATAATAAAAAATAAGCTTCCTACTATGTGCAGTCAATCTTTATCAAAACCCATGGATTTATTAAGTTCAGTTACATTGTACTACCAGCTTTTATAAAATTTAATAACCTTACTTAGGAATTTAGGCAGTGGTTTTATTAACACATTTTAAAAACTATAGTTATTTTTACTGTTTATTCAGCAATAATCTGGAAATGCATATGTTTTAAACTATACCAGGGCAAAGTAATATCTATTTTCTTTTCTCTTTTCCCTTTTCTTTATCTGTTTTTCTTTTTCTTTCTTTTTTTTTTTTTTTTTTGATGAATGACTTGGAGAAGGCCTCAGCAAAAAGATACCAAATCTTAAAATTTATTATTGTCAATAGTCTGCATGACCTTTACTTTAACTGCATCTTGGCTGTCAGTAATAATCCAAGGCTGCACTTTCAATGATAAAATGAAAGACTTTGCATATTGAATCTCTGGGTCTCCTTGAAAGTGTTCAGATATCACAGTCATTTATTCCCATTGTCAGAACAAGGTCCATTATGAAAGCCCATTTGTCTTTACTTGAAGATAAAGAGTGGAGAGACTCCACTTCTGCCTTGAATCAAGTACTAACTACTTCAGAGCCCTCAGATATATCAACAATGTGACTTGCTGTAGGTATGAGATCTCTTTTTCAGTCTCTCTATCTTTTCCTCTTTTGGCTCTGGGCACTGGTTCTTTAAGAGTTTGCTTTATCTTTATAATACACAATTTCAGTGGCACATAAAATAATGCTTCATCACATACCTGAAAGTGTCTCTTGAACTGAGCTTTTTTGTTTGTCTGTTTGTTTGATCTTTCGTTTTTTTTCCACCTTAAACTGACAAGCTATATTACTTGCAGAATTTTGAAGAAAAGCTAGCTTTGCTGTGCGGAGTAATAGTACCAACATGAATCATAATAGTACCTTTTTTAAATATAAAATTTCAAAATCTTACATTGAAATAGGGACAGATTTTGTTTGTAATTAAAATTCTTATTTAATAATTGGGGCAGAAGATAAGTGAAATGAAGTGTTAGTTGCTTAGTCATGTCCGACTCTTTGCAGTGTCATGGACTGTAACCCATCAGGCTCTTCTGTCCATGGGATTTCCCAGGCAAGAACACTGGAGTGGGTTGCCATTCCTTTATCCAAAGGATCTTCCCAACACAGGGATTAAACCCAGGTCTCCTGCACTGCAAGCAGATTCTTTACCATCTGAGCTACCAGGGAAGCCAAATTAATAATTAGGCAGAAGATATGACCTATCTAAATACTGCATAGAACTAATTAATATATACAGAATAAGCATAGTAAATAACATGATACATGTACCATTAGATGATGTATTTGCCCCAAACTCTAAGTCAGGTAACTATGACAACTAAGAATTCTGTCAGGACTTCCCTGATGGCTCAGGTGGTAAGAAATCTGCCTGCAATACAGGAGTCCCAGGTTTGATCCCTGGGTCAGGCAGATACCCTGGAGAAAAGAATGGTAACCCACTCCAGTATTCTTGCTTGGAAACTTCCATGAAGAGGAGCCTGGTGGGCTACAGTCTGTGGGGTCACAAAGAGTCAGACACAACTGAGAGACTAACACTTTAAGAATTCTCTCATTGGGAATCACTATTCTCCTAAAATCATCATCTCTGAATAATTTCAAACCAAGAACTTTATTTTGACTTCTTCCTATTCCAATAGAAAAACTTACATCTCAGATTTTCATCTTAGACTTCTTCAAGTCTAAGAGAAAGTAAAGATTGAAATAATTTTAATTTCTCAAATACCCTACTTAGCTGGATACTTGACATTTAAAGAATGTCAAAGAGAAGGAAATTTTCAGACATTCACCAGAAGAAAACAGACAGAGGATGAAACTGAATTTTCTGGGGCTACCGTATCGGTGTCCCCAATAGCCTCAGTGTCTTCAAACATCTAAATCTACTCTTTCATAGTTCTAGGGGTCAGGATTCTAAAACTGAGATGTAAAAGGCCGTGCTGTCACTAGAGGCTCTAGGGGAGAATCCAGCCTTGTCTCCTCTAGATTCTGGTGGCTGCAGGCATCCTTTGGCTTTTGGCCTCATCACCCCAATCAGTACCTCTATCTTCACATCACCTTCTGGGTAGTGTTTGTGTCTAATCTCTTCTGGTTCTTCTTATAAGGACCATTCAGGTGACCTTTATGTCCTACCCTGATAATCTAGAGTTATCTCCTCATCTCTATCAGTTCAGTTCAGTCGCTCAGTCATGTCCGACTCTTTGCGACCCCATGAATCACAGCACGCCAGGCCTCCCTGTCCAGCAACTCCCGGAGTCTATCCAAACCCACGTCCATCAAGTCAGTGATGTGATCCAGCCATCTCATCCTCTGTCTTCCTCTTCTCCTCCTGCCCCCAATCCTTCCCAGCATCAGGGTCTTTTCCAATGAGTCAATTCTTCACATGAGGTGGCCAAAATATTGGAGTTTTAGCTTCAACATCAGTCCTTCCAATGAACACCCAGGACTGATCTCCTTTAGGATGGACTGGTTGGATCTTCTTGCAGTCTAAGGGACTCTCAAGAGTCTTCTCCAACACCACAGTTCTAAAGCATCAATTCTTCAGTGCTCAGCTTTCTTCACCGTCCAGCTCTCACATCCATACATGACTAATGGAAAACCTCATCTCTATATCCTTAATTTAATCATATTTGCAAAGATTTTATTTTTCCAAATAAGGCCACATTTGCAAGTTCCAGAGACTAGGACATAGAATTATCTTTTGGGTATGTGTGGTATTTTTTGATTTACCCCACGCTATTTACCATATTGTCATGAAAGTGAAAAGAAAAACAACGTCTAAATTGGTGATCTTTTTACACAGCTTCAGTTATGATGAAATATATGTCCTCACATATGCTCAATCCTTGAAGTAGTAAAAAGAGGTTTTTGGAGAGCACTGACAACTCTTTTATGCTATAGTGAAATTAATATTGAGTGTTTTCAAAGTACTAAATAACTTAGAATATTATGTAGATTTTTGAACAACTTCCAAAAGCTCCCTTTAGAATGTGAACATATTTACTTGGCTCTGATTGATGCAAAATAAGAATGCAGAAAACAACTATTTTTACTTTTCTTAATATGTTATGTAGAAATATTGCAAAATAAATAAACGTGAAGACTGCATATATTAACATCTAATACAATTGACTGGCTAGTAAATGTCAGTGGCAAGGGTAAGTAAGAGGTAGTTTGTTCAGTGATGTTTAATAATGTTTGAATTGATTCTTGGGGAAAAAAGCACTTACATTCATTTTCTGTATGTAATGATAACTCTTTAAAATTGTGAATTAATTTAATTAGCTGGCAGTCCTTGATTGTACCTTTCAAAAAAAAAGAAAAGCACTTTCTATAATGCTTTTGTATTTCTTTGAAGAGCCAGACTAAATTACTTTGATGCAAAAGTTGACAAGGAGAGCTTATCTGCTAAAATGCAAACTCGGGATGCTTTTCTATAGCTATTCTTGGGCACACTCAAATCAAGCTTTCTGAGTCCTAGACTGACTGCCTCAAACACCCCTTATTTACATAAACTCTGAGACTGTCACAGTCATCCCCATTGTGCAGTGGAGTTTTTTTGTGTATGCATTCTGATTAGACTTGTGCAAAAATGCATAAATGTCTCATCCAATCAAAGGATGACCTGAGGAATACTGGCAGGGAGTGGGCAGAGTAGGAGATTACTTAATTGGCCATTCCTTTTTAACTGCAGTAGTTATTTGGGTGAAATGAACCAGATCTTAAAGAGGGCAGCAGTATTAGTCTAAACACAATAGAATGCCTTTGACTCTGCCGTAAGATACTGCTATAAGAAACATACAAAGAATCATTGGGAATAGAAGATCAAAAATCATTGTGGGTATTTTTCTAGGATATAAAACTAGAAAAATAGCCCAATGAATATGTGAATTTTTTATATTCTATAGCAACATATTTGTTATAAAGTAACTTCCCAAGGTAATAGATTCATTATAATTTATTACTTCTTTAAACTCTATCAAATTACATTGGTGAAGGAAAGTTTTGCCAATAAGGATAAATACTGTAGATTATTTAAAATTTTAGTTATCATGTCAGTTGTCTGGATAGCACTTGATAATAGAGCATACTCAAGAAGAAGGCAAAAATCCCCATGGTTTCCTTGCATTCTATTTCAAATATATATGAATGTATTCGAGGTCATTTTGAACTGTGGAATGTAAAGAAGAATGATGATGATATATAAAATGTATTAAGAACAATAATACCCCTCTAATTATCATGATAATGTAAGTGTTCTTTAATGATTGTTACTCAATTTATTAATAGAAAACACACATATTATAAAAGAGTTTTCTTTTAATTTGATAAGAAAGGGTAGCCCTTAATGACTATCATTTTATGAAATACCAGCAGGAATTTTTAAAATTTTCAAATCTTACCAAAGCTAGGAATATCTAAGGTCAAATCAATCATGGAATGTTATCAATTAAAATGATATGTGTTGTTACAAAATAAAAGAGCAAGGGATATATATTTTGGAAGCAAACTTGCAACATGCCTGTATGAAAATCATTTTAATAGTACAGTAATTATTAAGTGAGAGTTAGAAAATGTTAAATTATATTTAAAATTATTTTATGGTAATACAAAGGCATAAATGAACATTATATGGCATGTGGATAAACCTTACTTTAGATTATGACAAACTGAAAGAAAGTCACAGCTGGACAAAAGTTAAAGAAATAAAATGAGATTTTATTCAGAAACTATTGCAATAAGGGAAAAGAGAATTCAGTACAGAACTGGGCTCAGTTTTTAATATGACAAAGGGAAGTAAGGATTTATAGCCAAGGAACAGGGTCGGGGGTGGTCAGAGGATGCAAAATTACTAAAAGGAGATATCAAAGGTTGAGGGGTTTCTTCTAGACTGACCAAACAAGATTCTTGCTGAAGGCAGGCTAGAGAGATCAAATATCACCTGGGTGGTCATGGAGGATGAGAAGTTTTATTAGGACAGGGATCAGATATCAAGTGTGGGAGATTCACTCTAACTTAGCAAGATTCTTGCTAAAACTGGGCTGTCTCAGATCTATACAGCCTGGCAAGGGTGAGAACTAGTGGGGAGGAGCCTGACTACTGTTTAATCAAGGAGAGTGTCTTTGTGAGAGGTCATTGTGTGAGCTCTCCTATGTGTGAGTCTGAAAGGAGGGAAAGGAAGGAGAGAGCAAGCTTGCTGCATATATATACATATATATATATATATATGTATATGTAATTCAAAAGTTAAAAGTGCCTTAATTTTTAAGTGAAGTCAGTCAAAGTACAGAGCAAGTTTTCTAAATTGGGAACCTACATTAAAACTGGAAACACTGCAAAGGAAACAATAGAACAATAAAACTAGCTTCCCTGAAGGACTAATTGGGCCATTAGATGCTCATACATAACCTGAGGCCCTAATTACCTCTGCTTTATATAGAAATTTCTGCCTGAGAAGACATCAGTGGATTCCTTATCTAAAGGTATTATTACAAAATATTTAGCTTGCATGAAGAAAAGTACTTGTCTTTTCCAGAAAGAAAAGTAGATAGCCTTGCAGAATATATTATGCCTTCTGTCTGTGCTCCTTTGCAGTGATTTATTTTTTTTAATTTTTTTTTTCTGTTTTCACATTTTCATTATTCTCCTCCTTCCTTTCAATCTTTTTGGAAATATTTTAAGTTGAAGGGAGAAACCAAAAAGGGATAACATGACTTTTGTTAATTACAATCTTTCATCAGAAAATGTCAATCTAGAGTTCTTCCAAAATTTTCTCTCATCCATGACTTCAACCCTCAGACCTACAACCTCCTTCCTAATTAGCTCATCATTGCACTAATGTTACTCGCATACAGTCACAGGAATAAGAACACAACAAAATCTTTTCTTCCTATCCACTATCCTTCTCTGATTTCTCTAACAGCAAAAAGAAAAAAGAAAAAAATTAAACAAATATATTTCATGATTACTGCTTTCAATTCATCATTTTCCACTACTTTTAAAACTCAGTAATTATTAGCTTCCATTTCAAGCTTTCACTGAATTAATGGTCATCAAAGACCTCCTACTATCAAGTTCAGTTCCCAGTTGGCATGTTACTCCTAAAAGTTTCCTCAGTAGCTTTTAGCATGGCTGTCTAATCTCTGCTCTGAAACTTGATTTTTATTTTAAATTTTTAAACACTACTCATTTTCATTTCTTCTGCTTTGGTAACCATTTCTTTTCAATTCTGCTTTAGAGGGTACCATGTCTTTTACGATGTTCAAATATCATTGATCATTAATATTCTCCAAGCTTTCCTCTTCATAATCTAGATGTACTCTCTGAGGGATCAAAGCTACTACTTACTACAGCTTTAGCAAATACCTGTCTGTAAAAGAATGAAACCCTTCAGTCTCTATTTGAAGCTCCAAAATCATATATGCCCCCATGTAGTCATAATCCTTCACAGAGGTTTCTCACTCATTTACTCTCCATAAAAGACACTTGTCAGTTTTAAAAATTTTGTTCTTCAGCCAACTAACATCTGAAAGCACTTTTTATTATAGCAGAACACACTAGATGCTTTCTTGGGCAGCAGGGCAGGATTTTGTCCAGTAGGAATGAAGCCAAATATTTCTCCTTAATACTAAACTATGACATGTTATATAGATTTGGATGGTTAGTTAGCTTTCATCTGAAATGTGACTCCATAGTGAATAGCGAGGACATTCATTTGTTTTAAAAAATTGTCAATTACAGTGGTGCAGGAAGCTGTGATAGCACCTAGAGACCACCAGCAGGCATACAGGACACAGTGTTGTGTAAACTTTCACTGCCCGACATTCAAAGATTTCTGCCAATTTTGTGAGTCTAGTTCCGTAGATGTCATTGATTTTATAACCCAGTCAACAAGATTCCAATAATTTCATTTTTCTGTTTAAAAACAGCAGTTTCTATTGCCTGAAAAAATTTCTGATGAACACTGTCCCCCAGCTTCCCTTTCTGGCTAGCCACACACTGAGCATTTCACGTGTTCAGTGTTTATTACTGTCACTATTTGCACTTTTACCCAAAAGTTAGACTTTTGAGTGCAATCTTTGCCTTCTTTCTCTATACTTAATTAGTTGCTGGGTCCTATTAATTCTGTAGGTCTTACATGTATTTTATGCCCACTACTTCCTTGCCAGCCTAATTAGTCATTTCTTACTGAAAACCCTAGTAATACTTCAACTAGGATGTTGTGAAACTTATAACTGTTATACATTATTTGTTCTCCCTATCCAAAAGATCTGTTATATTAATTCTGGGAAAATATTAACATTAATCACAGAGATCTGATAAATAATAATCTAATTATTTTGCTAGTCATCACTTGTAATAGATTTGTCACTGGCTACAAATTGCTTGGGTTTCCCTGGTGGCTCAGCGATAAAGAATCCGCCTACAATGCGGAAGGCACAGGTTTGTTCCCTGGGTCGGGAAGATACCCTGGAGAAGGAAATGGCAACCCACTCCAGTATTCTTGCTGGGAAATCCCATGAACAGAGGAGCCTGGTGGGCTACTGTCCAAGGGTCCACAAGAGAGATCTTCCCAACTCAGGACTCAAACCAAGGTTTCCTGCATTGCAGGTGGATTCTTTTATCAGCTGAGCCCCCAGGGAACCCTTGTACCCCATGCCACCACTTTATTAGAAGCGTGCTGCTGCATAGAGCTAAGGGGCCAGGTGATCAAATACATTTTTTTGAAATTGCTTCAAGGTGGTCAATTTATTCAACCTAAACCAACTGATTTCTCTAAAATTTGAATGAAGAAGCACATGGTTAGGCCTGTAGTGACAGCCACTGGATTTAAGAAGTTCGTGTTAAGACTAAACTGGCCTAGTAATAGCCAAAACCACTTTGCAATTGTGAAAGAATAAGAACTAATAGCCTTCAAAGAACAAATACTGATAAAGGGATTGAGGGGGAGAGTAGGGAAAGAAGAGGAGATAGGGAGATTCAACAGAGAAAATAGACCTAGAGAGTCATTCAGACCTGCTGGGTGAAGATTTTGCTAAAATTAGGTCCCATGAGGTGTTTTGATGGATTACCAAATATCCTCCTTTATGTGAACCCACTTCAGGGAGCTCTTACCCTTTGCAACTTAGTTATCCCTAGGTTAAATGCTATACCAAATCTATGTTTCCTAAATTTAAGGTGCATTCTTTAGCTTCTCTTCATTACCCTCTCAAAACATTTCAAATGCTATAACATTTTTATTTCCCTTTCCTTCTGAGTTTGCAACTATTCAAGGATTACTTCAATATCAAGTTTGACTTCCAGTGTATGTTTTCTGGTGTGTGATGTTTATTTTACTTCAGCACATTATCCAGTGAGTATATTTGTGCTGATTATTTTAAATTAAAATAATTTTTTTCTAATATTGTCTCAGTGTGCAGCTTAAGTAAGACTTTTCTCAACTTGCTGCTCTCATAATATATATTTTTTTGCTTCTATCTTGACCCCTTTGAAATAACATAGTCATGTTTGCTGCTTTCAAATCCTCTAGAATCTCTCCCAAGTCTAGTGAACTTTAAAAAATGTCAGTTAAAGGTTCACTGGTTTTCTTGTTCACTTCCTTTAAAATTCATGGATAGCCGCCATCAAGACGGCTGCTCTGTCTACTTGAAGCACGGCGCCTTTAGCAGTTCTGCTTTTTATCTGTACCTTTCTCACTCTTTTTCTTACAATTTTATGAAATCTATTCTTGGTGAAAAAATATCTTATTTCTTATTTTTTCTGAACACAGATTTAAATAAACATTTTTGCTTACCATGCTGGAAGTGATAGTGATATAACTGTTACTGGGGAGAATGTTTTTAATATACTGAAATTAAAATATCAGCAAATACAAATAGTTTAAATAAGGATTATATAATTATTTTCTAAATGTTTTTAAATCATTTATTGCTATTTAAATAAATTTCCAATGGAACGTTTCAAGGGAACCAAAAACCTATTATTGTGCTCCTTAGAAATTGTCTGCAAAGCATTACTGCCTACCTTATGATAATTTTTTCCTTGAGATAAAGGAGTTCAGTAAAGCCATAGGTATGTAAATATATATATATATATATATATACACTCCCCTAAAAAGAAGACTACAAATAGATGTTTGCAAATCTATTATGCAAACATTTAGTCATGTTAGCTACGGACTATAGCTAACATGGGGAGTATATATATATATATACATATATATATGTATATATATATATATATATATATATACACATACATATGTATATATATATATATATACTCCCCTCAAAAGGAGACTACAAATCAGACTTCTATTATGCAAACATTTAGTCATGTTAGCTACGGCTCACAAAAAATTACACAAGTGAATACTATGCTGATATTTTAATAAAGATATATGTATATATAGAGATAAAAAAAGAGTAACTCTATAAATAAAGATTTAATACACATTGTCATGAATGTAAATTTATAGTTTTAGTGAATAGTTTTATACCATTTAACTGTAGGTGCATATTCAGAAAATGACTATCTAGGTCTTAATAAATCATTGACTTGGAATTTGAGAAATTTAATCTTAGGAAGTCCAAACAAATATTTATTTCCAAAGATTATCAGAAATATTTACTTTTTCATAATATTTTATAGTAACATATTCATGAAATATTACAGTCAAATCATATTATGAAATATTCCCAAACTTTTAAAACTGTTTAATCAGATAAGATAGGCCATATAGACAGGCCTGAGGTTTATTGAAATCTTCTTAGTGGTAAATCAAATAAATATTTCCCCTTTTCAGTTTTCTATGACAATTCAAATTAAAAACTCCTATGTATTTCAGTGGAAATTGTTTTACTCTCTATGTGTTTGTAGGTTCTATATAATTATCTAAAAAGAAGACCCATTTTTGTATTTGTATTTCCAGGACTCACCTGCCTGGAAATAAGTTGCCAGCAGAAATGTCTATTGGGTACTGACAGATTAGATCCTTGAATTTTATAAAACACAGTGTGACTCATGTTGTCATGAAAAATGTTTTATTCAATGTAATTGCTTCACACTATGTACAATGCAAGAAATTAATGTGAATTAAACCATGCTTGCATGGCATAATAAAGAATTCAACTTTTTTAAAATGTGAAATCTCACCTTTTATATATTTTTAATATGAAAAGAACAACATTCTCATATTTTTTCTTAACCTCTTGAGGATATTTTCAAATTAAACTTTCCTTGTTTTTGAAGAAAGTGCAACAAAAATTTATCATGGCTAATGATTTAAGTTCTGAATTTAATAGATATTAAGGAGAAGGGACAGTAACACTGGATTGGAATTGGTAAAGGGGTAGAAGAAAAGAAGAGAGTTTAGGGGAAATGAAGGAAGAAAAAGATGGCTTTCCCTAGAAATAAAGTAGGTCAACAAGTAAAAACAAAAAAGTTTTGAAAAAGTTTTGCGCTGCTAAAGGGCTAGCCTGGCGGGCTACAGTCCATAGGGTCATGAAGAGTCAAACAAGACTTAGCACATACAGACATAGCATAAGCAAGAGACTCAACTAGGAAAAGCATCCAGCTTCCCCAGTTCCATTTTCTTATATAGAATACACACTGGGCAAGACTATATATAAAATACCTAAACAACAAGGACCTACACATACCACAGGAAACTGTATTTAATATCCTGTAATAACTTGTAATGAAAAAAAAAATCTGAGAACAATATATATATTGAAACCATACTGGAGTGGGTTGCCATGCCCTTCTCCAGGGGGACTTCCCAACCCAAGGATTAAACTGGCGTCTCCTGCATTGCAGGCAGATAACTTCACCAACTGTGCCACCAGACACCTTTTGTAAATCAACTATATTTCACTTTTTTTAAAAAAGATTTAAAAAAAGGCAGATGACTCAGCACAGACCTCAAAGCCATCTCTCACCTCCAAAGGAGCCCAGAACAAAAGACTTCTGAAGTTTTATGGACCCAGCATTCAGGAGAAAGAAAAAAGGAGACAGCTAAGAGTAGAATACTTCTAGGTACTGAGAGTGGGCAAAGCATGTCTTCAGTATACCATCCCAACCTCTCCTCATAAGGAGGGTGAGCTGAGATGCTTAAAGAAGATCTTGGCTGACAACCTTAGATGAAGAGTCTAGGAATGTAGGTCCTTGAGGCAGGAATGCAAACTGCGTAAGAGTATGGTGGCCAGAGAGGCCTGAATCCTTGCCTGCAGCCCATCTAGAAACTGTAATGTTATGCATCAGGGGTAGTGTGGGAAGGGCAGCTTTCTCCCAAGTGTCCTGCCAGGTGAATACATTGTAGTTGTTCACAGTCCAGCCTGAAAAGTCACAAACACATTTTTGGCCAAAAGCTAGCCTCCTCAGATGTAGAGACAATATTTAAACATGGGTAGTCTGACTTCAACAAGCAATGAGGTGCTTAACTGTTACATTGTGATGCCTCTGTGGTACATACTGTTAGGGAGTGAAAAATGCTTGTAAGGTTTTCTCTTGATTTTTGGTTCTTAGGAGTTTGACTAAGTCGTGGATAAGAGTGGTTTCTTCAAATTTAACCCATTTGAGTTTTGCTGAGATTCTTGAATTTATAAATTTATACCCTCCAGTGTTTGAAGGTAATTTTAAACTATTAATTTTTCAAATATTTTTCTGCCTCACTTTCTCTCATTTTTCTTTCTGTAATTTGAGTTGCCCACAAATGAGACCTTCTGCATTGCCCTACAGATCCATGGAATTCTGTTCATTATTTGTCTATTTTTTCTCTTATTGGATAATTTTCATTGATCTATTTTCAAGTCCACTGGCTCTTTTCTCTTTCAGCTCCTTTCTGCCACTTAATCTACTCGGGGATTTTTTTTTTAATTTAATATATTGATTTTATAGTTTTATAACATCTGTTTGGTTCTTTCCAACATTTTCTTCGTCTCCGAAGTCTTCTTTCATTATATCTATGTCAAGAATAAATTCCTTTACCTTATTGCCCTCAGTTAATATAGTTCCCTTCAAGCTCTTACTTTATATTTCCAATAAAATATAAAGTGTGGGGCCATTACAGGGTGAACTCTATTGGTCATCTTTTCCTTTGAGAACATTTTCATGCCTTTTGTTTGCTGTATTCCTTTGCAGACTATTGAAATATTTGTTTAACCACTTTATTAGACTCAAGTTGTAGACTCTCTCTTGCCTACTCTGGATGGTAGCTCAAATGTCAGTTCAGTATAATCTCACTTCACTCTTTAAATTAATGGTTCATATGTTAGCCTGAGATCTGGGTAGAGTTTACACATACATTTGGAGTTACTTTATCTGGCTCTCTCCTTTCCAGGCAATCTTCCCCCAAGCATGTCTAGAAACCTTGGTTGCCTTGACTCCTACCCCTGATATTGTAAACCAGAATCTGGAAAGTCTGTGGACTGGGCAGAGTCACCCAAATCACAAACTCACCTCATGATGTTCGCTTTCTCTCTGTGTCGTCTTCCCTTTAAAGTCTGCTCATTTTGTCCACTCTCCTGAGCCCTTTATATATGACTCTAGGTACAGCCTGTGTTTGTGTGCCTGTTTTGATAAATTTTAACTTTTTATAATAGATTTGTATATTTTTTTCATAGCAAATGATAAAATAGATTTTATTCATATATTTTATTCAGTCACAACATACCTAGTTTTTTCTTAATTTTATCAATATTTATAGGCTACTTAGTTTGCAGGTTTTTTCCAAGTTGTTTCAAATCTCACAAAATATTCTAATATATTCAGTTTAAAACTCCATATTTAATAGGCTTGAACAAGTTCAAACCTGTTTTTCAAGGGTCAACTATATTTGTAAGGTAAAGTTGAGAGAATTTGCTGAGCAATTTGATTCTTGATGTGAAGGAAAAAAAGAACCTAATCAAGAATTAATTTGAGAAAATAAACATGTAGATTTGTTATTATATGTTATCGGAGAATCTAAGAAGCCCACTGTGATTCAGGTTTGACTTTGGATATATTAATTTTGCACTGCCTATGTAGTATTTAGGGGCTTCCCAGGTGGTGGCTCAGATGGTAAAGCATCTGACTACAATGCAGGAGACCCAGGTTCGATCCCTGGGCCAGGAAGATCCTCTGGAGAAGGAAATGGCACCCCACTCCAGTACTCTTGCTTGGAAAATTCCATGGACCGAGGAGCCTGGTAGGCTACAGTCCATGGGGTCACAAAGAGTCAGACACGACTGAGCGACTTTGCTTTGCTTCAATTAGTGCTAGTGGTAAAGACCCTGACTGCCAATGCAGCAGGCACAAGATATAAATTTGGAATCATTGATGTACAGATAGTATTTAAAACTATGGTGTCAGATGATATCACTTAGCAAGGAAAATATATAGTTAGAGAATGCCGATGGACAAACACCAGCCATGGCCACATTTAGGGTTGGGTAAGAACAATTCATATACTAGAGGACTGATACAGAGATGCCAGTGGGGTAGGTGGGTGCAGAAGATTATGTTAGCACAGAAGCCAAGCGAACAAAACACTTAAAAAGCAGAGAATGATTGAGTCAAAGTTTGTTAATATTTGTCTAATGTGTGGGCTTAGAATTGATCACTGAATAGTACAATATTATCAGGGTACTTTGATGAGAGTGATATTTTAGAAACAATTGGATGTGAGAAACATGATACAAAATGAAGACATCTCCCTTTTGTATACTTTCCTTCAATCGACCGACGTCTCTGTTCTAAGTGTTTTTCCCACTTTCACCTACCTGTAACTCTTTGGCCTACTTTCTTAACTTGAAGGCCTCAGCATGCATTTTGAAGCTTTTACAAAGTACATGTTAAATAAAATGTTATGTTCTCCATGAAACTTACTGCAATCTTTCCCATTCAATGAACTTTCCCCCTTTTTTAAGTGCCAATGGCACATCAAAATCCCATTCTGAGACTACCACTTTGTACTTTGCATTATCTGTCCTTGCAGAGGACCAAGGCTGTATCTTTTTCTAATTCCAGCCCCGACTAGTACCAGTCATGCCACAGTCTGTTAAATTAGATAAAAATGTCACTCAATGAAAGTATAATCCACAGAGAATCTGAGCTGGATCAGGATATATGTTAACCCTAAGCTTTTATTTTATGCAGCAAAATTCCTTATTACCCCCAAATTTGTTCAGAAACACTCAAACTGAAACATAATTCCTGATGGTGGCTAATGAAAAAATCCCAGATTAATAATATTTCAAAAGAATATTTCTACTTCTTTTTAATTTTTCCTTGGGTTTATTTCTCCATTAATGCTTTCTATACTCATTAGGGAAATTATAAAAGTCAAAGAAACAGGTAGCTTGATCAAATGTTCCCAGTTTCTTAGATTGTGATAGTATAATATGCAAGGTCTGAACAATTTCTATGAATATGGATCAGAATCTGAACTTCTGTGTTGTTTGAGCTGGAAGATAGTTGGAGCTTGTCTTCTAAGTCACTCTAATACTGCACAAAGATTAAGAAATATTAAGGTCACAATTTTTAATGTATAGATTTGCTGGAGAAGAAATGGAAATAAACACTCTGTAACATAAACCTCTATTTTATTTATAGGCAAATACCCTCAACAATTAAAACACTGTATATCCATTTATATTAAACATTATCTATTTACAAATTAATCATGTTAGGTCTAGTTGGTCATGAATAAGAATGAGTAATAATTACATGTGATATTCTTTTTACTTTAAAATGTAATTCCATCATCGTTTGTGACAGAATTGGACTAGAGAAATTTAATGTCTCAATTTGTCACTGTAAATTCTGTATCATGATAGCTAGGGTAAAAATTTTTATCCATGTTATTTCTGAGGTTGTATAGATTGGCTCTGTCAAATGTGTCTAATAATCTTGAGTCACATTTAATAAGCCTAGTCTGTTAACTAACTGTAGAACAGTTAAACTCAAATAGAAACAATAGATCCACATTTGAGGTAGAGGACTTCTCGCCACATTTTGTTATCCCTAAACCCCATCAAATTCTTGTTCTACGTGGTGGGAATGAGTTACCCGGCAAGTGTATAACATAAATCTGTCAGGTTCCTTGACTGGGTAGAGCTAATCTAAAGAAAGATCACAAGCATCAAGGACCCAGGAACCATAATGCCTAGATTCAAATCCAGCTCTGCCACTTACTCACAGTATGACTTTGGGCAAATAGAGACTTTTCTCATCATTAAAAGTGAGATGTTTGTGTGCTTAGTCACTCAGTTGTGTCCAACTCTTTGCAACCCCATGAACTATACCCAGCCAGGCTACTCTGTTCATGGGATTCTCCAGGCAGGGATACTGGAGTGGGTAGCCATTCCCTTTTCCAGGGGATCTTCCTGACCCAGAGATGGAACCTGGGTCTCCTGCCTTGCAGGCAGATTCTTTACCATCTGAGCCACCACGGAAACTCTTTAAAGGTGGAAGGATAATGCTAATACCTATTTCATGCTGTTTTATTGGACTTAAAATAGTTAATATATTTAAAAGTGCTTAGAAGATTGCATCTAGGTGGCAGATGGCCTAACCCACTGAACAGGTACATGGAAAAGAAAAAGACTGGAAGACGGTAAACAAGGAGGTCTGAGTCAGAGGGCTTGTGCATGAATGAGGGCATGGAGTGTGAGGATTTCTGTGTCACTGTTAGTTCATGATAAAGCATCTGCATGGAAAAGGCAAGAATGACCAAACAGACAAAATGATTCCACTTACAAGCCAGACTTTGTCAGTGTTCACCCTAGAACTGCCCAGAGGGCCCAGGAATATTGTAGCCTTAGTGACAGAGAAGGAGGCTGAAGATATGTACAATAGTGAGGTATCCTGCCTACCAAGGGCTTCCCCGGTGGCACGGTGGTAAAGAATCTGCCTGCTAATGCAGGAGGCATAAGACACATGGTTTGATCCCCGGGTAGGGAAGATACATGGAGGAGGAAATGGCAACCCACTCCAGTATTCTTGCCTGGAAAGTTGTATTAACAGAGGAACCTGGCTACTCTCCATGAGGTCACAAAGAGCTGGACATGACTGAGTGACTGAGCACACAGACACATCTGCTTACCAAGTCCATTGTATCTGCTATCAACTGCTTGCCCAACTTGCCAGCCAAATGTCAGTCTCCCAGAGGAACCAAGCATCACATCACTCTAACAGGAACCTTTGCTCAGTGTATTACCAGATGCAAACTAGATATAAAGCATTCTCTCCTCATTGCTTTTCTTACAGTATAAATTCCTCCCTATACATTGTGTGGCTAAAACATCCCCTGAATTTTGAATTTCAATTCCTAGTTCAGTCATAGGAAACACTCCTTCCACATCATGTGGCAGCCTGGATGGGAGGGGAGTTGGAGGAAAAAGGATAAATGTATACATTTGGTTGAGTCCCTTCGGTGTTCACCTGAAACTATCACAAAATTATTAATCAGCTATACCCCAAAAGAAAATTAAAAATTTAAACAGCAAAAAAGAAACAATCTATAATCAATACTAATCTCTGTTTTAAGGTGTTGAAACCCCATCTCCATGCTATAGCAATTTAATCTGCATCTAAACAGTAATTTCACTAATATACCCCCACTAAAGTTTTGCTTATATATTTTTTTCCATTTTCTCACTCTTTTTCTTTCACTCCTCAGGACAGTATAATCTGGGTTTTGTGCCTACATTTATCTGAAACAACTTGTTAAAATCAGCCAAAATCTCCATTCTGACTAAAATGAGCATCTTTCAGTTACTATCTTAATTTCAGACTGAAGAATCCAAACTCCTATATGAACTCCCTTGTTGCTAGCCCAAAGGCACCTCAAACTCAGTGTCTTCAAAGCTAAACCCTCACGATCTTTTTTCAAACTCAGCTATCTTCTATCTACCTCTCATTAAATGACCTCACCTTCTATTCTATTGTATCAGTCAGCTATCTAAGACTGAGCTTTGATGTCTCCATGTCTCTTTATTGAAGAACAATAACATCAAAGTGTCCAGGGAGGTCCTGCAAGTTTGCTCCTTTCTGCTTCTCCTTCTGCACCTTCTCCACCCTGATGACTGCATCTAAGTCACTCTGCAGTCCTCCAGTTATTCAGCAGACCAGGCATTGCTTGCCATGGTTTTGTCCAGGTAGTTTTATTCATTATTTTAGCTCAAAATGTTGCACATTTACTTTTTCCTCATTTAAAAATGTGTGGAGAATGAATGAGTAGGATGAATACCTTAAATTATAGCTTAGTGGGACATATACCCAGTTGAAAAGTTGAGCCGAAATTGTGAAACAGCAATCACAAAGAAGATAAATGGATATTTAAAGAGAAAAGGGGGCACGATTGAACAAGGGATTGAGACACTTTGGGAGAAAATGGATAATTTAAGGAGTCAAGAACGTTGTACACACAGCACTTTGTAGTTTTTATTTAGAGCTATATATATATATATATATATATATATATATATATATATATATATATATACAGGAAAACTGCAGTATCTTACCACTGTAACCATCTACAGTGTTCTATGTCACTGCGGCTATAATACTCCTGGGATACAATTGTTTATTGTTGTTTACAGAAATATATTAATTATATACTTTCTTATTTTATTGTTCTGTTTCTCAATTTTCCTCTCCAAATATACATTTCATCATTTCAATATGATTATTCAACTATCTAATTATATTTGATAATTATTAATCATTTGATGGAAAATAAACATGGTATCACTTCAACTTTCTTAGAATATTTTCTTTATATGTTGACCAAATTTTTATTTCTCATACATTAAGGAGGACATTTACCCTTCAATGTATAAAATTACTCATAAGGTTGTTTATACTAACACTACAAGCCTACATACAATATGGTAAAACATGTAAGATTTTACAGATAATTATACAGATTCTAATATAGAGAATTATAATGTCATACAGTTAGTGCAATTGTGACTTATCTCAAAAACATATACTGAGTTGTTACAAATACTGGTAGCATTTTTTTTTTCTGCTGGGAATATTCATGCTTTCTACTCATGGGGTGTTACCTATCAGAAAAATTACTTAGTTCTCCTACTTAAAACAAACATATGTGATTAGAGGAGTATTGTAAAATATATTTTTACAATTAATAAAATTTTATCTTAGATGTTTATTTAAACTTAATCTTAAAGCTGCATTTCTTTACATGTTTTGATGTTATAATATATATTTGTTCATTCAGATGATTAAGATATTTTAAAATAAAATATGTTAATCAGCATTAAAATTTTTGCTATAAACAAAAGTGAATTTATCTGGTGGGTACCATGGAAAAATAGGTGGGTACTAAAAGGAAATGAACTAATCTTTAAGTAGATACCATAGATTCATTTCAGCCAACAATGGCCATGAATTGTACATGTTTCACACAGATCTCTTATTCTTCTAGAGAACACAAACTATGGATATTTATTAATTTTTCTGATTTCTAAATGTTGGGAAAAACTTAATTTTGTTCCAAAGTATGTATGCAAAAATATTTATCACATATATACTGTATAATATACATAAATCAAATATTATATAAATGAATATACAAAGATATGAAAAAATACATTTTAAAACACCTTTGTCTGTCTACTTAGTTAAGAATGAGATTATTAAACCATTAAAAACCTCCAATGCACAATTGTTTCATGCATATTACCTTCTCCCAGTTCCTTCTGTCAAGTAAATACTATTCTAAATTGTAAGATTATCATTCCCCTGAATTAAATACAAGTCTAAATAAATTTTAACAAACTTTGAGAAATAGTCTTAAGCTATGTGAAAAATGTGAATAATAATGTAAAAATGAAGATATGAGCACTCACAACAAAGCTAAAGGGAAATAACTCTAGCAAAATTTTGAAGTCACATTATATCCCTCCCAGATTATTATAATCCAGAATTTCTTGTTTTAATTTATTTTACAGGTTTCCTGTGTATATATATATATGTATCCTAAATAGTATACTTTTTAGTTTTGAATTTTTAACTTACTATAAATTTAACTATATATGCTCATCTGTAACTTTTTTCATTATTATGTTGATCAAATTTATCCTCATTAATACCTCTACTTGTATTTTAGTTATATTAATTATTCATAATATACATTGGATAAACAAAACAAATATACATATCTATAGGAGAGTGAAAAAATTGGCTTAAAGCTCAACATTCAGAAAACTAAGATCATAGCACCCAGTCCCATCACTTCATGGCAAATAGATGGGGAAATAGTGGAAACAATGGCTGACTAGAGACATTACTTTGCCAACAAAGATCCATCTAGTCAAGGCTCTGGTTTTTCTAGTAGTCATGTATGGATGTGAGAGTTGGGCTGTAAAGAAAGCTGAGCAACGAAGAATTGATGCTTTTGAACTGTGGTGTTGGAGAAGACTCTTGAGAGTCCCTTGGAGTGCAAGGAGATCCAACCAGGCCATCCTAAGGGAGATTAGTCCTAGGTGTTCATTGGAAAGACTGATGTTGAAGCTGAAACTCCAATACTTTGGCCACCTGATGTGACTAGCTGACTCATTTGAAAAGACCCTAATGCTGGGAAAGATTGAGGGCAGGAGGAGAAGGGGATGAGAGAGGACAAGAGGGTTGGGTGACATCACTGACTCGATGGACATGAATTTGGGTAGACTCTAGGAGTTGGTGATGGACAGGGAGGCCTGGCGTGCTGCAGTTCATGGGGTCGCAAAGAGTTTGACATGACTGAGTGACTGAATTGAACTGAATTGTACTGATAAGTATTTAGTTTTTTTCAAGTTTACCTATTATTTTGTTGTTGTTTAGTCACTAAGTCATGTCTGACTCTTTGCAAACCCACAGGTTGTAGCCCACCCAGTTCCTCCATCCATGAAATTCTCCAGGCAAGAATACTGGAGTGGATAGCCATTCTTTTCTCTAGGGGATCTTCTCAACCCAGGGATCATACCCAGGTCTCCTACATTGCAGGTGAATTCTTTACCACTGGGCCCCCAGAGAAGCCTTGTTCATTATCATAACATTACTATTTACATTATTATTTATATCTCCTGAGACAAACATGCAACTGTTCTCTAGAGTATGTGCTTGAATGTGGACTTACTGGATCTCACTGCATAATCTGTTACTTTGCCATTCACTCATATTTTTCCTAACTTATATGAAAAAATATACATATAATCTGTTTATAACACAGATTATCTGTGTATAACATTTGAAATTTCAAATGCTATAGTCTCCTTGTGTCATTTCTGGTGGGTATTGATCTATTACTTATACCTGAAAATAGTTGTTTTCCATTTTTAATTAACTTTTATTGGAGATAAGCTATAGAGAGTAACATGCATGATTATTAAGTGCATAATTTAATGTACAAATGTATATACTTGTATAACCATCACGTAGATCTAAGTATAAAGCATTAGTAGAATTTTAGAAGCTTCCTTCTTGCTTTGAATATACTGTAAAGGAATTTGTAGGAATTCTTTTTATAGTCCTTTCACACTCCTATGTATACACTTTTCCTTTCCTTCCTACCAAACAGAAGGTTTTAAAAGATCAATGATTTCCAAATTGTCCATACTTTTTTTGATGGTTAGATTCTTGTGTCACATTTAAGAAATTACTTCCCCAATCTGATATACAGAAAATATTTTTCTATACTAGCTTCTAGAAGATTTATTCTTTCACCATTTACATTTATGTCCTGATCAATTTGGAATTAATTTTATGCAAAATGAAAGGAATGGATCAAAGTTATTTTTTCCTTATGGAAATTCTATTGACTATTAAAAAGGCCATTCTTTACCCACTTAAGGCATATTTCTAACAATTTTGTTGTTGCTCTTTGTGGAATTTTGTTATTTTATTTGATTATAGTATGAATTCATGCTTTCTGGTATACTAGGTCTTGGAATTCTTCAACATCTTTTATGATGGTGTATTCTTTTAGATATTATTTTATCCTTGCTGCTGCCAATTTTCTGTGGGCACCAACAACCTTGAAAGACATTAAATAAAAATTTGTTCTTGTGGCTTATGTTCTCCTCTGTCACCTTCCCAAAGCTCCCTCAACAGAAGATGTACAAATTCCATCATCAATCCAAGTTGAAGATGAAATTATTTTTCTTTTATACATTCTCAAGTCAAGCTTCTTTCCTTTGGACCATCAAACAGAACAAAAGACAAAATTAAAATTATTTATGTAATTTCCCTCTAAAGTTTGGTTTTGATTTGTTTTGTTCTTCCTAATCCTATATTAAGGATGACATTTCTGTAGTCGAAGTGTTATGTAGGATTCTTTTTATGACCTATTAGCTGTAAAAACAGTATCTAGACCAGCAATTATTGACAGAGGCCACAGGTCATTGCCAGCCTCTGGACTCACTTTTCCTTTTGTCTTAGTCATTTTCAGTCTCCTTGTTGTTTTTAGTCTCTAAGATTTTTGTTCCAAGCCTCCTCCACCCCCATACCAGGTCAATGGTGAATTTAAAACATGTTAATTATTTAAAGATTTTTAATTAGAAAAATATTTTAATTGTCATATGTGCTTCTTTACTGATATAGTAACTAAAATGGTCCCGCAGCAGGTGTCATGACCAATTTTGAAGCAGCAGACATCAGTAAAATCTTATTGTCTGCAACAATTTTACCATGATACAAAATATCTGTGGTTTAAATTGGTAATAGTGTCAGAGACAATGCAGTCATGTTGTAGTATCTTTATGTCTATTTCATAATGAAAAGGACTGGTAAATTTCAGTTAGAGATACATTAGGAGAACAAGGATGAATTTTTCCCACCCAGATTCATAGAACCCAGGAGAGGAACTGCTGCCCTAAAGTAAACAGAAATAAAAAATCTTATAAAACATGTTATTTTAATACATTATCTAGTCTCTCTTTCTCTGTCTCTCTGTCCCTCCCTCAAAACAATTTTTTAAAATTAATGATATCTAAATTATCCATACTTTTGGCTGGGCTTTTTGGCACAGTATTTAAGAAATTATTTCTTTCAGTATGGTTATTTCAGATATCTTGTCTGTTATATAAATCAAAACTATGACAAGTTTGGCTGAGACAATACTAATAAAAGCACAGAAGAAACAAAGCATGTCTTTAGACCATATTTTAATTCTATTTGATAAATGACATAGTTCTATTGGAAAAAGTTTACGTTTCTGCGAATGAATACTTAAAAACAATTCCAAGTACCTTCTTCATTATCAGATCAATCACTAAAACTGTAGCTAATATATTTAAACAAAATTTTCTGAGCTTTGATGTAACCATAGTTAACATACATACAATCACAAAATTCAAATCCTGAATATGAACCATATGAAATTTACCTAAGTATTAATATTTTAAAATATTGACCCATATTTCAGGTTAAATATATTGATGTATAATTTGTTTATTGTTATTTAAAAACTTATCTCCTGTGTCTTACTGATACCAATAATAAGTGTGGGTATGATCACAGATGGGCTTCCCAGGTGGTGCTAGTAGTAAAGAACTTGCCTGCCAATGCAGGAGATGTAGGAGACTTGGGTTTGATCCTTGGGTTGGGAAGATCCCCTGGAGGAAGGCTGGGCAACTCACTCCAGTATTCTTGCCTGGAGAATCCCTAGGACAGAGGAGCCTGGCAAGCTGCAGTCCATAGGGTCGCAAAGAGTCAGACATGACTGAAGTGACTGAGCATGCATGCACGTACACATGATCACAGACTATTTTATTACTAAACAAAGAAAAAAATAGAACTTTTATGAGCTTTAGTTTTTCTAATATTTGCATATAACTTAAATGAGCATAAAGTAATTGTTTGACAATATCTTGTTACTCAATTTGGAACTGAAGCTTATCATAGTGAAAAAGTACAAAATGACATCAAATGATTTATCTTTATTTTTAAATCAAAGACTTCGTAATTCTAGTCTAATATTTAATAAAAGACCATTCTGGCATCTTTGGGAAAAATTATAGAACTATTTAATGATTATAAAAAGTACAGTTAAATTATTCTAAATAAATTTAATGAATCTAATGATCATAAATATTTTCTCATTCTTTATAAAACTACTATTTATGGAAGGATCAAAAACTTTAGATTCTCATAGTATTATTAGACTAATATTATATAAATATTAGAGAATCTAACAGTTTTAGGCTAGTATAAGTATATATCAAAACACCAGGCAAGAGATTTTATAAATACTAACAAGGTAAGAATTTTTTATATAGGATATTTGGAAACAAATGGAATTTATATTCATTTTCACTGACTGTGCATTACAGAATTGATATCATTTGGTGAAATTTATTTTCCATGCATTCAGAAGTCCTGTGCTGTTCAAAGACAGCAACTTACAGGTACAGTATAGAAAATTAAGTGCAAAGCATATAAAGCCTGAATTTTCCAATGATTTTCAGAAGCTATGCCTATACCCTAGTCAAATAAAATGTTTAAAAAATAGACAAAAATGGGAAAATTGCTTCACTCATTCATTGAATTGCTATAAAATCATCTAATTCCACTGATTTTTCTATTCTCTTGAGCAGACTACCTATTGGGATTTTCTATTTGCTCTAGGCTAGACCTGATGACCAGGAGCTTTCAGAGAGATTACAGCTGATGAGACCTTGGAGAGCGGCTCTCCAGGGGTCCAGACTGAACTGGTGTCTCACTTTTTTACCTGGCCTAAGAGCTTGAAGAAGTCTTCTGATGTCGTTGCAGCAGCAATTGCCGCAACAGCATTAGTGGAATTGCCCCAGTGGGTAGTAATGCGTCAGCCAGCCGTTACTAGAGAAACAGGAATGAAGGCTCGTAAGGATGCAAGTGAAGTGGTAGTAGTAGTTATTCAGTTTTATATCAGGTAGCAAAGCACTGTAGCCACCCTTTTCTTCAGAACTTTCCGTTTGTCAGTTTCAACTCTTTATTCATTTATTACTATCCAAAGATTTATTTATAAAATAAATAACATAAAGTTCTATTCGTATAGCAACTTTACTACATGTTTTACCATTCATGATATGTATACTCATATTCAGAAATAGGTGATTTAAGTGCAATCAGAAAACTCAAATATTTTCCAATGCCAAGTTATATTTTGCTTTTGGGTTTTCCAAGCAATGCCAATAATGTATATTTATGTATTTGCTTTAAAATTAAATCACACATAGATAACTTGGTTTGTTTTCACTTCTTAAAAAATCCTTTAAGTACTAGTCAAGCAAAAATAGCCATATCCTTAAATCTTTACTGACTTTCAATATTCCTATGATTCACCTACAATTCACAACTTCTTTGGGTGAATTTTTTTTAAGCTTTACTTATAAAGTCTTGTCTGCACACTTGAAATTTGAGACACAAACAAAGTACAGTGTTTAGAAGAAAAAGAAACATTAGAATATATATGCGTTAAGAGAACTTGTGGCTTCAAATAAAATCTAAGTATTCTAATTACTGTAAGCAGAGTCAGTAAACATCCTGAAACTGTCTTTATTGCATTGTAATGTTTTATGAAGAATTTTATATCCCATGTGTTGTATTATCATATTCTTCTAATATCAATTTGGATGCAATGCAGGAAATAGTTCATGAATTTAGACTGTTGTCACAAGATACTACCTGGATATCTCATAAAACTCTTTCAATGCCAGCAGGGTAAATCAGTTACATTTTATTATATGTTTACTAGGGATATCAAAATGTATTGCATAATTCATATTCTTTGCCCAATAGTTTTTTAGCACTTTGTTGTATACAATTCAGTAACACACCATATAATACTCATGAATTGCTTCCTGATTGCTTTAGTAAATGTACAATTTATAACTAGGCACTTAGAAAATATTTTTTAAGTATATGTAACTGTTTCAAACATTGCACAAACTCTAGTAGAAGTTTTAATATTTGTGTCATACTGAAATGAATTAAGAATAAGTCATAGTTTAAAATGGCAGTCCGGATCATTTATTCAATGATAATCAAGAACATATGGTCATAAATATTTGTTTTTGTGTTGTCTAAACAACTTTTTAAAATATCTAATTATATTACAATGGAAAGAGATGATCAAATCAAACTGTATTAACAATAAATATAAAAAGTCAAGAACTAGTAATACAATAAGTCCCCAAACTACTGAATTAAGCATGAAAGTGAAACTGTTACTCTCTTAATCCTGTCTGTCTCTTTGCAACTCCATGGCCTGTAATCTGCCAGGCTCCTCTGTCCATGGCATTCTCCAGGCAAGAATACTGGTGTGAGTAGCCATTCGCTCCTCCAGGGAATCTTCCCAACCCAAGAATCAAACCATGTCTCCTGTATTGCAGGCAGATTCTTCGTCATCTGAACCACCAGGGAATCCCATAAAACACTAAAAACATCTTCCAAATTCATGTATGTCATAATTTTGCACTTTGCTTATTATGTAATATCTCTACCAGAGTCTGGACAGCTCCATGCTACTATTCTGTGGCATCTCAGAGAAAAGTTCTGGTCATAAGACTGGTTCTACAGAGTCAGATTATAAAATGAGCAATTACCAGGAATTTTGGTGGAAGAATAATGTTGAGCATTAGAAATGTTAGAGGAAAGAGGCCACACCCTAGCTTCCACCTTTCCCTTTCTACTCCAGGGAAGCTCCTGAGTGTAAATCATGACTAGAAATAGGAGTTGAGTTTTGATCACCCCAACTAGTCAGTTATTGGCTAAATCATTGCTCTTCCCCTCCACTTCAGTGATGAAAATTCCTATGCACTTTTCTCTGAAAAGCAAGCTAAGTAACCTGGCATAGTCACCCAAAGGGAATCCTATACAAGATGCATGTGAAGCAAACACACAGATGCCAGAGAAGTTGTGCACAAAAACATGAAAGGGATCAGCGGGAATCTGGGAAAACACCAATGTAATCTCTTACAATTCTACAGTAAGAAAATATGTGTACTTTCGTAGAGGCATAACCCAATACTTGTTTTCTAAGAAGCTAGGCTATCTAATGAAAAGAGAACAGGTTGGGATGGCAGCAGAGATAAAAGTTTGTATAAAAATTTCAAAAGGTTTAGAAACAGTCAAAACAGTTGATAGGGCATATAATGTAATCAGTGAAATACGGGAAAAACTCAAAGATCTATTCCTCGATTTAGAAATAAAGCAAAGAGAAAATTGATCAGAGAGAGGTGATAATCACATTGTAATATAATCTTTGACTCAAATGAGCACTTTTTAGCTCAAAAGACATAAAAAAAAGCTTTCTGTCAAGAAAAATAAAATCTGTCTATGTAAAAACATTTTAAGAGCTTGTAATGCAAACATAAAGTATAATGTTTTATATACATTTTTGTATTTACTTGTATATATATGAAAGTGAAAGTTGCTCAGTTGCGTCCAACTCTTCGGGACCCCATGGATTATATAGTCCATGGAATTCTCTAGGCCAGAATACTGGAGTGGGTGGCCTTTCCCTTCTTCAGAGGATCTTCCTAACCCAGGGATCGAACCCAGGTTTACCCACATTGCAGGTGGATTCTTTACCCAGCTGAGCCACAAGGGAAGCCCAAGAACACCCAAGTGGGTAGCCTGTCCCTTTTCCAACCTATCTTCCTAACCCAGGAATCAAACTGGGATCTCCTGCATTGCAGGCAGATTCTTTACCAACTGAGCTATCAGGGAAGTCTGATATGAAAAGTGAAAGTGAAAGTTGCTCAGTCGTGTCTGACTCTAACGACTATACTGTCAATGGGATTATATATAACAAAAACATTTTAGAGTCTAATTTTCTCAACTTATATTGAGAAATAATTGCACCTACACTAGTTAAAGAATTTATACCACAAACACTGTTATAATCACTGTATAAACTATAAATAGTAACACCAACATATTTTATAAGCTAACATTAGATACTGAGGTTTCTTTGATTTTTATATTCTAAAATTATTTCAGAAAAAGAAGAAATGGGATATATAGAGGTTCACATATATATAGATCAATATAGTATATATATATATATATATATTTGAAATAGATTTATTGGTACCTATATCTACCAATACCTAGATATGAACAAAAATAGCTATTTGTATCTATATCTATCTATGTGTTCCATTTGACTAAGTTTTTTTTTTGTCAGTTTGTTTTAATTAATAGCTTCACTTTAAAAATATCAACTAAAAAAATACCTTAATGACATATTTATCTTAAGAGTGAATATAAAATTGGCTTATCAAAGAACTATTGAATGGAGTTCCACATATTATTTATAATTTTTTAAAAAGTGCAATCTTTCTGTGCAATTAGCCACGAGATATTTACATTTCATTTTTGCTTTTAAGATGGTTGAATATGGCAGATGGATCATTTGTTAAAATGATATTTTTCATCATATAGACATGCCTTGTGAAGTTGAGAATGGATTTGATTTCCACCATCTGCATAAAGTTTTTTTTGCATATTTAGCATAGCGTGACATCTAATTTTGTTGCTACAGTTGCTCTTCATCTTTCTAAATTCAAAGAATTACGATTTATTTAAAATTTTCTATATTATACAACATTATGTACTTTTTATAAAGTAGCCTTGAGGGTGAAAGAGTGAAATTGTTTTGTACTTTACAAGGCAATTATCTGTGTTTGACATTTTTTCAAAAATATTGTCAAGATAACAGTGAAAAACAAAAAGTTAACACCAACATATATGTTTCTATATTTAAAAATATAATCCTGGACAACAAGGGAATATGCTTTGCCACTCTTTCCCAATGGTGTATCCCAATAGAAATAGAAAATAGAAAATTAAATTTGATGTTGAAATCTGGCTTTTTAATTCCAATTAAACACTGAAAGAAAAGCACACATCTGTGGTCTTAACAATTAATATTGTAGCTTTTGTGGTGTGATTGACTCTATTACTCTAAAAAAATGATATGGTAAAAAATAGATCTAGCATTGGAATTATTTATACTGAGAGAATTTCCCAAGCTTGTAAATTTTTATTTATTTGAATAAGTGAAAGAGAATCGTGTGAAATGTGTGTGAAGTTTTATCTTTCAGTTGTGTCACTCAGTCATGTCCGACTCTGTGTGACCCCAAGGACTGCAGCACACCAGGCCTCCCTGTCCATCACCGACTCCCGGAGCTTACTCAAATTCTCATCCGTTGAGTCAGTGATGTCATCCACCCATCTCATCCTCTGTCTTCCCCTTCTCCTCCCACCTTCAATCTTTCCTAGTATCAGGGTCTTTTCCAATGAGTCAGTTCTATGCATCAGGTGGCCAAAATATCGGAGCTTCAGCTTCAGCATCAGTCCTTCCAATGACTATTCAGGACTGATCTCCTTTAGGATAGACTAGTTGGATCTCCTTGCAGTCCTAGGGACTCTCAAGAGTCTTCTCCAACAGCACAGTTCATAGCATCCATTTTTGGCACTCAGTTTTCTTTATAGTCCAACTCTCACATCCATACACGACTACTGGAAAACCCATAGCTTTGACTAGATGAACTTTTGTTGGCAAAGTAAGTTCTCTGCTTTTTAATATGCTGTCTAGGTTGGTCATAGATTTTCTTCTGTAGCTTTCTCTTTACTTAGGCTAAATATTTTTGTAACCAAGCAGATTCCAGAAGAGCAAAATATTACAGGGGTTTATCCAGAATACGGCTTTGTGAATTCACCATTGCTATCGTGCTGTACAATTACTGGTGTAAACAAATATTTCTGTGATGGAGCAAAGTGAAGTACTTAATTTTATTAGTATCCTTATAATATTTTAGTAAACTAGCAGTATAAAGGGGCTTCCCAAGTAGTTCAAATGGTAAAGAATCTGCCTGCAATGCCAGAGACTTGAGTTTGGACCCTGGGCCAGGAAGATCCTCTGAAGAAGGGCATGGCAAACCACTCCAGTACTCTTGCCTGGAGAATCCCATGGATGGAGGGGCCCCGAAGGCAGTAGTCCATGGGATCGCAAAGAGTCAGACATGACTAAGAGACTAACACATAGCAGTATAAAATATATGTTATATTATACTTTCCTTCTTAAAACTTTAATTCATATACCACCAAGATATGTTATAATAAATTTTCAAAAAGTCACATTCTGTATGAATAAATGTTTGAGCTTGAAGTTAGACAGAATGGGCAATGTAAATTTGCTGAATTCCTTAGTATTTACATTACCCTGTGAAAGTCATTAAAAATCTATAAACGTATTTTCTCTATCAAAAAATTCTGGTTGATAACAGAATCAATCTCACACAGTTTGAACAATGAAATCATTAACACATGGAAAATAGAAAAATGTCTAGAAAATAAAATTGCATAAAGGTTAGCTATTATTTCATTATGTAGAGTCCAATGTGATCATAGTTATGAGTTTATAAAAATTAGCATAAACATTCAACAGTCTTTAGTCTCCTTTATATTTTATATTAATTTATGTTTATATATTAAAATTTATATTTTAATCATATTAAGAGGTATCATCTTTAACTTTCAAAGATAGTCTGTCTTCTCTTATGTGCTGAATTGCCTCCCTCCAAAATTAATATGTTGAAGTTCTAACCCCCAGTAACTCAGAATGTGACTGTACTTGGAGATGGGGCCTTTAAGGAGATAACTAAGGTCAAATGAGCTCATTCATTACAAGAGGAAATAAATATGTGAAAGGGGAAGGAATTAGAATGTTGGAAGGGGAAATGTGTTGTTTCTGTAATTTAAAGTTAGTTACTGACATTAACTTTGTAAATTTGGGAAAATCTATTAACTTTTATAGTTTACCCAGTTAAGTGTTTATCCCCACTTCCAAGTAGGGATCATGTATTATTTCTATTACCAGTGCTTAGCAAATGATGACACATGCACACACAATCATATAAATAAATATATATAATTTTACATTTCTTTTTATTCCATTTGGCACTGGCACTTTTTAATTTATACTACCTAAGTAAAACATAAAGAAAATAATACATTTCCATGAAATTAAAATAATTTCTGGATTTGCATTTTGATTAAAATGTCTAATATTTGTGTCTACATAAAAGGGAAAAGGGAAAACATAGTATTGAGATAATCCAAATATTTCACATCAATGAGATTTTGATAGAATTCATCATTAGTTTGTAATATTAGTATAATAAGAATTACTTATTTCATGTGTTATACATACATTTAAGAAACTTTTTAATATTTGAAAAACAATTCATAACTAAACAATAATAACACATGGCTAAGGGAAAGACACTTTTGGCTTATTGTTTCCCAATTTGATTAAACCAGATGGTGGAGGGAAGCCATGCCATCTTCATCTAGTAATGTATTCATTGGCAAAAGTCCAAACAACGTGGTGTACGTCTCAAAGTATTGTTTCTACCAACAGCCACTTTTTTTCACTTGAGCCTTTCTTCTTTGAATGCTGGCCAGTGTAGCTCAAGACTTCATGAGGATGAGGAGGCAGAATTGCTTTTCCTTTTAAACTAATCTTGTATGAGTCTGCCACTCCTTCCCTTGCTATGAATGGAGGGGCACCGGAAGAAACCAGCTGCAGCCCTTGTGAGGTAGAATTGCTTGTTTGGTCCTGACCTGAGCTGAATTCCAAATACTGAAGATAAAAAGAGAAAAACCACAGTGTAGATAGGCTACTCTTTCAAGGCAGATACACATTCAAGAGTCTCTTGGGAAACAGGGAATTTTCTTGTTAGAGCTAGTGAAGGAGATTCCTATTATAAGACCTGGTACCCTTGTCTGCCAAGATAATAATTCCTTATAACAGAACATTCATGGATTCACCAGGCTAAGAAGCTACTTTTTGTGTTAAAATTATAAATAGGTGTATATATATATATATATATGATATATATGCATAAACATGCACTGTAGAATAAATACATGAAAGTTTTTCCATCTCTGTGTTTTATATAAAATTTAAATCAATCTTGGTGTAAAAATACCCTAGTTCTTTAATTCAGATAAATTAATGCTAATTAAATCTATTAATTTCTGTGTTGGTGCTAGCATTTTATGGAGGCAGTACCATCTGTTAGGTTAGCATGAGAAATATTATAGAATTTTACCATTTACAAACCCACTGGCATATGTAGATCTATAATAATGTAATCTCTAACTATTTCTGTCTCTTGGCTTTATTTACCTTAAGAAAACCTAGAATACAAAGAAACAAAATTTAGAAACAGGTTTAGCGGAGCTTTAATCTTGGTTTCATCTAGTCTGCTTTGGGGAAAGTGCTTAGTCTTTATTGGCTCAGTGCTTTCTTCCCTCCAAAATAATTACCATGGTGACTACTTTCCCTTATGACATCTCTGAGAGATTCATAAGTAACAGAAACTATTTTCTATCCTTGAAACATCCATGACCACTTAAAATGTTATGTTACAGAAAGACATAACAAGATTTATAGATTTTATTCTACAAGGAAATAAAATGTTTTAACTCATTCATGAACAATGTTTAAATTGCCATACAATTATGGAGAAGGATTAGTGAAAAATTGTGTATTAGATTTTCAATTCTTATGTTCCCTACTGTCATATACACAATTTTAGAATCTTGTGTCTATTATTACACTCAATACAATGTATCTTCCTCTTGAGTTTTCTCAAGTGCTAAGTAGGCAGTAACTAATTTTTGATATTTTTAAACAAGAGCATTTGGCTACTTCCTAAAAGTCTCTTCCTGTGATATGAAGACACCATGTGTCTTCCTCTCCTTTGTCTTAACCTTTATTATTATAGAAATTTCACCTCTTCTGAGTTTAAAAAGTAGTGTGAATGTAGGGAGGCATGCTGGCATGATATTTGGACATTGATATATCCTAGTCATTTTCTGTTATTTTTATGTTGGATTAGATTTATCATCTAGCCATTACCTTGCAGACACAGCCACTGCCCAGAGGCCTGAAACGCTCACTCACTCAAAGCTCCAGCCTAGCACTGACAAGGAAGACAGGGCTTGGAGTGAGAAATTTTCCAAAGAGAACATTGAGACAGTGATGAAACACTCTAGAAAGGAAACATCATTTTAATCACAAATTTACCTATTCTGGGCTCTAGATATATGAAACAGATGCAGTTTCAGTGTCTAGAGCAAATATGCTTTTGAAGTTTTCAAGCATTTAATTCTTATTTAGATCAATGTTGTATAGCATAACCCACCTTGAATCATTTTGGAACATGGACTATAAAATAGGTTAGAAGATGTCATATGAAAAATATACATAACAAGTAAATTAAAAGATGAAAATAAAAAGTAATAGATATGTAAATTAATAAACTATTTACCACCATTGAAACATGATTGACTAGAAAAATGGAATTATGCTGACTCTGAGATTCCCAGGTGGCTCAGTGGTACAGAATCTGCATGCCAATGAAGGACATACAAGAAATGCAGATTCAAACCCTGGATTGGGAAGATCCCCAGGAATAGGAAATGGTAACCCACTCCAGTACACTTGCCTGAAAAATTCCATGAGTAGAGGAGCCTGGTAGGCTATAATCCATGGGGTGGCAAAGAGTCAGACATGACTGAGCAACTGAGCACATGCTGACTATATTAACTGAAACTTTTTTTTATTAAAATATTTGATGCTACTAAAATCATTAACTTTGGCTAACTTCCTTGTCTAGTACAGAATATGAGAAAAATCATGTCAGTTCAGTTTAGCCACTTTGTCTTGTCCGACTCTTTGTAACCCCATGGACTACAGCACGCCAGGCCTCCCTGTCCATCACAAACACCCAGAGTTGACTCAAACTCATGTCCAGTGAGTTAGTGATGCCATGCAACCATCTCATCCTCTGTCTTACACCTCTTCTGTTTTCAGTCTTTGCCAGCATCAGGGTCTTTTCAATGAATCAATTTTTCACATCAGGTGACCAAAGTATTGGAGTTTCAGCTTCAGCATCAGTCCTTCCTATGAATATTCAGGGTTGATTTCCTTTAGGATGGATCAGTTGGATCTCCCTGCAGTCCAACAGAATCTCAAGAGTCTTCTCCAAAACTACAGTTCAAAAGCATCAATTTTTCAGCGCTCAGCTTTCTTTACAGTCCAACTCTCACATCCGCACATGACTATTGGAAAAACCATAGCTTTGATTAAACGGACCTTTGTTGACATGGTAATGTCTCTGATTTTTAATATGCTTTCTAGGTTGGTCACAACTTATCTTCCAAGGAGTAAGCATCTTTTAATTTTATCACTGAAGTCACCATCTGCAGTAATTTTGGAGCCCCTAAAATAAAGTCTGTCATTGTTTCCACTGCTTCCCCATCTATTTGCCATGAAATGATGAGAACAGATGACATGATCTTAGTTTTCTGAATATTGAGTTTTAAGCCAATTTTTCCACTCTGCTCTTTCACTTTCATCAACAGTCTCTTTAGTCCTTCTTTGGTTTCTACCATAAGGGTAGTGTCATTTGCATTTCTGAGGTTATTGATATTTCTCCTGGAAATCTTGATTCCAGCTTGTGCTTCATCCAGCACAGAATTTCTCATGGTGTACTGTGCATGTAAGTTAAATAGCCAAGGTGACAATATATAGCCTTGACATGATCCTTTCCCTATGTGGAACCAGTCTATTCCATGTCCAGTTCTAACTGTTGCTTCCTGACCTGCACACAGATTTCTCAAGAGGTATGTCAGGTGGTCTGGTATTCCCATCTCTTTCAGAATTGTCCGCAGTTTGTGGTGATCCACACAGTCAAAGGCTTTGGCATAGTCAATAAAGCAGAAGTAGATGTTTTTCTGGAACTCTCTTGTTTTTTCGATGATCCAACTCATGTTGGCAATTTGATCCCTGGTTCCTCTGCCCTTCCTAAATCCAACTTGACCATCTGGAAGGTCACAGTTCATGTATTGCTGAAGCCTGGCTTGGAGAATTTTGAGCATTACTTTACTAGCATGTGAGATGATTGCAATTGTGGAGTAGTTTGAAAATGTCTTTGGCATTGCCTTTCTTTGGGGGTTGAAATGAAAACTGACCTTTTCCAATCCTGTGGCCACTGCTGAGGTTTCCAAATTTTACTGGCATATTGAGTGCAGCACTTTCACAAGCATCATCTTTTAGGATTTGAAATACCTCAACTGGAATTCCATCACCTCCACTAGCTGTGTTCATTGTGATGCTTCCTAAAGCCCACTTGACTTTGTATTCCAGGATGAGTGGCTCTAGGTGAGTGATCATACCATCGTGATTAGCTGGGTCATGTAGATCTTCTTTGTATAGTTTTTCTGTGTATTCTTGTCTCCTCTTCTTAATATCTTCTGTTTTTGTTATATCATACCATTTCTGTCCTTTATTTTGCCTATCTTTGTATGAAATGTCCCCTTGGTATTTTCTTGAAGAGATCGCTAGTCTTCCCCATTCTGTTGTTTTCCTCTATTTCTTTGCATTAATCACTGAGGAAGGCTTTCTTATCTCTCCCTGCTATTCTTTGGAACTCTGCATTCAAATGGGAATATCTTTTCTTTTCCCCTTTGCATTTTGCTTCTCTTCTTTTCATGGCTATTTGTAAGGCCTCTTCAGACAGCCCTTTTGCTTTTTTGCAATTCTTTTCATTGGGGATAGTCTTAATCTCTGTCTCCTGTATGAACCTCCATCCATAGTTCTTCAGGCACTCTGTATCAGGTCTAATCCCTGAGTCTCTTTGTTACTTCCATTGTATATATAAGGGATTTGATTTAGGTCATACCTGAATGGTCTAATAGTTTTCCCTACTTTCTTCAATTTAAGACTGAGTCTGGCAATAAGGAGTTCATGATCTGAGTCAGAGTCAGCTCCTAGTCTTGTTTTTTATAGAGCTTCTCCATCTTTGGCTGCAAAGAATATAATCAATCTATTTTTGGTGTTGGCCATCTGGTGATGTTCATGTGCAGAGTTTTCTCTTGTGTTGTTGGAAGAGGGTGTTTGCTATGACCAGTGCATTCTGTTGGCAGAATTCTATTAGCCTTTGCCCTGCTTCATTCTGTACTCCAAGGCCAAATTTGCCTATTACTTCAAGTGTTTTTTGACTTCCTACTTTTGTATTCCAGTCCCTATAATGAAAAGGACATCTTTTTTGGGTGTTAGTTCTAAAAGGTCTTGTAGATCTTCTTAGAACTGTTCAACTTCAGCTTCTTCAGCATTACTGGTCAGGGCATAAACTCCAACTACTGTGATATTGAATGGTTTGCCTTGGAAACGAACAGAGATCATTCTGTCATTTTTGAAGTTGCATCCAAGTACTGCATTTTGAACTCTTTTGTTGACTATGATGGCTACTCCATTTCTTCTAAGGGATTCTTGCCTACAGTTGTAGATATAATGGTCATCTGAGTTAAATTCACCCATTCCAGTCCATTTTATTTCATTGATTTGTAAAGTGTCAACATTCACTCTTGCCCTCTCCTGTTTGACAACTTCCAATTGCCTAGATTCATGGACCTAACATTCCGAGTTCCTATGCAATATTGCTCTTTACAGCATTGGACTTTGCTTCTATCACCAGTCACATCCACAGCTGGGTGTAGTTTTTGCTTTGGCTCCGTCTATTCGGTCTTTCTGGAGTTATTTCTCCACTGATCTCCATAGCATATTGGGCACCTACTGAGCTAAGGAGTGCATCTTTCAATGTCCTATATTTTTGCCTTTTCATACAGTTCATGGGGTTCTCAAGGCAACAATACTGAAGTGGTTTGCCATTCCCTTCTCCAGTTGATTCCATTTTGTCAGAACTCTCCATCATGACCCATCCATCTTCGGTGGCTCTACATGCCATGGCTTATAGTTTCATTGAGTTAGAGAAGGCTGTGGTCCATGTGATCAGATTGGTAAGTTTTCTGTGATTTTGGTTTTCAGTCTGTCTTTACTCTGATGGATAAGGATAAGAGGCTTATGGAAGCTTCTTGATGGAAGAGACAGACTGAAGGGGAAACTGAATCTTGTTCTGATGGGCGGGGCTGTGCTCAGTAAACCTTAAATCCAATTTTCTGTTGAAGGTGGGGCTGTGTTCCCTCCCTATTATTTGACCTGAGTCTAAATTGTCCTTGAGGTAATGAAGATAGTGGCAACCTCTTTCAAAAGGTCCCATGTATGAACTGTTACACTCAGTGCCCCCAACCCAGCAGGAGGCCACCATTGACTCACATCTCTACCAGAGATTCCTGGACACTCCTGGGCAAGTCTGGGTCAGTCTCTTGTGGGGTCACTGCTCCTTTCTCTGAGTCCTTGTGCACACAAGTTTTCTGTCTGTGCCCTCCAAGAGTCTATTTCCCAGTCCTGTGTAAGTTCTGGCAGCTCTATGGTGGCATTAATGGTGACCTTCTCCAAGAGCACTTATGCCAAACCCAGGTCTGCTGCACCCAGAGCCCCTGCCCCTGCGGCAGTCCCCTGCTGACTTGTACCTCCACAGGAGACACTCAAACACAATTCTGTCTCAGTCTCTGGGTCCTGGTGTGCACAAGGTTTGTTTGAGCCCTCTGAGCATCTCTGGTGGGAATGGGGTTTGATTCTGAACATGAATTTGCCCCTCCTACCATCTTGCTGGGGCTTCTCCTTACCCTTGGACATGGGGCATCTCCTCAAAGATGCTCCAGCATTAAGCAGCCATTGCTCCAGCGCCTACCATCTTGCTGGGGATTCTCTGCCCTTGATCACTGACAGGCCTCAATGATATCAGGTCCAGTCCATAGAGACTGAAGGGTCAGGTGGGTCAGTAGTGCTTCATCTGGAATTAAAGGTATGTTCAGTTTGTTTACTACTTAATGTACAGAAGATTTAATTTTGTACATATTGATATATTATTACCATCCAAGTAGTACATTTTCCTTTAAATTTTGTTTGAGAACATTCATTTAAAAAACTGTATATTTCCATTTAGCATACTTTATGTACATGTCTCCCTAACTCAATCTTTGCAGGGTAGACAAAAAAGAAAAAATCTATTAAAATAGAAATGTGCTTACAAAACTCCTGCCTAAACCATTGAGTAGCATCTGCTGTCATTAGAGTAAGATATGAAATCCTTACAAGATATAAGAGCTTTTAAATGGTGTCTTCCAAGTGTACTTTCTCTTTTGGAATAGATTGTCGCATCTATCCTCTTTATTTTAGAACACTTTTTGATATAAATCCCCAAACTATAACTCTAATTTGATGGTTCTCATGGGACTGATCCTCTGTGATCACAGTAATGAATGTGTGACCTTGTTTAGGACAACCAGGAGTTTATAAGGATTTTTATTTTATATATCAGATATGAGAATAAATAAATAAATATAGTCCTTCTTCTGTAACACAAGAATGATCCTGGCTCCTAACTTAGGTAGAAAGACTGTCTATTAGAATAAAAAGAGAAACAGAATGAGTCCTGGTGGCTTTTCAGTTCTGGTTCTGGCCCCTGAAGTGACCTGAGCAGTCTTGGTTTCCACTTTCTCATAGCTTTGCTTCATTGATTATTGCTTTGGTTTCACTGGTTACTGTTTACCTTCTGTTTATTCCAATTTTTATTCAATATTCATTTATCACAGCTTAACTGTATACCAGAAAATGATATAATATTTCAGCATAAATTTTTAAAGTATGATGTAATATTACATTTCAAGGAGGATTCCACTCCTGACTTCATTCGTTTATATACAATTTATTTGGGGAAATTTATCTGACCTCTTCTTACCTTGATAAAAAAAATATGAAAACAATGTTTTTTAACAAAATATTTTTCAGTCTTTTGAATGACTTCCCCTTGTGGGCCTTGACTTACAGATTGCTGGATAACACAACAGACTATACTACCTCGTTCTATATACTTCACATATTTTTCTCTGTTACTCCACTTCTGTAACCCTTTCCACTGTCCTTAGAGAGGCCACAGGTTCTTTCCCCTGTCAGAGTGCTTTAAATATCCATTTACGTGAAGGACTGAATTTGAACATGTTTTATTCCAAATTGCATATATTTATACACTAAGTTAAACAGACTGATATTAATGGTTCTCAATAAATTCATTTGAATGCCTGAATTCTGAACAAAAATGCCACAAAGTGGTTCTAACCTCAGTGTGTCTAAACTGTTAAACTAGGTATTAGTTGTATATGAGGCAGGCTGGATCAAATGTAACTGCAGTGTATTATTGGAAAACACTATGAACACTAAAGCAATGACTTAATGAAAATGCACAACAGCCAGTTCAGAGGACAAGAGTTTGGGAGAACGCCTCTTTGGAAGAAAATGAAAGATTGTAATGGTGTAAACCTAGTCTAAAAAGCTTCCTTTGTTTTACCTTTCCTGAATTAAGTCCTAAGTGTTGAGTTATTGCATGATTCATTAATTAAGTCAGTTGGGATATGTTTGGTGTAAGTAGCAGAAAACCTATTTGCAGAGATTATTCACTGCTTAATGTCAAGAAATCTCTAGAGTTGATTCTTCAATTTAATATCATAAAAATTCCAGTTCCCTCACTCCTTTTAATTTTATAGCTTTTACATTTTTTGTGGCATTATCACCCTTCAAGATTACGAAAGGGCTGCCACATTTTCCAACATGAGGTTGTCAAGCTTTAGCATCCTAAAAATAAGGAAACAAAGAATGTGGGAAGGTTGGGGACAGGCAGCTATAGAAACATAAAGACTTTCTCCTGGTCTCATGTTTGTATTTCATCAGAAATTTTAAAAAAATTTTTAAAAATTCCCTTCAAGTTTAGGTATTGACAGTTGACAGTTCAGTCTATAGCTTAAAAGATGCCACTATTGTCTTAATATTAAGCAGTTAAAATATTTAGAGGTCTTTAAAAGTATTGTTCCTAATTGGTATTTCTAACCAATTGGTCCAAAATCTCTAAGAGCATCAAAATTTCGTAGAAGTTCCACAGGTGACAAGAATGAGTACCTGGGTTTGAGATTCAGGGTTCAAGCAGACTGCAACACATCCCCTTTATCAGGGAGCATTTTACCTGAATAAAATGGGAGTTATATAAGCAAAGAAGAGGGATGCTGAATCCAAGGATGAATACCACCTAGAACCTTAATGTAAAATGCTTCTGTGACATGTCAACTGGTTCAACTCTGCCTGAAGGAAAGCAAAACTCAGCCATCTCTTTGGTAACATTGCATTTATTATAAAAATGACTGTGTCCAGATTTGAAAGAAATGCCAATAAAGAACAAGTTAATCATTTTTTTAATAAAAGCTGATGTGCCCCCTAAATTTTCTAAAATTCATTTTTACAAAATGAGATAAGAAATAATAATACTGTATTTCAAATGGAAAGTTCTTTTTTTTTTTTAAGTGGTTTATAGCACTTGAGGAGAAATTACTTCACCTTTTTATATTGCCTCAGAGTTGTTGTTGTTTGCTGTTGGATATGAGTACTGGCAATAACTGACCTTTCTTAATTAATGATATTGTTTTAAAATTTTTGCCCTTTTAGGTTTCTCATTTGTGATTAACTAAAAGATTATAAAAGACAAAGTTATATATGCCTAGATGGACACCATTTTAAACAGGAGGTTCTGTGAAGGAGAAATAAAATTAGAATATGGTCTCAACATAGTCATTAAAAATCTCATAATTGGTTTTTATAGATTAAAAACTGAAAACTCTTAGAAAAAAGGAAAAGAGATAAAAAATAAGGAAAGATAAAGCCAATGGAAGCATTTGATACTCCTCACAGTAAATTTCATGTTATAAGAATAAAAAGAACTTTATATAGCAAAATTTAAAAAATTAAATTATGTTTACTATAAACATGATTAAAATAGATAATAATAAATGCATCTTTATAAACACAGCCAGATGAAATGAAAAAGTATTTGAACAGATAAAGAGGTTTACTTATGAGAGTATTATTGCAATTTAAAACAATATCCCTTTGTTTCATTGTTTTATTTTTCACTTGACTTTCTCACCTTGTTGCATTGATTTGTATGTCTTCTGTCACTCAAATGCCACACTCTCTTGATTAATATACATTTATATATATTTTGAAATCAGATATAAATTCTTGACTTTTTCCTCTCTTATATCTTTCAAGATCTGGACAGTAGGTCTTTAATATTTCCATGTACATCTAGGAAATAATTTATGATTACTACCATTTTGAGGACAGTTAATTTCTTAACAATATTGGATTTCCAAACCACAAGTATAACGTAACTCATCATTCCTTTAGATTTTCTTTACTTTCTCAAATCTGTAAATTTTTTTTTGGTCATACAGTTTTTGTTCACCTTTTGCTAAATATATGATTAACTCATATGAATTTCAACACTATCAAAAATAGACTTTCAAATTTTATTTTCTTAATGCTTGCTTCAAATGTTTGAGAATAAAATTAACTTTTATATATTAACCTTGTAATCTGCAAGTGTACTAAATGCAGTTATTATTTCCCATAGTTTTTTTGGACTCTCCTTAGAATATGAATTGTTAAGAATGGATATCTTTATGTGTACAGTATTTCACCATTAGTTATGATATTAGCTGTAGACTTATCATACTTGTCTTTTATCAAACAGGAATTTCTCCTCTAGTCTTAGTTTATTGATAGTTTTTAAGAGAAATTAAAGTTGATATTTTTCCTATATATGTTGAAATGGTTTTTTTAAACTACCTTGCCTTATACAGATGACATTTACTCTGTCGTATTGTATTATTCTTTTAATATGTTGTTGGAGTCAATTACCACTATTTTAAAGCATTTTTGCACCTATATTCATGAGCAATATTGGTCCATAAATTACTTTTATTGTCTTTGTGAAGGAGGGGGGATTATGGTTTTGCTAGCCTCATAAAGTAAGTAGGAAGAGACAGCTCTTCTTTTGTTTCTTGGGTGAGTTCATGTAAAATTGGTATTTTTCTTATGTATTTGATAAAATTCAACAGTGAAACTATCTGAGTGTGAAATTTTCTTTGTAGCAAAGCTTTTGAGTATGAATTCAGTTTCTTTAGTAGAGACAGGGCTATTACAATTTCCTATTTCATAGAATGTGTGTTCTGCTTACTTACATTTTCCAAGGAATATGTCCATTTCAACACAGTTTCCCAAGTAGTTGGTGTTAAAGTACAAAATAATATCATTTACCCTTTCAGTATCTACAGGCTCTATAGCAATAACTCCTCTCTCATTCTTTCTAATTTGTGGAATCTCTTTTTCCTTTTTCTTGGTCAATCTGAGTAGGTGCTTATAAAGATTTTTGTAATAAAACAAAAATCTATTGGTCTATTTTTTAAAAATTAGCTCAAAGAATTAACATGTGATTTTGTAATTTCTATTCGTGTTCAGTCTTCTATTACTGTGGTTTGACTGTAATTTACTTTTTCTTTTTTATGCATGTTAAGATGAAATATGGGATGATTGACTTTTAATATTGTAGAAATTCTTTTTCTCCACCAGTGTTAGCAAATAAAAGCTATAAGATATTCTTAAAACCCTACTATTGCTGTATATTATGAATTTCATGTGACTTTTTTCATTTTCATCAGATTTGAATTTTTCTAATTTTCTCATGTGACCCAACAATTATATGCACATGCTGCTGCTGCTGCTGCTGCTAAGTCGCTTCAGTCGTATCAGACTCTGTGCAACCCCATAGATGGCAGCCCACCAGGCTCCCCCGTCCCTGGGATTCCCCAGGCAAGAACACTGGAGTGGGTTGCCATTTCCTTCTCCAATGCATGAAAGTGAAAAGGGAAAATGAAGTCTCTCAGTTGTGTCCGACTCTTCACAACCCCATGGACTGCAGCCTACCAGGCTCCTCCGTCCCTGGGATTCTCCAGGCAAGAGTACTAGAATGGGGTGCCATTGCCTTCTGAGATATATATAAATGAGTAATGCTGAATTTCTAAATAATTGGTATTTCCTGTGATATACTTTTATTAATTTCACTTGCATTTAATGTGATCTGAAACATGCTTTCCATATTTTTAATCATTTTAAATTTATTGACCATCCTTTTTAAAGGGAAAACACATAGTTTTCCTATTTCATATACAGCAAATATAAATCTGAGATCTTTTTACTGAATTACCACATAACCTTAACCTACATCCTCACTTTCTTAGAGAGATCCTAAATTATGGCAGTAGAAGGCTAGTAAACTTAAAAATCGCTGCACTTTTAAGCAGTTACTACTTAATATACTTAATATATAAAAGTACTTAATATACTGGTACTTTGGCAAAATTTACAATTAAATAATTTAAAAATACTTCCAGAATAATATGAAAAATGACACAAAAGGAGGGAAAAGAGTTGGGGGAAAGAAAGAAGGGCCACCAAGCCATATTTTGTCTAATTACTGTGTTTAAAGTAAGATAAATGTCATTTTATGAATCAACAGTTTTCGTTTTTCTAAGGTCATATAATACACACATTTTTTATTGCATAATACAATTCTCCCCATGAATTGTTTCAATGTAATTGTTTACTTTGTCACTGAGAAAAAAATGGTAATTCATTTCTGAAAAGACTACTCTATCAACTGAATTCCCAGAAAACAAAATCATACAGACTCTCACCAGTATTCAAAAAAGACCACAAAAATTCCAAAACATAAGAGAGTACTTTGAACAAACTGAAGACTTACTGATCAAGCCATCACCAGAGAATTTCAGAGGAAACCATAATGTTCATCCTATCAACAAAAATACATTTTGCCTCTAGCAATGCTAAGGGCAGACATATTCCATATAGACTTAAGAGTCCTGAATACTGTTTAGATGAAATTTTTGTTAGATTAAATGTCAGTAGAATAAACAAAAAGTTTTTCAATTGTATTTTAAATGGTGTTCAGCACTAGTGCAATGTATCTATTAATACTAAGAACATGAACAGCTCTGAATTTAGACATAAAACTATGGTAGTCTCATTCAACTTAATAAGTAATATTTGTGCCCTGAAATAGTCATATTTTGAATAAATTTTGAAGATTTTTCTCTTATAAAGCATGATTTTAAATTGCTTATTTTCCTTTTCTTAATATACATGGAAGATTGCCTTTTGGCTTATGGTTCATAGAAAACACAGAAAGCTCCTGGTTCATTGCTCATGTAGAAAGCTACAATTACCTCCCCCTTAGCCTCACTGCCTTTCCCAGATGCTTTCTTGTCAATCTATCATGGTGAAATAAAGAAGGCTTTCAACATGCAAACATGATCATGCATCTCTTCCATCCCCTACTACTTTCCAAGTTTTGACTTGCCATTGGCCTTAGATTATTATACATTTATATATAGACAGCTATACATGAACTATATGGACTCTACATGAACTAGCCATCTGTTGCCTCTCTAGTTTCATATCTTATCGCTCTACTATCATCTACTTTCTAGCCTTTGTGATTTTTATTTGGGGTAGATAAATTATTCTGTGGCTTACAGTTTCATGATCTTTCTTGTTCTGAGCCATTTACACAAATCACATCCTCTCCTTGAATACTCTTCCTTACACCTGCTCTTCATCTGAAGATCTTTTACTTGTATTTTACATCTTGTTGGTATGCTAACTTCTTCTAATGAGACTTTCCCATTTAAAATTTTCTATTCTTTTTGTCAAAATAGCTTATAATACTCTGTATCTCTGTCTATATACTTGTTTGTACTCCTTTCTGAATTTATGTGTTTTTTGAAGATTATCTATTACATTTACAATTTTATCCCTAGGAGCCAGCAAAGTAACTTGCACATAATACAAACCTTTAATATGTGTGAGTTAAATTGAGTAGAGCTCATATGGGAAACAAAAGATGTCATGTTGCATTCTAAATGTAATTTCTATATAGTCTTAATACATATTATGTGCACATACATATAGAGTCTTTGCCATCAATTTATTAAAATTATTCTATTTTAATTAATTGTTTCTATCTTAAATTTACATATTGCTCATTTAAGATCTACTGATATTTCCCTCTGGATTTATTTTACACACTCACCCTTGTTTCACCTATGTTCTACTGTAGACATATCCATTTAGACATGTATATATACATACACATATGTTAAATACATTTTTTAAGAAATATGACATTTGATTAATTAATTTATTCTGAATATAATTATTTTAACTTTGAATTTTATTTTTATTTAGTGCTGGCTATCTGTGCTATTCACGTACTTGAACCTGCTGTTCCACTTGTGCTGTGCAAGATTACTGTGTTAAAAACACATCATCAGTCAGATAAAACTGTTTTATCTCACAATGACCAGATCCCACCTCACATTTTTAATTAGTGAGTGAATAGTTCAACACTGGATGAGGTCTCTTTCACAATGAAGACCAACATCTAAGGATTAAAAAGCAGAATTGCTTTGAACACTGGTCCCCCACATTCCAGTTATCCTTTTCTGATACCTCCCACTTGAGATCACAAGGGTCAGAAGGATCTTGGGCTCCGATTTCAAGGATTTTATCTGTTAAAAAAAAATTAAGGTCAAACCCTTTTGTGCCTTCTGCTCATAGATGCTTCCGTCCTCCCTGAACTTACTTTAGGGTATTACCATTTGACAACTATAACAGTCCAGTAACCTAGGCTGCAGGTGACTAATCCAGCTTGTTGAGCCCAATGTGGCCAAAATACTGTCTATGGCCTGACATGAAAAAAAACTGGATGAACCAGAATGGCTCTTTTGGGAATTTTATCTAAGAAATTCTAAATGATTGAGTCCATTTTAGAGTTGACAAATTGTCAAATCTAAAAGGATAATATATACAAGAAGTCAGAGAGCCTTGACAGTCAACCCTATGAACAAGCAAAATGATAAGGTTGATAAAGAGAAAAGAAGAGAGGAGGTACAGAGAGAGATGTTAAGATTACATTAGAATGAAAATGGTCCATGTCCATGAGAGTTGAAGAGAATTCTATGCCTATAGACAGGCTATTGGTTGTGCTCATTATTTTCAAACTATAGAAATAAACAATGACTGATAAATAGAAAAATAATTGAGATAGAGTCCAGAATTGTTAGAGAAACTGAAAATGGTTAAAATATAGAAATAAATACTTTGCTTGTTAAATTCTAACATCTAGTTCTTGGGAAAAACAAAATTATATATAAAGGACTTGAGAGAAAAATCAAAATGAAACACTCCAAATAGAATTGAGAGTGGAAATTACAAATTATGTATATTTTTACTTTTCTTTTACAGTGATTCTGTGCACTAGATTTAAAAATGTGCAGGTCTATTTTTTTGTTAAATGTACAGATAATCTTTGGAGATTATCTGACTAAATATATCAGCACCTAAACTATCATAGTGAATTAGCTACACAGCATTAAGGGTCCAGTCTGTTGGGGAACCTAGCATTGGGCTTTCTAGAAAGCTAAAATATGAGTTTCATATTGTCCAGGACAACAATCTCCATCCTCATAACCACACTTTTCGTTTTGTTTTGTTTTTAAGCTAGCACTTAGATAATCCCCCAAAGTAATTTATCTGGGTGTGGGCTATATCTATCCTGGAAGAATTTATGCTGTACCATTTTAAGCTTTGGATTACTAAAAAAAAAAAAAAAAAAAAATCCTATAAAAATAAATTCATTGACTTGAAAGTATAATCTCAACAAACAAATTTTTTGAGCTAGGAAGAAAAGACAAATTACCTAGAAAGGCATGATTTCAAGATATTGGTTTTCATTAGCAAATATAGATACCAGGAAGCAAGCAGTAATAGTTTTAGACTACTGAAAAAACAACCTCTCAATTTTGAATCTTACATCTAAATGAACCATCCTTTACAGATAAAATAAAATATAGCTGAATTATTAATATAAAAAAGAGTTTACCACTTGCAAAACAATCACTATAATAATCATCAAAGATTATGCTTTACAAAGAAAAATAAACCGAAATTAAAACTCGCGGCTTTCAGCTAGGACATTTGAATCCATCATCAAATCTGCCATGAATGAAGAAACCAGGATGATTTTACTAAAGAAATAAATAAAGCCAACTTGCTTTAAAAGATGACAGAAATTTGAAAATTCATAAACATGTCTTTTGCTTAACAAGTACAGCAGATGCAATTTTATGGTGAGCATACACAGCTTCTAAGAGTTTGAAGATCTTGCAACGAGAAAAAGTTGATATATCCAGAAGCAAAACAAAGGCTGCTAAGCTTAAAACTCTTACACCATGCTGCTATTTGTTAAGAAGAAGTAAGTTTTATTATTCAGTAAACAGAAGTTGTCCATGATGAATATAATTATCTGGAAATATGAAAAATACATTTTATTCTGTTGCATGATTTCAAATACATATGTGACAACTAAATGACCAAGTAACGTTAACCAAAAAAAAAACAAAAAGGTAAAATTTAGTCTAATATTTTATTGCCTCTTGATAGACAAAATCATAGTTGCTTTATTTTTTTTAACCTGTTATGTTTTAAATTAATTTGAAGTTATTTTCCTAAATGGAAATGGCCTAGGTGAAATATAATGCACAGAAATGTAGAATCTGTGGTGTAGTTCATGGAAAAAGTACTTCACTACAAGACAAAAATTGTTAACTCTGCCTTAAAATGGTGTCAGTGAAAAATGCACATTGGTTAATGTTTCTTTCTGTAGAAATTGAAATTTATTTAAAAGTGTTTTCTCAATTGGTATAATCCTCTGTGGTCTAACTTTTCTGAGCACTTAACACTAGGCTAGAGAGGATTTACTTACATAAAAATTGAATGTTGTATATAAAAGTTGATCTTTAATTTCATTAATTGTGGTTAATTTGGAGTGGATCAATCATACTTATCAGGATCAATATCATTAACAAATGAAAAACAGAAATATAAAATTCTGTTTCATGTGCTATAAAAGCCAAAAACTATTGAAAATAGGAATAGGAAAATCTAAGGAAACTATAAATATTCTTTAGGTGACATAATATTGTTAAAGTACTAGACACATAACGAGAATAGTAAAATATAATAATTTCAAATCAGTTATATAACTGTCTCTCAATTTTGTTGATAAGTCAAAATGTTTGACTTTGTGATATATTTTAAAATATTGTTTTATATAGAAGATTTGAAAAAGAAGCACAAAATTGTAATTTCCTGAAGTGCCTTCAAAAACTCTCTCTCAGAGAGAATTATAAATCATAGAGTTTAAGATTGGTCCATTTCACCTTGGAGCATTCACAAACTTAATTCATTTTTATTTTCTGGAGATTGTTTTGGCCTAGAAAATCTGACTTGCTTTCCTGTTTGAAATGCACTTTAATATTTGAATTAAATGTGCCAGTTTTTTTTTTCTCAAAACATCTACTACCATACTTATTCATATATACATGTATTATATATATATATAATATATGACCCTATTATCACTGTCATTTCATTTAAATGAGAGTGGTCCATGATACTTTTATTTTCTTTTATTGAAGTACAGTTGATTTACTCTAAATGACATTTTTAAACTACATATCAACTTAAAAATCTTGGGACTGTTTTCTGTCCAGCATTGCCTGCAGATGTTTCTTCAGTCTTTTCATTAGGGCTTTTCTTTCCCTCTTTCCTTTTATTCTTTTTATTTTTCACTCGGTTTTCAAAATACTTTTCTATGAAATGATTTGGTTGCTGTGCACTAAATCTGATATAACCTATACTGTGCAGTGCCTTCAGCGAATTTCCTTCCCGAGTCTTTAGAAAAAAGCAGTGGAGATGGCAACAAGAACTTTATTGTTTACACTTTCTTTGCTGCTCCTGAAGATGTGGGGAAAACATCATGCATAAAACATTTTGTCTGACCACTCTCACTATGCCCCTTGCTATATTTTAGGGACATTCTCACAGCCACCATATGGCCTGAAGTTTTGCTAGTGCATCTAAATAAAGGCTTGGAAGTTCTTTGCTTTGCTCCTCCTGTCTCCAAGACAAAATTTGTGGATTGCTTTTAAAAGTCAATTTTAAAACTCTAGCCCTTGGTAAAAAAACAAAATTAAAAACAGCTTAGGAAAAGTTGAACATGACAAAATAGTAGTTCAAGGAGATTTAGAGATACTGTCAGAAGTTCTGCTGAAGTTAGAGGAAACAATTTAAAGGTTATTCCAAGGAACTTGCAGTTCTCATTTTAATGCTAATGAACCAAGAAATATTAGGCTAAGAGAGTTAATCTGTATTCAGAGCATTCAAATAAATTAAATGAAAAAAGTGCAGATATAACGCAACTTGCAAATGCTGGTTTCAATAATTGTCACATCAGCTGAGTATTTATCTAATCAACCCTGCTAAATTTACCTTTCTCACTATTATTGCTTTTTTCACCCCATTTTAGTGGCCTTATAGTCAAACTGAGGATTTCCCGCTCGGCATCAGTTGAGAAAGGAGACAATACTGTCCTTATTTGTTGAGGGATTTATTAAGTGGGAGGGAACTATGGTGGGGTCATTTTTAAGTACATGCTTCTCAGGTCAAGTCCTATCCCTCTGAAGCACTTATGAATATTAATACTTTTCTTTCTTCTTTATCCAGGAATCTTGTTTAAAATCTATATTTTACACAATATTTTCAAAAACTTTGCTAGTTTATAACAACATTCTATAGTCTATAATCAAAACAATTTCTACAGTATTATTTTGTGTGTATTTCACTCTGGTCTCCCTACTAGTTTTCCCTGTATGGTCTCTTCCTTTTCAATGCCATCAATCTTATGTTTTTGTTTTTTTTTTTAATTAGTTACTAATAAAATGACATATACAAGCATTGGAATATGAAATAATGCCTCTCTTCACTCAAATAATGTGTGTCCCATGCACAAGTAAGAGTATGAAATTTTTTGTGATGTGAAGCAATCTGTCCAGGGCTCTTGTGAGCCCAGGCCCCCCAAGCCACTCAGAATGACAAAGTAAGTAATATGTTGGCATAAATGTCATCCACTTGGAGCACACCACATTGAGTAAGATGTAAAAACAAGCTTTCATAATGCTTTCTGATGTAGCTTAAATGTATACTTCAACTTAAGATTTCTTAAGCCTTCTATCATATTCTTTTGCTTTCTTTCATAACCGAGAAAAAAATTTCATTCAGCTTGTCGTTGGTTGATTCACTTATAGCATTCACAATGTTTTCATAAAAGAGTTAATGCTAATTTTATAATCTTCTACATGGTGTGTTTCAAGGAGGACTTCTTGCAGAAGTTCTTAATGTAAAAGAAATTTCACAGAGAATATTGGGAAAAATAAACGTGTGAAAGAAAGTCATTTTAGGATTAGGGATAAGTGTGAAAAAGGGACAGAACCTACTTATATGATGAGAAAATTATTTTCAATTTGGAGCTTATAATGAACATTCTTTTTTAATAAAAATGACCTTTTTAGAAAATGAAGAGGCGTGACTTCTCCTTTAGCAAGTATATTGCATTAATAATTGTCAAGCTGCAATTAGAAGAGGAGCATGCTTTCAATTCTTATAACTTTTCTCTAAAATGTTGGCACATGAAAAGAAGTGCCCTGGACAGATGGGAAATTAGCATGTCATAAAAATCTATAATAGATGGGCTGTTGCTGTCAATCTCATGAAAGTAATTACATCACAATGACTTCTCCTGAAAATTACTATGGATTTACAAGGGAAATATGCATGTAAGGCAAACAACAATATAAGTAGATATTATACCTTTCAATATAGTTTTCCAGTCTCTTTTCGATTGTTTGCTAAGATAGAGACTTTAAAATTATCTTTTAAGGGTGAAAAGTGAAAGCAGCTCAGTCGTGACCAACTCTTTGTCCATGGAACTCTTCAGACCAGAATATTGGAGTGGGTAGCCTTTCCCTTTTCCAGGGGATCTTCCCAATCCAGGGATCGAACCCAGGTCTCCCTCATTGTAGGTGGATTCTTTACCAGCTGAGCCACCAGTGAAGTTGGAGAATACTCGAGTGGGTAGCCTATCCCTTCTCCAGAGGATCTTCCCGACTCGGGAATCAACCCAGGATCTCCTGAATTGCAGGCAGATTCTTTACCAGCTGAACTAAAAGGGAAGCCTCATGCAAAAACTTTACTTTTTTAAGAGGAAGATATGTACATGATGAGGTGGAGGGTATTCAGTCACCACACTGCTCAAGAGTCAGTCTTCAGATGATGTTCTCTGATCCTCCTGGGGCCAGATATAGAGGCCTTTCCCTTTATAGCATCTCCCTTTAAAGTGTCTGATAACCTCAGTCATGGGAACAAGGGTGGTCTATAGGAAGTCTGCTTGATAAGGCAACAAATCATGGGGTCAAAAGTAGGCATTAGAACTCTTCAAACAATTAATGGGTAATATACTTGCTACTTGTCAATAGGAAAATCCTTGTTAGCTTGCAGAGAGAAGGCAGCTAAATTATTTTGTTAGCATAGATGATGTTTAGCACTCACAGGAACGGAGGCTCATACTCTGTGCCAACAGACTGAATTTCTACAGGCCTCCCTAATTCTGGTGAAGGGTGCCAAGAACTTGGTGATCTCTTGCTTTTACCTCCTCTCCCATGTAAACGAAGCTCCTCTTTCCTCATTTCCTCTAACCCAGGGTTTGTCAACCAGCACTGTTGACATTTGAATTGGGTTTTCCTGTGTGGTGGAAGCCATCAAGTGTGTTTTAGGATTCACAGCAGATATAGCCTGTACCCTCTGGAGGCCAAGGGTGCCCCTCCACCCTCAGTTATGGTGGCCAAAGATGAGTCCAGAAACTGATACATCTCCCCAGACAAGGGGATTTTTTTTTCAAACAGACTTTGATATTCACTGTGTAGTTCACAGTGAATTTTTTCTAACTGCATAAAATATAAAACATTTCATCCTACGTCTTTACTGGTTCCACAGAAACAACAGTTCCCTTGAGGAAGTCAGTGTCTTAGGTCTAGCTATTTGGAGTTGGGTGGAAGATACAGCCTTGGGAATTCAAGTTAAAAAATGCAATAAAAGAGAATGACTTAATATTTCAAAGATTTCTTCCTCACTTCCATGTTCACCTGTGTAAAAGAATATGTACCCTATAATCTAAATGAATGAATCCACCAACTGAACTATGAAAATAGATTTGTTTTACAAAATTTGTTTTGATACAACCTGGATTTTTAGAACTGCGACATTTTTAGTAACTAAAACATTTTGTACAGTTAGGAAGTAAAACTATAACAAGTACAGGTGTGTTCAGACTATCCAATTAGTAATCTCTTCAAAATACATTTGGGATGACAAAAGAATATAAATACAAATCTATATATATGTATACAATGTATATATATGCATATATACTATGTGAGTGCACTCACTGAGTCAGTACTCTTTGAGACCCCATGGACTGTGGCCCACCAGGCTCCTCTGTCCATAGGATCTTCCAGGCAAGAATACTGGAACAGGTTGATATTTCCACTTCAGGTATCTTCCTGACCCAGGGATCAAACTCACATCTCTTCCATCTCCTGCATTGGCTGGCAGATCCTTTACCACTATGCCACCTGGTTGTATACATATATTAAACTTGCCACTCCTTTTTTTATATTAATGACATGAGTAGAATCACTAAGATGGTATATTCAGTAATTTTCTGTGTAGAACCACTTCAAATACATCTCATATCACGTCCAAAGTTTACCTTTCAAAACAGAAGTGGTAGGAATTTGTGTATACACATCACCTTCTTCTTTAGCATCAACTCTTATATCATCTACTATACTAATATTTCAACTCCTACTGCCATATTCCCTGTATATATATATATGTCAGCAATGTGCTTCCAAGTTTATTGGATATGGTTAAAATTCTGTTCACTTCTCATTAACAGTTAAATATGCAACAGTGTCTTTTATGTAAGATGGCCCTAGATGCTGATAACATCTTTATCTTTTTAATGTAAAATAAATGGACTCATAACAGATTTTTTAATGAAGAATTGTGATTTATTTTCTAAATACATCTTTTGGCATCATTAAATGGGATAAGGTGGCATTGTTCACTCTGCTCTAATTATGATGGGAAGTATATATTCATATTCATATATATATGCTATGGGAATAACGTTATGTTTTAAAGAAAACATTTTAAACAGCTTATAATAAATATGACATTTTTTGTTATCTTAAAACACGCTGTCTCCTCAGAAGTACAAGAAATGTTATAAAATCATTATGATCACGGCAAGGAAATTCCCACTTCTTAGTTAAGCCTGAGCGCCCATATGTCCCTTTTACAGCATCTCAGAGGGTGTTGATGGAGTGAAGGACTGTGTTCCTCACTCATTTTCACATTTCAAATGTTCATATTATCCCTCTGCCATTTGAAACACTCTATCTTGGGCTCTCAGGACCTCCTCTTCTCTTGATGTTTTCAAAGGCATATTTAAGGTTTTATTTATTTATTTTTTTTCCTTACTACTGAACATATGGGAAAGTTTTAGTTTGATTTTATCCACTCACTCAATATTAACTTTGGAAACTTTGAGGTTTTATATTTTTATTTTATTATTTTAATTTTTTTGTAAATATCATAATTTTATTATTTGGATAAGTTAAAAAGAAAATAAATCTAACCTATGATATCTGATGATTATATTTTAGGAAATATGTAGGATAGAATGTCAAAATTTACAAGTCCTGATATTTCTGCATTCATTCACCCATTCATTTATTTACTGTCAAAAATTTACTGAGTATATTATGATTTCTAGGAGCTCATAATGATGCTAGGAACTTGAAGGATAGTGTATATGGCCTAAGGAGTGGGAACATATATGTTATATACATATATATATATATATATATATACATATTTAAAATCTCATAATGAATGTTATACAAAGGAATACTGCTGTATATTACAATTCTATGCTATACTACATCTATACTCTATATATAGTATACATATATTTTGTACATATTATATATATATCCATATATATATATTCTTTTCTCTAATATCCATTTAACATATACAGTATATACAGTACACATTAAGTTTATGAACAAAAGTTTCCCTGAATGTATTTAGAGAAATTTTTGATTCCTGGGTTGGGACGGTCCCCTGGAGAAGGGAAAGGCTACCCATTCCAGTATTCTGATCTGGAGAATTTCATGGATTGTATAGTCCATGGGGTTACAGAGTCAGACACGACTGAGCCACTTTTATTTTCAATTTAAAATATCCTAATAGGATGGATAGAAACTTTAAGTGCTTTAATACTGACCTTGATAGTTTTTTTAAGGCTCCTTCATGAAAAAATATTTTTCCTGGGGTGCATGACAATAAGCCTGACACTGGCCATGTGACTGTTTGTTCAAAGCGTCATTCCTAACTTCCTGTTAGAGATGGTAGAAATATTAGACAAGTATTTTTCTAAATAAATTAGAATGACCACAGTTTATTCCCTCTCCTTCATGAGAGAGGATTAAGTAAACTATTAAAGATAAAAACCATAATTTAGGTAAGTTCAAAAAATTAACTATATAAATATTTTATATATATTTAAATACCGTGTATCATATAGAGATATGAACAGGCAGCAGTTTTTATCTTAGATTCATGAAAGCAAACATAAAACTCAGAGTTTCACTGTTTCATTGCATTGCTACCTAAATGTATTCCTAGTTAAACCCCAGTATTATACAAAAGCCTGATTTAAATATTTTGCTTGATTTCTAGACATTTAAATTAATACAATAGGTCAAACTAAGGGCATATTTGCAGTTTTCTTTTGAAGAAAATGATGTTAAGCTATGAATGTATTTAAGTAATGTAGTAAAGCAATGTAACTGCCTTCACTTAGTAAGACTAGGCTAATTAAGGCAGTTGCAAAGGTCACCAACACAGATTTCAAGTTCGTATGAAAATACTGATAAGCAATGCTAGCAATATTCACAATTTCTTTAGAAACCTGAAAGGAAAACCTACGGAAACCTCCACAGTCGATCGAATGGATAATAGATACTTCTCAAAAGCCACCTTTCTGAAGACTGTGTAAGTCTTGTTATGGTTAATTTTAAGTGTCAGCTGGACTGGGCCATGAGGGGCCCAGGTTTTCAAACAAATGGTATTTCTAAGTGAGTTTGTGAGGGTGTTTTCAGACATGATTAACATTTACATTGGAAGGCAGATTACCACTGAGTCACCAGGGAACTCCCAAGATTAACATTTGAATTGAAGGCTTGAATAAAACTCAAGACAGAGGAAGGGATAATTTTCTGTCTGGTTGTCTTTGAGCTGGAACATTAGCCTTCTCTGTCTCTGGATATGGCATTGGACTGGACCTTACAACATCAGTTATCCTGGATCTCAGGCCTTTGGACTCCAGATTGGATTCATCAGCCTCCATAATAACTAAGATGGACTGGAATTTAACTCAAATGACCATTATATCTACTACTGTGGGCAGGAATCTCTTAGAAGAAATGGAGTAGCCGTCATGGTCAACAAAAGAGTCCTGATGTTGGGAAGGATTGGGAGCAGGAGGAGAAGGGGAAGAAGGGAAGACAGAGGATGAGATGGCTGGATGGCATCACCGACTCGATGGACATGAGTCTGGGTGGACTCCGGGAGTTGGTGATGGACAGGGAGTCCTGGCGTGCTGTGGTCCATGGGGTCGCAAAGAGTCAGACACGACTGAGCGGCTGAACTGATACTGATAATCACATAAGCCAATTTCTTACAGTAAGATTTTCTTTCTCTTCTCTTCCTTTCCTGTTTTTTCTCTGTCTCTTTCTTTATAGATATATAGATAGATAGATAAAAATACATACATAGATATCCTAATAGTTTTGTTTCTTGAGAGAACCCAGACTTAATACAATGCTCATCCTATAGATCTTCCAGTGGAGAGAACATATTCATATTCGCTGAAGTCATACCATGATAGAACCAAATTTCAAAGCATTGAAACTACTAAAGATAAGGACAGCCCCTGGTTTAATTGTTAAATAGGTGAATTATCTCTGTTCCATTGAAGATAAAACAGCAGTTGCAGTTTGAATTACATTAAACAACCTGCATGCATGCTAAGTCACTTCAGTTGTATCTGACTCTGTGTGACCCTGTGGACTGTAGCCCCTGCAGGCTCCTGTGTCCATAGGGATTCTCCAGGCAAGAATCCTGGAGTATGTTGCCATGTCCTCCTCCAGGGGATCTTCCCAATACAGGGATCGAACTTGCATCTCTTATGTCTCCTGCTTTGGCAAGCAGGTTCTTTACCACTAGTGCCACTTGGGAAGCCATTAAACAGGCTAGTTATTTGTAAAATAGTGTAAACATGGCATATACATTTGTATTGGTGAATTTCCTATCTTTCAAAGCTACAGATTTACTTTTAAGATTCTTGATTAGGTTCAACAGAGAGAAAATACTTTTCTATACCACACATTGACCCCTAAGGTGTACATATACTTGGTTATCAATCCCTCCTGTCAATTTTGCTTAGTGAACCACAATTTCTCCTTGTGTTCACTCAACTCATGTTTTCCAGATGGCTCAGCAAAACTGAAGGCAACCCAAGCTGCTCTAAGTCCTGATTAGTGTGAGTCAGTCCCGATGATCAGAACTCCTGGAACCTGTGTTTGTTTCAGGAACATAGGAGTGATCTTATTAGCGTCTGACCGATCTCTGGATTTGTGAGTTAGGTGTCAGCAGATGATCTGCAATAGTCTGCTAAAATCAAGGGGAAAATGCACTTCATTGTTAGGCATATATTGTTCCCTCTCTCCCTATGGATGTGAACAAATACCTTTCTCGCCTCAGTGAGTAGCCATCCCAGGGCTGCAGTCACATGGAAGAGGCAGAGTCAAGAGAACCATGTAGAAATGGAGTCATAGACCCAAGTGCTCTGCACCTAGTGGTCATGATTCCTCTGTACTTTCTGATACATGAAAGAACGTATTTTTAATTTCCATCCAGCTTTTTTTTCTCTTTTTTGAAATGTGGTTTCTTGCAGCTGAAAAAAAATTGTGACAATAGCAGATCTGGCTTTGTTACTATTACTGCACAGACAGCTGATAGGGAGAATGTGGCTAAAAAGGTGAATCAATTCTTTACTGGAGTGGGTGAAGAAGCAATGTGCATTTATGTCCACGGTCCTTCCCAGTATTGGATGTCTCAAATAACTTTAGCCTGGATATGAACATGTATTTATCATACATCTATAATTGTCATCAAGAAAATCATATACATTTAATAGAATTTTGCAACTGGAAGAGAAACTAGAGAACATAAAATCTAACTTCTCCTCCACTATGAAAGTGGACATGTTTTCTTGTCATTAAAAATAAAGAAATAAGATATGTTTTAAAGGTGAATTTAGTGTATTTATTTTTTTCTGGTGACCTGAAACTTAATTTTAGTTTATCTCTTCCTGAGATAGTTTATTTTTCACATTTCTTGTATCTTAGAATATCATATTTGAAAAGTCAAAGTTTAATTCTGCTGATGTCTCCAGTCATGCCTTATTATAGTTTTTCTTTCATATTTTTCTTCTGTTTATTGATTGCAAGCTGATAGTCAATTGATCTAAATGTTTAAACATCATGAGGGTTAGTTCTTCTAGAAAGAATTTGTATTTACATCTTTGGATGCACTTGAGTACTGCCAATTTGTTTGCTTTATTTTATTCTCTGATTTTTAGGATTCCTGTATCATACATGTGTATATCTTTGAACCTCAAACTTCTGTGACAGCAAGACTATGGATTCACATTAAGATGGACATTTTCCCCTTCTTTCCTTTCTTTTTCAAATTTTAGCCAGCTCTAGTAGAAATCAAGATAAGAGTAATCCCCTTTGGTCACCCTTTATCTCAATTAAAAAAAAAATTTTTTTTCATTTCATCGTTTCACTTAGCCACCTGCTTTTTGAGAAACGTGGCTTTATACAGTCATTTCAGTTCAAACACTGCCATATGAGTGAGTGTAAGGTCTCATCTTCTTATCCCTACATGGCCATTAAAACTAGTGCCTTTAATGCAGTTCCAAGGTTATTTCTTGCTTTCTCTCCTGGATACATCCCTTATCCTACATTAATTCATTTAAAACTTTAATGTTAAATTTAATTGAATTATCATCCACCTCCTCCGTTCACACTTGATCTTTAAAATTCAGGCAGCCCAAGTGATGAAGCAGAGTATGTCTTTCTACTCGCTCTTCTTTCCCACTCGTTCTATTTCTTCTGCATCTATTTATCTTCTTCAGTGTTAAGTGTGGGAGGAGAGACTGGGGAAAGGATAGAGATATTTGGCGTATTTTTTTGTTAATCTATAGCAAACATCTTCAAGAAGTCAAAGTGTAAGGTGAACGATTGGAAAAATGTATTAACCAACTTTGATAAAACACATGCTTCTCAGTTATGACATATATTACTCAAAAGAAAATAAACAAAACCAAAGTGAGAGTTAAATTTCATATTTTTGAATGCTCCTAGGTAGTTAAAAACCTTGAGCAAGTCAATAAACTTTTCACTCTCAGTTTCCTTTCCTATTGAAAAGGAAAATTTAGATCTGATGATCACTAATACTCTATCAACATAAAATTATTATTTTTTCCATAAATTAACTTTATTCTTACTGTGAAAAGATTTTCTTCATATTTTATGATAGAATGAAAAAATAAGATCTGAATCTCTTCAATAACCAACTTAATTTGAAAGTTAGGACATAACTATATAATAAATATAAATATACACTAAATGATGTTTTGAGTCTTTTTTCCATTTTGTCTCTAGTGGAGATAATTGAACATACTATATGCCTACCAAATAAGAGGACTTCCCTAGTATCTCAGATGGTAAAGAATCTGCCTGCAATGCGGGAGACTGGAGTTTGATCCCTGGGTTGGGAAGGTCCCCTGGAGAAGGGAATGGCAACTCACTCCAGTGTTCTTGCTTGAAAATGTTATATTGGTAATATTGCCTGAATTCTCAAGTACAATTATAATGAAAAGAATACTAGGGGCTATCCTAATTGACATAGTGGAAGCAAAGAGTACCCTCCACACATAACCCTTATACATAATCTTAAAAATCTTGTTATTCTTTTGACAATAGCAGAATTGATTCTTCTTTTAATATTAAAACCCTCACTAAATAAATGCTGAATCAATTTAAGAATTCATTAAAATTAAAAAGAAGAGTACGGGTAAAATTATACAACTAAAATAATTTCAAAAGTTTAACTATTTAAATAGAGAGCTCTTGGTATGTATATATAAAACATTTTTAATGCTTCTAATATAATTGCCAATTTTAGGGATTTAGCAAATTGAATGCCAAAGACCTTGTTTTATCTATTTTTTGTTTTAAAAAATTCCAGAACCTGAAATAGAATGTATTTAAAAGAAAAATGAATCCAATTAAACTGATATATTTTTTAAAGTTCTATCTTATTTCCCATATAGTTATATATATTAGTCTTAGCTTAGTGATTCACTAAAGAATTTTTAAAAATTGGTAAAATTCTCCTCCAATAAGGACAATGATGTTTTAAGTGTTTACTTTCAAACACATTCCATTTACCATGTGTATTTCTTTTTTTTTTTGCTATGAGTTTCTAAGTAGCTCTAACACTATGATATTGTGAATTAGGTTATGGATATGTTGAAAATAGTAGTCAGTAATTTACTCAGATCCTAATGAGATAGGAAACAAGAAAAAAAAAGGAAAAACAAAATGGAATAAGATAGGAAAAAATTTTTTTTAATGTATTTGGTTTCCTTTATCTAAAATAAAGTTGCAATAAAATTAAGTGCAGTATAGACATTTTTATTTGGGTATTACTTATTATCAAGGAGTATCAATCAGTGTTTTGAGATTTGCCAATAAAGAACTAGGAATTTACAAACAAATAATGTTTGTAAATTTTTGCCTATTAATAAAATGAGATAAAGAATCTGATTAGTTCTCAAATGAGTATAATATCAAAATCACACATAAGGTCATGAACTATGCACAGTCGCTGAGTCATATCTTACTCTTTGCAACCCCATGTACTATAGCAGGCCAGGCTCCTCTGTCCTCAATTATCTCCTGGAGTTTGCTCAAATTCATGTCCATTGAGTTGGTGATGCTATGTAACCACCTCATCCTCTACCATCCCCTTCTTCTTTTGCTTTCAATCTTTCCCATCAGAGTCTTATCCAGTAAGTTGGGTCCTTGCATCAGTTGGCCAAAGTATTGGAGCTTCAGTTTCATCATCAGTCCTTCCAAGGAATATTCAGAGTTGATTTCCTTTATGACTGACTGGTTTGATCTCCTTGCAGTCCAAAAGATTCTCAAGAGTCTTCTCCAGCATCACAATTCCAAAACATTAATTCTTTGGTTCTCGGCTTTCTCTATGGTTCAACTCTTATGCATGACTACTAGAAAAATCATATCTTTGACTATATGGACTTTTGTTGGCAAAGCAATGTCTCTGCTTTTTAATATGCTGTCTAGGTTTGTCACAGGAGAAAGTGTCTTTATTTTCATGGCTATAGTCACCATCCATAATGATTTTGGAGCCCAAGAAAATAAAATCTGTTACTGCTTCCACTTTTCCCCCATCTATTTGCCACGATATGATGGGATCAGATACCATGATCTTTGTTGTTTTTTTATTATCCAGATAATACAGGATAATCATCTCATTTCAAGATCCTTATTTTAATCTTATCTGCAAACTGCCTTTTGATAGATAACATAGATGCAGTCACAGATTCTGGGAACTGAGAGGGCAGCTAGAGGTGAAGCTTTACTCTGCTACCAAATCTCCATTGGAAACCACCAATAATGTTTTCACCAACTTTCACAAATTCTTAAAGGAATCCCTACCCCAAACTTAATCATTCTCTTTTATTGGCTTTGTGCATGATCTACTATCTGAAATTCCCCCTTTTACATCTTTTTAAAATTCTTTATTGAATTTCTTATGTATTGCTGTTTCTTACTTCTGGTTTTTTGCCTGAGGCATGTGGGATCTTAACTCCCTAACCAGGGATTAAACCCTCTCCCTCTGCACTGGCAGCTAAAATGTTAACCAGACTGCCAGGGAAGTCCCTACCCTCTATTTAAACTAATTACTTCAACACTCCTTAGAATTTAGGGTTTAGAAATCAAATATCAAAACTTACAATAAGTGATTTTTTTTTTCTCTCATGTCCTTTACTTGAAACTGAACATAGAAAGAGGAGATTCAGGAAAATAATAGAGAAGGTAGAAATACTAGTATGAACTTACTATAAGGTTAATGTCTCAAAATGTCATAAAATCATACATTTTCAAATTTAGGAAGTTTAAAAATGCTTGCCTTAGGAAAAAATGTTATGTAACATCAACAAAAAAATACTAAAATCTATAAGGATTGTTTTAAAATCAATTATGGTAAAAAGATGTTCTCATTAGTTAAAGCAGAATTGAAAGTAGAGCACTTCACACTGTGCAGATAATGAATATGAGTAATCAAGTCCCTTAAATAAATTTACTTTATTATACAAATTATGCACCTCAATTATTAATTTGGCCTGTTGTCTTTAGGTAATCATTTAATTCTCCTGTGTGCAATTTTCTTCAGAACATGTGATGAATATGATAGAGATGGAGTTTTCTAAATGTTGGTAGATTAAAGTATGTACTTCTGTGCTAATTCTTTTTTGGCATATTGTGCTGTTTCATGCCTCTTTTGAAAAAGAAATTATTTTGATCGCCTGAAATCACCAATCCTTGTTGTAAGGACCTGTTCCTGTAACTGAGCCCAGTGGTAGTGTTGCAGGGAGGGGGACCCCTTCCACGGCCCGAAGCTAGGCTCTTGTCTAACACTCGGAAATGAATTGCCCGAGGAGACACATGTGCTGACAAAGCAAGAGATTTTATTGGTAAGGGCACCCTGGTGGAGAGCAGTAGGGTAAGGGAACCCAGGAGAACTGGTCTGCCGAGTGGCTCACAATCTTGGGTTTTATGGCGATGGGATTAGTTTCCGGGCAGTCTTTGGCCAATCATTCTAATTCAGAGTCTTTCCTGGTGGCACATGCATAGCTCAGCCAAGATGGATGCTAGTGAGAGGAATTCTGGGAAGTGGACAGACACACTTCCTGTCTCCTGTAGACCTTTCCTGAACTCGTCTGGTTGGTGGTGGCTTATTAGTTCCGCATTCCTTATCAGGATCCCCTGTCATAAAACAACTCATGCAAATGGTTACCATGGTGCCTGGCCAGGGTGGGCGGTTTCAATCAGTGTGCTTCCCCTAATGGTAGCACAAACTAAATCCCCAAAACTACTTTTGTTAAATAATTTGATGATCCATTGAAATAGTGTAGGTAGATCACCAGAAGTAAGAAATGTCTACACAATTATATCAGAATAATTCTTTTAATAGTATCTACCAAATGCTCTCTTTTTGTGCAAACTAATGAAATATTTTGTGTTCAACACTTTTGATCATGTCATCTGATTAGTGCTTGGGAGTTCTTAAATATTTAAAAGTTAAACTTACTGTTTGCAGCTAACTTTAGATTATCATCCTCATAATGCATGTTTTTCCATTATGCAAATGAACTGCACATAGACCAAGGACTGGAAGGCACACAGTAAGTCAACAATAAATCAGGTCTTCCCATTGGAGAATACATATTAATTGGGGAATTTATTTAACTATGTAATTGAAGCAAGATTGGAAATTTCCTGTTTGTTAGTGATAAACTATAATATATTTTATTTGACCACAGATAACACTCTCAGTTAAAACTCAAAGCTTTAAAATGTCAAAATATCTCTAAAGCTGGCTTCTGGTGGCACTGGTAGTAAAGAATTCACCTGCTGATGCTGAAGACACAAGAGACATGTGTTCAACCCCTGGGTCAGGAAGATCCGCTAGACTGTGAAATGGCAACCTCCTCTAGTATCTTGCCTGGAAAATTCCACACACAGAGGAGCACAGTGGGCTACAGTCCCTGGGGCTGCAAGGAGTTAGACACAACTAAGTGACTGAGTACATTTGGGCCAAAAACATATTTTAAAATATATGTGTTAAAAATTTAAACCTAGGCACGGTTCATGCTAAAACAGAATTTTTGTCATTTAAATTATATTATAATTCTTAACCTAGGGCACTCATGAATGATAATCTGAAACAAAGTTACAGCTATGAAAAGAGTAGTTAAAGGCAAAGACTGAACTAATGAAGCAAGGCTTTTCTGAGGTCGGTTTTCTATCTCTTTGCATGTGTCCTTATGTAATATGGAGGTCCTTTCCTCACTTTAGGCCATCTGTCCCTTTTCAAATATACTTGAAATTGTTGGTGGAATTAAAATGATTTAGTATGATAATCCTTCTGAAGTGAACTTTAAATGTTAGTTTCACAAAAATAAAACTTTTTAAAGGATAACAAATTTCTGTTATGTCATGTGAAATCTGGAGTAGAATAATTTAAGAGAGCTTTATTTTGTCAATTACACTGCCTATAATTGATGTTTTAATGATAGACAGTTTGGGCAGGGGTTGCTTTGGAAAAGTAATTTTGCCAATATTATTCCAAGTCTATGTTTCATGACATCACATTTATAGCTTCAAATAAGCTATTTAGGGAGCATTTACAGTACATAAATCAGTAAATGCTACAGATCAGGGTTTCTCCCTACCCCACCCAGTTGATTATTGACCATTTACCAGCATATGATTGTGGTGCTGACACTAGTGATTTCTGTTTGGCCTGAGCTGTATGTGCATAGATAACCATCAAGGTGAAATGCTTCAAAATATAGCAGCCTCTTGTACTTTTTGAATTAATATAGTGTTGTGTGTAGTTAATTTACTTCCTGTCTAAAGATGACTAAGCTAAACAAAAATGCTGATTTTATACTTTCTATATTTCATTATGGCATGCCACAACTTGAGCATATTTTTCCCAAGAGAGTCTAATTAATGGTTAAAAGGCGAGAGCCATTAAATTTAGATTGCACCACAAGGGCATAGAGAAAGAATCAGCAAGATCCAAGGTGAAATATGAGGTCAAATGTAGAATTTTTGATTGGATGTTTATTTAGCAAATTTTAAGTTGAATGCAAATGAATAAAAATATACAGTATGCTATCCAGGGAGGTAAAGAAAACGTTATCATACTGAAAAGACAAACATCTATGTCAGTACTTGTAGAATGCTGTGATAGCTACTTTCATCAATGTCCAGAGTGTTCTCAAAAACTAGAGACCCATCTGAGGCTTGAAGCCATAGATCTAATCACCTTTTTATTTATTTAATTTCATTGATGTGTAATTGATACACAACGTTGTTGCAACCATTTTCTGTCAAATATCAAAATCCACATTTCTTAAATGATTTCAGCAGTCTAAAAAATCTTGATAACTGTAGAACAAATCACTGTTTCTTTCAAAATTGATTTTGCTATTCTCAGTTTTATAGAAATTTAAAGTTGTGATTTTCAGAATACAAGTATTTTGCTAGATTTTTAGTTGCATTTTAATTAAGATTGCAGTGAGCCTACAAAGCAAAATGAGGAGAATTGAGATCTTTACAATATTGAGCTTCCTATTTCTATAGGGTTTAGTTTATTTTTCAGTATAGTATTTTTCATATCTAATGTAACTCTTTTTAGATTTATTCTTAAGCATGTGATATTTTCAATTATATAATTAATTTATATTGTTCTTTATCTTCACTGCTGAGTTAGAAAGTTAAGGATGATTTATCAATTTTTGTAAGTTGAACTTAGATTTTTATATATTGATTAACCAACATCTAAACTGAATTTTACATTATAAAAATTATAATGGATATTTTCAAATTTTATATATATTATCATATTAATTAGAAAGTACACTTTTATTTTTTCTTTTCCATTTTATTTAATTCTTTTTCTTTCCTTGTGTTATATTTATTGCATTATAACAATTCTTGTATAATGTTGATTAGAAGTATTAGTAGCAGGCTTCTTTTCTAGAATTTTGTAGTTAGAGGAAATTTGTAAGTATGATGCGTGATGTAGGTAAACTTTTTTAAGATAATCTTTATAATGTTAAAGAGACATTTCCCATTCCTGTATTGCTATGAGTTTCATCAGTAACAACTTTTGAGTTGATTTTATTGTTGTAATAATGGTTCTAAATTTTCCTTCTGAATTTTTCTATGATTTCTACTATTTTTTTTCAAAATTTTAATCTTTTATCATTTTAAGTCATATTAGGCATGTTTATTTTAAATTTGTGCTTGAAAATTCCAGTATCTGTCACATCTATGAGTCTTCTATTTCTATTTTTTCTCTTAGTTTTCAATTATATTTTCCTGTCTGTCATGAACAAGTTGTCTTTAGTATGTACCAAAAATTGTATTAAAAAATTGTGGTAACACTGTGAGATCTAAGATGATATTATTTTCTTTTAGTGTCTCTAGGGGACTATCAACCCTGGTTCATGGAGATTGTGAAAAGTTGAATCTCAGTCCTTGGGAAGACCAGCTTTTTTCCACTTCTGTTGTATTACTTGGGCCCTGATACAAAACTATAAGACATAAGTTGGACTCTGATTTACCTAGTAGCCCTGTGTAGCTGCTGAAATATTTTCTTAGCTTATCTCTTGCAATTTCACCTCTTCTGGAGTTAGTTGATACCCTAGTTGAAGAGAAACTTCAAATGCTTGCGTCCTTGCACTGGGTTTTACTTAATTCTTTGAGCTGTAATTACAGCTGTATGAAATTCACTCATGAACTTTTTTTTCTTAAAACTTTTATAGCTGGTCTAGATTTCACAGAATTGGTTTGCTTACTGCAACAAAACAAAGCATAGTGTAACTTAATACAAATGAAATTCTAAACACATCTTTCCCCACCTTTTATCTTTTGTGATAAATTTTATTTATAGCAAGATACTTCACCAAAAGCAAGCATTTCTTTGTTTTTTATCCAGAGTCCCTCTCTATAAAGCATAGATCTGAGTCTTTGGGGTGGAATATGAACAGCTACCTCATACTATATTCTTGTCACTATGTTAACCCATCTCAGGGCCCAGATGTCTGTACCCAACACTGCCACCTTATACAACTCTCTCTGATGTGCAAGATTACACGAAGGCATATAGTTAGGCTTGTCAAGACTCCTCCTAAAGTGACAGCTGCTAAATTTGAGACTAAATTCTATTTTCACTTAACATTCATTTTTTTTATAAATTTTTGTAAATGAAACTTTAATTTATGTAACTTTTGGGCCAATAATCTAGCAGTCTTTGACTCATCACTTTTTTCACAACCCATATCCAACCCATTAGCAAACCTATCAATTTTAATTTCAAAATATACCCTAAATGCTGCACATTTTCATTTTGTGCACTATTTAAACTACTTTTGAATATTTTTTTTTTCTCAGTTGGACTACTGAAAGCTCTTTCACAATGATCTTCAAACCTTTGTTCTTACCTCTCTGGATTATATTTTCTGAAGTTTCCACATATGAATCATATTACCATTCCTGGATTTATATTTTACTTAGAATAAAATAAAAAGTCTTTATTTCAGTCTAACGTATCTTATAGTTGCTTATGCTTCAATTGCTTTTATACTTAAAATGTAAAAGCAAATCTGGAAACATTTTTAAAATGTATACTTCTTCTAAATATTCCCACATAAACAAGTAGCAGTTAACTTCCTGTATTGTAGCTTCCTAGTTCTTTAGGAGGCAAACAGGACAATATGTTGCTTTTTATAGTTTCAGGTTAAAAATGTAGATATAGACAAAATAGGTTAATACTGTTAAAAAATGTTCATCACTTCTAAAATCTTTAGCAATGATGTATATGTGTTTAATCACTAGAAATAATTTTTTTAATTATGCTTTTTCACTTTTGGTTTTGCTCTAAGATTTAAAATGGAATTAGCTCCCTTCCCAAACTCACAGCGGAAACAATCTGGTCTAACTTCAAATTCACTGCTTTATTCAAACCCATCAGAGAGCTGAGGTTAAAAATATGAGGAAATTTGGGCCTTCAGGAAAAAGAATAAGGAAGCATATTCTTACCTAGAAAAGATGTAACAATGGCATCACCAACTCAATGGACATGGGTCTGAGCAAACTCTGAATAATAGTTAATAGCTTATGGTGAAGGGAATCAGATTTGTGATCTCTGAAGAAGAAAATATAGCTTTGGAATCAAGGACCAGCCTTGATCACTCAAGAGCTTTTGTGTGTTTTGAGCAGAGTTTTATTAAAGTATAAAGTGGGACAGAGAAAGCTTCTGACATAGACATCAGAAGCGGCAGAGAATGCTCCTGCTGGCTAGTCTTATCAAGGCCTTATATACTTTTACTAGACCCACTCCCACAATACACATCATAAATTAACAAGATTAGAACTAACAATAGAAAGGTCTTACCAAACCCAAACCCACAATATTTGTCTTAAGATAGCAAGATTAGTCAGAAGGTTCTTGTTAAGAAGAAACATGTCCTTGAGCAAGATACATTGTTATCTTGCTAAGACAAAGTAATGTAGGAAAAAAATACCATTTGTCCTTTTCTCCTCCTTGAGAACTCCAGACTCCTATCTCCTCCTCTAGAGCCCCAGAATCCTCTCTCTTCCTTGGGGACCTCAGACCGCTTATCAACCTACCTAGTAGTTGATTCTTACAGTGAAGGACAGGGAAGCCTAGCATGCTGCAGTCCATGGGGTTACAAAGAGACACAACTGAGCGACTGAACATGTTAACACTTTGGAGAAGGCCAAGTGCAGGCTGGTAGAACACTGTGAGCCCCCAGGGGCTGCAGAAACTGCGATGTCTGCATTTTTCGCAGATTCTCCCCCACAAACCTCACTAAGCATTCGAAGAGAAGTTTAGAAAGAACACTAAAAGCTGTGCCTTGTGGTGCAGACACAGAAGAAGGAAATATCAGGACACTAGGAGGTAAATCTCAGACCTGCTCTGGTCCTAAAGCGCCACCATCTAAGTCTGTGAAGAAATGACTACAAGCTTTGTTGCCATTAGGGTGTTGGTGACAACTCACTGCGGCTAGAAGAGGAGGAAAGAGAGGGAATGTGGGGGGCTGCTCCTGTGGGAGGCATCAGGATTAAACTCAATGCAAAACAATTAAGCATTGATTTCACAGGGCTAATTTCTTAGCGGACAAAAAAGTCATTTTAAAAATGAATATAATTCCTCCAGTAAGTAATAGGATCTGTGTGAAACATACTAAATCTCCTAAATTTCAGATTGAGACGAAATTCATTGCAGCTTAATCTAAGATTGTATTTTTCATTATAAAATACATTTTTGTTTAGGCTCTTGAAAATCTTCACTGCTTGCTGAACTGTGTTAAACAATTATCTTAAAATATAAGCTGTGTAGGTAATCTCTGTTCTTCAGAAATTGAATGAACTACTAAGAAATATCAGATAAATAATACCACGGCAATAAAGAACCAGAACAAATTCACCATCACAGTGAATAAATAGAAGGGAGGTGAATGTTTCCCAGGTAGCATAAGATAAAGGCACAATGTAAGGCATTTTCTTCTTTTTCAAAAAAAATATTCTAATCATTTTAAATTTTACTAAAACATGCACATAGACAAAACTCTAATAATACAAATAAGTTTAAACATTCGATGATATTAGGCAGCATTTTTTGACTCATTTGTTGTCTCTTTTCTTTTTAAAACATACTGAATGTGAATGGAGAGAGTGTTGCATTTATGAAAAGTAAGAGTGTTTTCAAAAGATTTGACAAAGTAGGGGCACTAAAAATATTTCCTGCTGAAAAGGTGTGAGTGAGACAACTGTAAAAGATCAGAAATAAAAAATATATTAAGAAAAGACTGCATTTAGATATCTTTGCAAGTGTCTCTAAGTTCTCACCTCACCTTAAAGAAACTGAAAATGGAAATTGTGAAAGAAATGCCACAAGTACAGTTTATAAAGAAAAGTGATAGGTACCTATCCTCAAAATAGTGAACAAAATGTTATCAAAAATGTAGTTTTATATGTTTGATCTTAAGATAATTTATTTTTCCAGTTAATCAAAAACTCCTAATCCCAATGGATAAGAATTTCTGTCCTTATTCCCTCATTCCCAGACACAAAAGACAATGATTTTCACTCTTTGCATAATTTCTTTTTATAGTTCTTTTTTTATTATTTTCACAGTTTTTTTATTACCTATCAATCTATGTGTCTTTCCTTATTTTATTTCAAGTAAGACTTTTGCAGTCACAGTTTTAGATTCACAAGAAAATTGAGAGAACGTGAGAGATTCCCCATATGCCCTCTGCTCCTAGCATAGCCTCCCCCATCAACAACATCCCTATCAGATGCTACATTTGTCACACGTGATAAACCTACATTGACATATAGCTGCTGTTGCTGCTAAGTCGCCTCAGTCGTGTCCGACCCCATAGACGGCAGCCCACCAGGCTCCCCCGTCCCTGGGATTCTCCAGGCCAGAACACTGGAGTGGATTGCCATTTCCTTCTCCAGTGCATGAAAGTGAAAAGTGAAAGGGAAGTTGCTCAGTTGTGTCCGACTCCTAGCAACCGCATGGACTGCAGCCTACCAGGCTCCTCTGTCCATGGGATTTTCCAGGCAAGAGTACTGGAGTGGGCTGCCATCGCCTTCTCTGACAGTGACGTATTACAATCATGCTATGTCCATAGGTTACACTGCTGTTATTGTTGGTGTTGTACATTCTATAGGTTTGAATAAACATTTAATGACATGTATCCCGTTTTAAGATTTCATACAGATAATCTTCACTACCCTAAAAATCCTCTAGGTCTTTCCTCATGGCTCAGTGGTGAAGAATCCACATACAAATGCAGGAGACAGAGGAGATTCGGGTTCTATCCCTGGGTTGGGGAGATACCCTCGAGAAGAAAATGGTAACATACGCCAGTATTCTTGCCTGAAAAATCGCATGGGTAGAGGAACCTGGCAGGCTACAGTCCACAGGGTCACAAAGAGTCAGACATGACTGAATGACTGAGCATGCAAAAATTCTGTTTTGCCTACTTATCCCTCCCCATTCCACAACTCCTGGAAATTGCTTTTCTTTTTACTATTTCTGCAGTTTTGCTTTTTTTCAGAATGTTGTATAATTGGAACCAGACAGTGTATGTATGATATATTAGCATGCATGTTGTATTATTATTTTGAACAAGTTACTATCTGTTAGATTAATTAATAATAAAAAGAAAATTTTTATTTTACCTTTACTTAATATTTCTTTAATGTTCCTCCTGCTTTCGTATAGATCTGAGTTTCTGACCTATATTATTTCCCTTCTTTAAAGAACTTTTTAAAGGTTTCTTTCAAGTTTACTGTCAACTGATTCCCTAAAGGTTTTATTGTTCCTTCACTTTTGAAAGATAATTTCATCAATACAGAATTCTAGGTTGGTCATTGTTATTTTTCTGTCAACAAACTTGAAATATTTTATTTCACTCTCTTCTTGCCTGCTTGGCTTCTGAGAAGAAACTACATGCTAATCTTATTATTCTTCTGCTCCAGGTCAGGTTTTTTTTATTTCCCCTGGTTTCTTTCAGGAGTTTATTTTTGATTTTCTATAGTTTGAAGATGATATGCCTAGGAGTAGTTTTGGGAGCACACTTATCCTGTTTCACGTTCTTTGAACTTCCTGGATCTGTGGTTTGGTGTCTGAAATCAACCTGAGGAAATCTTAGCCATTATTATTCCTTTTGTACTTCCCTCTTTCTCATTTGCTGTTCCCATTGCATATATATTTCCTCTCTTGTTGCTGTTTCACAGGTCTTGGATACTCTGGGATTTTTGTTGTTGTTTGTCTTTGTTCTTTTTTCAGTGTTCAAGGATTCTATTGACAAATTTTCTAGCTCAGATATCTGCTCCTCAACTTATACTTATTTTTTAATTTATTTTTTATTGAAGGATAATTGCTTTACAGAATTTTGCTGTTTTCTGTCAAACTTCAACAAGAATTTATAATAATTTTTTAAAAGTTCTTTTTATATCTTATTTTATTGTCTAATCACTTTGCGTTCTATGTATTCTTTTTATTATGTTATTCGATGTAATTTTTTACTCCTATTTTTGTATGTTTTATTTCATTCTCTTATTATCATTGACTATCTCTCCTCCAGTTTTTATTTTTCTATATTTTTTCAGAGTCTTTGTGTTTTATGTTTTATGCAGATTGTGTAATTCTTATATTGTCATCTATATCGCAGAACAGAAAATAACTTAAAATATGAGTGGGAGGTTTGTGTACATGTGCAGAATTGTGAAACAGCTGTCTTTATTTTAGAATACATGAGAAAGAAATATACTTTTAAGTTGAGAATACACTAAATACCATCAGGAGAAAGTACCAAAGCTAATATTAGAGTCATCAGTTCCCCCATTGTTTTACATTATTAGAAAATAACCTGTCTCTTGTGATTTTATTTTTATTATTTTATCATGAATACTTATTTGTAAGCTTGTTTGTTCATTTTTAACCTGAATTTAGGTAACTATATTCCAATATTCTGTGCACTGGGTAAAACAGGAGTCGAGATGGGAGAATTCTGTTTCACTTGTTCCTATATAGCCCATATCACACCATCCTGTCCAATCCTCCCAGGATCTCTCGAGTAGAAAACCTTCCTCTAATAAGGTCACCCTCTTTGCTAGTAATTTAGGCCATGATTTCACCTACCCTACTTCCCTTCTTTCACCATAAGTTTAAAAGAATTGCACAAGTTAAATTAATCCTTTTGTTCTTTCTTCCATCTTGAATAAAAACTCCTCAAGTTTCTATAGTTAAATTCTCTAGTAATCTATTTATACAGTTTAAGAAAGTAGTAATGTACATCTTTCCAACTCTTCATTACTCCCCTATGTAAACAATTTTAATGTGTTGAACTATGGAGAATAATTATGAGAATGATTTGTATTTAAATCTGAAAATAATGCCTTCTGGAAACAAATAGGAAGACTACTTAAAGCTGTTAGATTGTCATGGCTTGATTACAAAAAGCATCTAATAGCACTCTAAACTCAATGCACTTTTAAGTTTATCCTGTCAGTGACAAACAAAGCTGGATATCTGTTTTCACAGATTTTACTCAATGCTTAGGACAGTACAGAAAAATCTGAGCTCCACTCTGATTTGTGTAGAGAGGACAGGACATTTTAATAGGAGATCAAGAGAGTACCGAAGAGAATAAGAGAGCAGGGAGGAGAACAAGTTGGGTAGTTGGAGAAGTGAAAAATACAAACTTGTTAATGTGAATGCCATTACACCAGCTGTGCCTGCTAGTTGACAATTATCAAATTAGGATTCTATCCTCCCAAAGAGCCTGGGAGACTGAAGGTCCTATCCTTCCTGATGATTATGTTTCAAAAACTTGTTTTTGGATCACTGAGAAAGATATTCCTGAATTGGAAGAGATACACCTGCATCTCTAAAGGACAGAGGAAAGTTTCATGTTGCAAGTTTTTTGTTTTTTCCTTTAGTAAATGTTTTGAGAAAAGGAGGACAGGGGTCTTTCCTCAGGTATTGGCTAGAACAAACAAATGTTTTTGATGTCTCTGAGCCAAACAGCAGCTCAAAAGGGGCCAAGTTGCCCTGAGGGACTTGGCCTTAGGCTATCTTCCCAGATGGCTCTAGTGGTAAAGAAGCCAACTTCCAAAGCAGGAAATATAAGAGATGCAGGTTTGATCCTGGGGTTGGGAAGATCCTCTGGAGGAGGGCATACAAACCCATATTTGTGTTCTTGCCTGGAGAATCCCATGGACAGAGAGGCCTGATGGGCTACAGTCCATACAGTCACAAAGAGTTGGACACATTGAAGTGACTTAGCATACATGCAAGCATGCTCAGATTATCAGTTGCATTTCCCTAACTTTCCTGCAATAAGATCTATCCAAGTGGAGAGAAAATAAAGAAGTTCTTGATGAAGGTGAAAGAGGAGAGTAAAAAAGCTGGCTTAAAACTCAACATTCAAAAAACTAAGATCATGGCATCAGGTCCCATCACTTCATGGCAAATAGAAGGGGAAAAATTGGAAACAATGACAGATTTTATTTTCTTGGGCTCCAAAATCACTTTGGATGGTGACTACATCAGTGAAATTAAGACTCTTGCTCTTTGGAAGAAAAGCTATGACAAACCCAGACAGCATAGTCAAAAGCAGAGACATTGCTTTGCTGACAAAAGTCCATACAGTCAAAGCTACAGTTTTTCCAGTAGTCATGTACTGATTTGAGAGTTGGACCATAAAGAAGGCTGAGCGCCAAAGAATTTATGCTTTTGTACTGTGGTGTTGAAGACTCTAGAGTCCCTTAGACCACAGGGAGTTCAAACCAGTCAATCCTAAAGGAAATCAGCCCTGAATATTCACTGGAAGGACTAATGCTGAAGCTCCAGTACTTTGGCCACCTGATGTGAAAAACTGATTCATTAGAAAAGCGCCTGATGCTGGGAAAAACTGAAAGTAAAATGGGATGGAGATGGCAGAAGATGAGATGGTTGGATGGCATCACCAACTCGGTGGGCATGAATTTGAAGACCATGAAGGACAGGGAAGCCTGGCATGCTGTAGTTCATGGGGTCACAAAGAGTCAGCCATGACTGGTCAACACAAAGTGAATAAATGCCAACTAACTAGGCAAAAGTACAAGGTTTCTGGAGCTGGTTAGCAAAGTTTTGCTTTTACAATAGGTCTAATTTGTTGCTTCCTCATCTTCCTGTGTACACACAGGAAAAAAATAGAAGATGAAAGTGTTGAGGTATCTTTGTGAGCGTATGAGAATCATGAGAGCAGCTGCTAAAGGAACCATAACTAAGTAATAGTATGTGCCAGAGACATTTAAGAAATTGTGGCGTCATTACACTGGATTTGGGGCATCTACTTTCAGACATTGTAGGTGAAAATTAAAACCTATTGTTGATTAGACCATTCTAGCCAGGTGTTTCATACACCTGCAGCTAAATTAAATCTCATAATGATTCAAAATACTATAAGCCAAATTAACTCACTTTAGGAAATTTTCAAATCACTTGAAGATAGACTCAAGGACTATGATCTTACAGATTTTATTAGAAACCTAACACATTTTAATATAATTATTGAAAAAGTTATATAAAAATTGTGTCATATATAAAGTGCAAGAAAACACATTGAATCCAAAAGCCATTCTTAAGGAAAGAATCAAAGGTAAATCTTGCCAAATCCAATTAGAAACATTTTCTGTTTATGGAGTAATTGTATGATTCCCTAATAAGTAGGAAGCTGTGGCTTATTGGGCACAACTGTTGTCTTTTCCTAATGCTTTCTTAGGTCTCTATAGATTCAAAGATTTCTGGTATATAAAACACATTTTTCTGTTTTGGTAATTTAGAAAAATATGAGCTAGTTATCAATATCAACATAACTCCAAGAGTTCCCTGGTGGTCCAGTGGCTGAGACTCCAAGCTTCTAATGCACGGGGCCTAGACTTGAGCCCTGATCAGGGAACTAGATCCCACATGCCTCAGCTAAGATCTTGTGCCATCAAATAAATAAGTAAATAAAAATAAATGAATATAAAAATAAATCCATAAAAATTATGCAGATTTTTGCATATTTGTAATTTTAAAATAAATGTATATAAATGTAAGCATGTTTGCTAATACATTTAATTACATGAATCTTGATTTACCAGTTTCAAAATTAATTCCTTCCTTTAACGATTTGATAACCTTCTAACCACATATACCAAGATTCAGTATTTTATTCCTATTTTCTTGCTTTCATCATGTTCAAATGCCTGAAAGCTTTCTAGCTTTTTCTGGATCCATTCATCAACTTATTACAATAATTCAGAGAGTTTTCTCTTTTGTACCCAATTGCTTCAGTGTAACAAAATTTGTATCTGTATTCATACATTAGATTAATTTATACTTGGACAAATTTCTTTCATGCTCTATTCCTTTACTATACTTTCATATTTCCTAGATACTTCTTCAAGGTAGTATCTACCTTTCTTATCTCCTCTTCTTTAAACAAAAATATACTGTATTTTTTTTTTCCAGTTATAAAAGTGAATCATAGAGCAGCAGTCCCCAGTCTTTCAGGCACCAGGGACTGGTTTTGTGGAAGAGAGCTTTTCCACAAAGTGGGGGAGAGGGATGGTTTTGGGATGATTCAAGCACATTACATTTATTGTGTACTTTATTGTTACATCAGTTCCAGCTCATAATCAGATCCTGGAGTTTGTGGATCCCTGTTCCCAAGAAAAAGAAATTGACGTACAAAGCAGAAATCGGTGTTGATTGAGAGAATCACCCTGAGTAAAAGAATTATTCCCAAAAGGCTGCAGAGCAAATTCTTTTGGTTAACCATAGCTTCAAAGGGAATTTTTAGTTTTCTATTGCTGCATAACAAATAACTACAAATTTAGCAGTTGGATGCAACACCCATTTACTATCTCACAATTCTGTAGGTCAGAGTCCAGATATAGCTTCACACTGTGTCCTCTGATTAGAGTTGAAATCAAGGTGTCAGCAAAGTTGTATTCCTTTCATGAGTCTCTGGATCCACTTCTAAAATCATTCAAGTTGTGGGCTGGGTTTAGCTCCTCCTGTAGTTGTAAGACTGAAGTCCCCACTATGATACCATTTGTCAGTTTAAGTATAGTCTTTGCTCCTAGAGGTTGCCACATTCCTTCTCATGCTTTCCAATAGCCTCTGTCCAGAAACTGGGGGTTAAGGCTCTCTCTACTTCCAATAACTCCTCCTCTTTCTAATATACCCCTGGCCTCCAGCCAGAGAAAATACTGTTTTGAAAGGCTCATGTGATTAAATTGAGATCACTCAGATAATCCAGGATAATCTCCTTGTTTTAAGATCCATAACCTTAATTATGTCTGCAAAATCCTTTGCAAAGTATATGTAACACATTCACAGATTTCAGGGATTAGAAACTGGACATATTGGGGGACCATTGTTCAGCCTATCACACCCAGACACCAAGTTCTTGGAAGAAAAAAAACTAAAAAGCACCATTAATTAATTTTAATGTTAAAATTTTAAAAACATATCTCTATTCACGATTCCTCTCATTATTCCTTACTAAAGTTGTTATTTCTTATAATGATGGTAAATTGATATCCTTTTCTGCTGTTTTCCTGTAGGTTTGAATGTTAAAGAGGATTTTGTGCATGTGTGCATTTGTTTGTTTTCAGTCATAAGAGAATTCGAAATAGGAAGCAAGCATAACTTTGATATTTGATGACAATGGCTGTTTTCTCTTTGTCAAATTACTGTAAATATTATCACCTTCATTTAATATACTTAAGCCAAAGATCTCTAGAAACACATCTGTAGTTAAACATATTCAACCTTTTGCTCGCTGTCACAAGCAGGAAAACAGACAGTGGTGAACAATGGGGTATTGTCTTAAGAAGGTGTTAGAAAAGGACCTCTTATAGGATCTGGGGCCTTGGCTGGGTAATTTGAGTCAGGATGTCAGGGAGCAAGTGTTCACTCTAGACTGAATGCTTTCAGGAAGTAGAGGCATTTCTGTGCTTGTCTATCTCAATAAAATTTACCTACAGAAAGTGGAGACTAACATAAGAATTACAGGGTGATTCATTAAGGAGTATTCATTTATTTTGCCCAGAAAGTGGGGGAGGTGTTTCATATTTTGGAGGTTTTACAAGAATATTGATTTTGTCTATGCATAGACAAAATTATGAAGTAGCCTCTATTTGTCTCATTTTATTATGGCCTCTGAATAACCTTGTCTGAGGCTGGCGCTCTGTGAGATTGTTTACGTCTAGTGGGAAAATAACATAGCCTAGATGTGAGTGCCAAGCCATCGCCTCAATGTCAGGAGTTGCTCTGTTTTTTTTTTTTCTTTCTTAATTCTAATGTGGTGAATGTCTGCTCTTTGTGTTCAGAGAAATTTATACAATGTGAAGACTGATCCAATTAATTTTGTCAAGTTTCCAAGCTGAATGACTGCTTGGACAAAAACCCGTTCAGCCAGTATCTGAATAGACAATCTAATTTCATTTGAAAATTCTTTCAGAATAATGCTAGTTTGGGCCAATCAACTGAGTCTTTGCTGAAGAGAAGACTTTGCATGAATAATTCTTATAAATCATTCAAGGGTGCATTATCCAAAGTCTCCGTTGCAAACCAGAGCTGATTAATCTATTTTACAGTCACTTTTACAAAATATATAATATTCTTTAAGAATATATTGATATTTAACATCTTCTAACCATTTATCCTACCTAAAATATTAACAGATAAGAATAGATTGAAGCGTCATATTGGAAGTAATAACTTATAGCCGCTTAAAGAACTGGGTGATTTTTCTTCCTCTCTTAAGGACGCTCTTTTCTAAACATATTGCAAATTGTGTGTGAATTCCATGATCTTAATTAAATGGCAATTGTCATGATTATTATCTCTTGCCATCAAAAATACTTCTTATAACTATTTTCATTACTTAAAGGAGAGTTTAATGAGGTTAAATTAGTGCCTATTTTGTGTTAAAGGGCATCCTGCTAAAGCAAATACCAAAATTTTGAAATCCTCTGAGGCCTGACATCAAAGAGTTCAGAATTCTTCAGTGAAGTAGCAAAGGATGACATGAAATAATTAAATGCAAAATATACCCTAAATATACTTCAGGAGACGATATGTTCTTGTAGTGTGTCTCATTGTATACATTGATTTTAATATAATAACAAGGGCTAAAGAACTAGGATAGAAGTCATTTTCAATTTCTTGTATTTTCTTTATTGGTGAAGTACTCAAAGCTCATGGTAACTCGTAGAGAGGATGTGAGTGAAACTGGAGTGAATTGTATTCATGACTCTTATTATCAAGGAATTTCACTACACTCAAACTTGTAAATAAGGAAGTAAATCTTAAGCTCCTGAGAGTAAAGCATGTAATATTTAAAAATTAATTATAAAACTAAGACGAATTGCAGTTTTTTCCTTTTGATTAACACACTACAGTTTGTCAAAAGCATAAGCCAAAAAGAAAATAAGGTATGAAATCTCTGTATAAAAATGCATGATTGACTGTGAGCTAATAGTAAGAAAGAAGGCAATAAACACCTTGTTAGTGAGAATGTGCCAAGGAGTAAATCAGACATCTAGCCATAAGCATGGAACCTATGAATGTTGTCATATTCTCCCTGACAATTATCTTCTGTTCCATCTATCTAGAAGATGGGTACTATCATTTCCATGTTCAATGTCAATGATAAAAAATAAAACTTAACAACTGCTAGTCTCATTCTCTATTTTTCCCCTTTGCATTAAACTACAATTCCTGGAATATTATATGTGCCAATTTTTAAAAACAAACATGAGGGCGAATTTTACCTAAATTTTATCAAAATTTAGTTTTTTGTCTTCTTCTAGCATTCTAGAATCTAAATAATCTGGGTCTAAAGCAAAAACATATGAAAGACTGAGCTAAAATAATCTTGATCTAAGGCAATGGCACCCTACTCCAGTACTCTTGCCTGAAAAATCCCATGGACGGAGGAGCCTGGTAGGCTGCAGTCTGTGGGGTCGCGAAGAGTCGGACAGGACTGAGTGACTTCACTTTCAAATTTCACTTCCATGCACTGGAGAAGGATATGGCAACCCACTCTAGTGTTCTGGCCTGGAGAATCTCAGGGCAGGGATAGCCTGGTGGGCTGCCGTCTATGGGGTTGCAGTCGGCCATGACTGAAGCGAGTTAGCAGCAGCAGCAGCAGTTCTTAAAGGGTAATTGATAAGTACTGAACAGAACCATTCTTACAAATACCTATCCTTTCAATTTCACTGATTAAAAATTTATTGTATCTAATATACATTAAAAATATTAATGACCAATCAGAAAATTTGTCTATTGGTCAATCAGATTGCTTATGGAATTGAGTTTAATCATTTCAGTTTAATCATTAATGAAGATCAACAATCATCAAGAAATGAAAGTTTAATATGAACCATGGATAGAGATCTGGGGAAAATGTAGGCCATGCTAGTAACTGGTATTCCCAAAAGTCTTCATAAGAGTGCTGGTGTCCATTGGACTTAAAAATTAAGGAAGAAAGGATCAAGGAATCTTGTTTTGACAAATGAAAGACTAGCAACTCTAGACTGCTTACCCTGGCAGTAATCAGCATGTTATTAACGAATGACAATTTAGCTATTGATGTTAATGGTTAGATATTAGGAAGCTTGGAAGCTTTAAATCTCAGATTGCATCTTCTGCATTGGAGATACAGACATAGAGAACAGATTTGTGGACAAAGTGGGGGAAGGAGAGGGTGGGATGAATTGAAAGAGTAACACTGAAACACATACATTACCATATGTAAAATAGATACAGTGTCAGTCGCTCAGTCTTGTCCAACTTTTTGCAACCCCATGGACAGTAGCCTGCCAGGCTCCTCTGTCCATGGAATTCTCCAGGCAAGAATACTGGAGTGGGTAGCCATTCCCTTCTCCAGAGGATCTTCCCAACCCAGAGGTCAAACCCAGGTCTCCTGCATTGCAGGCAGATTCTTTACCATCTGAGCCACCAGAGAAGCCCATAAAATAGATAGCCAATGGGAATTTGCTGTATGACATAAGGAGCTCAAACATGGTGTTCTTTGACAACCTAGAGGGGTGGGATGGGGTGGGAGGTTGGAGGGAGGTTCAAGAAGGCGGAGACATATATATATATATATATATATGTGTGTGTATATATATATATATATATATATGTATATGTATACCTATAGCTGAATCATGTTGATGTATGGCAGAAATTGACACAATATTGTAAACCAATTATCCACCAATTAAAAATAAAGTAAATAAATAAAAGGGCACAGAAAAGAAATCTCAGATTAAAAACAAATCAGGCTTCTTGAATGAGGTTAGTCCAATATACTTCAGCAGTTAAAATAGGTATTTATTTGTCAAATTTGCTGCTTCCTCTTAGAAATTTTCCTCTCAACTTTGGAATGGGAAGCAAAACAAAGGGAAAAAGTCAGCAGCAGAATTCATTTGCCAGTGTATTTTATCTAGTTTTTATTTCAGAATCATTTCAGTTGATGTTTTCCAAATATCCAGAAATGAATACTGATTACTCTGAACCAGTAGTTTTCCTCCAGGTTATAGGTGCTTGGGGTGGGGTGGGGTGGGGTGGGGTGGGGATTTTTACTGTGAAAAAAAGACATAAAAAGTTTTAAGACACCTGAATTCTTGCAGCTGTCTAGAATAAATGAGAAGTTCCAGCCAAGAGGCCAATAGAGGTAGAAAAAATAACAAACACATTTGGAGCCTTGATAATATCTTTGAATTAAAGAGCCTCCAAATTACCCTGCCTTCTTTTTCTGTGAGTTAATGCAGTCTAGTTATTTTAAACCATTTTTTATTATATTCTTGGTATTTGTAGCTGAAAGTCTCCTAACCTATCTTGTCTTTATTATTATTTATTTCTGAGGAAGTTTAGTAAATGTTTATCTCTTGTATGTGACCATGTACCAAAAATTTTAGAAATAAACTAATGAACTGAGAAGAGAAGAAGTAATGGAATTCAAAGTTGTCACAGTCTTTAGGTAGAAAATGAGACCAAGGACTGTACTTGATAGATGAGAAGATAGGGAGAAAGTCAGACAAGGAAAAGGATGTATGTCTGACTGAAAAGCCTGATTTGACAGCCCATCACAGTACATTTCAAATATATTGCTTATATGTCACTGTGGCCTATTTTCATGTCCTGACAGAATTATTCATTATTTCCATTACTTTTAGTTGGTACTCTAGAGTTTCTGAAAGTAGAATTCTCTTTATTCCATAGTAAAATAAATATCCCAATATTTATTTAGTTACAGTTTCTAGTCTAGATTTTCACACTAATAATGATGTTTTATTTGTTTCAAGCCAATTTTATTATAAAAAATTATGCTAGGTAGATTATGTGAACACAAATGTAAAACTCAATTACTTATCTCATAAATTTTTTTCCATTAGTCATAGAAAAATAGAGTAAAACAGCAGTAAGACTTTGGTTTTTCTAATAATAGATTTTTTTACTGAGCCTTTGAAATAAAAAAATTTGAATAATTTTGATAATTTGAGAAGGAAATTTCAATTATCTAATGGTAGGATTAACTTTGATGTCCACACTTCATAGTCTACACATTAGTGATTTATTACACAGCAATATATTTATCTATTAATAAAGACATTTAATTAACATATTCACAATCAACACTTTTAAAATTAAGTTAATATTTCTTGCATATGCATTTGCATTTGTGTTATAGGACACATTTATAGATTTGAGCAAATCAGACCATATGTAAGGTAAAAACAATTAGTAATTTTCCTGAAGAGTGACAAATAAAAAAAATTTGTTTTGTTGAATTTTTATCATCATTGATGAGTTTCCTTTTATTAACCACAAAATAATTTTTAGTTTCCAAAATTTTAGCAATATTATATGTATGTCACTAGAACATAGTAATATAAGACGTAGCTCTTATAATGTGGGCCCTAAATGTCATTAAATCAGTTTTTAAATGTCATGTATTGCTTCTTTATTCAAAAACATCTTTAAAAATGAGCAAAGATGGGCACAATAAAGGATAGAAATGGTATGGACCTAATAGAAGCAGAAGATAATTAAGAAGAGGTGGTGAGAATACACAGAGGAACTATACAAAAAAGATCTTCATGACCTAGATAACCATGATGGTGTAATCACTCACATAGAGGCCAGACATCCTGGAATGCGAAGTCCAGTGGGCTTGAATGAGTTGCTAGTCTTGCAACTCAATATGCCCAAAAATTTGGAACTCAGCCATGGCCACAGACCTGGAAAACATCAGTTTTCATTCCAAACCCAAAGAAGGACAATATCAAAGAACGTTCAAACTATCGCACGATTGAACTCATCTCATACACCAACAAAGTAGTGCTCAAAATTCTCCAAGCAGGTGTTCAACAGTACATGACCATAATCTTCCAGATGTTCAAGATGGATTTAGAAAAGGCAGAGGAAGCAGAGATCAAATTGCCAACATCTATTGGGTCATCAAAAAAGCAAGAGAGCTCCAAAAAAAATCTACTTCTGCTTTATTGATTATGCCAAAGTCTTTGACTGTATTGATCACAACAAACTGCAAAATTCTTAAAGAGATAGGAATACCAGACCACCTGACCTGCCTGCTGAGAAATCTGTATGCAGGTCAAGAAGCAACAGTTAGAATTGGACATGAAAAAATGGACCGGTTCCAAATTGGGAAAGGAGTACATCAAGGCTGTATATTGTCACCCTGCTTATTTAACGTATATACTGAGTACATCCTGAGAAATGCTGGGCTGGATGAAGCACAAGCTGGAATCAAGATTGCCAGGAAAAATATAAATAACCTCAGATATGCAGATGACACCACCCTTATGGCAGAAAGTGAAGAGGAACTAAAGAGCCTCTTGATGAAAGTGAAATAGGAGAGTGAAAAAGCTAGCTTAAAGCTCAACATTCAGAAAACTATGATCATGGCATCTGTTTCCATCACTCCATTTCAAATAAATGGAGAAACAATGGAAACAGTGACAAACTTTATTTTGAGGGGCTCCCAAATCACTATAGATAGTGACTGCAGCCACGAAATCAAAAGATGTTTGATCCTTGGAAGAAAAATTATGACCAACCTAGAAAGCATATTAAAATGCTGAGACATTACTTTGCTGACAAAGGTCGTCTAGTCAAAGCTATGGTTTTTCCAGTAGTCATGTATGGATGTGAGAGTTGGACTATAAAGAAACCTAAGCACCGAAGAATTGACACTTCTGAACTTTAGTGTTGGAGAAGACTCTTGAGAGTTCCTTAAACTACAAGGATATCAAACAAGTCCATCCTAAAGGTAATCAGTCCTGAATATTCATTGGAAGGACTGATGCTGAAGCTGAAACTCCATACTTTGGTCACCTGATGGGAATAACTGATTGATTGGAAAATACCTTGATACTGGGAAAGCTTGAAGGCAGGAGGAGAAGGGGACGACAGAGGATGAGATGTTTGGTGGAATCACTGACTCGATGGACATGAGTTTGAGGAAGCTCCAGGAGTTGGTGATGGATAGGGAAGCCTGGCATGCTGCAGTCCATGGAGTCACAAAGAGTCGGGTATGACTGAACGACTGAACTGAACTGATCTTTAAAAACTATTTAGTATTTAAACATGTCAGTGTTTTGTTGTATTTATATGTGAATACCAATGGTACTGATACTAATTCCAATCAGCTAACAAGCAATAACCAGTACAAAAGAGAGCAGTTATAAAAGAAAGTATAGACTTAATCTCTTACTCAAAGAAATTACATAATTCTTGTGATTTGCTATGATTAATAAAATTCAGGGGACATTAATTTTTGTGTTTGAATATTGTTATATCAACATCAAATGCCAATTGCAAGTAAAAACCCTTTTTTCATTAATGTCTAATTACTAACAAATAGAATTTCTTTACATGTCTTCTTTTATATATCATTGTATATTCAGTTCCTGTACTATTTCTTTAATAGATTATCTTAATTCTTACAGATAGATTTATTCTGAAGCTTCACAATTCTTTAAAAAAATTATAAATCTCTAAAGTAGTGATTATTTTAATAGCAACAATAATCATGGAGAAATACAGCTGTAATATACTATAGGCCATTTATTTTTAAGCTTAGACAATTGAGTGTTCTATATATTTATTTAATGTGTATATATATACACACATATATATGGAAGGACTTGCAGTAATATATGTATTTTTTCATGATAATATGTGATTTAAATAATATTAATGTACTGAATATGCAAGATTATATTATGTAAAATAATGTAATTTGCTATCTTCTCTGAATTGTTAAAAATTATCTCACTTACTTTTTAATTTGGCTTTTATTTTGTTAACATTTTTATAATATTTTTATTATGCTACAACGTTTTTCCCATTCATATGCTTTGGAAATTTACATGTGTTATAGATAGTTTTATCTTTTAAACATGACTGATTACTTAGGCATTTGAATATTATCCTCTTTCAGAAATTATACAATAAATATTCTTCAACAGGTATAATTATTCACTTTTGTAAGAGTTTTTCTATGATTTACACTCCGAAATAGAATTCTTGAGATTCAGGTTATATATGTATTTCTAAATACTGAGAAAAAAATATCCAATGTGTTATTTCTGGTTGTATTCTAAGGACATAAACTTTATTTTCAAAGATATTTCTCAAAAATAAAGGCAATTTGGAGACAATTTCAAATATGGATGCATGCAGAAACCCTAGATAAGTATTTTATCATTGAATCCTTTTAATTTTACATGCTCTTTATAGTGAAGCAAAATTTGAATTCAGGTAAAATTCTTGGGGCCTTATTTATTTCCTTCATAACATTATAAATGTTGCTCTTCTGAATTATGGAACTATTTACTTCTACTATGGAAACATATGAGATCAGATTAATAACACTTCTTCCTCTTTATAGGTAATCTGATTTTTTTTATCTCCTATATAAAATTTGAGTAATTAATGAGTTTATTTTAATATTGATTTCCCTGTATTAACTTAGGTAGAAGACTGGCCTTTGTATTATAATGTTCATATTATTTTTAAGATAGTTTCTCTGATTTTCTTCTTTTATTTTTTGCTTTATATTCTGTTCTCTTATTTGAGACCACTATTTTATGCACTTTGGAACTTGTTTGTCTTTCAGTTCTGCAATTTAATATTTATTTATATTTATTTTTTTTTACTTTTCCCCAACATTTGGTATGGCTTTCAATAGATATTTCAACTGTTTTGCTTGTTTTTTTTTTTTTTTTGACTTTTTATGTTGTAGCAAACTCCATAGTCTTTTGCTTCTTCATTTTTATGTTTTAAGTTATCAACTTGTTTTTAAATTTTTTGAAATTGCCTCATCATTGAGCTGTTCAGTATGTGTTTTCAATTTTGATTTGTTTAGTAATACCATATGTCCTGAATTTTGTTGTTATTAATTGGAATTATGTCTTTGAATAATCCTTCTCTGCTATAAATCTTTAAATTTTTATAATGTATGTAATTATATTTTAGAGGTTATTACTTACTTTTAACTATAGTCATCAATTTACTGAAAAGTTTTATTGCAAAGAAATCTATTCAATCTGTAATTTTCTTAGTGTTTCCTATGATTGGTGTTTCAAAGATTGGTGCTGCAGAAAGTAAAGCCAGTAAAATCACAAGGACACTTTGTGTTTCCTCCATATCTCTGCTTGCCTTCCACTTTTAGACACATCTGGCTAGGTTGCTAATCGGAAAAGAGAAAGTTCATTTAAACAGTATTTACCCTTGCGCTATTGTCTCTTCTGTACAGAGAAATGTCTCATGCCATGATTTAACCAGACTTCTAAGACATTCTGTTCTAATCAGTGGAATTCTAGATGTGGTTTTCAAGACTCATACTGATTTCTAGAAAATTGTGCATTTTGTTCTGTATTACATTAGATTTTGGGGTTTTTTGACATATCTTTTGCTACTTTAGTGAACCGACCACAGAATTTAACAAGAATATTTCTTTAGCTGTTTCTTTGTTTAATGGAACAGTTTTCTTTTAAATATGTTTTTTTTTCTCATTTTTTTGTGGGTCTTAAGGGAGATAAATGAAGTAAAAATGACTTTAGAAACTGTATTTCACAAAATTTCCAAATACCAACTTTGAAATTATTTCTTTCCTAATGTCCTCACAGTAATAGAGCCTATATTAAATAATTGATAGGAAAACCTTAAATACACAAACACACACACACAGAAGAACCAAGTACTCTCAATGATTGTATGCAGGGACACTATTACCATGTCTGGACACTCTGTGGACAAATGTCATGTCTGGAAATTTCTCAAATTTGAGAGATGATAATAGGTGGAAAGTTATAGTTTACTGCTATTGGACATTTTGTTAACAAACTTATAGTGGAGTTATGAGACGATGCTTAAAAACTGAAACCTTCAATTGAAGTAAAAATTAAACATAATAAAACATTCATTGATGGAAACATGCCCTATGCCATGCTCAGTCATTTTAGTCGTGACCGGCTCTGTGACCCTATGGACTGCAGCCTGCCAGGCTCCTCTGTCCTTGAGATTTTCCCAGCAAGAATACTCCCTCCTTCTCTCCCTCTGTCCTCCTTTGTTTCCTTTCTTTCCACTCTCTCTCTCTCCCTCCTCTTCTTCCTTCCTGCCTCTCATTAGTATTTCAAACATCATCTATATTTACCTGAAACTCTAAGAAAATAATTTCATTTTTTATTCCAACAACATAGCAATCACCTCAAACTGTACTTCTGAACCAAGAAATTTACTTACACCGACACATCCATTCCTCTATTCTTTATTACAATGTATAGCATTCTTCTCTTGCTTCTCAGGTTGATTTCTTCTAACCAGCTTCTGATTTCTGTCTTTGCTTCCTTCTCAAGAACCTCACTTTGGTTGTTTATTTCTTGTCTTCCCCATGTCTTCAGTCTCAGGCTGTCTAGTGACTCATTCTCGGAAGCTTTTAAATGTGCTCTAATCTAACCCTAAACCAAATTCTTGAGCAACAAAGATGCTGATACATATATACAACTTTTCTGGATAATTATTCATTTATGTGTACCTTAGGCAGGTTAAAATCTGTATTTATAAAACAGAAAAAGTTAATAATTTTTACAGCTGATCCTATCCTTCTCTTCCTCTTGTATTTTTGCTTTAAATGAAAGTCACTAACATCCATTAAATGACTAACAGACAAAGTGTGTCTTGGATATATAATATATATGTATATTACATGTTATATAAGTATACTGTGATAAATTTGGAGTTGAAAGGATGATTTTTTTTATCTTAAAAGAGAAATTGACTATCACGTTTGAGGAATGCTAAGACAAAATATGAGGCTATTTATAAAGATGGACACTTCAGCACTAACAAGAAGGGCCCTTCCTTGGTAGCTCAGATGGTAAAGCATCTACCTGCAATGTGGGAGACCCAGGTTCGATCCCTTGGTCAGGAAGACCCCTGAGTCAGGAAGATTCTCTGGAGGAGGAACTGGAATCCACTCCAGTATTCTTGCCTAGAAAATCCCATAGACAGTGGAGCATGGTGGGCTACAGTGGGGTTGCAAAGAGTTGGACATGACTGAGTGACTAATGCTTTCAACATGAGTAAGTGATTTACCATTAAGTAATTCATAAATTAAATGCTCAAGGCATTCTTGATTATCTGTATAGATTTAAATTCCCTGTGTCAAGTTATTTGCATGTGTAATCTTAAAATATGTATATTCATTCTACTTTAATTTTTATGATATTCATAAATGCTCTAGTATATGTAATTTTATTTAATTTATTTTTTAAAAACTAATTAATTTATTTTTTATTTACATTATCGTGTTGGTTCTGCCATACATTGACATGAATCCGCCATGGGTATACATGTGTTCCCCTTCCAGAACCCCCCTTCCACTCCCTCCTGATTCCATCCCTCTGGGTCATCCTGGTGCACCAGCCCTGAGCACTCTGTATCATGCATCAAGCCTGGTATCAAGCCTGATATCATATTTCACATATGATAATTTACATGTTTCAATGCCATTCTCCCATATCATCCCACACTTGCCCTCTCCAATAGAGTCCAAAAGACTGTTCTATACATCTGCGACTCTTTTGCTGTTTTGCATACAGGGTTATCGTTACCATCGTTCTAAATTCCATATATATGCATTAGTATACTGTATTGGTGTTTTTCCTTCTGGCTTACTTCACTCTGTATAATAGGCTCCAGTTTCATCCACCTCAGTAGAACTGATTCAAATGTATTCTTTTTATGGCTGAGTAATATTCCACTGTGTATATGTACCACAGCTTCCTTATCCATTCGTCTGTTGATGGACATCTAGGTTGCTTCCATGTCCTGGGTATAGTGAACAGTGCGGCAATGAACACTGGGGTACACATGTCTCTTTCAATTCTGGTTTCCTCGGTGTGTATGCCCAGCAATTGGGTTGCTGGGTCATATGGCAGTTCTATTTCCAGTTTTTTAAGGAATCTCCACACTGTTCTCCATAGTGGCTCTACTAGTTTGCATTCCCACCAACAGTGTAAGAGGGTTCCCTTTTCTCCACATCCTCTCCAGCATTTATTGCTTGTAGACTTTTGGATGGCAGCCATTCTGACTGGTGTGAAATGATACCTCATTGTGGTTTTGATTTGCATTTCTCTGATAATGAGTGATGTTGAGCATCTTTTCATGTGTTAGCCATTTGTATGTCTTCTTTGGAGAAATATCTGCTTAGCTCTTTGGCCCACTTTTTGATTGGGTCGTTTACTTTTCTGGAATTGAGCTGCAGGAGTTGCTTGTATATTTTTGAAATTAGTTGTTTGTTGCTTCATTTGCTATTGTTTTCTCCCATTCAGAAGGCTGTCTTTTCACCTTGCTTTTAGTTTCCTTTGTTGTGCAGAAGCTTTTAATGTTAATTAGGTCCCATTTGTTTATTTTTGCTTTTATTTCCAATATCCTGGGAGTTGGGTCATAGAGGATCCTGCTTTGGTTTATGTCGGAGAGTGTTTTGCCTATGTTTTCCTTTAGGAGTTTTATAGTTTCTCGTCTTTGCCGGGAGCCGTCAGGATGCCCCTTCACTCGGATGACAAAGTCACAAGACTGAGAAGGAAACTGCAGAGCGGATTTTCCTTGGGGCATCCCAAGGCAAGGCCCCTCCTGGTAGTTTTCTTGGGAAGTTCTGTTTATGCTCTGAACATTAGTTCATCTCAGTAGGTCAGTCCCAGTTAGAAATAATTCATCCTGAGATAATTCCTTCAGACCTTATTTCTCCCAGGCAATTGGGGAAGGCAGATTCCCGTCCCTGGGGACAAAGGAGAATAAGGGACATTTAAATAGATTACTACACCTCCTACTCTTTACTGGGGAGTTTCTTTCTACTTAGATTGATGTACTTATCCAGAGTATGCTGGAGACAATCAAATGGTAAACATACTAATGTTAAATCTAATTATGCAGAAATCCAACTTTTGCAAGGATAATGAGCTTAGGGTTAAAGTTGTTGATGATAGGCAGAAAACAAGATTGTATAGAATTACATGTGATGTAATGGGTGTGTTTCTTGGATATAAAAACTGTAAACCAACAACAATAAAGAGAGAGACTGCTCCATCACCACACATCGACTCAGCTCAGTTCTTCTACCGAGCCACTCATCTCTCAAGACCCCTGGACCTGCCGAGGCTGGACCCCAGCAGGTCTTATGTTTAGATCTTTGATCCATTTTGAGTTTATTCCAATCCATGTGTATGTTCATGGATTGGAAGAATCAATATAGTGAAAATGAGTATACTACCCTGAGCAATCTATAGATTCAATGCAATTCCTATCAAGCTACCAGAGGTCCTTTTCAGAGAACTAGAACAAATAATTTCACAATTTGTATGGAAATACAAAAAACCTTGTATAGCCAAAGCAATCTTGAGAAAGAAGAATGGAACTGGAGGAATCAACCTGCCTGACTTTAGGCTATACTACAAAGCCACAGTCATCAAGACAGTATGGTACTGGCACAAAGACAGAAATATAGATCAATGGAACAAAATAGAAAGCCTAGAGATAAATCCACGCACATATGGACACCTTATATTTGACAAAGGAGGCAAGAATATACAATGGAGAAAAGACAATCTCTTTAACAAGTGGTGCTGGGAAAACTGGACAGCCACTTGTAAAAGAATGAAACTAGAACACTTTCTAACACCATACACAAAAATAGTATATGTAATTTTAAAATAAGAAATTTTATTTGGTTGCTACTTTTTAATTTTGTAGGATATAGAAATATCAGAAAGGGAAAGTTAATAAAAAGCAAAATAAGTAAGTGATAGTGCACTTTTGTAACAGAAGATGAATGTATTAGTTTATAAATGTCCAAGTCTGAATGTGCCATATGTAAAACAAATATGCCTTATAACTCTATCTTTTAATATGTATGTATGAGCTTAACTTGTTTGTGTAAGAAATATGCTCATGTCCGTAAGTCCATTCTCTGCATCTGCATCTCCATTCCTTCCCTGAAAATAGGTTCATCAGTAACTTTTTCTAGATCTCATATATGCATTGTACTGCAGAAACCAACACAATAATTGTAAAGCAATTATCCTCCAATTAAAAACAATGTTAAAAAGTGTGGAAAAATTATGCTTGTGGAGTAGAAGCATAAATTCTTGGGAACTGATTATTTTTTAAACAGTACATTCTAGATGGCTTATTATTCTCTGCCGGGGTCCAGCCTTGGCGGGGTCCGGGGGTCTTGAGGGATGAGTGGCGTCGGTGGAAGAACTACTGAGCTGAGTCGATGTGTGCTGATGGAGCAGTCTCTCTTTATTGCTGTTAGTTTGTGGGATGATGGAGAAGTCCCTCTCTTTTATTGTTGTTGGTTTACAGTTTTATAGCCAAAAGACATCCCCATTACATCATTACATCACCTATCATTCTATACAATTTTTTGTTTTCTACCTTCCATAGCAACCTTATCATTGAGCTCATTTCCCAATCTATCATGAAACATTCCTCTTACAGAAGTCAGATTTCTATGTAATTAGATTTAACAATAGTATGTTTACCATTTAAATGTCTTCAGTATACTTCATTCAATCATGATAAGTACATCAACTTAGGTAGAAAGGTTACATTTCTCTTATCAGGTACAACTATGTAGAAGCTAGAGGGAAGGGCTTAAGCTTGAAACTGTTTTATTCTAGTAACCTACTCCAGTTCTAATGAGGAAAGAGGAAAGAGGACAAAGAGACAGTTTAGAAAGAGGAAAGAGGACTAAGACAGTTTAGAAAGAGGAAAGAGGACTAAGAGACAGTCTAGCAGCACTGCTTCAGCAATAAAACACTATTAACCTTATAACTACTATAATGAATTCCTATGTCTACATTATCCTAAGGCAATCAATATCTCTAACTATGCTGGCCACAATTATGAGCATTCCTAAGTCCCATTCCAGCCTGATTTCTTCAAGGAAGAGAGCCTCCTCCGTGGAGTGGTCAGGGGAGTGGGAGGTGGAAAGGTGACCCAAGTAGGAGCCTTTCTGGTGGTGGCCTTGCCATGACCCCCAGAGAACTCTTGGTAAACTCCCCAGTAATTAGTAGGAGGAGTAGTAATCTATTTCAATGTCCCTTTCATTCCTCCTTAGCCCCCGGGGAAGGTGATCCACCTTCCCGGATCCTCTGGTCGATAAGGTCTGGGGGGGATTATCTCAGGACAAATTCTTTCCAACTGGGACTGACCTACTGAGATGAGCCAATGTTCCGAGCATGGACAGAACTCCCAAGAAAGATACCAAGGGGGGCCTCGCCCAGGATGCCCCGATAAAGAAAGTCAGCTTTGCAATTTCTTTCCTAGTCTCGTGACCTTGTCATTCGAGCAAGGGGGCATCCTGATGGCTCCCAGCAATTCTCCTATTGTTAAGAGACTAGTCTCATAATTATCTGTTGAAAATGTGCTGAGTTAATAAATTGATTTGTATGTATGTTGAAGGATTTGACCGAATTTAGGGAGCAATGTGCTTCTTTTTATATGAACTAAATAACTTTAATGAATCTGAGTAAAATTTTAAGACCTGAGGTTATCTTGCAATTGAGTAAGTGATCAATTAAAAGAATCAACTCAAATTTGATATGGTGGATACTGACAGCATCAACTTCAAATAACTATAGAGTTGCTGATGAGATAAGCAAATTAATGTGTTTTCAAATGCAGAGCTATCATTATTTCCAGGAGACTTTGAAATAAGTATTTGGTGCTGCATATATTTTCAAACTAAGAAAGATAAGAAAGAGAAGTTCCAAATGACACAAGGAAACAAATTGTACCCTTAATGTGTAGACCATTCAGAGGCCTTTGTTTTTTATTTGTTTGATTATTGATTTGCTTGAAGGTTTGGGATTAACATTGCTGGCATGAACACATCTTGCACTTCTGAAGAAGTAAAAGATTTCCAGAAGAGCAATTGATGAGAATTTAGTCAATCCATAATTTAGAATGAATCGAATGCTATTGAATGTTTTGGTATGCATAAGAACATAAAAATGAATGAAACACATTCTTGAATAATCTAATGGTTGAAAACAAATGTTACTGATAATTGAGATTATCAGTTATAGTTATATATGAATTATAATTATGTATAATTTTATATACAATAATAAATGACAGTTTCATATAGAATTTGGATTGAAGAAAGGATAGCACTTAAGAAAATGAAGAAAATGGACTCAGGAAAATTCAACATGCATGCTAAGGCATGTAGGCATGAATGAAAGTGGGATATTTAGAAAATGTTTTCCAATGAAGGTGGCCAAAGAGCAGGATGTGGCCATTCTTACAGATGAGATGCTAAAATAACTGAGACAATTCATTAGGACACTGGTACAAGTTCAATCTATGGCGAGTCACAGGGCAGTGTACATATAGTAATTACAAGAGTGCAACCATAACTGACTGTCAGGGGACACCCTCAGCTTTAAGGGATCCACTATGTTGTTCTTTTCTTTTGTGTGCCTCTTCTCAAGGATTCTGTATTCCTTATCTGGAGAATAGGAAGGAATGGAGCTGCACGCAGTTCTCAGGACTGAGATCATGAGAAGGGGTGCCTGCTTGGATTCCTGTCAGTGACTCCCTTCATTGATCTTACTTAAATGTAGTCTATTCAGTGATGCCCCTGTTACTCAGGATATGCAGTGCTTTCTGGCCCTTTGAAGATTGTTATTTGCTTGGCTTTGTTTTTGCTCAATTTTGTTTACTGCCTAAAGCTGCCTTGTATGAAGATATATGAACATGCGTTTCTGCAAATAAAGCACGCTTGTTTCACTCGAGACTTGGGTCCCCTGCGTCCCTCTTCTCATCTACTCCAGTCCCCAGGTCCTGGTCTACAAAGACCGTGACAACTGACTTTGTTTTAATTTGTATTTTTGAGAAATATTAATAGTGAAGAAGATTATTAGCAAAAACAGATTATATATACAAGGATATTATTATGAATAAACAAGGTGAACAATCCTGAGGATTTTGAGAAAACTTAGAACTTCATATGAACAGAAGGCATTTTTAACAAATATTAAAGCTATTTCCCTAGTCACCATTATCCTTACTTTGTATTTTTTAAGTATTGCATTAACCCATAGCAAATGTAGACAGAAACTAACTCAAGAAAGGTATATTTTCAAAATTATAAATAATAAAGACTCTTTCAAACCAACTTCCCTTTATGTCAGTCACTGAGGCAGCTACATTATTGATTTAAATGATTTATATGCATTAATTTTATTTGCCCCTAACCTATGAAGATCTTTTATATGACTATAACAATTCTACAGACAGCAGTGCCTTTTACCTAGTCTGCTTTCTCTGGGTTCAGAATCTGTGATGAAATTGTAGCAGTGAAACAGGATAGAACGGCTCTGAGATTCATCTATTTGCAGTGGCAAAAGGAGGCTTTAACTAAGCAGGCCTCACAGTATTAAGATGTCAACAGGATTTGCAGCACATTGCTGAACCCTCACCAAAGCATGAGGATTATTTCCAATTTACTGTCAGTCAAGTTAAGCAAATTTGTATAAGATAAATTATTCATGATACACAATTCTTATGATATAAATTTCCAATTTTTCCTCATTACAGCGTCACTACAGCTAAGTGAATTGTTTCTATTCTAACCATTCCATATTTCTTTTCTTTATTTATCCATAGCCTGTTCAGGCTATTATGAATTTCCCAGTTTCTCTGCTCTGTGCTGTCACATCCCAGTATTAAAACCTTCTTTGATGTTAATAGGAAATATTCAAGTTCTGCTTCTGTCCTTGCAAAATGTGTAAGAATCTGATCTTTATCAGAAGGTTTTGCTCTCTTATTTTCTGCCATGTGTTTTCTTCTTAAGAACTGCTTTCACTTTCAACTCCCTCCACCCTCCCTACTTTATGAGAGTTGATTCTCTTTATGGCTGTTGTTGGGCTGCCACTCTCTTCGGTGTGGTCAAGAGGAAAGCTTCCTTAAAATGGGGGCAAATTAATGTAGCTTCTGGCTTCTGTCTGGGTATTGGGTAAAAATGATTTCCTTATTACTTCAACACATGAAATACATTGTAAACCTCTTAAAGACTAACATAATTATCCTGATCTACAGTACTTCTAGTGGCTTTACATTTTTAGCATTTCATGTACAGTCTTTTGTAGGATATTTGCACATCAATGGTAAATAAAGTATACATCTGAAGAGTAATGACAAAACAAGTTTAATTACTAGTGGAAACAAATTCTGTCAAGAAACCATGAAAGAATGACATAAAATTGAACTGAACAGCAAAGTTAAAGCTATCTGAAAATAAAGGACATTGAGATGCTGCTTGGCTCTCTGTTTGGGGCACCATTATTCAAAATGACAGCAATTATGTCTTAGTTTTACTTTCAATGTTTCTCTCCAATATGTTCAAATATAAAGATATACAATGCCTCATCAGTCACTATTATGTTATTTTTTCATCATAATTATGTGCATATGTTAATTCTACTAGACATCATAAATAAAAGGAAATATTTATCTTCCAATTCAATAAAGTTTTAAAAATCATAACTTTATGCTATAAACTTCAGCAGAGATGTTAAAAATAAAATCTCTGGCCCTTTAAATTTAGAATATCACATTAAATTTTATTCTGTAGTAAGAAAACAATTATTAAGAAAGTCATACTTGCCTGGAAAATTCCATGGACAGGGGAACCTGGCAGTCCATAGCATCTCGAAGTCAGACATGACTTACCACCTGAGCACAGACTGTACATAAGAAAGCAATTTTTAAGAATATCATTACTCAGTTAATTCTACTTCTGTCTTTCTATGGGGTTGCAAAGAGTCAGACATGATTGAGTGACTCAACAACAAAAACAATCTTTCCAAATGTAGATTTGTCTAGAAAAATATAAAAATACATGTAATATCTTATATATTTAAAGAGTGAAAGGATCTTGAAAATTCCCTGTTAGAGATACCCTTAATCTCTTAGGAAAATGCCAACCTTACTGACAAAGACAGCTACAATAGCAAATCACTTACATAGTATCTAGATCAGACCCAATAAATACTAGTGGACTATTTTTTTAACTATTTTGTGTGTAGATGAGGATAAGAGAACAAAAGGAACACTTGTCCTTGGAAAACAGGTTTTTCAAATGTTACTGATGATACTGTCTAATGCAGTGTTTAATGTATTGCAAATCTAGACTCAGTGGATTGTGAAATTAATGTAGTGGTTTGTGCCTAACCTTTCAACATGAAACAAGTTAGACTAAAACAGGAGAAAGTGGATAGAATGGAGATGGTATATTTCCAATATTAAACATAAGTATAGTTTATGAGGGGCTTCCCTAGCGGCTCAGATGGTAAAGAATCTGCCTGCAATACAAGAGACCTAGGTTCAATCCCTGGGTCCAGAGGATCCCCTGAAGAAGGGCTTGGCTATCCACTCCTGTATTCTTGCCTGGAGAATTCCATGGATAGAGTAGCCTGGCAGGCTATAGTCAGTGGGGTTGCAAAGAGTTTGACATGACTGAGCTACTAATATTTTGCATTTCATAGTTCGTGAAATCTCTGCTTGTTTTATATATGCATTTCTTACTATCTAGTCAATATAACCAGTGTGCCCATACAAATTGTTTATTTTGGCACTGATACGAGTTGATCAATGCATCCATTCTGATAGTGGTTTCCATGACATAGGCAATGGTAAAATGTCTTTAACACCAACCTGGGATATTATTTATATAATTTTTACATTTTTATGCCAGATATATTTCTTACTGTTATTTATAATAAAAATGCTAGAGCAAACCTGTGACAGTGGATACATTTTTATAATAATAGATGGTGCCACTGGGATTTGTGCAAAGCACTGCTTTAATAAATGATAGCAACTCAGAAAGTTATCTTTCCACAAAATAAATTAAAATAATTATAATACTTAAAAAAATTAGGCTTTCACTCAGGACACCTAAATGGTGTGTTCTGGAGAATATGTAAAATTACGTAAGATTACTCTATTAACTATCATGCTTTCTCTAGTCTTTCTCCATTCAGTTTGAAGTCAACCTAAAAACGTTATGGGAGCTAAATGTTTCCATTTTCCAGTAATGAATAAGAAAACAAACGGTATAAATTATGAATAGATAAAAGTGAGTAGCCAAGAATGTTTCCATCTCTAGTGCTTTTGCATTCGAAAAGATGTCTAAATGATTATAATAGAGGTCAGGGTCCTCATGCAAATTGTATCCATTGTAGAGGGGAACTGAGTTTACCCCTTAGTGCATGTGTTTATGTATAAGTAGGAAACTGAGAAATAATGTTCTTGCCAGCAGAAAAAGCAGCCCAATCAATCTTGCTCTATTCTATTCACTGTGTTGTATGATAATCCTACAACCTCTGCACCCTGAGAGCAATTCTTGTCCACAATCAACATTTGATTCTGTTTTCCATTTTGGAAATTTAGAACCTCAGAACTTTATTGAAAAGAATATTAGCTTATATGTGGAAGTAAAGCAAATAAGATAAATATAACTTTAAGAATGTTATGTGTAAAATTATGAATCTTTATTCCTAATAAATTTGAGTCTATTTTAATGAAATGACAACTTTAAATTATAAGTCAATGTTGTTATTTATTGCAATGGTGTCTCTCAAAATCTGGGAAGCATTTGGAAGATAATAAGATTTCTGTCTTATTTATCTTATGGTATGAAACCAAGTAGGTTTTTGCAGACCTGACAGTCTCCAAGGAAATATTATTCATTATGTATTTACAGTTATTGGATTAAAGTTCTGTAATCTGCTATGTTCAATTAATAATAATACAGAGCAGGGTGAACTATGAAATACATTGTGCTTTTTAAAAAGCTCTAATATGGGAAAAGACAAGCAGTTTGTCCTAATGAATGCATGTAATTGGTGCACTTTATTATAAAACACTGGAGCAGCATTTTTCAAGAGGCAGTTCTATTTGTAACTGGCTGTCTTCAGCATGTCAGGGTGTAATAAATGTGCTGCAGACTAGAACTGCTGATTAGCATTTCTGGAATCCCAGGAAGTTAGTAAAAGCTGTTTGCCATTAAAGAAGACCTTTTTAGCAGCCTTCAGAAAGAACTATAGTCCAATGACCAATGGTTGTTTTTCAATGTATGTAACTTCAGGAAGATTTCCTATAATGTATTTGGTGATATGTGTGATAAAAAAGGAAGAAAATGTTAATAAGAAAATTATGATACCTTGTTGTGGTGTAATAACAGTTCAGTATTTCCCATGTATGTATGTTTGAAATGTCTAGTACAAGAGATATACACTGTAATATCTGAATCACATTATTTTCCATTTTTTCATGTTTCTCAGTAATTCAAAGTCAATAATGGATGTAAATCGGCCACTGACGAAAAGAAAAATGAATAAAACCAGTTTTCACAGGCATTCTTAGTGATGACAAGTAAGGCCAAACCCAAAGTCACTAATAGAATAGAGTTTGAGTAACACACTCAAAGGAAAATTGTCTTCATTTTTTAGTTTTAATAGACAATATAACAAAATGCTAGCTTAACACAAAGCTTTTGAGAAACTAGGTAGTTACATACAGTAGTTAGTCCAGAAATGTTAAAATAATCATTTTCAAGATGATTTGATCATTTTCAAGATGTGAAATGTAAGCACAGAAACAAATCATGTATTAATACCTATTATTTCTCAGTGCTTTCAATCTGTTAGTATATTATTACTCTCAATCTCTTCTAACAATTATTTCTAAAAGTAGAGTCTCATAATTCATCTACAGCTAACTTCAATTTGAATAAAACGTTTCACATAATGTATTTTATAATTGGAATCACTTGAATTTTAAATCTAAACCTGCAAACATTTCTATGTTAAGAAATGATATTACTCTTAATTCCAGTCTTCCAAATTAGAAACTGTGGTGATTTAAAATACAATGCATATAGTGTGTAAACAGAAAAATATATGAATTTTAAAAATGAATGATATATTACAAGGAGCAAAAAATAATCCAACATTGAAAAAAAAAAGGATAATAGTGAAAGACTGGAAAAAGATAGGTTGTAACCAGGTTAGCCATGCTAATATCTGAAAAAAAAATTAAATTTAATTTCAAGAAAGTAATGAGACAAGGACATTATACATTAATAAGTATTCTATACAGCAAAAAGACATAACAGTCATGAATATTAATGCTTTTTGTCATGGAACCTCATAATTTATGATACAAAGTTTGACAGAATGGAAGAGAGAAAGAGCTTTACAATAATAGTTGAAAACTTCAAAACCTTGCTTTCAATAACTGGATATCCACATACATTAAATTAGGTCTTTACCTTAAATCATGTGTAAATATTAACTTTAAAAACAAAAAAAGGTGTAAATTTAAGAATTAAAATTTTAATACTCTTAGAAGAAAACATTATGGAATATCCTCATGACACTGAATTTGGTGATAATTTCATGAACATGGCACCAAAAGCATAGGCACCAAAAGAAAATAATACATAAGTTAGAATTCATTAAAATTAAGAATGTCTTGACATCAAAATACATGATCAATGAAATGAAAGACAACTCACTTAATAGGAGGAAATATTTTCAGTCATATTACTGATAATGGATTAATATCTACAGATACACACACACACACACACACACACACACACACACACACACACACACATATAAAGATTCCTACAATTTAACAATGAAAAAAAATGAAGAACTCTAATAGACATTTCACCAAAAAGATATAAAAATGGCCACCAAGTACATGAAGAGGTGCTTAATATTGTCATTAGAGAAATGCAAATCAAAACTTCAGTGAGATACTACTTCATACTAAGCTTCATATAATAAGGGGAAAAGGGAAGATAACAGTGTTGATGAAGATGTAGAATCACTGAAACCCTAGTGCATTGCTGGGAGGAATAATGCAGCAGATGTGGTAAACAGTTTGATGGTTTCTCAAAAAGTTAAACAGAATCACCATAAGGTGCAACAATTCCGCTCCTAGATTTATAGCCAAAGTAACTAAAAACATGGACTCAGATAAGCATTTGCAAGCCAGGGTTTATAGGAGCATTATTCATAATAGCAAAAAGTTAGAAATAAAATGCAGTATGCACATAAAAGGAAATGTTATTCAGTCACAGAAAGAAATGAGATTTTGACATATGCTCTAGTAGATTTGTATTGAAAAAATATGCTCTACAAAATTTCATATATAGAAGGATAAACATTACATGATTTCATTTATGAGGTACCTATGATAGCCAAATTTATAGATACAAAGTGTAGTAGAGGTTACAATGGACTGTGAGGAAAGGATAATGGGAAGTTACTGTTTAATAGGTACAGAGTTTTAATTGAGGATGATGAAATGTTTTAGGAGTTAGATAGAGGTCATGACTATACAATAAAATTAGAAGTGCTCACTTAATAATTAATTTTTTCTCCACTTGTGTGGTCATGTCTTAAATCCACTCTGGGGCTTTAATGAAAGATGTATCTCTTCTTTAGAAAAATTAATTACTCTACACACACATACACACACACAGTCTTTTAAATGAATTTCTGTGGTCCAGTTACCCTCTGAGGTCCACCTTTAGGCCCTGGATTTAGAATCTTTAGTAATAAAAGCTGGCCTCGTCTTCAAAGTAAATGAATAAATAAATTCATCTATCTTTATACATACACACACACACATTGCTGTAGGGAGTTTTTTGAGTTCGAATACTATGTTCTGTTAATGTATCTCAGGTTCAGAAACATTGTGATCCTCTCATAAAGAGATGAGGTCACAATGAAGAAAGATAATACCAAAATACTCTGCCCATGAAGGTAGCGTGTAATATTTCCTTTTCTGCTGGAAGGATGATATGCAATTATATGTTCTAATACTTACTTGATAGTAAAACTTCACTTTGGTTCTATCATACATTCCCTTACTGTCATTTTCTATTTGAAAGAGAAGGATGCAAAAGGAGGACAAAATTACTTTCTGGGGCTGTTACTAATTTTTGAACTTTACTAGAAGTAGGAAACCTTACTGATGATACATCATATATTTAAAATAATACACTTGGCATTTCAAGAGTTTTTTTAGCTTGATTTTGACTCCCTTGCATATGCATATGTTATATATCCTGTGTCATTCAATTCCTTCTAACCACCTCTTTCAAAGTTATATAATGATCATTAATATTTGTCATCTGCCCATTCATTCTAAACACATTTGGTGGTTCATACCAGGAATTTGTTCTTGCTATAACTTCTTATATAGAATTAGCCATAATTGCCTTACAATTATTCTTTCACCATATTCTTCACAGACATCAGTCAGATTTATCAAGTGTAGCCTTATTATTATCTAAACTTTATAGCCATGAATTATAGTCCTCCTAGTGGCTCAGAGGGTAAAGGTCTATCTGCAATGCAGGAGACCTGGGTTCTATCCCTGGGTCAGGAAGATCCCCTGGAGAAGGAAATGGCAACCCACTCCAGTCTTCTCGCCTGGAGAATCCCATGGATAAAGGAGCCTGGTAGGGTACAGCCCATGGGGTCGCAAAGAGTTGGACACGACTAAGTGACTTCTCTTCTCTCTATTGCCATGACTGTAAGTATCCAGAGATTTCTTACAGCACAAAGCCATTAGCGCTAACTGCTCATCAAATTCAGTGACTGAAAGAATCTAATGGACTTGCAATCATCTCTCAGGAGCTAAGAAGCTGCGACCACCAGTGTGTTTCATGTTCATTTTCTTATTCATTTATTTTATCTCTGAGGTTTCAAATATCATACTACTCAGTTATTTACTCTTCATAAACCATCTAGTTCCACTTACAAATATCAAATCATAATAGAGATTATGATACATGAATGTTTATAATAGACTTATTATAACAGGTCGTTGCATTCTTCTTATTGTTCAATATTGATATCAACAAAATGAATGACAATAAAATGATTTTGTTTCAGAATATGTCATAAAAAGCCACAAAAGAACATAATAAAATATTATTATGCACCATAAGGAAAATAAATAGTTTGAGGAATGAAGAAACAGTTGAACCACTAAAAATGTTCAGAAGATGATTTCGAAGTCCTTTGTGGCCAAAATATATCAGATAAAACCATAACATAAAAATTACTTTGGAAATTAAACTAGTTCATTTCAAACTTGAAACTGTATGAAATATTAGATAGCTGGAGAAAAATGTATTTAAATTTATATCATGCTCCAACATATAAACGAATACTGTAAATTCTTTCTTAAATAAAAAGTACTGCATTTAATGATTCTGTTGATAAGATATTTTGTATTAAATAAGACAAAGATCGGTTGTTTAGATGTGTGAATGATACACAATGATGAAGCTTGATAGAAAACAGTTGATAATATTTCAATAGAGAATGGAATGTTATACATCTTATCCAATATAAAAGAATACCAGGTAGTCCAAATAGTCTAACACTTAAAAACTACCTTCAAATGTGTATAATATTAAGTGAGGGTGATGCAGAGCCATTGAGCAATGTACAACATAATGAATCAGAAAAATGAAATTCTTGTAATGTGATATGAATAAGTCTCATTATAAACCACGTTGTAAATCCTATATAGATATACAGGGAAGGAAAATTAAATTCCCCTCTACCTTTCTGAATTCTTAACTGAGACCCCTGTAAGATAAATTAACAAGAGAAAGACACACAGAAGTTTAGCATGTATATCTCACGAGTACATGGGATATACTCAGGGAAAAATGAGCAACTCTGAAATGTTACTTGTGGCTTGGTAATCAAATACTATATTAATAGCGAAAGGATAGAGGGGATGCAGTCATCTTAGGGGAGACTAAATTATCTTTAGGAAAAATGAATGGATCCTTAAAAGAATAGAAGGCATTATTGTGACAGTCTGTCTGGATGTGGGTCCAGTTCTCATCTCCCTTCCTGTGATGAGTCAATCTTTCCCTGGTTGATGAAACTGCTGGAGAGGAGGTCTTTGACAATTGACTTCCTTTTGAAAGAGCTGTCTGTATTTAGGCAGATTAAGGGAGGTTGATGTTAAAGGATAAACTGAGGCACAGTGAAATTTTTCCAAGACCTTATTTTAGTAAATATCTGTTCCAGTAGGGGAACACCAAACTGAATGTCTGGGCTCAAAAAAGCCTTTTATAGAGAAGATGTGGAAGAAAAGCACAAAGATGATTTGATTGGCTATAGCTTAAGTTGTTGTCTTATTTGGAGATGCCTAGTTGTCTCTGTAATTGGTTGTTTTTAGGTATGACTTTTTTTTTCTTTTGAACTTTTTATTTTGTATCAGGGTATAACCAATTAACAGTGTTGTGATAGTTTCGGTTATACAGAGAAGGAACATAGCCATGGATATATGTGTATCCATTCTCCCCCAACACCACTCCCATCAGGCTGCCATGTAACAGTGAGCAGAATTCCATGTGCTACACAATAGGTTCTTGTTGGTTATCCATTTTAAACACAGTGTGTACAGGGCCATTCTTAACCTTGAGGCATTTATAGGAATTTACTTTGGCTAAGGTTTCCAATTGCTCCCGTAGGCTGCCAGGTCGTTAGAGACCAATGGTCTCCTTGTTCAATCACTTTAACAAGAGAAAGCTTCTTCCTGCTCTTGCTGTTTTTCAAGTGCCTATATTTCAAAATAGTCAATATACCAATGTGGCATATTTTGGCATGACATATTCTATTCTTCAACTAAAACTAAAAGAAAGAAGGATAGGGAAAAGGCACTTGGTTAGAAGTCTGACAACATATATTACAATATATTATAATTACAATATCTTATTGGATATCAGATCAGGGTTAAGCTTTACTAAGTGTGTTCAAGGAATGTTTGTACTGAAAAAAGTTTTTGTGAGAAAAAAAAAAATCTGATCCCAAATCAGTTTGGCCCCATGTCTTGTGCTAAGACCAGCAAGTTTACATTGGCATATCAAATGTCTTTTTTAAAATGTGGATTTATCAAATTATTGTAAGAACTAAAAATGAATGTCTACTAGCAATGGATACACTCCATTATTCTTGCCTGGAAAATTTCATGAGCAGAGGAGCCTGGCAGGTTACAGTCCCCCGGGTCACAAAGATTTGAACACGCCTGAGTGACTAAGCACTAGCATCTTATTAGTTCAAATAGAAACTATATTTAACCTCTTCCTGTTTCCTTCCTTTATAGTATTAATATCAGTTGGTATGTTTTAGTTGTTGTGTTTGTGTTTACAACAATTCTTTTATTTATATTGATATTTTATAATATATTTTGGGTATTTACTTTTCAAGAATGTCAACAACATTGACTTTTTTTTATAAACTTTTGGATTAAATTTTGGACTACAGTTGAGCTATTGTATGAGAATAATCTGTGGAACAGTTTAACAATTCATATTCTTGGACACTATCTGGTTTTGATTCAACATAATTTGGGGCCAAATTTTTAATCTACATTTTTAAAAGCTTTTTAGATAATCCTGATGGATAACCAGATTTAGGAGCTATTTCTTACTGCTGAATTAGTAGGCTCCCATATAAGATACAGCTCATTATCAAAATTCAAAATTCACTTTCAAAAAATATATACAAACTGAGTCCAGCATTTGTTATAAATAATTATTTTATTTTTTTCATCAAGTTTTTCATCAATCATTGGTTACAATATCACCTCACAAGGTCATCAAGAATTCCTTTTCTTTCCATTTGATCTCTCCTCAGAATCTCTCCCCTCTCGAAAAGTCTGGGCTGGCCATTAGACCCTTTGCATGTGGGAGAAGGGCTTTACATGCTTGCAGGTCCCTCAGAGTGAACAATACCAGAGAAGGGGAGCACATTTTCTTGTTGTACATGCCTTACAGTATAAATCTTTTTTGCTCTTTGAAGTCTATGTCACTTTCTAATTGTTCTAAAGACACCCAAAATGAAGTGAAAGCAGAGTGGCAATTATTTGTGTGACCATTTCCCAGTTATAATTTACTCATGTCAAATATATGAGTTGTCTCAACAAGGTTGTCTCCAGGCCCTCCTTGTTCCACATTAGATAATTAGAGTGAACACATCTTAAATTTTACTTTGAGCAAAGAACTTTGATATATATATATATATATATATATATATATATATGTATGTATGCATACATATTTACACATACACACATACTATATACATGGACATCAGCCCACCAGGTTTCTCTATCCTTGGGATTCTCAAGGCAAGAATACTGGAGTGGATTGCCATGCCCTCCTCCATTGGCAGGCAGGTTATCTACCACTAGCACCATCTGGGAAGCCTATAAGACCCCAATGCAAGAGACATAAGAGACACGGATGGATCCCTGGTTCAGAAAAATCCCCTGGAGGAAGGCATGACAACTCCCTCCAGTATTCTTGCCTGAACAGAGGAGCCTCTCAGGCTACAGTCTATAGGGTGGCAAAGAGAAGGACATGACTGAAGCAATTTAGCCCGTGGGCACATATATAAAATCAAAAGTTAAGATCAGTTCGGCTTAAATGCTTAACATGCTTAACATGCATTTCATGAGTAGTCATCTGAATTTAGGTTGAATGATTGATGTGAGTAGCACAAAGAAAAACAGAGCAAGTTTCACATTAAAGGAAGAATGAATGTTTCCTAATGTAAAAAAGGCGATTGGATGTGGCAAAAAACAGTGACCTCTCTTACTACCTTTGAAAGAATCTGCCTGTTAGAAAACTGTTGCCCAGAATAGATCTAGACTAGTAGAGGTAACACGAAAAATCAATGACTGCTCTCTGTCTAGAAGAGATATTTACCCATGTGAGGAGAAAAATAATGTCAACAAATTATGTCCTAGCCAGATAGAACATAGCTACTATAAATTTATCTGTGGCACTCCATTTGTTGGGGATGTAGAGAAGAAAGACAAAAATAAATTTAGGAAAAGAAAATTTCTTCCTGCTATTCACATATTGGAATGTGGCCAGTATCAGCTGTTCTGTAATGAATAGGGAATGGCAGCAAAGAGACAAGATACACATAAAAGAACAACTTTCACTTAAATGAGTTTAGATAGATGTTTTGTGCTTCCATTGAGGCTATGCATGAATTTTAATTAAAATTTAAAATTAACATTTAAGGTTTATACAAAAGAAGAGAAATAGTTATATTTGTTAGACAACATTTTTCCTGCAGGAGTGATGGTCTCTAAAGTTCACAGAGTTGAAACAAGATGCATAACAAGAATTTAAGAAGGGAAAATATGCAAGAAACAAATTGTGACATATAAAATGGAAAATTGTGAATTACCATTTTTCTTCTTAATCATTAATTCTAATAAATATTTATTACCTAATTATTAAAATTTTGCTAGTGCTAATATTTTTCTCAGAAAATAACACTGTGTTTTATTCATTCTAGGAAGCAGTTTCAGTTGCAATATCTTCTTCCTTAGACCACTAAAATTTTACTATTTTTAGCACACTTAATATTAAACTTACAGGTATGGTAATTTGATGCTTTAAGGTTTTTTTTGGTATCTAATATATTTAATAAAGTTAATATTTATAATCAAATGTTCACCCTTCAGTATGTATTTTTCTATGATTTTTTAAAGCCCTATATGGAGGAGTCATTGTATCCTAGATCTAATGTTACCAAACTCACGTTTGGCTGCCCACTGCTCAAAAGCCAATGATTGAGAGGCAAGTGTCAGAAGAAAGGAAGGACTCTATAATCAGAAATGCTGGACCTCTGAAGAGAAGATGGACTCATGTCTTGAAACCAGCTCCAAAGATTCTGCTCAATCATGACAGTTTTTAAAGGGAAAAGGGCTGGGGGAATCACTGCCTGCAGACTGGCTGACTCTGTCTTCAGATGTTATCTTGCCAGTATTTTCTGTCTGCAGGATTGCCAAGTGGGCTTTTGGGGGTAATGGGCTTTTGGGGGTAATGAACTAGTCACTCTTTAACTACTTAATTCTTCATTCTTATTTCTTTTTATCTGGGAAAAGAGCCAATAGGTTAGGCAAGGCAAAGTGTGCATTCAGAAGAGCATAAGTAAGGAATTAAATTAAACTGCCTAGGGATCTAATTTCTATAATTAGATTATTTCAAGGTTAGGTGGGAACAGAAAAGAGCAAAACAGAAAAGAGCGAAAGAGCTGCTTTCATAAGTAATATGTATGATACTAACTTTATTTTTGCTATTTTGGAAATAGTTTTGAAAAGTAAATAATGCATGCCATGATTTTATATTAAATTGTCTAATTTCAAATATAAATAAATTTTAAAATTTGCAGTACTTCAATCAATAAATATTTGTTTAATGTGGATTTAGTAAAGTCTTGTATTAAATTCTGGGGATAAAAAGGTGAACAGAGAGGCAAGATTCAGCCCTTTTGGTAACTATATAAATGGATGAATTTGACTTCTCTGATCAGTTCAGTTCATTCGCTTGGTTGTGTCCAATACTTTATGACCCCATGGACTGCAGCATGCTAGGCTTCCCTCTCCATCACCAACTCCTGGAGCTTACTCAAATTCATGTTCTTTGAGTCAGTGTTGCCATCCAACCATCTCATCCTCTGTCATCCCCTTATGCTTCTGCCTTCAATCTTTCCTAGCATCGGGGTCTTTTCAAATGAGTCAGTTCTTCGCATCAGGTGGCCAAAGTATTGGAGTTTCAGCTTCAACATCAGTCCTTCCAATGAACATTCAGGACTGATTTCCTTTGGGATGGACTAGTTGGATCTCCATGCAGTCCAAGGGACTCTCAAGAGTCCTCTCCATCACAACTCAAAAGCATCAATTCTTTGGCACTCAGTTTTCTTTATAATCCAACTCTCACATCCATACATGACTACTGAAAAAACCGTGGCTTTGACTAGATGGAAATTTGTTGGCAAATTAATGTCTCTGACTTGTAATATTCTGTCTAGGTTGGTTATAGCTTTTCTTCCAAGGAGCAAATGTCTTTTGGTTTCATGGCTGCAGTCACCGTCTGCAGTGATTTTGGAACCCAAAAAGATAAAGTCTGTCACTGTTTCCATTGTTTCCCCATCTATTTGCCATGAAATGATGGGACCAAATGCCATGATCTTAGTTTTCTGAATGTTGAGTTTTAAGTCAACTTTTCCCCTCTCCTTTTTCACTTTCATCAAGAGGCTCTTTAGACCTTCTTTGCCTTCTGCCATAAGTTTGGTGTCATCTGCATATCTGGGATTATTGATACTTTTCCCTGCAATCTTGATTCCAGCTTGTATATCATCCAGCCCAGCATTTCTCAGGATGTACTCTTGCAGGGTGACAAGATACAAGCTTGATATACTCCTTTCGCGATTTGGAACCAGTCGGTTGTTTCATGCCCTGTTCTAACTGTTGCTTCTTGACCTGCATACAGATTTCTCAAGAGGCAGGTCAGGTGGTCTGGTATTCCCATCTCTCAGAATTTTCCAGAGTTTGTTGTGATCCACACAGTCAAAGGCTCTGGCATAGTCAATAAAGCAGAAGTAGATGATTTTCTGGAACTCTTTCTCTTTTTGATGATCCAGTGAATGTTGGCAATTTGATCTCTAGTTCCTATGCCTTTTCTAAAACCAACTTGAACATCTGGAAGTTAACGGTTCACATTTTGTTGAAGCCTGTCTTGGAGAATTTTCAGCATTACTTTGCTAGCATGTGAGATAAGTGCAATTGTGTGGCAGTTTGAGCATTCTTTGGCATTGCCTTTCTTTGGGATTGGAAGGAAAACTGACCTTTTCCAGTCCTGTGGCCACTGCTGAGTTTTCCAAATGTGCTGGCTTATTACGTGCAGCACTTTTACAGCATCATCTTTCAGGATTTGAAATAGCTCAACTGGAATTCCATCACCTCCACTAGCTTTATTCTCAGTGATACTTCCTAAGGCCCACTTGACTTCACATTCCAGGATGTCTGGCTCTAGGTGAGTGATCACACCATTGTGATTATCTGGGTCACGAGGATCTTTTTTATATAGTTCTTCTGTGTATACTTGCCACCTCTTCTTAATATCTTCTGCTTCCATTATGTCCATACCATTTCTGTCCTTTATTGAGCCCATCTTTGCATGAAATGTTCCCTTGATCTCTCTCACTTTCTTGAAGAGATCTCTAGTCTTTCCCATTCTATTATTTTCCTCTGTTTCTTTGCATTGATCGCTGAGGAAGGCCTTCTTATCTCTCCTTGCTATTCTTTGCGATTCTTCATTCAACTGGCTATGTCTTTCCTTTTCTCCTTTGCGTTTTGCTTCTCTTCTTTTCAAAGCTATTTGTAAGGCCTCCTCAGGCAAACATTTTGCCTTTTTGCATTTCTTTTTCGGGGGGTTAGTCTTGATTCCTGCCTCCTGTACAATGCCACAAACCTCTGTCGATAGTTCTCTGATAAACAACAAATAAACCCACATGTGTTTAACCATCTTACTTCTTGTGGATAATACCAATAAATTAGTGTCTATAAAAGTAGACGATTACTGAATATAACTTGCTGAGAGAAGTTAACACCTAATGATCCATGTTTAAGCATGTAGTTGGTTATATTCCTTCTAGTCACGAGCACTATAAAAAAAATACAGTGTTCCGTTGTATTAATAGGAATATATAAGGCTGAATTTTCGCTGCAGACCCATGTGATCTTACCCAGCACCAAACTTTGCCATTGATTGAAATGATACTACAGAAGCCTTTATTTCTTTGGGACATTAGATACTGAGCGAATACTGCTCTCAAAACATGCCTCTTTTTTTCCATATTACACTGTCCTTGGTTTTGTGGAGTAGTATGTGTGGAAACATTGATCACAAAGAGCTTTTTAAGCTGTTAAACTTCTCCGTTTTTACTCCCTAAGTACTCAGACAGGAAAAATGCTTACGTGACTAAGACCATTTTCCAGCAGCCTTGCCCCATAAGTCTATAAATCCCAGCTTGATTTACAGGTATATACACATGCAACTTTGCTATTTTAAAGCTAATAAATTTAGAAGGAAGTCTGAGGTATGTCATTAGTGTATTAATAAGGAGAGCTTTAGTTTCATAGGCATGGAGGAAGTGGGTTATAGACCTATCCATTAATTTGGATAGCTTGATTAATCAATCTGATTAATAAGTGCACTCAATAAGATTAATAATTTTAATAGTGAAATAATTCAGAATGAAAAATATTGTATTTATCATCTATATGTGGAATCTAAAAAGTAAAATAAATGAATAAAACAAAGCAAAGACAGACTCATAGAGACCAAACTAATGATTACAAGTGGGAAGAGGGAAGTGGCGAAGGGCAGGATAGGGGTCAAGGATTAGAGGTACAAATTACTATGTATAAAATAAATAAGCTATAAGGAAACATTTTATAGCACAGGAATATAGCCAGTATTTTGAAAGAGAATAATCTATATAAATAAATAAAATTAAGTAGTCAAAAGTAAAGAAAACTAATAACTTTAAAGAAATATAATTACTTCCTCATAACATTATTATAATATTTAAAATAAATTATCGTATGTGAAATCAATCACTAGCCCAAGTTTGATACTTGATACAGGGTGCTCAGGACTGGTGCACCGGGATGACCCAGAGAGATGGAATCGGGAGGGAGGTGGGAGGGGATTCTGGAAGGGGAACACATGTATACCCATGGCAGATTCATGTCAATGTATGGCAAAACCAACACGATAATGTAAAGAAAAAATAATAATAAATAAAAAATAATAGTAAACCCCCCCCCAGTTTGTACGTTCCTCAATGCCCAGCACATAGTAGCTCTAAATGTTAGCTATGAGTATTTTAAAAGTGAATGATACAGTGAAATTGAAACCATTTACCTCAGATTGGGAGTTGCATCCATATTCTAGTACTTAAACTCAGCAAAAACCTAGTTTCAGACTGGAATCCACAAGGCGAGGACTCAGTTCCATTCAGTCGCTCAGTGATGTCCTACTCTTTGTGACCCCATGGACTGCAGCATGCCAGGCTTCCCTGTCCATCACTAACTCCAGGAGATCAAACCTCACCAAAACCCATGGTCTTCCAAGTAAGACCACATCTGGTTTCAGAACCTAATGAAGCTCAGGCTCTTGATGTCTCATCACAGAAGGAATTCAATGATAGTCAAAGTGGTAGATGAGAAGTGAATTTATTAAGAGAGAAACACTCCACAGACAGAGTGTGGGCCATTGTAGAGAGTGAGTACAACTTTGAAATGTGGTGTAGTTAGCTCTTAGGGCTGGATAATTTCATACGCCCCTAGTCAACAAAAGAGTCTGAAATGCAGTACTTGGGTGCAATCTCAAAAATGACAGGATAATCCCTGTTCATTTCCAAGGCAAACCTTTCAATAACACAGTAATCCAAGTCTATGCCCCAACCACTAATGCCATAGAAGTTGAAGTTGAATGGTTCTCTGAAGACCTACAAGACCTTCTAGAACTAACATCAAAAAATAAATGTCTGTTTCATCATAGGGGACTGGAATACAAAAGTAGGAGGTCAAGAGATACCTTGAGTAACAGGCAAGTTTGGCCTTGGAGTACAAAGTGAAGTAGGGCAAAAGCTAACAGAGTTTTGCCAAGAGAATGCACTGGTCATAGCAAAAGCTTCTTCCAACAACACAAGAGGTGACTCTCCACATGGACATCACCAGATAGTCAATACCAAAATCAGATTGCTTATAGTCTTTGCAGTTGAAGAAGCTCTATACAGTCAGCCAAAATAAGACCAGGAGCTGACTGTGGCTCAGATCATGAACTTGTTATAGCAAAATTCAGACTTAAAGAAAGTTGGGAAACATATTAGACCATTCAGGTATGAACTAAATCAAATCCTCTATGATTATACAGTGGAAGTGGCAAACAGATTCAAGGGATTAGATCTGATAGAGGACCCGAAGAACTGTGGACAGAAGTTTGTAACATTGTACAGGAGGTGGTGATCAAAATCATCCCCAAGAAATAGTAATGCAAAAAAGCAAAATGATTGTCTGAGGAGGCCTTACGAATAGCTGAGGAAAGAAGAGAAGTGAAAGGCAAAGGAGTAAAGGAAATATATATCCATGTGCATGCAGAGTTCCAAAGAAAACAAAGAGAGATAAGAAAGCCTTCCTATTTGATCAATCCAAAGAAATAAAGGAAAACAATAGAATGGGAAAGACAAGAGATTTTTTTCAAGAAAACTAGAGATACCAAGGGAACATTTCATGCAAAGATGATCACAATAAAGGACAGAAACTGTATGAAGATATTAAGAAGAGGTGGCAAGAACACACAGAAGAACTATACAGAAAAGATCTCTATGACCCAGATAACCATGATGGTGTGATCACTCACCTAGAGCTGGATATCCTGGAATGTGAAGTCCAGTGGACCTTAGAAAGCATCACTATGAACAAAACTAGTGAAGGTGATGGAATTTCATCAGAGCTATTTCAATTCTTAAAAGATTATACCCTTAATATGCTGCACTCAATATGCCAACAAATTTGGAAAACTCAACAGAGACCACAAAGATCAGATTTCCTTCCAACCCCCAAAGAAAGGCAATGCAAAAGAAATGTTCAAACTACCTCAAGATTGCACTCATCTCACAGGCTAGCAAAGTAATGCTGAAAATTCTCCAAGCTAGGCTTCAACAGTACATGAACCAAGAACTTGCAGATGTTCAAACTGGGTTTAGAAAAGGCAGAGAAAGCAGAAATCAAGTTGCCAACATCCGTTGGATCATCGGAAAAGCAAGAGAGTTCCAGAAAAGCATCTACTTCTGCTTCATTGACAACGTTAAAGCCTTCGACTGTGTGGATCACAATAAACTGTGGAAAATACTTAAATAGATGGGGATACCAGAGCACCTTTCCTGCCTCCTGAGAAATCTGTACTCAGGCCAAGAAGCAACAGTTAAAACCACACATGGACAACAGACGTTTTCCAAATTGAGAAAGGAGTCCATCAAGGCTGTATCTTGTCACCCTGCTTATTTAACTTACATGCAGAGTACATCATGCAAAATGCTGGGCTGGATGAAGCATAAGCTGAATCAAGATTGCAGGAGAAATATTAATAACCTTGGACAGGCAGATGACACCACCCTTGTGGCAGAAAGTGAAGAAGAACTAAAGAGTCTCTTGATGAAAGTGAAAAAGGAGAATGAAAAAACTGGCTAAAAACTCAACATTCAGAAAACTAAGATCATGGCATCTGGTCCCATCATTTCATTGCAAATAGTTGGTGAAACAACAGAAACTGTTATTTTTTTGGGCTCCAAAATCACTGCAGTTGGTGACTACAGCCATGAAATTAAAAGATGCTTGCTCCTTCAAAAAAACGCCATGACCGACCTAGAGAGCATATTAAAAAGCAGAGACATTACCTTACCGACAAAGATCCATCTAGTCAAAGCTATGGTTTTTCCAGTAGTCATGTATGGATGTGAGAGTTGGACCATAAATAAAGCTGAGTACCAAAGAATTGATAATTTTGAACTGTGGTGTTGAAGAAGACTCTTGAGAGTCCCTTAGACTGCAAGGAGGTCAATCCAGTCAATCCTAAATGAAATTATTAGGGGAAGCACAAGACTGAAATTGCCCACCCTGGCCAGGCTCCCTAATAACCATTTGCATGAATTGTTTTATGACAGGAGGTCCTGGGAAGGAAACCAGAACTATTAAGCCACCACCAAACAGAAGAGTTTGGGAGAGGTCAAAAGGAGACACTATGTGTCCGTCCACCTACCAGAATCCCTCTCTCTAGCATCCATCTTGGCTGAGTGATGCATGCACCACCAGGAAGGACTCTGAGTCAGAATGATTGGCTAAAGACAACCTGGAAGCTAATCCTATCACCATAAAACCCCACATTGCAAGCCACATGTCAGAGCAGTTCTCCTGGGTTCCCTTACCCTATTGCTCTCCACTCCAGCACCCTTTCCTGATAAAATCTCTTGCGTTGTCAGCACATGTATCTCCTCAAACAATTCATTTCTGAGTGTTAGACAAGAGCCCAGTTCAGTTCAGGCCCTCGAAAATGTCCCCCTTCCTGCAACAAAATCAATCCTGAATATTAATTGGAAGGGCTGATTCTGAAGCTGAAGTTCCAATACTTTGGCGACCTGATATGAAGAACTGACTCCTTAGAAAAGACTCTGATGCCGGGAAAGACTGAAGGCAGAAGGAGAAGGGGAAGACAGAGGATGAGTTGGTTGGATAGCATCACTGGCTCAATGGAGATGAGTTTGAGCAAGCTTTAGGAGTTGATGATGAACAGGGAAGACTGGCAAGCTGCAGTCCATGGGGTTGTGAAGAGTCAGGCACGACTGAGTGACTGAGCCGAACAGAACTGAATTTCATAGACTAATGAGTAGGAGGATTATTCCAAGTAATATTCCAAGTAATATATTCCAAGTAATATTATTAATTATTAGTAATTATTCCAAGGAGAAGGGGCCAAGATTTCCAGGAATTGGGCAATTGCTCACTTTTTGGTCTTTGATGGTCCACCTTGGAACTGTCATGGTGCTTCTGGGAGTGTCACTTAGCATGCTGGTGTGTTACAGTGAATGTATACTGAGGATCAAGTCTAGTTGAAGTTGACTTGTCTGCCATCTTGCACCCACTTGTCCTTCTTTCAAAAGTTGTGCCCTGTCCCTTTCGTTCATGTTTCAAAATTAGTTTTTCAAAATGTTTAAAGGGTTGAAAATATTATTACTTTTTGCCAAAACTAAAGTAACTGATGATGCTATTTTTTGTAGAGATTTGCCTAACATTTATTATGAAAGCAGTCTCATCTTACTAAACAAGTATACAGGAAAATTCAAGTTCTAAGATTGTCTCTGTATCATGAGAAAAAGTTAAAATAAATTTAAAAAATATTAATAAAATTAATATCAGAAATAGAAAGTTAATAATAGTAGAAAAGGAATTTAAGACTGTGCATATATAAGGTTACATGCTTGCATATGTTGTTGGAATAAATAATCATTATAGTAATCCTATTCTGGGACATTTTTATAGCAGTGATTTTTTTCTTTTAATTGATGGAATGCATAGCTATTCTGCTTTCACTATCTTGAAGGTGGTGATGGTCTCATGTTTGTATATTTACTGTGAAATGTTGTTACATGTTTGTATACAATTTGTGAAAAAAAGTGAATAATACAGAAAAATAATTTTCTTATATATTCTTTAAGGAAAAAAAAAGCTAATTTTTTTAACCTCCCTGAACTATTGAACCTGACCTCTTGAGAAACCTGTATGCAGGTCAGAAGCAACAGTTAGAACTGGACATGGAACAAAGAAAGAAAGAAAGCTGAGCGCAGAAGAATTGATGCTTTTGAACTGTGGTGTTGGAGAAGACTTTTGAGAGTCCCTTGGACTGCAAGAAGATCCAACCAGCCCATCCTAAAGGAGATCAGTCCTGGATGTTCATTGGAAGGACTGATGTTGAAGCTGAAACTCCAATTCTTTGGCCACCTGATGCGAAGAGCTGACTCATTTGAAAAGACCCTGATGCTGGGAAAGATTGGGGGCAAGAGGAGAAGGGGATGACAGAGGATGAGATAGTTTGATGGCATCACCAACTCAATTGACATGGGTTTGGGTAGACTCTGGGAGCTGATGATGGACAGGAAGGCCTGGCATGCTGTGGTTCATGAGGTTACAAAGAGTCAAACATGACTGAGCGATTGAACTAAACTGAACTATTGAACAGGATTCTTTGGAACATGTATTAGTAATGTCACAAATAGCTTACATAGTAGCCATGTATATCTATCTTATAGCCAAAGTACCTGAAGTCATAAAACTGGTTTAAACCTTTTTTTCATTTACTAGCTTTATGATATTTCCTCTACCTCTGTAAATAAAGATATCATTTTTCTTACCAATGACGTTGAAAAGAAATAATGAAGGGTGTCAAAATCTACCACCCCAAAATATGCCTCTCTGACATATTATTTTGAACTAAAGGCAATTTAGAAGAAGCAGATACAAGAAAATCTCTTTGCTTTTACCTTTATTTACTTAACTAAAATCAAGATACAATTTAGGAAGGGACAGAACTTAACTATTGGAGATAGCTCTATATCTTTATCAGCCCAGAGAGGGGAACTGAGGGAATTTACATAACAAACCTTACTAACTAGCCCTTATCTTTCACTAGATTTCCCAATATATTTATCAACCCACAATTTGTTGTCCTGAGAAAGTCCTTCTCTCTGTCCTCTGACTTCTGTACGAAGTGTATTTTTTGTTGTTGTTGTTAAAATGGTGTAAAAACCCAAGTTTTAACCACAACTTTGAGTTGCTTATCACTGGGTTTCCCCATTTGTATGCTCAGTGCACACGTTAATAAACTTTGCTTGTTTTTCTTTTGGTAATCTATCTTTTATCAGCTTAATTTACAGGGCCCCAAAAGGAAAAATAAAAATTTCCTCCCATATATACTGAAAGTTTGCTGCTTTGAGCTGTGTATTATGCCGGGATTCATGACTTCCAGAGGAAAGGGTTTTGATATGGGTTCAGAGACGAGGCTTGACTACTTTGGGCTTTTTGTGTAGGAAAGTTTAATTCAAGTATAGTAGAAATAGGGAAAGCTTCTGGCTCAGACATCAAAAGGGCACAGAAAAAGTGCCCCCTTGCTAGGTTTTAGCAAAGGAAATGGCACCCCACTCCAGTATTCTTGCCTGGAAAATCCCATGGACAGAGGAGCCTGGTAGGCTACAGTCCATGGGGTTGCAGAGTCGACAGGACTGAGCGAGTTCACTTCACTTTATCTGTTAGAAATCTGCTAATCAGATAAGAGAGACATCTCAAGGTTGGGGAGTTTCACCAGGCCCCTCTCCCACAGTATGCATTTTTGAGAAAGGATGGTATGAAGTGAGTCTACCTCCCCCCACCCCATATAACAATTGATAGGAATACTGGTTTGTTGAGCCATTATCAGCCCAAGATTTGAGAAAAGAAAAAATTTAGTCTTAAGCAGAACCATTTTGAATAAAGGCAAATTCCAAAGCAAATACATAGTTTCATTAACATAGCTTAAGAAAAACATTTCCATAAGAAGAACATTGATTAGCTCAAGGCAGAACAAGGTATTCTCAACACAGAATTAAAAGAAGCCTCTTTTAATTTTGTGTAGAGAAAGAAATAAACATTTTACCACTTGCAGTTTATTTCTTCCTGCTGCTTGAGGACCTCTGGCCTTCCTACCTTTTTCCCTCTCAATACCTACTCTGATTTTTAGATAAAGAATTCAAAATGTATGTCAAAATTTTTCATAAGCAAAACAGGACAATAAAAATGTTAGTAGTTGAATGTACATTTCTCAACCATTTTTAAAATTTTAGGTAATTTTTTACTCACATTATTTTGCCAATTTCAATAGAACTCATATGCAAAGCAAAACATAATAATTCTAAAGAAAATAAAACAAACAGTATATGTCACCACTGGATCCTCAGTATAGCCTCCAAGATTCTCAAACAGGGCAAGGACACCTGTCTCAGGAGACAGAAACCCCTCTATGCATCTTCCCGGGAGATGAAAGTCAATAATTGTTTTGAACCTGCAGTCAAGGATATGCCATGAAAATAAATTACTCAACATCTGTATGACAAGTGTCTCAACGAGAATGATAGTTTAGTTTTTCTTTTAAGTTGTATTTAATCTTAAAAGTGATATACTGCTGTAGAATGAATTAACCAAAATAGTGAAATAGTTATACAGATTTATTGAACTGAATGCATTTTCTTTAAGGTTAGTATGTTAGAACTAGTTCATGAAATGTCATTGTCGCCTGGAGTTAGATAGTCATGGGATATTTATATGTAGGCTGGTGTCATTAGTGTCAAGGATTAAATAGGATTATACTTATGGGAGTAAATTTACATGGAAATTGCAATTAGTTCTTAGGATTTTAATGCTATTTTACAAAAAAGAGCACTGCAACATTCAAAAACAAAAACCTGTTGTGTTCAATAACTACACTCCTGTCTATTTTAGTCTTCAACTGGAATATCTGCAGGCTTGTAATGGATCTTTGTTTTAAATGTCTATGCTTTCCTCTTTAGTATGTCACACTAGAAAGCATTTTAAAATGTATACATGGAATGTTTTCATATGTATGTTTTAAGAAAAGTTCCATATTATTTTCAAGAGTAATATAAATAAGATACAGATGCAATTAGGAAATATGAGCTATTGTGCCATTGACTTCTTGTGCTGTACTAGTCCATAAAAACCTATACAACCAACAACCAACTCTAGCTACTATTTTAAGCAAATACACAGGCAGTGCATTATTCAAGATAAGCATTTTAAGCTTGCAACATACCTGAGTCTGACAATCCACTAATTTTCTTTTTTAAATATGGTCCATTCAAATTAAAATATTAGCATTTTTGAATGTGTTGTATTTCTTCACCTCAGCCTTTTTTGTTCCTTTTTTCTCTACTCAACATCTACCATCCATTTTAAGATTCTGTTTGGCTAACAAACAGAATCTATTCTAACACCTTAGAATATTGTCTTCTGTACCTATCCTACCCCAAATTGGATGTCGAGCCCTTTTCGGATCCTCTGTTTACATCTCAAATGGCCCAACAATATCCTGCATCTAGGGCTTGCCTGGTGGCTCAGTGGTCAAGAATCCTCTTGCCCATGCAGAAGACCCGGTTCCATCTCTGGGTTGGAAAGATCCCTTGGAGAAGAAAATGGCAGCCCACTTCAGTGTTCTTAAACCTGGGAAATCCATGGACAGAGGAGTGTGGTGGGCTACAGACATGGGGTCCGAAAGAGTTGGATATGACTCATCAATAAACAGTAACACCCTACATCTAGAAGATGTGTTGGTGCAAATTTATGCTCAATTAAAAGTGACTCAATGAATAATAAAGATAAGTTCTCATTTTCTTCCTGTCTTAAACTGAGGCTTTTGCCAAGTTTCAAATGTAATTCTCTTCTCTTAATTTTCTTCTCCCCTTTGGAAACATTACACATTTCATGAGTTCAATTATAAATGTTTCATAAGTACAATTCTGATATCTCCTCAGAACTCTAATCATGCATTCTAAGTGATGGCAGGGTGTGGTTATGTGGAAATGCAAACCAATGGATTGAACGATATTTAGAGTGGATATTATAATCTCATTATTTCTTATTCTCAGAATGTTGCTTGTATAATATAAACCCCCAGTCTCATTGACAACCTAAAGATTAAATAACTAAGTTTGTTATCCTCTAAACTTGCTCCTACTCTTGATTTCCCTATGCCTCTTATTTCTATCATTTCTCCAAAAATCAGTCAAGGTGCATCATAATCACTAGTGATCTACTGTACCCTCATGCCTTATAAATAAATTCTGTAATTCCTAGTTTTCTAAAACTTATTTGCTGCATTTTCCCATTGCTTCCTCTTCTTTTATGACTGTACATATTAAGTGGAATTTTTTTTAAACTCCCATCTAGGAATCTGTAATAGCTTCATCCCTATTTATTTTAAAGGTGTACTATATACATGTTCTAACTGATTCTACAAAATTCAAAATGATAGAAGTTCCTGAAATTTTGCTTGGGTCATATTATTTCCTTTCTCAAAACCATGTTATGCTTTTTCTATTATTAATAGTATTGCTTGCAGGTGGTTTAGTTGCTAAGCTGTGTCTGACTCTTTTTGCAACCCCATGGGCTACCTGCCAGGCTCCTCTGTCCATAGGATTCTCCAGGCAAGAATACTGGATTGGGTTGCCATTTCCTTCTCCAGGGGATCTTCCCAACCCAGGAATCAAACACGAGTCTTCTGCATTCCAAGTGGTCTCCTGTATTGCAGGCAGATTCTTTAACACTGAGCCATTGTCTGAAGATCAAAATATAAAATTTAAAAGATTTCAGGAAATAAGTAGAAAAGATTATCTTCTAAAATATCAGAAATAATATCTAGTAGAGTTTGGAGTGTTGTTAATAAAAGTATGGAGAAGACATCCAGAATTAAAAAAATGGAAAAAAAATTGAAAGAAGGATAATGATAGTGAATATAATAAGGAAACCTGAGCTCCTCAACCTGGTCAAATGATGAAAGATGCCTCTTTAGGACCTGCATAAAATTGTGAACTTGAAGGTAACTGAACCCACATGTATTTGTATTTCCATTGGAATCTCAATTACCAGATTTAGAACACATTGTTTATCAATTTATAAGTTTATTTTGTAGCTAAATGTTTGGCCTGCCCAGTGTAATATAGATCATTGATTCTTATTGAAATACTGCAGCCCAATTTGGGCTGTTTCATCACTTTGAGGAAAAAATATTATTTGCTACACTGAAACAGGCTGTGTTATTGAAATTTATAGGCTGGGATGAGGATGCTGGCCTTCCTGCATCCTGCATGGGTGAGACTCACATATTGTGGCATTCAAATATTTCAGGAAATAGTTTTGTTGTGTAAAGGCCTGTTTATAATTAATTATTCAAGCCTTGAAACTAACTATATTAAATATTAACATATATAAAATTTATATATTTATTTTAAATTTTGCTTTAACAGTTTCAGGAAGACACTCTATAAAGGGAGGAAAGACTTCGTTTCTTTGGAATTTTACCAATATTTGTTCATATTTCAGAAAAAGTTATCATCCTGATCATTTAAATATCACCATTTGTGATATTTGAGTCAATCACTAAAATCTTGTGGGATTAGTCTGTGTTTGTAGCTCTGAAATTATCAATAGTATCTGTCTGCCCAAGTTTTTGATCATTACAATATGCTATCAGGCTTACTCAAGTCCAAGAACTTTTATATTAAAATACAAATTGCTGTATAATAAATTATTTTTATTTTTTCTTTATTTGAAAGAAGACTTACTTTATTTGTTGTAAGTTATGTGCATTTTATATTATTTCATTCATGACTTTTTTCAGGATATTAATGGAAATCTTGTGAAATATTTGTTATGAAAAGAAAGTAGAGTAGCCTGGCATGCTACAGTCCAATCGGTTGCAAAGAGTCAGAGAAAATTGAGCAATTGAGCTGAACTGAACTGAATATAATAACACTGAATGATGGCAAGGATCTACAGCAATGATAACTCTCATTCATTGCTAGTAGGAATACAAACTGTTGCAAGCCATGAAGCTGAACCTAATCTTACTATATGATCCAGCAATCACACCCTTTGATATTTACTAAAATAAGTTGAAAACATATGCCCATATAAAAATCCTCACACAAATGTTTATAGCAGCCTTATCAATAATTGCCCCAAATTGGAAGCAACCAAGATGTCCTTTAATGGACGAATAAATAAACATACCATGGTACAACATACAATGGAATATGACTCAGCTATTTAAAAAGATAATCTATCCAGCTGTAAAAATGCAGGGAGGGAACTTAAATGCATATTGATAAATGAGAGAAGATCTGAAAAGACTACATGCTGTATGATTCCACTCACATGACATTCTGGAAAAGGTTAACTATATAGTAAAAAGATCAGGAGTTGGCAAGTTTTCAGAGATAAGCTGTTAGAGCACAGAGGATTTTTAGGGCAGTGAAACTATTTTGTATGATACTATAATGTGGATACATAATGTTATGCATATGGCTAGACCCATAGAACTGTATAACACAAAGCATGAACTCTAATGTAAGCCATGGACTTTAGTTAATATTAATTTGTCAATATTAATGTATCACTTGTAACCATTGTCTCACACTGATATAGCAAATAATAATACGGAAAATTGTGTGTGTGTGTGTGTGTGTGAGGGATATGGAAACTATCTGTACTTTTTGTTCAATATTTCTATAAATAAAGTATTTTACCAAGTTTTAAATGGAGTAATGGGTTTGATAAAATTGAGATACCATTCTTTTTAGAGTCAGGACAAAGTCAAGTAATATTAGGAGTTGGGTTAGCCTCTTTTTTAGTAAGCTACTTTACCTCATGAGCCACTGATTTATACTGAATAAACCACTGATTTATTCATTCTTTAACCACCTTTATCTAAATACATTTTATTCTTCCCCCAATTTTTTTGTTTTAGAAAGTATTTTTCAAAATCATCACTCATGTTGCCCTATAGACATAATTCTATTATTCCTATGACTCTGATGCTCTCTGATCTTATATCACAATTTGCTTTGCATCTATTCCTTTGTATATGCATGTCCCTTATTGAAGCATAATATAAAAGGGTAAACTCATGATTGTTATGTGGTTTAATGAAGAAAGCAGTAAGATTTAATAACTGATTAACAGAGTATTTTATAAATTGCGATTTCAAGGCTAGCTGTACATTTTGAGTATCTAGTAGGGTCTTGAATTTGGGGATTATCTGTTCCAATGAAAAGATATTATGTGTACCATTGCTGTAATTGGTCTGCATACTTTAATCAATGAAAAATAGTGAGTTAAGTATGTTTCCTCAAACAATCCTTAGATGAAAAGTCATCACTATATAACATTTAAAAGATGTTCTATCTGTCTTCTTGACTTATTTCCAAACTTTAAATTATTTTTCTGATTTCTTTCAAATCTGGACATGTGGAGTAAGTCTCTAGGTAGATACTCTTCTTCCTTAAAGTGGCTTTCATTTTTCCTAGAAGATACAAACTGCTCATTAATTGCTTTACTACCTTGTTCCCTATAGTATTACTTTGATGAATTGTTGTGAATTTAAGTTACTGATTCCCTATATTACCAATCTTCTCACTTGGAGTTCACATCTTTAACACTATCAAATAAATAAATTAAAATTTTGTCTAAGCTAGTGGGAAGCTGATCTGTATTACAGGGAGCTCAGTTTGGTGTTCTGTGGTAATCTAGAGGAGGGCCATGGGGTTTGTATAAGCAAGGCTCAAGAAGGCGGAGCTATAGGTATACATACAGCTAATTCACATTGTTGTATAGGAGAAATTAGCACAGCGTTGTAAAGCAATTATCCTCCAATATAAAAATAAATAAATGTTAATTACACCTAAAAACCGTCTATCTATAAGGGTATGAAATGCAGGCTGATATCTGACATGATAAATGTCATAAAACAGTAGAACTTTAGTGATATTAGGTGGAAAGTATGTTTAATACAATGTTAAATATTTTAAAATATTTTAAAAATATTCTAATATTTTAAATATTTATTTTTAATTATAAAAAATTTAGGAGTTTTTAAAAACTTTCCAATATTTAAAATGTATCTTTACAGAAGACTAAGTTCAACTTTATAATATATCTTGGTTAACTGTATTTCGGATCCAATGTTTACTTGGACTAAACTGATTGGTAATTCATTATTATTGTTACTAGTAATCGTAGTAATAGCACTAGTAGTAGTATCATTATTATTTGGTTCATGCTTGACTACCAGAGTTAGAAGAAATAATGCAAAATGGAACAGAATTGTCATTCTCTGTGATAGCCCATAAGGAATCGGAAAAATAAGTTATCTTCATGACATTTTTTAGGCACAATTATTTAAGACTAAATTTCAAAGAAAACTTTATGGATAAAAATTAAATAGTTTATAGCTATCCTAGAAATAAGGTACTTGAAATGACCTTCTGCTATCTTACAAAATAAGCCCATGTTGGACTTTTCCTCAGTATTCTCACATAGTCATTCAAGTTCATCTGATTTAAAATTAAGATTAGTTTGGGGGAGAATTATTACTTGAGAAGTGTTATATAAAAAAAAAAAAAACTATTCACCTCACTGCCAACTCTCTGATTCTACTACTTGAATTATCTAAAGACCTCATGTAAATTTATGTTTTTCAATATCTCCATATGGAGATTAGATGGTTTTAAAAATAAAAAGAGTCTGTGAACTGGCCTGTAACTCTTATGTGTTACGCCTTCTCCAGAAAAATAATTTTGGAAAAGATTTTGGCAAATACTAAGACATTCTAGTTAATTCCAACCTGTTCAAAATCCTATAAAACATGATCTTAAAATTAAGAGGGTAATCTGGACTTATGGGTAACAACTATGTTTAAAATATAGACTTTCTCATTGAACAGGCAAGAAAGAAAAGGTATATACATTTAATATGTTGAAAGAAGAGTTTTTCAATAGAAAATCCCTGTTTCACTCCCAGATTCGATTATGGTTATGGAATTCAGTTATGGAATATTTTCTTCTCAAATTTTGAATATAGTCAACCTTTCCGTACTTTGTGTTGCTTATAGTACGAGTTAAGTTGTTATGAGCAGACTAGAAATAATAGGAAAAAAGGTGTAATTTTTAATTTAAATGAAGAGCTTGAAAAAATATCTGAGCTCAAAGGCTAATTATACTACTTGTTAGTTATGTTACCCTGGGGAAAATAAATCGATCCCTTTGATGATCTTTGTTGTTGTTATTCAGTTGCTAAGTCATGTCTGACTCATTGCGACCCCATGGACTGCAGCACTTCAGGTTTCCCCTGTGCTTCACCGTCTCCTGGGTTTTGTATTTAATAATACCAACCTCATTAATATATGCATACATGAGGATATATCATATATTATTTTCTTAATGTGTTAATGTTAATTTGGTGAATTAGATATGGTAGGCATTCAATTATTGAATTAATGATTGTTACTATTCTTATTGCCGTACAGAGCAACTTTATTTGAGCAAGCACATTCTCTTTAATGCCAAGGAAAGATGTTCTAGAATAAGACTTGAGTTTTGAACTTTTTCCAGTTAGCTAGTTTCCTTAAGGCTGTACCAAAGAATATGTCTAGTTATGAGATAAAGAAAGGCAAGAATAGTCTCGTAAAATGGGTAGAAAGAATATAGGAAATAATCTAATTATCACACTACAGTCCACCCCAACCTTCTTTCCATTGAAGAGAATTTACAGATAAGCACTAAAGATTTTACGTAGTACCATGAAGGGTACCAGAGCATGCAAACCCCAAATATGCAGTTTTGGCATGTTGGTTATTTTGAGCTAAAGGTGCTTGAGAAACATCAGGTACAAAAGGGTTCTGTGGCTTCCCATTTCTATCTCAACATAGATCACCAAATTTTCTGTGAGAAAAAAGTCCTCTTTGTACCAAGAAGAGAATGCCATTCTTTTCACTGGAGACTAAGCTGATTCTGAAATGGATCTGTATGGATAACCCCATGAAAATAACCCTAATCATCCACTACTTCCTCACTTATATTTTCTACTCTCTTTCCCATAATTTATTATTTCAGTCTAAACTCTTTTGTCTTGTAACTTCTCTCAAAAATAAACATTTCTCTGTTTAAAAAGTTTACAAACTGTCAGTTCTCCCCTGCTTCTTTGGGTCTCTATTTTTCTTCTGAAGACTCCCATGTACATGTGAAATTATCAAATAAAATCTGTATGATTTTCTTCTATTAATCTGTCTTTCATCATTTTAATGCTCAGGCCCAGTAATAAAACCTTAAAGGGTATAAGGAAGTTTTTCTTTCACTATACCCTTTATTTACCCTTTATTAAATCAGGTACCCCAGGGAATTAGGTTGATTAAAAGCATGCAACTCAAGAGTAGTTTCAGTGTGGCAGGAGGAGACAGTGGAAACCAAAACATGTTTTCCCAAGAGATTTTTGAGAGACTAAAAGGATGTTGAGACCCAGGTGTTAAATAATAAAGGAAGTAATGCAGAGCTTTTAAATAATGCAGTACATTGGAAAGAGCAAGAATAAAGAGGCAGCAATTTTCCAAGGCAGTGTATGAAGCTGAGTCACTGGAAATTGAGATGACATGTATAGAACACAGGATGGGGAAACCTGACCAGCAAAGACTGTATAGGAAAAAATAAATAAATAAATAACACAAAGCAGTTGCCCAGCTGCCTGCACAGCCTCCTAAATTGCAGCAGAAAAAGAAGTGGGAGCCAGCTAATGGAATGATATTGGCATGCCTTCTTGCTGGCATTGATAATGGGTCTACCAATTACAGTTATCCATCTCTGCTTTAAGACATTCCTCAGTTCAATATCGCCCGCTCTCTGTAGACACTGTCTTCAAATAAGGATACTTGTGAACCCAGTCTTTCTGCTACATATAAGTGGGATGTGGGGTCCTGATTCTTAGGGTTATAGCAGAAAAGGCAACTTCTAGATTATCAGTAACTGGGTAGGACTGATGAACAGCAGCTTGAATATTCCTTGTAGTCATAAAGGAGGAGATTCCCTTACATTATTTACCTAAACCGTATCTCCCTAAATGTAAAATAAGAACACTCAAAGTGTAAGAAAATGATATTTAAATAAGTGCTGAGGAATGAGACTCTAACGGACATCAATTTGATTTTTGTGTTTTCCTAAGGAAGGAAATGATCCTAGAAACATACTCAAGTGGTTATTTTCAAATTGGGTGGCAATTTATTAATTAAGAAAAGTTTTTGGGGTTTTTTTTGTTTCCATTTTTCAATGAAAAGGATGCAGTCCTTTTGTCACCCAGGTACCTCAGATTTCCCTAACCTTCTGGCTGTTAACAAAACCAGAAAATGCAAGTTGGACCTCTCCTTGGTATGATCTATGGATAGGTACCATTTAGAGCCAAGAAGCATTCTCTGGCCTGTTCTTCTCTCAGTATACCTGCTACTTGTGCATAACTAAGGCTTATGAAAGCATCCAATGAGGTCTTAATGTAATGACAGACATATTTTTTTTCAAACAACAAAAATGTCAAAGTCTCCGATATTTGCCTCCTTAGGGTACTGTGTGGTGTAAGTAAAGTATGGAGCCAATTACAGAAAACTATTTTCCAGCAATAAAAGATGGGTAGAGAAGAATTTTGGCAAGTTCTGCCAACTGAGTGTCACACTCTAGAGTCATTGTAGTAGAGGTAGGTGCTTAGAATTTTCCATCACATTCTTTGTAAAAAGATTCTGTGATAAACTTGCAAACAAGCGTGAAGAATCACTCTGTTTTTTTTTTGGATCATGGGCCTCAGAGAATGATTCCCTACTGTATTAGCAGGAGAGAAGGGTTTATTAGGAGACAATGAGACTGAACCCTCTGTCAAAGGGTTTAACAAGCAAAATCAAATTTTAAAATTTATATAAATAACAGAAAAGGAAAAAATAAAATAAAATCAAGCAAGTTCTCTCACCAGCACTCGGCAAATCCAGTATACTGGCATTGGGTTGTAGCAAACGTTCAGCATGTGACAATACCTAGAAACTTTGTGACCTATCATTCCACCACTGACTCGAGAAACTGAAACAAGTACTTCCATCTTTCTGGGATATATTATTCAGTGAAAAGTATAAAGATGATTTTATCAGAGCACTGTGTATTAACAGTTGTGTGATTCGTTTCCCAAAGTGTTATTTCTAAAAGGATTCAGCAAAAGTCTAAGTGAATAGTATTTGCCTCTGAATAACAGAGATAGGGAACTGGTAGAAAACATACCAGCATTATTATCTGAAAAGTGAAAATGGAAGATGCTCAGTCGTGTCCTACTCTTTGTGACCCCATGGACTGTATAGTCCATGGAATTCTCCAGGCCAGGATACTGGAGTGGGTAGCTGTTCCCTTCTCCAGAGGATCTTCCCAACCCAGGGATCAAACCCAGGTTGCTGGTGGATTCTTAACCAGCTGAGCCACTAGGGAAGTCCCAAAATACTGGAGTAGATAGCCCTCCTCCAGTGGATCTTCCCAACCCAGGAATCAAAGCGGGTCTCCTGTATTGCAGGCACATTCTTTACCAGCTGAGCTACCAGGGAAGCCTATCCTGCTTTAAAGCCTTTTGTTAATTTCATTTTACACAAAATTGTATATTTTGTAACTATTTTATATATCATGGATCCACTAAAAAATGCAAATAAATAAAAGCTCATAGACAAAGTTTTAAAGCAAAGAAAATAAGTATCAAGCATAAGTGTTAGCCATAGTCATTAGCAAGAAAAATTACAATCAACAAACATTGGTTCAGTTGGTTCCACCACTGATTATATGATCTAAGCAATCTACTTATACCCTGAATCTCATTTTCTTTATCTAAATCCTGAGGACGGTAATATACAAAACAGAATTTTGAAGAAAAATGGTTAAACGATAAATTTTGAAAAGTGCTATAAAGCCTGATACTGAAAGATCCTCAGTAAGAAGTGGACGTTGTTACATTTTTGGTATCCAAACATATTTAGAATTAGGAAAGCTGTCTCATTAAACAATAAAATAAGCAACAAAGAAAAGCTCACAAGAGCTATTAATTCTCATTAATTTCAAATTTGTCCTTTTCTTTTTTTCAAGATAAGACTTTTTTGTGGATAGTCAGTAATGTTGTGAAAAGCTTCAAAAAAGATCATATTATGATAAACTTTAGTAGGTAGTAAAATGGTATGGAAGAACAGGTGTTAACTGTGAGCAACTTTATAATATTTCAGTAACTATTTTAATAGTATTTTATGCACTTAGAAGACAAGAAAGGAATTAGTTACCAGTGTTAGTCACCTATAGGTCTTAATATTAAATCTGGCAAATTATATCTCAGCATCTAGTTCTTCCTCTCATAAACAGTGGTAATAAAACTTTCTGCTTATCTCAGATGTAAAGTGAAAGGAGAAAATAGGATGATGTATATGAGAATTATTTGTACTCTACATAATGAATAACTACTTTAACCAATTTATCTGATGATTCAGAAGACAAATAGTAAGATGTTACAGATTATTTTTAAACTGCTGAAATTTAAAGGGAAAACATTGCTGATTGCAATATTTGCTGCAATCCCTCTTAATCCACATATGAGTATATGTTTTAAGCATTAGAATCTTTTTAATAGAATTAATTCGGGTTGAAAAAATTATAAGTAATGAATTTAAAGAATTTTAACAAATCACATTTTATTTATTTATTTATTTTTATTAGTTTTGCCAAACAAAGACATGATATCACCATGGGTTTACATATGCTCCCCCTCCAGCACCCCCTGCCCTCCTCCCTTCCCCCAGGAAATCTCGTTGCACCAGCCCCGAGCATCAATCCTGGGCTGGCGATTGATTTCACATATGATAATTAACATGTTTCAATGCCATTCTCCCATATCATCCCACCCTTGCCCTCATCCACAGAGTCCACGAGTCTATTCTATACATCTGCATTCCTTTTGCTGTCTCGCATGCTGGGTTCTCGTTACCGTCTTTCTAAATTCCATATATATGCGTTAATATACTGTATTGTTTCTGCTTCTGGCTTACTTCACTCTGGATAATGGGCTCCAGTTTCGTCCATCTGAGTAGAACTGATTCAAATGAATTTTTTTTTTTAATGCTGAGCAATATTCCATTGTGTATATGTACCACAGCTTTCTTATCCATTCGTCAGCTGATGGGCATCTAGGTTGCTTCCATGTCCTGGCTATTGTAAATAAAGCAGCGATGAACACTGGGGTACACGTGGCTCTTTCAATTCTGGTTTCCTCGGTGTATATGCCCAGCAGTGGGATTGCTGGGTCATATGGCAGGTCTATTTGCAGTTTTTTAAGGAACCTCCACACTGTTTTCCATAGTGGCTGTACTAGTTTGCAATCCCACCAACAGTGTAAGAGGGTTCCCTTTTCTCCACATCCTCTCCAGCATTTATTACTTGTAGATTTTTGGATTGCAGCCATTCTGAGTGGTGTAAAGTGATATCTCATTGTGGTTTTGATTTGCATTTCTCTGATAATGAGTGATGTTGAGCATCTTTTCATGTGTTTGTAGCCATTTTTATGTCTTCTTTGGAGAAATGTCTGTTAAGTTCTTTGGCCCACTTTTTGATTGGGTCGTTTATTTTCCTAGAATGGAGCTGCAGGAGTTGCTTGTATATTTTTGAGATTAATTGTTTGTCCGTTGCTTCATTGGCTGTTATTTTCTCCCATTCTGAAGGCTGTCTTTTCACCTTGCTTATAGTTTCCTTTGTTGTGCAGAAGCTTTTAATTTTAATTAGGTCCCATTTGTTTATTCGTGCTTTTATTTCCAATATTCTGGAAGGTGGGTCATGTAGGATCCCGCTTTGGATTATGTCAGAGAGTGTTTTGCCAATGTTATCCTCTAGGAGTTTTATAGTTTCTGGTCTTATGCTTAGATCTTTGATCCATTTTGAGTTTATCTTTGTGTATGGTGTTAGAAAGTGTTCTAGTTTCATTCTTTTACAAGTGGCTATCCAGTTTTCCCAGCACCACTTGTTAAAGAGGTTGTCTTTTCTCCATTGTATATTCTTGCCTCCTTTGTCAAATATAAGGTGTCCATAGATGCATGGATTTATCTCTGGGCTTTCTATTTTGTTCCATTGATCTATATTTCTATCTCTGTGCCAGTACCATACTGTCTTAATGACTGTGGATTTGTAGTATACCCTAAAGTCAGGTAGGTTGATTCCTCCAGTTCCAATCTTCTTTCTCAAGATTGCTTTGGCTATACGAGGTTTTTTGTATTTCCATACAAATTGTGAAATTATTTGTTCTAATTCTCTGAAAAAGACCTCTGGTAGCTTGATAGGAATTGCATTGAATCTATAGATTGCTTTGGGTAGTATACTCATTTTCACTATATTGATTCTTCCAATCCACGAACATGGCACATTTCTCCATCTGTTTGTGTCCTCTTTGATTTCTTTCATCAGTGTTTTATAGTTTTCTATATACAAGTCTTTTGTTTCTTTAGGTAGAAATACTCCTAAGTATTTTATTCTTTTTGTTTCGATGGTGAATGGAATTGTTTCCTTAATTTCTCTATCTGTTTTCTCATTGTTAGTGTATAGAAATGCCAGGGTTTTCTGTGTGTTGATTTTGTATCCTGAAACTTTGCTATATTCACTGATTAGCTCTAGTAATTTTCTAGTAGAATCTTTAGGGTTTTCAATATAGAGGATCATGTCATCTGCAAACAGAGAGAGTTTTACTTCTTTTTTTCCAATCTGGATTCCTTTGATTTCTTTATCTGCTCTGATTGCTGTGGCCAAGACTTCCAAAACTATGTTGAAAAGTAGTGGTGAGAGTGGGCACCCTTGTCTTGTTCCTGACTTCAGGGGGAATGGTTTCAGTTTTTCACCATTGAGGATAATGTTTGCTGTGGGTTTGTCATATATAGCTTTTATTATGTTGAGGAATGTTCCTTCTATTCCTACTTTTTGGAGGGTTTTTATCATAAATGGATGTTGAATTTTGTCAAAGGCTTTCTCTGCATCTATTGAGATAATCATGTGATTTTTATTTTTCAATTTGTTAATGTGGTGTATTACATTGATTGATTTACGAATATTGAAGAATCCTTGCATCCCTGGGATAAAGCCTACTTGATCATGATGTATGATCTTTTTGATGTGTTGTTGGATTCTATTTGCTAGAATTTTGTTGAGGATTTTTGCATCTAAGTTCATCAGTGATATTGGCCTGTAGTTTTCTTTTTTTGTGGCATCTTTGTCGGGTTTTGGAATTAGGGTGATGGTGGCCTCATAGAATGAGTTTGGAAGTATACCTTCGTCTGCAATTTTCTGGAAGAGTTTGAGTAGAATAGGTGTTCGCTCTTCTCTAAATTTTTGGTAGAATTCAGCTGTGAAGCCATCTGGTCCTGGGCTTTTGTTTTTTGGAAGATTTCTGATTACGGTTTCAATTTCCATGCTTGTGATGGGTCTATTAATATTATCTATTTCTTCCTGGTTTAGTCTTGGAAAGTTGTACTTTTCTAGGAATTTGTCCATTTCATCCAGGTTGTCCAGTTTATTTGCATATAGTTGCTGATAATAGTCTCTTATGATCCTTTGCATTTCTGTGTTTTCTGTTGTGATCTCTCCGTTTTCATTTCTAATTCTGTTGATTTGGTTCTTCTCCCTTTGTTTCTTGATGAGTCTGGCTAATGGCTTGTCAATTTTATTGATCTTCTCAAAGAACCAGCTTTTGGATTGGTTGATTTTTGCTATGGTCTCTTTTGTTTCCTTTGCATTTATTTCTGCCCTGCTCTTTAAGATTTCTTTCCTTCTACTAGACCTGGGCTTCTGCATTTCTTCCATTTCTAGTTGCTTTAGTTGTAAAGTAAGGTTATTTATTTGATTTTTTTCTTGTTTCCTGAGGTGAGCTTGTATTGCTATGAACCTTCCCCTTAGCACTGCTTTCACAGTGTCCCATAGGTTTTGGGCTGTTGTGTTTTCATTTTCATTGGTTTCTATGCATAACTGAATTTCATTTTTGATTTCTTCTGTGATTTGTTGGTTATTCAGCAGTGTGTTGTTGAGCCTCCATATGTTGGAAGTTTTGGATGGTTTTCTCCTGTAGTTGATATCTAATCTCACTGCATTGTGGTCAGAAAAGATGCTTGGAATGATTTCAATATTTTTGAATTTACCAAGGCTAGATTTATGGCCCAGGATGTGATCTATCCTGGAGAAGGTCCCGTGTGCCCTTGAGAAAAAGGTGAAATTCCTTGTTTTGGGGTGGAGTGACCTATAGATATCAATTAGGTCTAGTTCGTCTATTGTATCATTTAATGTTTGAATTTCCTTGTTACTTTTCTGTTTAGTTGATCTATCCATTGGTGTAAGTGGTGTATTAAAGTCTCCCATTATTATTGTGTTGTTGTTAATTTCCCCTTTCATATTTGTTAGCATTTGCCTTACATATTGTGGAGCTCCTATGTTGGGTGCATAAATATTTATAATTGTTATTTCTTCTTCTTGGATTGATCCTTTGATCATTATGTAATGTCCATCTTTATCTTTTTTCACCGCCTTTATTTTAAAGTCTACTTTATCTGATATGAGTATTGCCACTCCTGCTTTCTTTTGGTCTTTATTTGCATGGAATATCTTTTTCCAGCCTTTAACTTTCAGTCTATATGTGTCCCTAGGTTTGAGGTGGGTCTCTTGTAGACAACATATATAGGGGTCTTGTTTCTGTATCCAATCGGCCAGTCTTTTTCTTTTGGTTGGGGCATTCAGCCCGTTTACATTTAAGGTAATTATTGATAAGTATGATCCTGTTGCCATTTCTTCTATTTTATTGTTTTGGGTTCGAGATTATATACCCCATCCGTGTTTCCTATCTAGGAAAGATCCTTTAGCATTCATTGTAGGGCTGGTTTGGTGTTGCTGAATTCTCTCAGTTTCTGCTTGTCTGAAAAACTTTTGAATTCTCCTTCAAATTTGAATGAGATCCTTGCTGGGTACAGTAATCGGGGTTGTAGCTTGTTTTCTTCCATGACTTTAAGAATGCTCTGCCATTCCCTTCTGGCCTGAAGCGTTTCTATTGAGAGATCAGCTGTTATCCTTATGGGATTCCCCTTGTGGGTTATTTTTTGCTTCTCCCTCACTGCTTTTAATATTTGGTCTTTGTATTTGATATTTGTTAATTTGATTAATATGTGTCTTGGGGTGTTCCGCTTGGGGTTGATTCTATTTGGGACCCTCTGTGTTTCTTGGACCTGAGAGGTTGTTTGCTTTCCAATTTAGGGAAATTTTCAACAATTATCTCTTCAAGAATTTTTTGATGGTCTTTCTTTTTGTCTTCTTCTTCTGGGATTCCAATGATTTGAATATTGGTGCATTTAATACTGTCCCAGAGGTCTCTGAGATTGTCCTCATTTCTTTTAATTCTTTTTTCATTATTCCTTTCTGTTTAATTTATTTCTGCCATTCTGTCTTCTACCTCACTTATTCTGTCTTCTATCTCTGTTATTCTACTGTTGGTTCCCTCCAGGGTGTTTTTGATCTCATTTATTGCATTATTTATTGTATTTTGACTCTTTTTCATTTCTTCTAAGTCCTTGTTAAAGCTTACCTGCATCTTCTCGATCCTTGCCTGCAGGTTATTGAACTGCAGCTCCAACTTATTTTCCAGGTTTTGGATCATTTTCACTATCATTATTCGGAATTCTTTATCAGGTAGACATCCTATCTCTTCATCTTTTGTTTGGTCTGGAGGACGTTTATCCTGTTCCTTTACCTGCTGGGTGTTTCTCTGCCTTTTCATTTTATTTATCTTGCTGTGTTGTCCCTTTATTGTGGGGGTTTCCCACTATGGGAGGGGTTGGATGTGTGTTTTGTCAAAGTTTCCTGGTTGGGCTCTTAAGCAGTTCCTCCTGCTTGATTTGGCGTCCTCTGTTTGCTGGCCCCTTCAGTGTCTATTCAGCGCTCTAGGGTTGGCCCCGCTCCTGGTGCCTGCGCTTTCCCCAACCCCTCTGCTCAGGCTCTCGGCTGGCGGTGCACTCTGATGACACAATTGGAGGCTGTGGCTTCTCCCTTCCCCAGGCCCAGCTGCTCGGCTCTTTCTGCTTGCAGCTGGGCGTGTCTTCTCAAATGTGCAGTGCGGCAGACTCTGGCGGCGCACTCTGGTGATGCAGAACTTATTTAGATAGATATAAATGTAGATATATAAATCTGTACATGTAAATATATATATTTTATATCACCTAAGTAGGAAGTTCATCATTTGAAACATTATTTTGTTATTTTATTAATTAGAAAAATAAGATAAATACATTAAATAGTTTGGTAGTCTTTTAGTGGTCTTGTATTTTGAAGTAGACAAAAACAAAAATTTAATTTAAATTTTATAATATGATGAAATTAGCATAATTAACTTTAATAAATTAATAATTATAGAGAGGACATATGTTTTGAAAGGGACATTATTAATTTTACTAAATTCAATATTTTCTAGTTTTATGCATAATTCATTTATGCAAACTAGATGCATGACATTAGACAGATTTTTTCATTTAAGTATATGATTGGTAAATGATAATATTCTGCTATTCATTATCTTAACATATTAGTTTCTAAACATCTTGAAATAATTTCCTTCAAATTGCAATTCAAAACTCAATGTGCTCTGGGTTATATTTTTGCATTATAATACTATCTAAAGTTAGATGATTTATATGGAAAGCATTGGTTAATTCTTCCTTTAGAAAATAAGTGAATCTTCAGCTTAATGAAAATCACAACTCTAATAATAATTTGATTTCTATTATTTTTACTCATAGTGGAAATGCTAAGTTGTTTAGAATGTTTTCATTCTTACTTGTTATTGATCAGTTTCTAGGTTCTTCTAAAGATAAATTTAGGCAACAAACTTGCTGAATGTAAAGGCAAATTTGGCTTAGAGAGTTCAATAAGAATTCCAAGACAGTTCATTCTTCAAATGAGTATTCTTATTTGAGACAATAAGCTTTTATGTTGCTCTAGAGATAATTAAGCATTTGATGAAACTGTGGTTAAAGTTTTTATTTATTTATCCTACATGTTCCAGTTGTCTTCCTCTCAAACATTAAAGAAAATATTTGGAAATACACAGCACCTAGAATATTCTTTGTACATTTTATAAAGATATGAGCATATTAATAAGCAGTAAAGTAGAATTATGCTTGGAAATCAATTATGCTTGGAAATGCAATCAATATTTGCATGCCCTCCTGCCTAATTAACATTGTGTCTTCATCCCTTTACTAGATGAATAAAAGTTTCTTCATCTTCTAATTGCCATAGTTGCCTCTTACTGGGAAACTGAGGAGTAATCTCAGGAAACTCCTTAACAAACTTGCTTTCATAAGTACCCAACACAATGCAATCATTCAATATTTAAAGAAAGAAAAACTAAACAGGAAACTATGAAATCATGGTGTGAATATCTTTTATACTCAATAATTGGTTTATAGTGAAATTTAAAAGAATATAGAGTCAGATTTTCCTTTGTCTTCATATTTAACTTGAGGGTAAATATTAATTTAAATATTGAGTTCAATATCTTATTGTTTCTATTGCTTCATTTAGGCTCCACATATTCTTTTATATTATATATATATATATATTATATATATATATATTATATATATATATATTATATATTATATATATAATATAGCAGATATATTGTTAAAGGGGGTTTCTGTTCTCATAAACCAAAAATTATGTTATATGCACCATATCTCTACAGAAAGTGTTGAGGCATAGAAGACATATAGAGAGACATTCATAGAAAATCAAGTGTTAATTTGCTTTTTTCTAATATTTGGCTAACATAATGCAGCTATCATTCTTTTAAAAAAATATTTATTTTTTAATTGAAGTATAGTTGATTTACGATATTGCATTTGTTTCTAATGAACATCAAAGTGGCTCAATTATATCTACACATACACATATATGTAAATATATATGTTCTTTTTCAGATTTTTCTCATGTAGGTTATTATAAAATATCAAGTATAGTTCCTTGTGCTATACAGTAGGTCCTTATATATTTGTTATATATTTGATACATATATATATTATGTTACTTATATATTTTATATATAATAATGTGTATGTGAAGCCCCCAAATTCCTCATTTCTCCTCCCCTCACCTTTTCCCTTTGGAACCACAGTTTTTTCTATGTTTGTGAATCTCCTTCTGTTTTGTAGATAAGTTCATTTATATCAGTTTTTAGATTCCACATATGTGATATCATATGATACTTGTCTTTGTCTGACTTAACTTCGCTAAGTATGGTAACCTCTAGGTCCATCTATGTTGCTACAAATGATATTATCTTATTCCTTTTTATTACCAAGTAATATTCCATTGTATGTATGTACCACTTCTTCTTTATCCATTTATGTGTCAATAGACATTTAGGTTGCTTTAATGTCTTAGCTATTATAAATAGTGCTATGATGAACATTGGGGTACCTGTGTCTTTTTGAGTTATGATTGTCTTCCAATGTATGTCCAAAAGTAGGATTACAGGGTGATAGGATAGCTCTATTTTTAGTTTTTAGAAGAACCTCCACACTGTTCTCTATAGTGGCTGCATCAAATTCCCAGTAAAATAGCATAGGAGGGTTCTTTTTTTATTCCACACTCTTTCTAGCACTTATTATTTGTAGACTTTTTAAAGATAGCCATTCTGACTAGTGTGAAGTGACACTTCATTATATCATTGACAAGGGATTAATTTCCAAAATATGCAAATACATAACTCATACAGCTCAATTACACAATAAGCAAACAACACAATCCAAAAAATGGCCAGAGATATGAATAGACATTTGTCCAAAGAAGACATACAGATGACCATAAGGCACATGAAAAGATGCTCAACATCACTAATTAGTAGAAAAATGCAAATCAGATAATATTATTCTTATCATTGGAAATACAGCATTTATTAAAATGAACACTGATTTATTTTAGGAAAGTTACACTGAAATAAACTGGGAAACCAAAAATAGGATAGTGGATTAGCTTATGTTTGATCCAGTCCACAATTTGCATGGAGCCATTTGGTCCACATCAAACAGTCCTGGTGTTTGGTCCTGTCCAAAACCATTTGGCATGGATCAAACATGCGCATGGATGTTTTGGATCAGACCCGGTTTCAAGGATCTCATGGGATAGACCAAATGACTTATGGATATGCGGATAGGACCAAATGTCCCACAACGGAATAGGTATAATATGTAGAATATTAAATAGTGATGGGTACTATGGAAAAACTAATAATAAAGGGAAGTGGGTATAGAGTGGCAGCAAAGAAGTGATTTGGGAAATTTAAATAGAGAGGTCAAAGTAACTGAGGGATAGATAGTGAGGTAGTGACTCATGCAGATAAAACTGTGGGAGGGCTTTTTAGGCAGAGGAAACAATAAGGGTAAGCATCATTCAGTATAGATGTACTTGGTGTGCTTTAAAAAAAAAACAATTTATTTGCTTATTTTGATTAGGCTGGATATTCATTGCTACACGTAGGCTTTCTCTGTTTGTGGGGAGCAAGGGCTGCTCTTCTTTGCAGTGCATGAGCTTCTCATGTGGTGGCTTCTCTTGATAACAGAGCACAGGCTCCAGGTGCACAGACTTCAGTAGCTATGGCTCTTGGGCTGCAGAGTGCAGGCTCAGTAGCTGTAACTCTAGGGCTTAGTTGCCCTATGGTGTGTGGAATCTTCCTGGGCCAGGGACCAAACCAGTGGCCCCTGCAAGCAGATTCTTTACCCCCAGACCACCAGGGAAGACTGGCGTGCCTTTGATAAGGAAGAGCTAGAGTCCTGTGAAGAAAATGGAAAGAGGGTTATAGGTTGTGAGTTCTTAGATGGAAAGGAAACTGGACTATGTGGGCCTTTCTAAGCTATGCCAGCAGATGGGCATGTACTCAGAGCGAGCGTGGGACCATAAGAAGACACTGAGCAGAATGACATACTCCGAGGAAGGGCCTTTCAGGGTCACCGGCAGCTTCGTATTAAATACACCAAACGGGCATTAAGAAAAGAGGGGAAAAGACAACTTCAGAGATTTTCAGCAATCTTGGTTAAAGAAGATGGCAAGGTGTCCAGAGAGAATGTGTTGAGATAGTGATAGCAGGATTTACAGATGTGGGAAAAGAGGTGAAGGGAATGACCTAAAAATTGGAGAAATAGAGAAAACATTTTCTGAGCTATGGAAAACAGTAGGAGGAGGAGATTTTGTTTGTCGTGAGAGAGGAAAATAAGGAGTTTGGCTTTTGACAAGTTTCACATGCCTAATTGATATCCAAGTGAATAGATGGCTGAATATACGGTTTTTCATATATGGCCAATACTTTGGACACCTGATATGAACAACTGTCTCACTGGAAAACACCCTGATGCTGGGAAAGATTGAGAGCAGAAGGAAAAGAGGGTGATAGAGGATGAGATGGTTGGATGGCATCTCTGTTGCAAGGGACATGAACTCGGGGAGACTCCAGAAGATGGTGAGAGACAGGGAGGACTGGCCTGCTGCAGTCCATGGGATCACGAAGAGTTGGACATGACTTGGCGAATGAACAACAATGGCTTTTGAGGTCAGCACAGTGGAGCAGCTAAAAATATAAAATTAGGAATGATCAGCATACAGATAGTATTTATATCCAGGGCTTTGGAAGAGATGATTAAGAAAGAGAATATTGGAAAGATGTGGTCCAAGAACTGAGGCCTTAGGTTACACCAATTATAAAATTTGGGGCAACATCTAGGGAGATGTGGAGAAAACATCTTAGGAGCCTCAGATGCAACACCTAATAACGCATAGGGGGAAAAATCCTGTAAGTCAAGGGAAGAAGTTTTACAAGGGAAGGTAAGAGATACAGTTGTGTCAAATGTTGCTGACAACAGATCAAATAAGAAGGGGTCTGAGGTTGGATTTAGCGACAGGGAGGTAATATGTGAACTTGACAATGAAGATTTCAGTGGATTAGCAGCAAAAGCCTGACAAATATTTTCATAAGAAATGAGATAGGAATATAAGACAATGAGTTGGGGGAAAGAAAGCTTTCAGTTTAGTTGTAAAGAAAAGGAGAGAAATGCAGTGATAATGGAAAGGAAAGGGGAGATATTTTTCTTTTTTTAAGATGAAAGAAATAATTTCTTGTTTGCATGCTAAAGAAAAAGTCCATATTCGTTAAATTCTTTTGTAAGGTAGGAGGTGTCCTGGAGAGGGCTCCTCTTGTTCTGGCTGAGCCAGGACCCCCCCACCCCGTGGGGGTAGTTAGGTGGGTACCAGTTAGCTCAGGGGTCCTCACTGCCACCCTCAGGCCCTGGGAGGGATTCACTGTCACTGGGGATGGTGGCGGCTATGGACGGGAGTGTCCTGGGAGTGCTAACTGCAGCAGGCTCTATGTCCCAACTGGAGGGGTATCTCTACCTGTTGCTACTTCTGGAGCCACCTGTCCTTTCAGCTGCAGCTCCTGCAGACCCTCTTGTGTGCCCTGACCACACCCAGCTCCAGTTGCTCTCTGCTTTGCTGCCCCAACCTCCTCCTATACCTCTCAACCCAGCAGGCTTAGCTCAGATCCAGGTACCTAGGAAAGTGAGACAGGCAGGGGCACAAAATGAGTAAATCCTTTTCTTGTCCTAAGAGAGACAGTTCTCGAATTTTTCCTACACATTTCCTCCACCGCTGTCTCCTAGGACCCTGAACCAAGCTATCCACGGCAGCTGTATGGATGGCTCCCACTGTGCTTGCTTTTCTAGCCCCTGGCTCCCCATCTCCTGCTCCCTGGCTTCACCTCCCATAAAAAGCAAACTGCACCCAGGCTTTCTTGGGTTTAATGAGAAACCCAAGTTGGACAATACCCAAGGATTTTAATCATAACTTTATTTACAATGGCAAAAAATAAAGCCAGCACTTCAAATGATGCAGGAGTAGTTAAATATTATGGTCTACTATTATTAAATACTATGTAGTTATTAAAATATTTTTGAAGAAAATGTAAAATATCCATAAAAGCCAAGTCTGGGGGGGCTAGGACTGGGTTTCATCATTTGAATTCTTCTATTATAAACAGTTTTTTTAAAGTAATTTATATCATCCTTATAAGCATAAAGATGCAATAAATGTTAATTATGAAGATAAATACTATTAGCAAAGCATGACATATAGGAAGAAAGTCAATGTATTCTTTTCCATGCCTGAAAGAAAATTGCACAAATGATTGGCTTTTAACTAGTTCAAAAGCTGGAGTGAAAAGAATACATATTTTTAAAGAACTGGAATATGGCAAATAATGTGCCTCCAAAACCTAAGGTAATAACATCTTTTAAAATCTCTACCTATTTTTATTCATATAACTATATTGATAATGTGTCATGACCAAAATGAAATACATTATTGAAAGTATACACATTCATAAAAGTGTAGAGTGGTATACTATATTCATGTGGTGTGCATGAATATAGCATTTTTACATGCTTAGTTCATTGAACAGACTTTCACCTTTGTTTAATCACACTGATGTCTTTATACATCTTTTTTTGTCTTATTTGATGGCTAATTTAGAGGCCATCCATGGATTTAATCATTTACACTGTTTTTTACCATGTTTACTATCTAGTCCTCATCTATGCCATACATCAAAATTAATGTTTATGAGTGTTTTAGTGTATTACTGGAATCATGACATGTTAATAAAACTTATAACATTTTATTTTATTATATAAATGGGTAACCTCCTATAAACATGTTGCCAGTGTAATCTTTAGAGTCTATTATGTTAATAACTCAAGAATATAAAATCCTCAGCTGAAAATAGCAAGCTATAAACTAAAGTAAATAAATAATAGATTACAGATATTCAACCATCTTATTTCAGTCACTAATAAGGTGTTTTAGAAAGCAAGAGTATTCTGATATTGTGTGTCCTCATAGGATCTTTGTATTTGGCTATATTCTTGAGATTTAGCAGATTATATTATTGCCTAAAACCATAATAGTATTTTTTTAATTAATAATGATTTCATGAAGATTTTCAAATTCTATGTCATAATATGCACTTTGGTTTTGCTTATAGATAATGTGTAAAAATAAAAATAAAATTTCCTAAGTAAGTCAGACAGTAAATTATGTTTGAAAGTAAGCCTAAAGCATATTACTATAGAACTTCATTAAATAATGAATTCATTAATATTTTTTTGGCTAGTCTCTTATTCTGCAAATATTTGCTGCATACCCTGCATGTGTCAGGCACTGTTCCTGGCTCTTGGTTACAGCAGAAAATAAAACAGGCCAAAGCTGATCTTCCATCTAGTGACAGGACACAATCACCAGATTTTGAAAATTATATGACATGCCAGAGAGAGACCAGTGCTATGGAGAAAGAAAGATAAGGAAAGGGGATGGGGATTGGGTGGAAATAGTACTGCAACTTAAATACAGGGGAAAACGAATCCTTCACTGAGAATAACCCTTGAGCAAGGCCAAGAGAAGAGAGAGCCAGCAATGGGGAGGGATGTTTCCAACAGAGAGAGTGCAAAAGCCCTGAGGTGAGGAGGAAGGTGATCTAATGGGAAACAAGTTCCCTGATTTTGGAGCAGAGTCAGTGAGGGAGATGAGGACTACTTTGAAGAAAGAGTAATATATGGTATAGGATTTTGTGCATGTGTGTGTGCTCAGTTCTGTGAGTCTTTAGGGACCCCATGGGCTATAACCCTCCAGGCTCCTCTGTTCATGAGATTTCCCAGGCAAGAATAGAGTGGTGGGTAACCATTTCCTACTCCAAGGGATCTCTCTGACTCAGGATTCAAACCCTCATCTCTGGCATCTCCTTCACTAGCCGGCAGATTCTTTACAACTAGTGTCACTTGGGAAGTCATGGGATTCTGTGGAACCCTACAAAAAAAGTCCTGACTGAACCCTAGATTCTTACCTCATCAGAACCTAGAAGCCACAAACTCTACCTCTGCATTTCCAAAATAGGGGCTTCAAGTCTCTTTCACATGAGCAAAATATTCTTCACGAAGACTCAAGTGCCTTTGAACTACATGAACCAAGCAACCATGCTTATACAGCCACATGAACATCCCCAAGAAATGCGAGTATCTATAATAGCTTTACATTTCTCGATCCAAACCATTACTGACCCAGGTTCTTGGATTCCTTAATCAACAGAAATTGATAAGAGGACAGACAAGAAGTTCATGCAAAGTTTTACTGGGACATGTGCTACAGCAGGTAGGGAACAAGAACAAGTAACAGGTTCCCTTGCTGGCTCCCTAGAGGGGAGGGAGGCAAACTGGTCCCTAAAATGGTACGAGGGTAGAGGTGTGTCCAGGGATCGGGCCAGAGGGATGGCTTGAGTGGTCTGCCCACCTCCTGGGCTGTGGATAGGGATCATTTGTAGTGCCTTGCTATGCTCCCAATGCTTCAGAAGTGGCAGTTGGGCTTTAGGTCTTTTTGCATCTTATTGTTCTCAGTTTCCTGAAACTGCACATACACAGTTATTTATAATGTCTTTGTATTCTGCTGCTCCAGGAGACATTTGTCCAGGTGCAAGCACTGCAGCAGAGGGTCCCAGATCCCAAGTGCCAGCCTGTCTCAAACCGTCTTCATATGGATATTGAGTTTGTCTCTCCACCCAGAAATTTAAACCATTATTGAATGTAATGCAGTAATACAATTCCACTTCATTTCCATTTATTATAATGAAGACAGAGCTTCTACTTAAACTATTAAATTTGACAATAACAATCTGAAAACTAACACAAATTATGAATTTGTTAAACCATATTCAATCATTGAAGATCCCAGCAGGATATACACATTTAGTATGCTATATAAAAAACAAGGAGGAGGAGGCCAACATTGCAAATGTGGATTTATTTCACTTGTTATTAACAGATATTATTCAACATTTATGTTAATACTTGCAAATACAAAGAAACATAAATAATAACTACTGTATAACATCTGTTGTATGTAATACATTATGCAAAGCATTTATATGTGTTACCTCATTTTCTAATTGTGATAGTAAATGTAGTTTTTAATAAACATTTGCTATTAGAGCAGCTTTATATTTAAAGAAAAAAAATCCAAAGAAAATATAAAGAATTCCCACATGTCCTGAATTCAATTTGTTCTATTAATAACATTTTACATTAATTCTGGTACATTTATTACAATAGTGATGTAATGATACATTGGGGGCTTCCCTAATGGATCAGCAGTAAAGAATCTGCCTGCAATTCAGGACATGCAGAAGACCTGGGTTTGATCCCTGGTTTGGGAAGATTCCCTGAAGAAGGAACTGACACCCCACTCCAGTATTCTTGCCTGGGAAATCCCACTGATGGAGAAGCCTGGCAGCTACAGTCTATGGGGTCGCAAAAGAGTCAGACATGACAGAGCATGCTCCCACATTGACACATTAATTAACTAAAGTCCATATTTTAGCTATATTTCCTTGGTTGTTACAGATTTTCCTTTTCTGTCCCAGGGTTCTATCTAGGACATCACTTTACACTGACTTATGGTAAACTCTACTTAAACAGCTCTAGGTTGACAGTTTCTCAGACTTCCTGTTTTTTGTCACCTTGATAATCTTGAGGAGTACTGGGCAAGTATTTTGTAAATTATTCCTCAGTTGGGCTTTGTCTGATTATTTTTCATGGTGAAAATGAAATTACGTTTTTTTAGGCGGAAACCACAGAAGTAAAGTGCCATGTTCATCCCATGATATGCTCCTTGGTAGCTCAGTAAAGCTTGGTAAAGAATCTGCCTGCAGTGCAGGCGACCGGGTTCAATCCCTGAGTTGGGAAGATCCTCAGGAGAAGGAAATGGCAACCTACTCCAGAATTCTTGACTGAAAAATCCCATGGACAAAGGATCCTGACAGGCCATAGGGTCACAAGAATTGGATCTGACTTAGCAAGTAAACCATATGGGTTGTATGCCTCCTCCAAAAAAAATAAAATAAAAAAAGGTAATATAAGGTTCTAAATCTCAGTATCTTAGCATATGATCTTATTTGGGGAAAAGGTCCTACCAGAGTAGGGTGGATGCCAAATACGATATGCCTGATGATCTTATAAGAATAGAACCTGTGAAGACACAAAGAGAAGGCCATGTGTTAGTGAAAGCAAAGACTGCTGTTAAGCAGCTGCAAGCCAAGAAATGCCAAAGACTGGTGGGGACCCTAAAACCCAAGAGAAAACCATGGAACAGATTCGGCCCTAGAACTTTTGAGAGACCATGGTCCTGTTATGCCTTTGGACGTAACTGTGACATCATTAATTTATTTTATTGAAACCCTCCAGTTTGTTGTTGTTATACCAGCCCTGGGAAAGTAATAGAGGTGCATACTATTCACCTCACTTATCACTGCTGAAGGCCAGGCTCAGTTAGTGTTAGGTTTCTCAACCAAAAGTTTTTTCCCTTTTCTGTGCTATACACTTAGGAATCAGGAGTTGGTGATGGACAGGGAGGCCTGGCGTGCTGCGATTCACAAAGAGTTGGACATGACTGAGAGACTGAGCTGAGCTGATGCACAACCCCTGGAGAAGGCAATGGTGACCCCCTCCAGTGTTCTTGCCTGGAGAATCCCAGGGGCAGAGGAACCTGATGGGCCGCCGTCTCTGGGGTCGCAGAGTCGGACATGACTGATGCGACTTAGCAGCAGCAGCAGCAGCATACACAACCCCCACTGAAGGAATGTGGAGTTATGTTTTACCTCCTTGAAGGTGGGGTATATACATAAATTATTTGGTATTCTTCTAAATAAGGGATTTGTTAAATCTCCCCTATTTAATTTATTTATTCATTTAAGTATTTAGTTATGTTAGGTAGTTAGAATAGGAAACAGGAGTCCAAAATGGCAGTGGCTAGAAGATAAGAAAGGGAAAAACCCGCAAAAATAGAACAAGGAAGATCTGAGGACCTGAGTGAGAACTGCAGGTAGAACAGCACTCTTGTCTAAGCCCAATTTGCATAGGACAGGCCCAGGGGGCAGAAATAAACATATAAAAGAGGAGCCAAGGCACTGGCTCTCTGTCTCTCTCTCTCTCCTGCGCCTGGAAGATGGACTCTCCCTCCCTCTCCCACGCGCTACGGTGTTCTCCTCTTCACGGCTTGGTATGCTCTCATGCTTCCAGGATGAATTCTCCGGCTATCATCTTCTAAATAAAATAGAGCTGTAACACTGAGCTGTAACACTGATTTATTTAAGAGCTATAACACGGTCTGTCCAGACCCGAGAGCTGTGGCCCGCCCAGGGCTTCAATGTCCGTCACTCCAAATTTTTGTTGTGACGAGACAAGAACCAAGGAATGTACCCTCGTGTGACATCTACACTCGCTTGACAGTTATATCACTGTGGACTTGTGAAATTTATTTTATCTGGTTATGATTCAATAATACAATATTCTGTGACCCAAATTGTTCCATGCATGGCTATTAGGAGCTCTTTTGTTAGGAGCTCATATAGTTATGACATATATGTATGGCTTCCTTTTAGCTAATTATGTCTGCAAAAACCTATTCCAAATAAGATCACATTTTGAGGTACTGAAGTTTAGGACTTTAATATCTTCTTTGAGGAAGACACAGTTCAGTCCATAATAGATTTCTTAATATGATGCAATGAAAAGTATATTGAATTCTGTGGTCCCTCTCCTAAAAAAAAAGATCCTATTCTAATCATCCAAGAAAAAAATAAATCAAATAATTTCCAATTGAGAAAATATCTATAATATGTGTATGTATACATATATAACCCATATATGTAAAATTTTATTAAAGTTTTAAGCATTGTCATAACAATAATCACTTATAAATTGCTTTAATTTTGCTTTGCTATTTCATCATCTTTCATAAATACTTGTGACATCTTAAAGGGGAATTATTTACTAACTGAGCCACCAGGGGAGCCCTATTATTCTATTGCCCACTCCCAAATTATAAAATCTTACTCATCCTTCCCAGACAAGAATCAATGCTTTTTCTTGATAAAACCTCTCCTAATCTTTCCAGTCAGAAGTGATCCCCTGTCTCTGTCCCGCCCCCCGCCGTTACATTTAAGTGTTTCCCCTTTTGCACACTAATCTTGATCATATTCATGGATCTAATATTACTGAAAGCAGAATACATATCTTAGCACTTTTAAAAGCACTTCTCCACAGCACCAATCACAACATCATCCATTTTTAGTTTTATATTTATCTTGGATTCATGTGGCAGAAGTCAAAAAGAATAGAGTTATTTTTAATCATATTTCAAATTGATGAAATTTTATAAATCTTTTTTTCAGTTAAATCCAATTACACAATAATTTATTCTGTATCTCCTTCATAGCTAGTTTTCCATCTTCAACAAACCATTTAATGGAGCTATTCTAACTCAGGCTAATTTATAAGCTTAGACATTATTTTAATCCTGTCTCCTTTTCCCCACTATTCTCATATTTTTGTATATTTCCAGCAATTATTTTTCTCTAAGTATATAAATATAGTGTTTATTTGTATATGAATGTTATAATTCTTACCCTTAAAAATCACTCCTTTTTAAAGTTAAGTAAAGGAAGAACCTTTTCAAGAAGCCAAAGTTAAGTGAAAGTGAAAGTCACTCAGTCGTGTCCAGCTCTTTGTGACCCCATGGACTATACAGTCCATGGAATTCTCCAGGCCAGGATACTGGAGTGGATAGCCTTTCCCTTCTCCAGGGGATCTTCCCAGCCCAGGAATCAAATCCAGGTCTTGCAAATTGCAGGTGGCTTGTTAAAGAAGTCTTTAAATCTAGAGAATCTTTGTAAATGAAAATGATAGCATTTTATATAAGCCCATCTTTAAATTAACCAGTGACATGTTTAAACATCAAGAAGAATTTTAGTGTACTGCTAAGAAATTAAGAAAATATTGATAAGTAATTTAGAGCATCAATGGAGTGAAGAAGCAAGTTGAAAATCGGAAGCAAAATAGAAAAACTAAATTATTAAAATGCCTTCTCAAATGTAAATGAGGCAACAGAAGAATAAAATTATGATTAGTAGACTTCCTATGACTATGGTTGATTATTTCTAAAATTGTTCAACTCTTTCTAATATTTGCTTATCCAAATATAAGTATTTTTCTAGAAGCATATTTCTTTTTATTAAATTTATTTTTAATATAAGGATAATTGCTTTACAGTATTGCATTGGTTTCTATCAAACCTCAGCATGAATCAGCCATAAGTTTGCCCACGTAGCCTCCCACTTGACTATTCCTCCCACTTCCCTCCACATCCCACCTATCTATGTTGTTACTAAGCCTTGGATTGAGTTCCCTGAGTCATACAGCAAATTCTCATTGGCTTTCTGTTTTACATATGGTGATGTATGTTTCCATGCTACTCTCTCCATACATCACACCCTCTCCTTTCCCACCACAGCTGTGCCCATAAGTCTGTTCTCAAAGTCTGTGTCTCCATTGCTGCTCTACAGATAGGTTCATCAGTACCATTTTCCTAGATTTCATATATATGCATTAGTACCAATATTTGCTTTTCTCTTTTTGGCTTACTTCACTCTGTATAATAGACTCTAGGTTCATCGACCTCATGAGGACTGATTCAAATATATTCCTTTTTATGGCTGAGTAATATTCCATTACATATATGTCCCACAGCTAGAAGCATATTTCTTCATAATGATTCTTTCTTCCAGGAATATAATCTCTATCTATCTTCAATGACAAATTTGATAGACACCTCAATGAAGCACATATGCAAAATTTGCATTGACTACCTATGTGTGAGTGATACTGTTCTATAGGCTTTAGAAACAGCACTGTTAATTCAGGCCATACCCTCCTCTGCGAATACCCTAATGGAATGTGCAGAAAGTAAATAAAACACATAGATTTTAAGTAATTTTAAATAGTAAAAATTCTCATAAAGCTAAATAAAATAATATGTGAGGGTTTGACTGAGGACATTATGTATGTTATGTGTTTGTAATTAGAGAGGTCAGGGAAGTCATTTATATTATATATGTATCCTCCTGTGTGCTCAGTCAGTCATGTCCAATCCTTGCAATCCCGTGGACTGTAGCCCCCAGGCTCCTCTGCCCATGGAATTTTCCAGGCAATAATACTGGAGTGGATTGCCGTTTCCTCCATAACAGCAACTTCCTGATCCAGGGATTGAAACTGTCTCTTGTGTCTCCTGCATCAGCAGAATTTTTACCGCTAACACCACCTGGGAACCCTTGTATATATAATATGTATATTAATATATGTGTAATATATATTATATATAGTTGCTTAAATTATATATATATATATATATATATATAATTTTAGCAGAAAGCTTAAGTGAAGAGGGAGGGTGGCCTCTATGAATTCCTAACATTGTTACAATCCTCCTTTGGGATTTCTGGACTGAAAATAGTGTAGTTTTTTGAAGGAAAGTGAAAAGATTTGAACAAGATTTGGGTTTTTTCGTTGTTTAGTCAGTAAGTTGTGTCCACCTCTTTTGCGACCCCATGGACTGCAGTCTTCCAGGCTCTGGGATTCTCCAGGTCAGACAGAATATTGGAGTGGGTTGCATTTCCTTCTCCTGAGCATCTTCCTGACCCAGGTATCAGACTCGTGTCTCCCGCATTGGCAGGTGGGTTCTTTACTCCTGAGCCACCAGGGAAGACTTAAATAAGGGTTTGGTATATCTTAATGGTATTGTATCGCATATCTTTTAAGATATACCTCTGTATAGCTTAATCCAGAGGTTTCTGTGTCTAGCTGGATCAGCAAGCCCTTGGATTGCTTAAGAGATACAAACTATTATAAGTTTTTGAGATAAGGAACTCATTTGGCGATTTAGTGATAATTTTATGGTTAATTTTATGTATCACCTTGAGTGGAGCCCAGGACACTCAGATATCTGGTTAACATTACTTCAGTGTATCTACAAGGGTATTTCTGGAAGCAATTATCACTTGACTTGGTGAATTGAGTTATGCAGATTTTTACTCCCAAAGGAGGATGCTTTAGAACTGTGGCGCTGAAGAAGGTTCTTAAGAGTCACTTGGACTGCAAGAAGATTAAACCTGTCAATCCTAAAGGAAATCAATCTGGAATATTCATTGAAAGGACTGGTGCTAAAATTGAAGTGCCAATACTTTGGCCACCTGATGCAAAGGGCCAAGGAGAAAAGGGTGGCAGAGCATGAGATAGTTAGATAGCATCATTGATCCAATGGACATAAACTTGAGCAAACTCCAGGAGATACGGGAGGGACAGGGAAGCCTGGTGTGCTGTGGTCCATGGGGTCACAAAGAGTCAGATATGACTGAGCAACTGAACAAAAACCACCTCCCAAAATGAGTGGAATCATCCAATCATCCAGGGCCTAAATAGAACAAAGGGTGGAGCAAGGTTGCATTGACTCCCTACCTGAATGTTTGAGCTGGAACATCAATCTTATTTTGCCCTCAAACTGGGACTTACACCTTTGGGGATCCTGATTCTCCTCTTTGTAGACTACAGAGGATGGCATTTCTCAGCCTCTTTAGTTGCTAAGCTAATAACTTATAATGAAAGTTTATATATATATATATAAAATCTCCTGTTGGTTCTGTCTCACTGTGTATTCAGCTTCTGTTGATAAAGTTGAAAATAAAACCCACTTTAGCCCCAAAGAAATCTCAGGTAGTTGCTTCTTAAATAAAACACATGCTCATATTTTTTTCATTTTAAGATAACATTTATTTTTCTAGATATAGCATTGTTTTAAAAATGGCTTAATAGAAGAAATGTTAACATTATATAGAATACATAGATACAGAAGCTTTATAATCTTGAATTTATTCATACTATTTGTCTTGTATATCGTAAATGTATCAACATTTTTCATAATTGGGTTCTAAAGACTCTCCCTAGTTTCTCTGAGCACTGGTAGTTAAACACACTAACATTGATGCTGTATTTTGTAACACATGCTTGTGATTTTAGACTCAAGCAACCAATTATTCACTTTTCTATTTGCCTTCATTGCTATTCATTTAAACTTATGGTATATTTTCCTATGTTCACCATCTGTTTATTTACCACTATAAGATAAGCATCTTTGTGTAAATCCATTAGAATAGTTTCACCTCAGATGTAAGTACCAAAATGTGATTAACAATTAAAAATAGTAGCCCCTCTGTGAGGGAAAAAAGCTTCAAAAATTCTAAGATAATTAGTAACTTCCTTCCTTATTATTGTATTGTCTTTATGTGACTTTAAGCTATAATTGGATTAAGATTTTCACTTTAAGATGAGAAAAATATGTTCCTTTAAAAGGCATTTTAATATTTTTGTTATCAAGAATTAGGGCTAAACATTTAAATTAGACCTATGCAAAAAAGTAAAGTGCAGTGAAAAGCTATGAAGAGATTCTCACACTGCTAACTTAGCTCTGGGACGATGAGAACACTGCCCTAACTTACTCTTGTTACGTATCCAAACCTGCTCCTTAAATCTGGCGTGTACACACGGTGGCAGCTCTTTACTGCTGTGCTGGATGTTGTTAATACTTTATGAGTAAGAAATCCTGCACAACCTGCTGGGATCTCTGTGTAAATTGTCCAACAGCCCAGGATTCCTGTACCATTCAAAAGGACCAATTCAGCTTTCATACACAGAGAGAATACTAAAGTCAAATTGGTCGGCTTTTTCTATTGCTTCTTGATGCCACATTATGTTCTACTGAAAAGTAGTCAAACATTGCTAATCTGGTTCCTCTGATTTAAAGGCTCCCTGCTGTTTCCATCCTAGTCAGGCCTCATTGTTCTTTAAGGATGAATACAACCATTTCCTCCTTGCTAAGGTGTGAACTAGGTCTTTAATATAACAATCATTCTGTTTTGCCTTTGGACTCACATACGTTTATCATTTCTGGCTGGTCACAATTAACATTAGTTCCAGCAACTTCTACCTGAGAAACCTATAAACATGTACCCACAACATTCTCCATAAGGAGTCAAGCTGTTGGTCAATTTTATTTACTTAATTTTTTTACTGGAGTATAGTTGATTTACAGTGTTGTATTAAAGTCAGGTGTACAACAAAGTGGTTCAGTTGTGGAGATATATATATATTATATATTGCATATATAATATATGTATGCACGCACACACATATATACTCTTTTTCAAATTCTTTTCACTTATAGGTGATTAGAAATATTGTGTACAGTTATCTGTGCTATACAGTAGGTCCTTGTTGTTTATCTATTTTTTATATAGTAGTGTGTATCTGTTAATCCCCAAATCCTAATTTATTATCTGCTTTCCCCTCTGGTAACCACAAGTTTTTTCAATGTCTGTAGGTGTATTTCTGTTTTGTATATAAGATGTCCATTTTTAAATATCAGATTAAGAAGTCTATAATTTCATAGAAACTGGTATATATAAATAGATAAAGACCAGGAGGCTACTCTATAGCACAGGGCCTGTGTATTGAACTATAGTCAATATAGTTGTAATATTCATTGAATATTACATATTCATTGAATATGTAATACAACATATTCAATATGTTGTAATAAATATCCTTGTATATATAAAAAACTGAATCACTTTGCCATAAACCAGAAACTAACACAACCTTGTTAATCAACTATACTTCAATAAAAAAAAAAAAGAAGTCTATAATTGGCTCCCTTTCTCCTAAGAACATCATTTGCAGGAGGAAACAGTCAGTGATTTCCATGGACTGAGTTTGTCCTCCTGTGGTAGCTTTCATTCAGGAACTCCTGCCATTTCTTCCTCTAGTGGAGACCATTCTGAGTGATTCTGAAATGGAGCAGAACCCTATCATCCTGCCTCTTATGTCCTCAGCCTGCCTTTTGTCTATGGAAAAGCTATAGCCAAAGAATTATTTTAATCAGAGAATTGTGAAAATGCAGAAACAAAGGAAAACTATCAAGCAAGACTAAATAACACCAGTTTAGCTATTAAGCATAGTCAAGGACCTTTAGTTCCTCTTCAAGGGCCATAGACCAGATTGTAAGCCCTATCATTTGAGCTATCTTATAGAGATTGAAACCTCCACCAGGTCGAAGAAGTTAACTCCATGATGACTGGATTGTAGCGATGACATAATCTGTCACAATGCTGAGAACTGGCCTCAAGAAATGGAAACGAACTGATGATGGAGCTGAAGATTTTCTGTACTTAGTCAAGATGATGCTAGTCAGACTACAGATGACTGATTTCAAGATGACTATCAGAGCTGACTGTGTACTTTCTGCATGTAGCCTCCTCCCTTCACCTATAAAATCTCTTGCCCAGTGATTATTAGTTGAGAGGAGCTGGCCTTCACACAGGAATTCACCCTCCCCCCAGGTTGTGCTATGTGTTAAGTCGCTTCAGTCATGTCCCACTGTTTGTGACCTAGTAGACTGTAGCCCACGAGGCTCCTGTGTCCATTGGATTCTCCAGGCAAGAATACTGGGGTGGGCTGCCATTCCTTTCTCAGGGAATCTTCCCAACCCAGGGATCGAACCTATGTCTTATGTCTTCTGCATTCTCAAGCAGGTTCTTTAACAATAGCACCACCTGGGAAGCTCCCCAGGTTGCCAGCCTTCAAAAGAAAGCAAACTTTCCTTTCCACCAACCTTGCCTCCTTATTGGCTTGAGCATGGCAAGCAGCTGGGCCTCCGTTTTCAGTAGCAACTCCAAGATGATTTTCTGTTTATGCACACATCCTTATTAACTACTCTCAATAAGCGAGAGGAAGTGCAAAAACGCCCACAGGTGTGAGTGTGCCAGAATAGCCCCTCTGGTCGTTTCCTCATGGGGCTCCTCTGCCAGCTGCCTGGCAATTTTATTTTGCACCAGTCACAAGATATCCTGGTTTCAGAGAAGTAAAATGTGAGATATGTGCTACTTAGACTTTGGCAACATATTATGTGGAGTCACAACTTTCATATCATATCCTCAAGCAGAATTTACAGTGCTGGAACTATGCCATGGAAGAAACTGAATGGGGAAAGCTAAGAGCTAAAGTGTAACCTTGATTAGCATGTTCGACTCTTCTCACTCCTTCAGGGAAAGTGGCACTGCTCTCTTCCGAACTCTTCAAGCCAGGAAATGATGTATCATCAGACTTACTCTGCTTTTGCATTTTTCTTATCGCCCACATCTAATCCATCACCAGATTGTGTCAGGTCTGTCTCCTAAATGTGATTCACTTTGGTCCATCTCTTTTCTGTTTCCACTGAAACACTTCAGTCCATGCCACCAGCATCTCTGGCTCGAATTGTTCTATTAGCCTCCAAGTAGTGTCTCTGCCTCCAGTCATGTTTGCAAATCAAATCCATTTTCCACACTGTAGCCAAAATGTTCCTTTTAAAGTACAAATCTGATCATGTCACATCTCTGATAAACAATATATTATTGGCTCCCCAGTGTTCCCAGAATCAAACTCTACATGGCTTACTAGGTTTTGCATGATATGAGCAGAGCCCTATTTACCTTCCCAGCTTCAACTCTTAGAGCTGTTCTTTCCAAACCCAATAATACAGCAAACTGAACTAGTCTCCAGGTAATTTCACACCCTGTTGTTCTCTCTGAATGGCATGTTCTTCTGCCTTCTCTCTCTATCAAGTCCCCATTGCTCCTTTTAGCTTTCAACTTGGATGTCATTGTTTCAGAAAAGTCTTCTCTAACTCTCTGGAATTTGTCCCATTACATATTCTTAATGTAGCATTTATCATCCCATATTTGAAATTACCAGTTTACTAGCATATGTTTATTTGTAAGCACTATGGTGTCTCATATAGAAAGCAGTGGAAAGACTTACAGGGTATGGTCCCTGTGCTTCTGAGTGTACTTGATCACTTCAGTCATGTCCAACTCTTTGTGACCCCATGGGCAGTAGCCCACCAAGATCCTCTGTCCATGGGATTTTCCAGGCAAGAATACTGAAGTCTGTTGCCATTTCCACCTCCAGGGGAACCTCCTGACCAAGGTATTGAACCCAGGTCTCCTGGTTCGCAGGCGGATTCTTTACCAACTGAGATACCAGGGAAGCCCCATATTTAGTATGAATTAGTATGGTCACTAATTCATACTAAATACTCTGCATTTCAGTGTCATTAAATGGGGCATAAATCACTCATTTTCCAGTCTTCACTTCTCCCTTTCTTTTATTTCTGCTCTAAAATTTTAAGAAACCCTGCATTTCTTCTGGAGCTATTTAATTTTGTGGCTTCTATACTAGAAGGTTAAACTTTTGGTGCCTTTCCTTCTTTAGAGTTGTATCTCCTACAATTTGCATGTTGGCCCAGTGAGGCTGAAAAAGTATTTATTGAGTAAATGAATTCTATCATCAGTGTGAGTTATGTATAACTTATTCATATTATCTATGGCTTCCTACCAAATACATAAGCCTATTTGAAATTGTAAGACTTACATTTGCTGTTTAAATTTTCATTGTGGATATAAAGTGAATTCTTTAACCACTAATTATAAGTTAAATCACTGTCTACTGAGATAGTGTACAATAGACAGTTTTTATGTTATTATGGGTAAAAAAAAGTAAATTTCAAAATGTATAAATATGTCTGCAAGGATTTTGAGACTATAGGATAATATGATAGATGTTCCCTACCCCACAAAAAATTGCTTACCAAGTTCTATATCCTTCATACTAAAAAATAAAACACACATATGAACTATATTTTGTGGCTGACCATGTGGCTGGTTATTAAAGTGAATTACAATAACACTGGATCAAAATATTCTAAATTAAAAATGATGTTTACTTTTCAGAAGAATATTATTTTAGTAAAGGTTACAATTTCAATGATTTATAGCAATTAAACTAAACTAGTAGGAACAATAATTCTTTACAGTGTTTATTGAAAGGATGGTCCTTCAATCACAAAGTTAATTAGGGGCTATGAATTTGGTTTGGAGAAGGGAATGGCAACCCATTCCAGTATTCTTGCCTGGAGAATTTCATGGACAGAGGAGCCTGGCGGGCTTCAGTCCATGGGGTCACAAAGAATCAGACACAACTGAGCAACCAACGCTGTGAATTTGGTTAATTCCTTGCTCTGTATTCTCTGTTCAGTTCAGTTCAGTCGCTCAGGCGTGTCCGATCTCTGCGACCCCGTGGACTGCAGCCCACCAGGCTTCCCCGTCTATCATCAACTCCCAGAGCCTCTTCAGTAGAGCCTAATCAAATAACAGCTGACATCATCTGAAAGGTTGCTACTGTACCAGAAAGTGACATGCAAATTAGCTTGAATTAATTAGCTCACAGTCTTTGAGATAATTCTATAGGATCATAGCATGATCTTTGCTCTGCATTTGAGGAAATTGATGCTCAGTGTTCAAAGTCATTGTTTAAAGGCTAAACCACTTCTGCAGGCCAGAATATGAAGACAGGTATTCTGCCCTTAACTGCTGTGTTCTCTGCCTTTCGTTGGGTTAAACTGATCCTATTTATATGTCTTGAACTGACCCTCCCAGGCAAGTTTACCTACAAATGTCTATGTATTAAAACATTTATGAAATTCACAACTTTTTAAAAACTTACCCAAAAAAAGGAAACAAGAGAGAAGAGAGAAACACAAAAAGGGAGGGAGAGACACAGCATCACAAAGAGGGCAAAGTATAATAGACAGGAAAAGGAAAGGAAAGGAGAAGAAAATGAACAATGGGTGAGAGAAAATAAAAAGTTGACAATATATGAAATGAGAAAGTACAGCTAATGATTAAAAAAGAAAGTAAAACTTGGATTTCTGCCCTTTCTTTTGCAATCTGGTCAATATTGTATAGCAAAGGTCAACAAACATTGTAGGCACTGAATAGTTTCTAGATACTTTCCTAGATGATTGTGACATGAGCATGAACTAATAGAGGAATGGAATTTTCTTTTCATTTTAATGTGAGGAGAGAGCTATTAAACATAATGGATGTGCATTATTTTAGATATGGAAAGCATTCTGTTTTAGATATTGAAAGCATTCTGATCAGGTGACATTTGTGTAGAGGTCAGGACATTTGTTGGAGCAAAACTAAGATAATATAGGAGAAAAGCATTCTGGGCATCCTGTCAGGATCAGTTCTGATGATGCAATATCCATTTGAGATTTGTCCATTAGATTCCCAATAAGCTTGTCCTGGTCTATGGTGTTCTGATCTTCTTTTTGCCTTCTCTCTGCTTGAAGCACAGAGAAGAGAAGAGATCAAACTCCTGACCTGCTTATTAAATGGGGAGTCACTTTTATTATCTTATTTTGTTATTAAAAAAATCTTCATTAGTTATAAAAGAAAATTAATCCAGTTTGAATTTTCTGTCAATGTAGAAACTTGTTTCAAAACTTTCTATGAACCAGACATTGTGCAGAACTTGCCTATGTCACATCATTTAGCCTTTGCCATCAAGATTAGACATCTCTTTAATTTGTCCCACTCTTCTGTTTACCTTTGAGCCAAAACTACCATAGTGATATAAGTTCTGATAACTGGTAGATTTCCTTAATCTTATTCTTCTTCAACAAAGTCTTGGCTATTTTCGTTCTTTTGAGTGTTCATACATTTTGCCATCATTTGCATTTTGTCATTACCTAACTAAAACCTGCCACTTAATCTTTGCTGTCTTATTAAACTCCAACTTTTCAGTCCAGATCAGCACAATAAACTGGATGTCAAAGGAAACATTTTAGGAGGGAAGTGTTTTTACAGTGTAGTGGCCATGATGTTAGTCTATAAGAACATACAGACAGAGATTTAGATTGTGTTTCTGCCATTTACTATCAGTGGTACCTCAAATCTATCACTGGCTACTGCTTTTCCATATGTTAAAAAAAATCACGTATTAATATAATGTCACGTTCACAATGGTATGAAAAACAGAATTGACCATTTACTGATCTACATACACAAGTCCTCATGAAGTATATTATGACCTAGGTTGTCACTTTAGGAAAAAAAAATGAAAACACTAGACTTAAAATATAACTGGCTTGATTCTCGTTCTTTTATTTCTTGTTGGAATACTTAGTAGGCAGGAAAAAATTACAAATAAGAGATGTCCTAGACCATGGAAGGTGATGAACAAATGCAGAGAGTAAATGGGGCACATTAGTTTTAACTTATTCAGTTCAATTCAGTCACTCAGTCGTGTCCAACTCTTTGAGACCCTGTGGACTGCAGCACTCCAGGCCTCCCTGTCCATCACCAACTCCCAGAGTTTACTCAAACTCATGTCCATTGAATCGGTGATGCCATCCAATTATCTTAACCTTTGTAGTCCCTTTCTCCTCTCTCCTTCAACCTTTCCCAGCATCAAGGTCTTTTCAAATGACTCGGTTCTTTGCAAAAGTGGCCAAAGCATTGGAGCTTCAGCTTCAGCTTCAGTCCTTCCAATGAATATTCAGGACTAATTTCCTTTAGGATGGACTGGTTGGATCTCCTTGCAGGCCAAGGGACTCTCAAGAGTCTTCTCCAACACCACAGTTCAAAAGCATCAATTCTTCAGTGCTCAGCTTTCTTTGTAGTTCATCTCTCACATCCATACATGCCTACTGGAAAAACCATAGTGTTGACTAGATGGACCTTTGTTGGCAAAGCAATGTCTCTGCTTTTTAATATGTCGTCTAAGTTGGTCATAGCTTTTCTTCCAAGGAGCAGGCATCTGTTAATTTCATGGCTGCAATCACCATCTACAGTGATTTTGGCACCCCCCACCACACACACAAAATAAAGTCTGTCACTGTTTCCATTGTTTCCCCATCTATTTGCATAAAGTGATGGGACCAGATGCCATATCTTATTTTTCATTAGATCTTAGTTTCTTATGATCTTAAGACCTTATCATCTTAGTTACTCATGATCTTAGTTTAACTCATTAGAGAGAGAAAACTGAAAATAGAGATATTAATGACTACTTTTAAAGGCGTAGGCATTCCTAATGAATTGGGTTTTAATGCCAAAATATTATCATTATCACAATGTTTAAATCTCCAGACTATTTGTGCTATTTTATTTGATTTGTAGTAATGTCTCAAATTCTTTTGCTATTCTATATACCAAATTGATACTTAATGTATTTTTTGCAAGGATAGAAATAAGAGGAAATAAATTGTATCTTATCTTTACATAGTTCACAATAATACATAAAATGTGCCTCAATTCCACTTAATTAAAGCTTATGGAAAACCAATTTTATAATTGAATGTCTTAAAGAAAAGGTCAATTATCAGAAATGTAGGCTTTACAATTTTACATATATATATATATAACCTGGAAATCAGGTTTTGCTTTTAGCTAATTTCTGTTTCTTCATATTACTGAGAACCAAGAAGCCAAGGAGTAAATGAAAGTGGCTCCATCATCCAGAAGCAAACAAATCCTTAATGAGTTCTTTCAGATTAAAATAGTACAGATGCACGGCAAAGAGCTTAATGAGCGTTTAGGGCTATATACATGGAGCACAGATAAGGTCAAAATGGAACCTGCAAATAGCCAGGTTACTGAAGTATACTGCAATATTTTCAAAGCAAAAAGGATATAAAGTCTCCTATAAGCCAAAATCAAGGGCATGCTACTTGGAAATTATTTTATTCTGAAGTCCTATGAAAATAAAGAAGAGTGTTTCAAAGCTAAATATTCATAGTGCTTATTTATTGTTAAAGAACAAATAAATAAACGAACGTAAAAAAAAATCAAGTTTTAAACAAGCTCAAAGAACTTGGCAATGTTTAACTTAACCTGATGATTATGATCTTCCTGTAAAATAGCAATGGTTAGAGGAATTGTTTCATTCTGTTGTGTTTCAGGAAGCTAATTATTGCAAAGAAATCCTTCCCAGTATGAATTAGATGAGACCCAGAGATGCTGCCTATGGGAGGTGCAGACACAGCCCTTGAAATTCATTATTTTTTCCTCACAAAGGATTAGCTCAATCTTTTATGGGGCTTATCATTGGAAATGTAGTGCTTGTTAAGCAAACTTTAAACTTCTCTCTTCCCTCAGGCCCGTGAACTTTGACCCACTCTCAGCCTGAGATGGTATACAAACACTCATTAATAGCTCCTCTAAAAATTGACTGGCTTCAGTATATGCCTGATGCGAAGAGCTGACTCATTGGAAAAGACCCTGATGCTGGGAAAGATTGAGGTCGGGAAAAGGGGATGACAGAGAATGAGATGTTTGGATAGCATCACTGGGACATGAATTTGAACAAACTCTAGGAGATAGTGGAGGACAGAGGAGCTTGACGTGCTGTAGTCCATGGGGTCACAAAGGGTTGGACATGACTTAGCAACTGAAAACCACCAGCCAACACTCTGATCTCTCAGTGTATCACTGGCTCCTCCACCTATTCATTCCTCATCCTACTCCTCCACCCCCTGCTCTTTCTTGCTTTGCTTTTTTTTTTTTTGCTGTCTTTGTTCTTGTTTTGTTCACTATTTCCTATGAAAGAAGAGCTGCTTTGCACCTAACTTTTGAAGCATTTGCAGACTTCACAGATGCTGGGTTCTCCTAAGTGCTCCAGTCTTCCTGCCTTACTCTCCTAGTCCTTCTCCTTCTCTTGCAGAACTCCTTTGACATCACCTTTCCTTACCTGAATCCTGAACGCTCTTTATTTAACATAGTTAATAATAATATGATCTATAAAAACTTGTTATTCCTGATTTTGAAATAAATCAATAAGAGATGGATAGACAGACAGATAGATGATAGGTTAATAGGTAGAAAGAAAGAATTACAGAACATGCTCATCTCTAACATTTATTGTCCAAACCAAAAAGCAAACATGAATTACTGTATTTTCCATCACTTTTTGCTGTATCTATATCTTCTCTTACCCACTATCACCCAGAATCAACACCTTTCATCATAAGTGTAAAACTTTCATAAAGACAGAGGAATTAACTGTTAGGTAGTTAGAATAGAAGAGTCCAAAGTAGCAGTGGCTAAAAGACAAAGAAAGGGAAAAGCCCACAAAAGTAGAACAAAGGAAGGCCCGAGGACCAGAGTGAGAACCTCGGGTTTAACGAATAACCCTCCTGGCTAGCCCAATTTACATAGAGCAGGCTCAGCGGGAGGAGAAAAAACATATAAAAAGAGGAGCCAAAATTGAGCCAGGGGCTTCCTTTCTTCTTTTCTCTTCTTTTGGGTCAACTGGAACTTATGCCTCGCCTTGAAGAGGATGTATTTTTCTTTGCTTGCCAAATAAAACTGAGTTGTAACACCCAGCTGTAACACTGGTCCATCCATCACTTCAAATTTTTGCTGTAATGAGACAGAACCAAGGAAATTACATACACCCCCGACTTAAATATTTAATGTCCTTATTTCATTTTGTTTCTCTTATGGCTATAATTATTTCTCATTTTAAAAATTTTTTACAAGAGTTAATATGTAAGAAATTTAGGCAAATATTTGGTAAATATTGCAGGTATTAATGAGAATTAACTATTTTTTTCTTCAATATTAAAACTCCCACAGCAGTCTCTCTAATCAGAGTATCTTTGAATGGCCATTGTTTTTAGAGTAACCTCTGTATTTTATCTTTTCACCAACCAAAAATGTCTTATATAGAAGCCTAGTATATAGATGATCTTGATTGAGGAAGAAAAAGTTAGAATATCTAAATTAATACTCCAAGTTTACACAGATAAGTATCAGGATTTTCTGATTACATAAATTTCCTTATTAGAAAGGGGAATTATTGTAGACATTGATCCTAGTAATTAGATATTTGTGATTTTTTTTCTTTTTTTGCTCTTTTGCCTGAGTTGCTAGGAAAATCAGTTAGGCTAGAGTTTTTTCTCAGCTGTGGTCCTTAACCCAATTGTTTGCTACTATTTCTACTTTGGCTTTAATATCTTTAGTAAGATTCCTTAAATTTTCCCTTTTTGTTTATTTCTAAAGTAGTAGAGTATATATTAATAAATGCACAAAAGGATATTTACTTATGATTAATTTTCAAGAATCTTTCTTTAGTGCCTAGGGAGCAAACTTTTACTCAGTGTTGTTGAAGCAGACTTTATTTAGTGGAATTCTTTGATTTGCAACTTTCAACCTCTCAGTGATCATGAGTCAGAAAGATGGATAAGTCTTTTTCAAAGCCTCACTTGAAATTTTCTATGAAAATTGGTGAGATACTGAAGTGAAGACAAGCAGAATGTCTTTGTCATTAGAACTTCTTATCTGGAATTCCGGTTCAACAGCTCATTTCTTAAGTTGCCTTTAATAAAGCCTTTAATCTCTCTCATAAGTTTGGTTCTTTCATCTGTGAAATGGAGCTATGAAATAATCACTATTTCAGAGATGTTTTGTAAATATAAAATGAAACATAAGAAAATGGCCTATTTCAAACATGTGTCATAAAACACGTAATTATTGTACTTTAAAGAACTTAAGGGAATAGAAGTTTCTCCAGCAATTTAACTTTTCCCTTAAACTAGCTTTTAACTATGATTTGTTTCCATAAAGCAACTTGTGTAAGTATTAGCATGCATATATTCCACTAGCATTTTTTCAGCTGAGGTCATGAGAGAGAGAGAGTGTGTGTATGTGTGTGAGGGCATGCAGAGGATCTTAGTGGGCAAAGATAAAACACTTCTCAAAGTCCACTACCAGAATAAGAACACAGCATTATTAACTCTGATTTTATACTCTTGTTTCTTTGGTTCTCATACTTGGATTTATTTTTCTTCAGTGGAATTTAAGCAGGATTATTTAAATGATGTCTAATCTGTCAAGGCTCTGATGTGATTTCCTTCTTGAGGAATTTGGCTCCTATTATAGGTTACTGTGTCTTATAGTGGGCATTTGAAAACCTACTACTGAGCTTCACACATTAATTTACACCCATTCCACGTTCTGTATGGTTTTAACTGACTTGCTTTAGAAGGATCCCAGGAGTTGCTAGGAAACCTCTCTGTTCTTTTCACTTTTCATATAGCATTACTGTTTTAGTTGATAAGGCTGTACCTGAGGGTACAGGGGGATTTAAGTAGAATCAAACAGTGACAGGAAGGCTAGGCATAGATAATCACTCCTTTAAAGTTTCTTGTTCTTCATGTAGATAATAAAGTATAATGTGAGTAGAGCAAAAACAGTATGTGTTTTTTTAATATAAAATATTTAGCAAATAAATATTATAAAGTTTCAAGAATATATATGCATATATATGTATACATATGCTCTTGTTCTTTATATTTCAGTTTTTTCTCTTATCTCTTCAGTTTTGCAAGGCAAATGATATTCAAGATAAAGAATACTAAAACTTTTTAAAGTTTTTAGCCAATCTTCCTGTTGAAAATATCTGTCATTCTCAAACTTTGTGTATGAAACCTATTCTTATTCTTTGGTACAAAACCTTTTTTTTGTTATTTTCTAGGTTCCTGTTTTTTAAAAATAATTTCACAAATAGCAGGATGAATAGCTCTAAGTCATCAAAGACCAGTTAAGATGGCAGATAAGTCTGATGATGTTAACTTATTGGAAGTTTAGATTATGTGCAATTTTAAAAATATATTTCAAGTAACTAACATTAACACTTAGAAAAATATTTCTAATAAAACTCATACAAAGAAATAGTGACAGAAGAGGTGATGGCTGCTCTGTCATTTCTGCTCTTCATTAGAATAGACAACAATTTTTTTCTCATATTTTTCATTTTGAGAAGAGTAATAATTTTTCATCTTGTTCAAGATATGAGTGTGTATGTATCCTGGATAAAGAAACTAGTTCAATCAGGACTATTTTTTAGGATAACATTTCATAATGACACCTTTTTCTTAAACTACTATATTGGTTCTTTTCAAAAGCTCCGAATGGCATTTTTAAAGGTTAACTGCAAAGAGCCTGTTGAGTCTATTCCTGTTTCAAGTGTTTTTATTTTTTTCCCATGGATGTTTTAAAGTCGTAATACTGTCAAAGCTGCTCATCTATGATTACACTGTGGTGAGTTGTGTATGTGTCAACTCATTATCCCAAACAATAGTTACTATAGCAATCCTGAAGCACATTGTATTGTAAGATTATGGACTTAAAGAAAATATTTATCTGTTTTTAAATATATTGGTACAGATACTGGCACTGTCTTCTTACTTAGGGAAACCTTTTCATTTAAAGGTAGATTTAGTTTTGTAATGGTTTGGTCAATTCTCTGAGTTTCTTATGTCTAAGATCAACATTTCGATCATAATATTGCATCCTAAACGGTGAAATGTGCAGGTAAATTAATTATTTAGAAATTGGGATAAAATCAAAAGCAAAAATCCTATTCCTTTGGCATATTCTTAATGGAAAAAAAATTTCCTTTTTCCCAAAGATCAAAAATGAACAGGTTAATAACTTAAGTGGTTATATAGCTTATTTTAGCTGGCTATTTTTAAGGGAGAAACCTAGAAAAAAATTTTAGTTGTATTCAGTTATCTATGAAGTTATTTCAGCTTAAGAGGCTATTAACAAAATCAAAATCTTTTGCAGATATTAATGCACAGCCTATACATTCTCTAAAAAAATAAAACTTGTCCTAGCTATGAATCAAAACCAGTTTGGTTATCCATTAAGTGAAATGGTTAAAATAAAGATAAATACACTCTGTTATACCACAAGACTTAAAGATTTAAAATGAAAATTTCTTATGTGATCACATAAAACATCTTAAGTAATCTAGAATGAAGTAGGGGTTACTTACCTTAAAATTTAAATAACTCTTAAAAACATTTTGATTGTGAAGTTTAAAATTATATAACTAATTTCTCTGCATTAGTAAAGAGGATAAGACAATTTAAAATCAGTTAAGACTGTCTGGTTGTATGTACTGCTTAATCCAAACTATCTTGGTGGCCCTTGGCAAGTTACTCTCTCTGTGCCTCACCGCCCTTTGTCTACAAAACAGAGATAATAAATATCTTTTAGAGTCATTCTGAAGATAAAGTAAATCTTTTTTTTTAATACTTGGAATAGAGTCCAACACATAGGAAGTATATAATGGTTTATTAAACAAAATAAAGACTTAAAATAAATAAAGACATGTAGCATCTTCTTGGATAAAATGAATTGTTATAATCCAAATAAAAGAGGATTGTATCTGGGGTAGGAATGTTGGTGGTACAGATGAAAATAAACAGTTAGATAAGAAAGAGGTTAGGAAACCTTTGGCCCCGAAGAATGAATATTATGTTTATCATTGGCATAATTCTAAAGATGGTGGGAACGTTCACAGACACAAAATGTTAGAAGTAAAATTGACGGGAGGATGACCATCCTCTCCTCTGTGAGGTAACTTTGAAAATGAGAAAAGATTTCCTGTAAGTAGCTGAATGTACAGCTCTAACAGCTCAGAACAGAGGTGTTTGTGGTGCAGACATGAAGCTGGGATTCAGCTTTGTATATGACCATCGCTGCAGCTATCAGCAGAGAAAGGAGTCACCTCAGGGAGAAATAAGGAAAAAGAGGTCCTAGAACCAACCACAGAAAAATCACAATATATAATGTTGCATATAGCAGGATAATCATTCAGGAAAAAGAAGAGATTACCAGACAAGTATGAGACACCTGGACATTTTGTGATTTAGAAGCAAATGAAGAGAGAGCTTCAGGAAGCAACTCAACAACATCCAGTAGCTCTGAGATAATTATGACATAGAAATGAAAATGTCCATTAAATTTACTGATGTGAAGGTAATTGGAAAAATAATGATAACTTAATGATAAGACTTATCATTAAGTAGTAGGAGTAGAAACTAGTATTAAATTTGGTGATGGGGGAATGAGTATAGGAAACAGAGATTGTGAGCCTTGAACATTTTTTGGAAGAGTCCAAATATTATAGCTATTGTTGATGTGCTATCCCAGGGGGAAGATATAAATCAAAATAATCAACATCTGAAATCTGATTTAAAAACAAATTCTATATGTTTATTATCCTTAACTGATCAGTTTTGTAGACTAGATGGTAGTAAGTACATTGTCTACCTCCTTTCATGAAAATTACTCAGTTTACTTAACCATATACAAGATTATTTCCTTGCTCTACACAGTCGTTTTTAATCATCTTTATTCATCTTGTTTAACAACATTAAATCATTGCTTGGTTTATAAACATCAGTAAGACCTATTTCTCCTCCTAGCATGGCCTATAGACTATGTGTTAATAACATGAAAAGTGAAGTCTCAGTCTTGTCTGACTCTTTGTGACACCATGGACTATAGCTTACCATGCTCCTCAATTTTCCAGGCAAGAGTACTATGGTGGGTTGCCATTTCCTTCTCCAGAGTAATCACATTAAGTTTAATCTAAACAAGATCATAAGAATAAATAGCTCATGCTTTGAAGAAATGATGTTGAATACTTTTATCATACCTCAAATTTTGCAAATTTATCCTTATTAGTTAAAATATGTGCTCTGCTTTACTTTGTCACTCAGTCATGTCTGACTCTTTGCAACCCCATGCGCTGCAGCCCATCAGGCTCCTCTGTCCATGGGGATTCTCCAGGCAAGAATACTGGAGTGGGTTGAAATTCCCCTCCAGCAGATCTTCCCAACCCAGGGATCAAACCCAGGTCTCCCAATTTCAGGTGGATTCTTTACCATCTGAGCCACCAGGGAAGCTCAACAATACTAGAGTGGGTAGCCTATCCCTTCTCCAGAGGAATCTTCCCAACCCAGGAATCAACCAAGATCTCCTTCATTGAAGTCAGATTATTTACCAGCTGAGCTACAAAGGAAGCACTAGGTAAATTTACTATTGCCCAAAAAGAAGATGGTGTTTAACTTTTTCCAAATTAGAATTTGTATTCTATTGTATAAATGAGCCTATAATTCTATGATGATAGATATTGTAGGTTCTGTAAACTGCAAGCATTATGAAAGTATTTAAGAAATTTCTCTTGTAATTAAACACAGCCCTAATATTACTCTTTTTGCCACATACTTAAATCAGAGTGAGGTAATAATAGCAGACAGGCAGGTAATTTTACCAGACATCTATTTTTCTTTACAGTATATAATACCTAAAAATATTTTGCTTTCGCAGACTTTCATAATTTTACTTGAAATCCATGATTATCTTATAGAAATACCTTACTTCTCCATTCTTCACATTTGTATGATACCATGTTTCTCCCCAACATCAAAGCTAGTTACCTGGAATACAATTCGTACATCAAGATGTCACTCAATTTCCTACTCACTCTAAATACAGATCTTCCTTGACATCTGATGATGTTACTTCCCAATAAACCCATTATGAGTTGAAAATATCATTAAGTCAAAAAATTCACTTAAAACATCTTAGCTTTTCCTGTATTAAATGTCCTCACTTAAATTGCTTACACTCAAATTAGCCTACAGTTGGACAAAATTGTGTAACACAAAGCCTATTTTATAATACACAGCATTGAATCTCTCATAAAAGTTATCAAATTCTACTCTGAAAGTGAAAAATAAAATGCTGGGATTTCCTTGGTGGTACAGTAGTTAAGACTCCACACTTCCAATGCAGAAGATGTGGTTTGATCCCTGGTCATGGAACTAAAATCCCATATGCTGAATGACAGATCAAAAAAAAAAAAAAATACAGAATGTTGTAAGTGTAGGTGTTGTTTACCCTCCTGATGATAATCATGAAGCTGACTGGAAGCTGTGCTCACCAACACTTCCCAGCATCACAAGAGAAAATTATACCACATACTGCTAGCTTGGGAAATAATATAACTTCAAAATTTGAAGTATAGTTTCTACTGAATGTATATTGCTTTGGTACCCTGATAAAATCTGAAAATCACAAGTCAAACAATGCTTAAGTCAGAAACTGTCTGTATAGGAAATATCTTTGCTCTATTTCTTCAAAACTGTTTTAGGGGAGAAAATGCTTTTTCTCTCTGCAGGTAACTCAAAAACAGAAAGTTCATACAGGTTCATGGTTGTAGTCGTTTTCATGCTGGAGGTCAATAAAAGAAGTAAAGTATAAGGTATATCCTTTTCTGGGAGTCAAGGCAAAAGCATCATATATTTCTCAACTATGGCTTTTCTTTTAGCTTGGCTTCCCTGGTGGCTCAGATGATAAAGGATGGGAGACCTGCGTTCAGTCCCTTCATTGGGAAGATCCCCTGGAGGAGGGCATGGCAACCCACTCCCATATTCTTGCCTGGAGAATCCTCATGGACAGAGGAGCCTGGCCGGCTACAGTCCACGGGGTCGCAGAGAGTCAGACACAACTGTGCAAATAAGCACAGCACTGTTTCTTAAACCATTTTATAGAGGAATAGAGACTTACTGTCATGGTTATGTCACATACTCAGCTAGCTGCATAGCCTTAGAGAGTTACTTATATCTTGAAGCCTAAAATATTTCAACAAGGAAATAGGAGTATTAGTGGTACTAACTCAATACTATTAGTGTTTTGTAGGGGATTAAATGAATAACTATATGTATTTAGGTAAATGTGTAAAATATAAAGTTTTTAGTACATTTTAGGATTTAGTACTTTTGCTATTCTTGCTGCTTTTGTTGTTAGAAAAAATTGTTCAGGCTCCATTTTTCAGCATAGAAAAGTGATTCTGGAGAACTAGTTGGAAATTGCTGTATTGCACAGTTAAAGAAAAGGTCTTAATTAGTCCTGCTGCAAAGACTATTACATCACTGACAACTGCTACTATTTTAATAATAAGTATGATAATAGTAATAATTACTATTATGGCTCATATTCTTAAAGTACCAAATATTGATGTTAGTAAATGACAGAGCCAGGATATTTATTCTAAATATTTTACTGCAAAAATGCAACTTTTACTTGCTAAAATATATTGCAATAAGAATGCAATAGGACACAAACAGTTGAATCAAAATATTTTAGAAGGTACATATTTTAGGACTTCAGGTCTGCATATAAGACAGCAATGAGATAAATGAAGGTGCAGAGTCTAGTCTTTCAAAAACCACTTTTTCCATTGAACATTTCTTTGTGCATACAAACTTATTTCTTATTGTCTTTTTTATCCTGTACTTCTAGTTCAGGCAATACATTCTGCTGTTCGTGCCAAAATTCCTTGACTGGCTTCTACGCCCTCTATTCTTCAGTATAATTACCACCAAATCCCTGACTCTTGGCTCTATATTTCATCTTTGAAAAGACACTTGGAATTCGGAAGATCTTAAGATTTTTCTTGTTCTTGACTTCCTGACAATAACTTTATTTTGATCAGTTCTGTTATCTCATTCCATTTTAAGCGAACTTCAATAATATATCAAATTTTATTAATAATCTTGCTTCTTTTTTCACTGAAGCAATAGAAGCAATCAGGTCATATCTGTATCTTATCAGCACCAGATAGACTGTAATAACCAAACTTTCCTCTGATAACTGCACTTTATGAATTGTCCCATTCCAGTTCATGCCATCCTCTGACTCTTGCATTGTCTCCCACCTCTTGTTATCTACTTAAGGATGGTGTTCCTACAGATATTTCTCTCACCCGCATCATCCTTTCTGCTCTCAAATTGATCATTATAATCAGTATATAAATCAAATTTTTTTTCTGAGGCTCCAAAATCACTGTGGATGGTGACTGCAGCCATGAAATCAAAAGACATTTGCTCCTTGGATGAAAAGCTATGACCAACATAGCATATTAAAAACCACAGACATCACTTTTCTGAGAAAGGTCAAAGCTGTGGTTTTTCCAGTAGTCATGTATGGATGCGAAAGTTGGACTGTAAAGGAAGATGACCACTGAAGTATTGCTGCTTTTGAACTGTGGTGTTGGAAAAGACTTGTGAGAGTCCCTTGGACTGCAAGGAGATCCAACCAGTCTATCTTAAAGGAAATCAGTTCTGAATATTCATTGGAGGGACTGATGCTGAAGCTGAAACTCCAATACTTTGGCCACTTTGGTCAGATGCAAAGAACTGAATCACTGGAAAAGCCCTGATGCTGGGAAAGATTGAAGGCAGGAGCAGAAGGGGATGACAGAGGATGAGATGGTTGGATGGCATCATTGATTCAATGGACATGAGTTTTAATAAGCTCTGGGAGTTGGTGATGGATGGGGAGGCCTGGCATGTTGTAGTCCATGGAGTCACAAAGAGTCAGACCGACTGAGTGACTTAACTGAGCTGAACTGATATAGATCTGACTTAAAGATAATCATTCCTAAAGTAACCAATTAAAAATATACTAAGAACTAAAATATGTTGTTTCTAAAAATATATACAACAAAACATTTCTTTGATCTTTCAGCTTTTGCCTCCACTATCTATAGAGGACAGAATAATAATCTCCCACAAATTTCCAGCCCAGCGTATGCAGAGATGTACTCTGCATATGAGTTAAATAAGCAGAGTGACAATATACAGCCTTAAGTACTCCTTTTCCTATTGGAACCAGTCTGTTGTTCCATGTCCAGTTTAACTGTTACTTCTTGACCAGCATACAGGTTTCTCTGGAGACAGGTCAGGTGGTCTGGTATTCCCATCTGTTTCAGAATTTTCCACAGTATATTATGATCCCCACAGTCTAAGGCTTTGGCATAGTCAACAAAGCAGTAATAGATGTTTTTCTGGAACTCTCTCGCTTTTTTGATGATCCAGCAAATGTTGGCAATTTGACCTCTGGTTCCTCTAACCAGCTTGAATATCTGGAAGTTCACAGTTCATATATTGTTGAAGGCTGGCTTGGAGAATTTTGAGCATTACTTTACTTGTGTGTGAGATGAATGTAATTGCGGTAATTTGAGCATTCTTTGGCATTGTCTTTCTTTGGGATAGGAATGAAAAATGACCTTTTCCAGTTCTCTAGCCACTGCTGAGTTTTCCAAATTTGCTGACATAATGAGTGCAACTTTCACAGCATCATCTTTTAGGATTTGAAAAAGCTCAACTGGAATTTCACTACCTCCTCTAGCTTTGTTCGTAGTGATACTTCCTAAAGTAACTTGACTTCACATTCCAGGATGTGAAGCACATTTCAGGGCTGGATGAAGCACAAGCTGGAATCAAGATTGCTGGGAGAAATACCAATAACCTCAGATATGCAGATGACACCACCCTTGTGGCAGAAAGTAAAGAACTAAAAAGCCTCTTGATGAGCCTCTTGATGAAACAGGAGAGTGAAAAAGTGCCAACATACAGAAAACTAAGATCCTGGCCACCGGTCCCATAACTTCATGGCAAATAAATGGGGAATTAGTGGAAACAGTGGCTGACTTTATGTTTTTTGGGCTCCAAAATCACTGCAGATGTTGACTGCAGCCATGAAATTAAAAGATGCTTACTCCTTGGAAGGAACGTTATGACCAACCTAGACAGCATATTAAAAAGCAGAGACCTTACTTTGCCAACAAAGGTCCGTTTAGTCAAGGCTATGGTTGTTCCAGTAGTCATATATGGATGTGAGAGTTGGATTATCAAGAAAGCTGAGTGCTGAAGAATTGATGCTTTTGAACTGTGGAGTTGGAGAAGACTCTTGAGAGTCCCTTGGACTGCAAGGAGATCCAGCCAGTCCATACTAAAGGAATCAGTCCTGGGTGTTCATTGGAAGGACTGATGTTGAAGCTGAAACTCCAACCAATATTTTGGCCACCTGATGTGAAGAGGTGACTCATTTGAAAAAAAACCCTATTGGGAAAGACTGAAGACAGGAGAAGGGGACGACAGAAGCTGAGATGGTTAGATGGCATCACCGACTCAATGGATATGAGTTTGGGCAAACTCCAGGAGCTGATGATGGACAGGGAGGCCTGGCGTGCTGTGGTTCATGGGTTCACAAAGAGTTGGACACGACTGAGTGACAGAACTGAACTGAGCAAATGTCTATGTCCTAATCCTTGGAACCTGTGGATATGTTTTCATATATGGAAAAAGGGAATATTACAGAGGTGATTAGATAAAGCATTTTAAGACAGGGAAATATGCCTACATTATCTGGGTGGTACTAGTGTAATCAATGTACATGTGTACTCAGTCATGTCTGACCCTTTGTGACCCCACAGATTGTAGCCTGCCAGGCTTCTCTGTCCATGAGATTCTCTAGGCAAGAATACTGGGGTGGGTTGCCTTTTCCTACTCCAGGGCATCTTTTCTTCCCAAGGATCAAACTCTCTTACATCTCCTGCATTTGCAGGCAGATTCCCACCTGGGAAGCCCACCTGTGTAATCAGCGGAGTCCTTAAAAGATGGACGAGGGAAGGAGAAGGAGCAGATGAAAAGACACAAATGTAGAAACAGAAGCACTCAAGATGGCAAGAGGGACTCTAAGAGAATAATTGAAGGTAGCCTGTAGATGCTGGAAATGGTGAGAAAACACCTTTTCCCCTAGAGCCCCCTCCTGTCAACAGCTTGGTTTTAGTCTCTTCATTTTTGAAACCCTCTTTGGACTTCTGACCTTCAGAACTGTAAGAAGCCCCTGAATTTGTGGTAATTTATTCCAGCAGCCATAAGAAACAAATTCAACCTCCATTCTCTCTGAACTCACTCCGTTCAGGGTTTCCTCTTCACAATCAGAGAGAAAATACTCCTTCCCAGGAATTCAACATCTCTGTGACCAACCTTTCAGCATTCCTTGACATCAAAGTTTCCAGATATTTTTAATATGTTTTGATTGTCAGTTCCAATTCCTTGAAACTCTGTTTGTTCTGTGTAATATCTTGTAATTGTATTTCTAAAATGTGTTCTTTGAGAAAGGATCAGGGTGTTATTTCCGCCAGACACTGGCCTTGAGCCTGATGATATAACAACCCCCCACCATGAAAAATTATTAGCATCAATTCTTAACTTTTCAGGACACAAGGAATTTAGAGTGATCACTGGTGTGTGGTAGGATTTATCAACAGAGGCTCTATTATTATCCTTACTTTAACTCAAAACAAGGGTGATATAGGAAAGTCTTCATTTAAGAGTCATTGACCCCTGAGTTCAACTACTGGGGTCCTGACTCTATGGGGTCTCTGGTTACATTTTGCCTCTTTTACTTGTGCTCTTCAGGAGAGGCTCCAGGCCACCAGGGATCTGAAGGATATTTTGAAGGAAAACACCAGCTCCAGTGTTAGCTTATGTTTGTGGAATGCAGCTATTTTGTCATTTCTGGCATCTGGTTGTTTCCCTAACATTACCATTGCTCCGTTTTGCCTTGAAAACAGCTTTGTTTAAAGTATTATGTCTATCACTTAGAAGGATCTTCCCTGGGAGGATTTTCTCTGTACATCTAGTGTGCCATCTCCTGGAAACAGAAAATTCCTATTTCTTTTAACATGTATACTCTTGGCTGGAGATAACCATCTGCTCAGATTTTCTTCCTGTTGCATTTGTTGATCCTCATCCATTTCCTCTCTGAGCTTCTCTTTTGTCTTTCTTATTATTTGAAGTTGGAGTAAACTAGAACTCAATACTAGGGCATCTATTTTTCTCTGAATACATCCACTCTTTTTCTCTTATGTAGTGCTGAATATTCCTATGGATATTATATTGATAACCCTGAAGTCTCTAGTCCACAGATTGTCACTAAGTTCTTAATTCTAATATACCTATTCAACAAACATACTTGTATAACTTATAGAAATCTCAAAATTAGTATGTACAAAAGAAAATCATAATTCCCCTCCCAAAATGATCTTCACCAATGCTCAAAGTTTACCTTCTCAAGAGTTTTGCCTCCATCCTCTCTTTTGCCCAGGGAAATACATATCATTGACTCTTCTCTTTCCCTTCTGTTACCCATAACTTTTATTATCAAGGTTTCCCATTTGGCCACTCTTCAGCACCTTACACAGCCTCCTCTTCCCCAGTTCAATGACTGTTTTCTCTCACTTGGTTTAATGTAATATCTTGTTTCATTTCCCTGGGCCAACACTGTTGCCCAGAGCTTGACTGCATTACTATCCCATAAGCAAGTTAACATAAATGTTCAATTGAGATTTTTTTTTTTAATTTAAGACTTAAATGTTATTATGGCACTCCCCCACATGCCACAATTTTTCCAAAAGCTTTTATCACAGAGTAGAATCCAGGTATTCAGAAGTCCTAGAGGATGCTTAACTAAACCCATCTTCAATCACTACTCTCTCCTCACTCAGCTCTAGTTATACTTACTTTTTAGCTTTTCTTCAAACATGACAAGTTCTTGCCCTCTGAGAGATTTTTGTTCTTCCTGGGCTTTCTCTCTAGGATGTTCACCTCTTTTATTGGCCATGTCTCATCTACTTACCATCTTCCTGTGCTTCCTTAAATGTCCCTTCTTCTGAGAAGTTTTCCTGGTGGAATTATTTAAAATGGTATCCCTTGCCATCTGCTTCTAACCCACATCCTAGTCCATCATAGTTTATCTATGCATGAAATTGCCTTGCTTGTTTTCAGTTGGAATGTTAACTCCATGAGGACGCAATTTGTCTTGCTTGTCACTCTGTCCCTGGAAGGTAAAACCATACCTTCCATTGTGAGGTTGTTCGACAATTATTTTGAATAAATAAATTAATCAGTAAATAAATAGATAAACAATTAAATGATTCTGGTTCATTACTAGAGACTAGAAACAATGTTTTATGACCAGAAGTAGCTTGTCTCATTAATTGGATCTGAGAGAAGCTTAGTATACTTTACATAATGGACATCAAAAGATTTAACAAAAATAATTTAGACCTGCCTCAAGCAGGATCCCAATTTGTTAGGCAATATGTAGGGAAAATAAATAAAATTATAGCATTTATGGTCTCTCTAGGAAAGTGGTTTGCTCTCCTTAAATCCTGGTGAAACTGTAATGGGAATAATTCCCGTGAAGTCTCTTAAATGTATTACGATAATTACTCAGGGTATCAAAATTGAATCCTCTAAGTGATTTTTTCAACACTGAATGAAGAAAGAAAAGCCTTTGAGAATAGCATCTTATGGTGGAGATCTGCCCAGTGTGTGGGTGAGTTGAGACGGATTATGCAGCACTGAAGATTCCCTTTTTAACTCAGCAGTATCATCCACCCTCAATATGGCACCTCACTCTCTTTTATGTCTCTATGTGTGCGTTTTACTTATCCAGTTTTTCTCTTAATCAGTTTCTCACCCTTTCTCTCAATCTTTTTCTCATTCAGTCTCTTTCTTTCCTCCCTCTCTCATTCCTCCTTTCTGTAATATTATTTAGGTGGTGTTTCACTATCTGTCTCATTCCATATTCCAGTGATTTTAATGACTGGGACAATCTTTTATATGAATTTAATGTTCAGAGACCAGAGCAGCTGCATGCTATAACAGTATTAGAAATGTTCCTCCAGAGAAGTAAATGCGACATTCTTCCAGGGGTTTTGCAAAGGAAAGTCCAGGTAGGAGTTTTGGCTCAGGGTAGAAAAAGGAGACTTCTTTGATAGACCAAAAAGTGAGGTGATGAAACAGAACATATGTGGATGAGGAAGGGAATACCTAATCCAATTAGAGATTAGGTAAGGACATTTTGAACTTAACTTCTGAATCAAGAATAAAAACCTGCTTAAATTTAAAACTAAAAAATGTGTGACAGGTTATCAGCACGTTCTGCTACATTAAAGCACATTTTGGTACTAAAAGAATGGAATTTGCAAGAGAGCAAAAAGATTATATTTAACCTCAAGGAATTAGAGTAATTTGGAGCAGCAAGTATTGATAGATATTTAGATGGACAAGAATTTTATAGCAGATAGCACTTTTATACGAAGGAAGGCATATTCTATTGACTATTAGTCATCAAAATATCATTGTCAACAATATGAATAGTAAAATAATGTAGCTTTAAGATACCATTTGAGTTTGGGGTTTTTTCCCTCCTCACCGTGCTGGCATGCTCCTTCCTTTCAGGGGGTTGGGCTGAATCCATCATGGGGATGGAAGCCAGTCTTCCAGGGCACCTCACCTCCGTGACTTCCAGAGAGAATCTCATAATTAACCCAGTGCCACTATATCCTGAACCAATGCTATAGCATGGTATAATGAAAACTACAGTAAAAGTTGGAAGATAGCTGTTGGACCCTAACTGTGTAACACCGATTTGCATTGTAGGGTTCAATAAGTCATACCTGAAAGGGTTAACAGATTTGTACATTCAGCCTATTTACAAAAACGTTTCAACAGTAACTTCATATAAGTGAAATTGTTTTAATATATATAAAATATTATTTAAACACAGGGTGCTCTGCTGACAGTACTCCTAAACAACCACCATGCCATTAAGAGAAGTTTGTACATTGTTCAAACTCTTTGTGTCCAAACAAATACAAGTTCTTCATCCCTATAAAATCAGTATTATATATTTGCTTTCTGCTATTAGATAATAAGAAATAGTTAACTGAAGTTACTGACAAAAATAAGTTTATTCCTTTTTAAAATTCTCTCTTGTAACACATTGCTGGCTGTTTAATTAGCAGTTTTTAGGTATACTTTTAATAGCAAGGGAAAAAATCTTGAATGGAGTTTGTCACACCCACTGTCTGTCTCATTATATGAAAGAACATGCTCTCAGATTAAGCATGAGAAACACACACTCACTTCTTAAATGTAATGAAAACTAACGTAGATCTGTTCATCTGGAAACCCTGTATCAAGTGAAGAGACCTGCCCACTGGGTGATGGACCATAAAGCCTTTCCCACATCCAGTGCTTCCTGGCCTCCCTCTTGACCAGTGGTGGAAGGGGCAGGGGTCTCCTGACTCAAATGCCTGTGCACTTACTAGGTTGCTTCAGTCATGTCCCCTCTTTGTGACCCCATGAACTGTAGCCCGCCAGGCTCCTCTGTCCATGGAAATCTCCAGGCAAGAATACTGGAGTGGGTTACCATTTCCTCCGCCAGGGGGCATGCATTGGCAGGCCAGTTCTTTAACAATAGTACAGTCTGGGAAGCCCACCTCACAGATATATCTAGAAGAAAAGAAAGGTCTAAACAAGGTTTCAGAGACCCATCAGATTCCCTTTTCTGCTGGGTGCATGCTAAAGATTTCTATAAGACCTAAAGCAAGATTTTCTCTCAGTCATTTCCTACTTATTTCCAGTCATTTCCTACAGTGCACCTTAGGAAACATCACTATGGACACAGCTAGTGGAAGTGATGGAGTTCCAGTTAAGCTATTTCAAATCCTAAAAGATGATGCTGTGAAAGTGCTGCACTCAATATGCCAGCAAATTTGGAAACCTCAGCAGTGGCCACAGAACTGGAAAAGGTCAGTTTTCATTCCAATCCCAAAGAAAGGCAATGCCAAAGAGCCTATAAAGTACTGCACAATCGCACTCATCTCACACACAAGTAAAGTAATGCTCAAAATTCTTCAATCCAGGCTTTAACAGTACGTGAATGGTGAACCTCCAGATGTTCAAGCTGGTTTTAAGAAAAGGCAGAGGAACCAGAGATCAAATTGCCAACATCCACTGGATCATTGAAAAGACAAGCGAGTTCCAGATAAACATCTACTTCTGCATTATTGACTATGCCAAAGCCTTTGACTGTGTGAATCACAATTAACTGTGGAAAATTCTTCAAGAGATGGGAATACCAGACCACCTGACCCGCCTCTTGAGAAACCTGTATGCAGGTCAGGAAGCAACAGTTAGAACTGGACATGAAAGAAGAGACTGGTTCCAAACAGGAAAAGGACTATGTCAAAGCTGCATATTGTCACCCTGCTTATTTAACTTATATGGAGAGTACATCATGAGTAATGATGAGTTGGATGAAGCACAAGCTGGAATCAAGATTGCCATGAGAAACATCATAACCTCAGATATGCAGATGGAACCACTCTTATGGCAGAAAGTGAAGAAGAACTAAAGAGCCTATTGATGAAAGTGAAAGAGGAGAGTAAAAAGTTGACTCAAAACTCAACATTCAGAAAACTAAGATCATAGCATCTGGTCCTATCACTTCATGGCAAATAGACAGAGAAACAGTAGAAACAGTAGCTGACTTTAATGGGGGGGGCGTGGCTCCCAAATCACTGCAGATGGTGACTGCAGCCATGAAATTAAAAGACACTTGCTGCTTGGAAGAAAAGTTATGACCAACCTAGACAGCATATTAAAAAACAGAGACCTTACTTTGCCAACAAAGGTCCATCTAGTCAAGGCTATGGTTTTCCAGTAGTCATGTATGGATGTGAGAGTTGGACCATAAAGATAGCTGAGTGCCGAAGAATTGATGCTTTTGAACTGTGGTGTTGGAGAAGACTCTTGAGAATCCCTTGGACTGCAAGGAGATCCAACCCGTCCATCCTAAAGAAAATCAATCCTGAATATTCATTGGAAGGACTTATGCTGAAGCTGAAACTTCAATACTTTGGCCACCTGATGCAAAGAACTGACTCATTTGAAAAGACCCTGATGCTGGGAAAGATTGAAGGCAGGAGGAGAAGGGAATGACAGAGGATGAGATGTTTGGATGGCATCACTGACTCAGTGGACATGAGTTTGAGTAAGCTCCAGGAGTTGATGATGAACAGGGAGGCCTGATGTACTGCAAGCCATAGGGTTGCAAAGAGTCAGACATGACTGAGCAATTGAGCTGAACTGATCTGAACTGAACTTTAAAGTCTACATTGGGAAGAACATTGTACAGGAAAAGCATGAAAAAGGAGCTGAAAGAAGAAGGTGATTTATTTACAATAGAGAGGTAGTAGACAGTTGTATACAATGAAGAAAACAATGTTAAAAACCAAAGAATCTGAATAATAATTATTGCAGTGGAAATTTATGTACAGATGAAAATCATAAACAGTGAACAACCATGACTTAACTGAAAACAAGAGTTATGGAATGACAGTAGAGATGATAAGCTGACAGCAGTTACAAATAATCAAAAATCTTGAAAAGAAAAACTAGTCACAAGAATATAATCCAGGAATAATCTTAGTAGACCTTAGATGATTATGTCAACTGACTCTGACTTTGAACTGCTTTCTTGCGCTTTTGGGGGAGAAAAATGGCTAGGAAATATACTTGGAAAACCAAGTAAACAAACCAATAAACAAATGAAATGAGGCTCTGGACTCAGGGAAAACCTATCTTCAAAACCTAACTGCTACTTACTGTTTATTTCATCTTAAGTAGTAAAATTACTGCTTAAATCTACAGTAAAATTACTGCTTAGCTTGTGACATGACTCTCATGGTTATTTTCAGTGTTAAATCAAAGACTTACACAAAATATCAAAATACCGAGGGTGTTCCTAAACTCGGGGAATATTAAAACTAAATCACACGTGACCTGTTGTCTCTCCTAAAATGCATTCTTTAAATTTTATTAATTTTGGATTTCTTAATTCCTATTCAGAGCCTGGATCACAGAAAATATTTACTAATGAATTTTGATATTAATGAAAAAATTTAGAAATATTCTTATGCATACTGAGTATAAACTTGGTTCCAGTGATATATTAGTATTTAACTTTTAAATTTATAATGACAAAAAAGGTATTCATACTCCATATTTTCAAAGATAGTTTCAGAATTGTTGAAATACCTTAACTTTTGTTGGTGCAAAGGGTAACAATGTATTGTTTAAAAATCTAGGTATTGAAACAAAGATTAACAAGTGTGTTTTATTTGAAGATGGTAACTTTTCCTTAGTTGATAAATTTTTGCTGATTTACTTAAGTTTCTAAGCAGCATACCCTTTAGAAAAGATAATTGCAATAATGTCAAACACAGTAATAATTGCTGTGCATCTCATAATAACTTTTCTATTCTTTTTTAGATATCATAAAGCTTTATCTTTACCCTAGCAATGATCTCTCTTCATCCCTTGACATATCTAACAAGGCTGATCATTCTTTATCTTTCAGGCAACTATGGGAAACATACATATATATACATAGACACACACACACATGCATTCACTGAGAGAGAGAGATTTAAAAGGAATTAAAAATTCAAAGTTTATTTTTGTGTGATTTTCTGTTGTCAGTAAAATTGACACACGCTGAAAGCAATGACTTGGAGTCCCACACTAAGATACACACGTCTGAAATGCTGCCAGGATTATTTCAAACAACTGCTTTTGGCAATGAGCTAAATTTAATGTTGTTTGTCTCAAGACTACTACCTGTACCATTTTAAGTGACAATATTCACCTGGAGTAGCGTCTAACTTATGTTAAAATCTCCCTTTGAAAATGCATAAGTATAGACCAAAATGCCAATTCATTTTAAAGTGCACTCATGTTTCAGGAGTATCTAATAACTAGGTATCTAATAACTACTTTTGTCATGCCAAAAGTGAAGGTGTATTTTTATAGAATTCTTTGTTGCTTGAAAAATAATCACAGCAAAAGCAAAACTGAAGTCTTTTAAATTATAAAATTGTCGCTTTTTATTAAATAAACAAACATTTGTCTATTTTCTAGAACAGGGGTCTGCAAATTATGGCCCACAGTTCAAAGTTGGCCTGTGGTCTCTGCCTTTATTGTACCTTTGATTAAGAATAGTTTTCATATATTTAAGAGTTGTAAAATAAAGTCAAAGAAGAATGTGTGACAGGATTATATATGGCCTCCAAAACCTAAAATATTTACTGTGTCACCCTGTAGAGTAAAAAAATTGTAGACTCTTATTCTAGAGTAATTCTCTAAGTCATACTTCTACTTAGAGTATGTTTTAACAAAATATTTCAAAAGAACAGAAAGGAAATTTTCTGCCTTTTTCCTGTGACATTTCAGTGATTCTATATAACCATAATAGATGCAATTTCTTCCCATTAACACATTGATCTGTCAAATTACCATGATTTATAAAATTAGAGGCTTTTAACTTAATATTTTTGTAGCTATTTTCTCACTTTGGACCTAATTTTCTAGGCACACTTTGTTGTAAGTGTGCAAAATGAATGTTGACTCTATGTCTGTGCTGGTACTAATGTATACATTTTAAAAGGCTGAATTTAAGCCTTAATTCTTCCATGGGGACTCTAAATAGACACACCAGCCTTCTGGTAGATCTGGGGAAATGCTGCAGTTTTATTTATGTCTTCAGGTGACAAGCTATGATGGATGGCCTGACAAGGTCTCATAGTATAGCTTTGCTCTGCCTGGGAAATGATCATGGCGTGGGCCTGCCAGTTTAGTTATCAACAGCTAACAGCCTTAAGGAAGCAGTTTAAAAATCATTTGTTTGCACTTCTAACAAGTAGGTTTTATTGTATATTTTATTCAACTAAGCATAATTTTTCACAGGTTGTTAAAAGCCCTTTTGTCACCAAGAAAGATCTCTTTTCCTGGTATAAATAATCCTAATAAGTATCTTGAAAATTGTATCACTCCATCTTTTAAAAATCAAAGCAAACATTTCACTAAGCTAAAGTAATTAGCATGGCACTGTTTTTTTTTTTTGCTATTCTGCCATCAAATCCGTCTTAAATAAAATTTTTTTCCCTTTATCACAGAAATTGCTCATTTAAAGATGAATTATTATTCTCCCTCTTATCACAAGGTGAAGGCTGTCATCCTGCACTGTTGTCAGGGAATGCATATTTCCAAGAGGAAGGTATCTAATTTTAGCCGTCATAGCTATAAACGATGTTACTGTTAGTTGTCAGGGAAGTGATCATTAAAGAGTCTATTTTCTCTTTGATGCAAGCAATTCAGATCAACTTTTCAAGGCACTTAGAATTGCCATAAATATTCTTCCAATTTTCACCTCATTCTTGTTGTTCTCTTATCAACGTCATTTGTCATGAATGTAATACAGACAATAAAAACATTTTTCATGTTTACTTTTTCCAGATATATTATTGCTTAAGTCAATTACTCTTTAAACCTATGTGTAACAACTTATTATCTATATTGATAAATCTACAAACGAAATCTTATTTTCCATTTTTGTGCTATTAAACTTAATGTATTTTAGCAAGACTTTCCTAACACAAAAGCATCTAGACTTCAATGTACTTAAGTCTTACTGAAGGTAAACTTTTGCTTCATTTCTGTTAGGGATATAAAGAAAAAATAGAAAACCTTTGGGAAAAATTTGGTGCTTCCCATAATGATATTTCAATATCCTACATTTTGGTTTAATATGGTAATCAAATGATTTTAGTTTTTACTTTTGTCTTTAGGAATTCCAGTTATTGGGTTAAATTTGTAAATCATATCTACGCTGCTCATAAAATATGAATTTATAATAAAATTTTATATAAACACCCTATATAAAGCAAGAAGAAAGCCCAACTGAAAGGAGATTGCATGGAGACAGAAAAAAATATCTGAAAAATTTGTACATAATCTTCAGAATTTAGCAATCAAAACTAACACTAACTTTAGGATCAACATGAGCAGCTGTATCTTTTGCTCTTTAATGGAGTCTGCTAGTAATACATTTCTGAAGAATGAACTCTTTGCTCACTGGGTTTCAAATGACATTTAGCTGTTCTGGAGGTTCCCAGTGCTACCAGCTCCACGCACTTGGGGGCTTATTTCCCTGGGTGATGGGTTCCACAGGAGATGGTTTGGGTCTGAAAATGACCATCGCCTTTCTAGAGACCCGCTTGGTAAGGGCAGAACCGCAGAGTCGAGAAGGCGAAACGGACTCATTTGATTGTGCCTCCCAGGGCTTCCTGACATACCCTGGCCTCTGTGCCTTAGTGGCAAAAAACATCCTTTGACATGCACGGGAGAGTTGCCCTGCTACATTTCACTGCACAGGCGCACATGGAGACTGAGCTTGTAATGCTTCACGTTTTCTGCATCTGCATCTTCCTTACTGTCTACCCATTCACATTGCAATCTATTTGCCACGAAGAGTCTCTACATATTTTACATAGATAGTCTCTACATATTTCTACATAGATTTCTCTATTAGCTCAAGCTTTAAAACTCAATACCAGTTTCTGACCCATCCGAGTCTATTGAAAAGAACAAAAGTATCCAAAAAAGCTTTTTTTTAATAATGGAAAATTATATTATTAGCTAGATGATAAAATGTTCTTTATCATGCATAAACTACTAGAACACATCCAGAACTAGAGACAGCCCTTCTATAGGACAGTAGTACATGGATGGTAGCAAAATTTCATAGCAAAAAGTTAACAGAAGATACTATGAAGCTACAAATGTGCTTCAGCTTTGTCTAGACAGTATCAGAGGCAAGAAAGGCTAGTGGGTCCTTAGACAGCTCACTTGAAGACAAGCAAACACAATGTGGGATTTCATAACAGAAAATAGACCCACCATTCTTGGGAAAAAAGTGAAAGTCACTCAGTAATTTCCAACTCTTTGTGACCCTCATGGACTGTAGCCTGCCAGGCTTCTCTATCCATGAGATTTCCCAGTCAAGAATACTGGAGTAGGTTACCATTTCCTCCTCCAGGGGAATCTTCCCAACCCAGGGATTGAATCCAAGTCTCTTGTGTCTCCTGCATTGACAGGCAGATTCTTTAACAATGTGCCACCTGAGAAGCCCAAATGAAAAGAATACAGATGAGAAAAATCTAGTGTTCCTTTATCAAAACACTATACATGAAGTTTATTAGATAGAACATGCTCATAATACTTAGTGTGCCATAGAAAGAGCAGGAGTCAAAGAATGATGAGGCCGCAAAGGAGACAGTAAATAATTCTCTGATAACTAAAGAGAAGCTAAAGAGAATTAGAAAGAAGAGCAGGTGATCCAAGCAAGTAAAATGAAAATGCTTTCCCTTGCACGACAATTGTCTGAGGCTCAGCATCAGGGGTTTATCAAACAGAGGGAACATCTAACTGAGAATAATACCTCAGAAGGTTTCACAGAAGGTTAGAAACATACCCATTTGAGGGTTTGCAGCATAAACATCAGATAGGAGTCCTAAGGAAACCCTGACTAAGGACTTCTCACATATAATTCAATCAGAAACTAGGTTATGGTAAGTGAGGGATATGGCAGTTTAGGGGAGAAAACTTGTTTCATTTTTAATTTATACTTCTAATTAAACAATATTTGAAGCATTTTTGTTCAGTTGATACTCTTTCTGTTTATCTTTTTCTGAATAATAAAATACCCCCAAATACAGTGGGTTATGTTATATTTTTATCACTCCATTTCTGTAAGTCAGAAATCCAGACAGAGTTCAACTCTTCTAGTTTGGAATCTTTCAGGTAGCTACATTAAGCTGATGGTGTATCTTTAAATGTAATAAGCTAGGGCAGCTAGCCAGCCAGGCATCTCTTTCTCTTCATGTTGTCTCAAATTACCTTGTGATACTTCTCCGCATGTGTTTCTGTGTGAGCCTACGTGGGCTTCCTCAGAGCTCTGTGGCCTCAGAAGCGTTGGCCTCTTCACACAGAGGCTATAGGCTTCAGAAAAGCCAGAAGCCCTTCCGATCAGCAGAAGTGGAGTTACTATGTATAATGTGGTATCAGAAATCACATAGTATCACTTTCACTCCATTTTACTGGTTACAGTCAAACCAGAAGTTTTCAATAGTGGTGGAATGTTTAGGTTACATTATAGAAGGGCTTGTGAGATGAATTTTTCAAATGTAACCAAATATGTTGTGGTTATATTCTGAAAATCTATCACACAGGTAAACGAAAATCAAACCTACCAGGAAGTGCTCCATGTATATCGCTGTTATGTATATTAGTGACTCCTATAAACTTAAGTGTTATTGTATACATTTCTAGATGCAAAATCTAAGTGATCACAGAGTCTTTGTTGCTGTTCAGTCACTCAGTGGTATCTGACTCTTTGCGACCCCATGGACTGCAGCACGTCAGGCTTCCCTGTCCTTCACCAACTCTTGGACCTTGTTTAAACTCATGTCTATTGAGTCAGTGATGCCATCCTACCATCTCGTCTTCTGTCATCCCCTTCTCCTCCTACTTCTATAAAGGTAATCATAGAGTTTACCTTTCCTTTCAAAGGTTGGTTCAAATTCATCTGCTTAATGTTAGATACCCATGTACTAGTGTAAAAACAGGCTAAAAAAGTGAATATCTGATCTTTACCTTTCAATGCTTCAGGAGAACTTAGAACTCCCTCACGTCTCCAGGACTCACAGCATAATATGGGTATTTTACTAAAAATTCTGGGGTTAAAGGGGAACCTTAGGGCAGAAAAAATTTTTAATTCTACAAACAAACTTATTCTTGTGATAAATGCATGGAACAAGAAGAGGGACATAAATCTGGTAGTGGTTTATAAAAATTCAACTATGTCATATCTATGAGGTAGATATGAGCAATATGTAGGATTAGTATAACACAATCTATTCAAAACATTGATATGCAGTGTTTTAATTTTCCAAATGATTTTTTTAAAAAGCTGACAATATAGAAAATTTATGTCCTAATATAACCATAATTTGTGAATGTATCCAAATTGTTGATATAAAATCAAGTTTAAATTAAAACCTACTAATGTTCCTTTTTTATAACTTATAAGTACACACACACATATATATGTATCTATGAAAATGTAGATTATTTTAATATGCTATTAATATTATTAAACTACTGTTTAAAATAGAGAGTCTCATTAGGATGTATGGAAGGCAAATATGCAAAACATTTTTATCTGCTTCAGCACATATATTAATACTAACAGATCATTCATTTTGTTTCTAGATTGTTCTGTTATGAATACTGTTTCAGGTACTTCTGCTATTAATTTAAAAATTATTCAATTAGTAAATATACTTCTAACCACATTGGGCATATAACTGTTAAGGAAAAAAAAAAGCTGAAAAATAACACTGCTTCCTGAACTGAGGATTTTTGCATTTAAATTCTAACAAAACATTTACAAAAAATTATTGCCATCTTAAGAATATCCTTTTGTTAGCTCATCCTTAAGTGGTCCTAAGCTACTATTTGGTGGTTGGATCTTTGAAGTGTTTTCATAAGTCTTGAGATTAACGATGAATGCTGTAGCACGAGTTTGTAAATGTAACACTGTATTTCTCATTTTCTGTGAAAAATCATTTTCCACTACACTTTCAAAGTCTATTTTTAAGATTCCCATTGTACACATCCACAGAGCTAATCACTTATAATAATGACTGCTCTGAACACTTAACCAACTGACATATTGATGCATCTTAACAAAATAAGAGGGCAAAGTTCCTTGACCTAGAATTATTTAATGATTAACACAAACATGTATATGCACATACATATCCCCAGTGAGTTGGGTAAACTCTAATAAGGGTAAGAACCATAGTTGTTTTGTTTATCTCTACATGTAAATCCTTTTCACATTCCCTAGAACAAAGAGAGCACTCCAAAATTATTTCTTGAATTAATGACTAGATAAATTAATGACTAGATAGATTAAAGATCAATTAAGTGATGAGACTATAGAGCCGGAGACATGATTGCTCTATTAAGACTTCCAGTTTATGAAGTTCTATGTTCTTCTTATATAGTTGCATCAAAGCTTTGAAGCTAAAATTTCAGTTATGTGGTTCAAAACCAAAACCTGGCCATCAGTGCTGAAGTGAGTATGACTTGGAGAGGGAAAGTAAACAAAGCATGTTACTTCTTGGTTAAAGATTCTGGTGTCTCTATTCCTCACCCTCATCCATCTAGGAGTTACCCATCCCACAAGCGCTTCTCCTATTTCCAGTCTGCTCTGCCCTCATGTTCCACAATTCAGTAAATGGCAGCTCGTTCTTAATGATATCCTTCTTTTTTCTTTCTTTCCTGAAGTCTTCAGATGCTGTCTTTCAGTGACAACTTTTCCAGCAGGTAAGGAGCAGTGGCTGCGCTTTGCTGGAGCAGCCGTGAAGAGATACCCCACGTTCAAGGTAAGAGAAACCTATGTAAGACGGTAGCGCTGAGAGAGGGCATCAGAGGGCAGACAGACTGAAACCATAATCACAGAAAACTAGCCAATCTGATCACATGGACCACAGCTTGTCTAACTCAATGAAACTAGGCTATGCCGTGGGGGGCCACCCAAGATGGACGGGTCATGGTGGAGAGGTCTGACAGAATGCTGTCCACTGGAGAAGGGAATGGCAAACCACTTCAGGATTCTTGAGAACCCCATGAACAATGTGAAAAGGAAAAAAGATAGGACACTGAAAGATGAACTCCCCAGATCGGTAGGTGCCCAATATGCTACTGGAAATCAGTGGAGAAATAACTCCAGAAAGAATGAAAGGATGGAGCCAAAGCAAAAACAAATCATTTGAAAAGACCCTGATGTTGGGAAAGATTGAAGGCAGGAGGAGAAGGGGATGACAGAGAATGAGATGGTTAGATGGCATCGCAGACTCAATGGACGTGAGTTTGGGTGGACTCCAGGAGCTGGTGATGGACAGGGAGGCCTGGCCTGCTGCAGTTCATGGGAGTGCAAAGAGTTAGACAAGACTGAGCGACTGAACTGAACTGTATGTTGAATATTTGTATTTGGCTTGATATCTCTTTCCTATAGATTGCTTTTTCTCTTAGCCCTGGCAAACATTGTATTTCACTTACTTGCTTTTTTATTTCATTACCCAATAATTTAAACTCCAGAAGTAGGTATTTTTGTCTGTTTTCCTGAATGAATTCTGATATCTAAACAGTGTGGACTGCCCAGAAACACTTGGTGAACACGTGACTGTTGTAGCGCACCAACACCCCTCCAACTTCCCTGCTTCTTTCGTGTCTTCCTTTCGTGAGTCTATAGCTCGATAGATCTATAGACTTCTCACTTCCTTAAAATGGACAAGAAGTTCTTTATGAACACAAGCCATAGCTCTGTTTCTCTATCGCTCTTATTTCCACAGAACGTGAGACAGCTGGAGGCTAAACTAATAGTGGCTAATAGTTATTAAGCAATTGATAGGTGGTAGGAAGCTGTGTAGGTGCATCCCTTGCATTATCTTAAAATGTCCTCACATGAACCCTATGAGGTAACTGTTTGAGTGATCCCTGTTTTAAAGTGAAGAGACCAAGTCTGAAAGTGGGTTTGTAACTTGAACAAAGTCATATATCCTTTTGTTTAAGTCTAAGGAGTACAACTGCAGAGCTTATATTCTGAATCTCATTGCCGATCAGCACTCAGCTCTCTGCTCCCACGTGCTGTGCTGTAGTTATTAGACAAATGCTCTTTTGTTCTGTCTTTCAGGCTTCTGTTCTCTCTTCTTCTTATGGGTTACTATGGTTTCCTTGGCTGCCTCTTGCTTCCATTGGTTAAACCTGAAATTCTATTTGAGCTTGGAGTAGATGTAGGGAGAAAAAAAAATGTTTTACTTGATTTGATTCTACCGTTCTGCCTAATTTGGACAATAGAATCTTGTATTGTGACCTACCCAAACTCATGCATTTGACTTCACAGTTTGACATGGGACCATAGCCAGCAGTAAAGTATTCATCTGTTAAGTTAATATTTCAGGTATACATTTTCTTTCAGAATTTGTGGGTAAGAGTGATTGAGAAGGGGCAGAAAGTTTAAGACATTTTGGTTTCTATGTACTTATTTGATTTGTTCTCCTTTTTCTGAAATCTGTCCAAAAGCTGATAAATAATTATCCCTTAAAAATAATAAAACAAATAGAAAAACTACTATTTTAATAATCTTAAATTTAACATACATAGAACCTATAAGAATCCATAAAAGAATAGTAGCATTTTCCACTTGATCAAACATTATAAGGATTATTATAGTACCAATGGTTTCTATTCAGAACTGGAGAATATATAAATATAACCATGCAACCAGAAATTTAGAATTGACTATGTATCCCTAACTTCACTTTTTATTAATCAAACAAATGACACATAGGACAGATCATTAAGTGGTATAAGGTAAGATGTTTTAAGGGTATGACTACCTTATGTTTTGCAGAATATATTTGAAAGATCAAGAGACATACTCATCTGTATGATAGTAATCATAATGTCAGTCCTAGTGGTTGTAATAATAAAAGTGGATAGGACTTACATAGAGTTGAATATATGCTAGGTACTCCTTTCACAGTGAAAAGTCCATTTTACCCTCTAAGCAATTTGTGAGATAGGTCCCATTACTATCTTCCTTTGTCAGATATATCAAGATATCGAGAACTTAAACTTCCCAAAGTCACATAGCTAGTAAAAGGGAAAGTCCAGCTTTAAAATGAGATATTCAGTTCCAGAGCCTGTGGTCTTTATTGTTAAATAGTACTACTTTTGCACAAGAAAGGAGGGCTTATCTAGAACTAAGGAAATAGGTGTGGTGAAAATTTAGTAATATTAGAAACCTTTATACAATTGTAGGTAAAGAAACTGAATTTTCTGGAAGTTATTCTTTAAAGATGCCATGCAAGGAATTACTTTGTACCTTCTTCACTACCTTGTGTGGTTCACATGAGTGTAGAACAAAGTTTATGTGAATAAATGTGGTTTAAGAATACATAGCTGAAAAAATCCATCCTTTCTAGCTACATACAGAAAGCATATCCTTTATTTCTCTGTAAATAATAACTAAAATATCAAAATTTTGCAGAACTTTATAATAGTCATATGCAATCCATGTATTTTTGTTGTTGTCTTTCAAGAAATTATATGCCCATCTCTCTAGAGTGGACTTACTATCAACCTTTTATTAAATCTAATATGAATGTATATCATCTACCAAATATCAGTGAATAAATACATAAAAGAGTGTTTAACATGGACTCCTTTTTCATATAGAAAAAGTGCTGCAAGAAAGCCAACAAAAATGAACAGTGATTTCTGTATTATTTACTGGAGATGGAATGATGAACAATAAAGTCCATTGGCATAATGGAAAATATACTTAATAGTAGTTATCCAATTTGTAGGATGCCAAGTAGGTAAACCAGATCAGCAGCATCCCTTATATTGAAAGAGATAACCTATTCAAATACACAGCAAAATACATGGGCGTGACAAACAACTGCTGCACCTCCCTCCAGAATGGTTGCTTCTCATTTTTGAGGTGATATTCACACAACCATAAAGCTCTCTAGGGACACTGCTTTCTGGTTTTAAGACAATATCTATCTACTCATCGATCTACCAGACTGTCATTATTTTTTAGCCTTAGTTCTTTAGTTTGGGTGGTAAGTTCCTACTTTTTTTCAGCCTTTTTAACTTTTTTTTTTAATTTTTATTTTTATTAGTTTTGCCAAACAATGACATGATATCACCATGGGTTTACATATGCTCCCCCTCCAGAACCCCCCTCCCTCCCCTTTTTAACTTTTGATTCTCCACAGCTTCTTGTTTGAGATTCAGGGATGCGTCATAGGAGAGAAAATCCTGGGTCTCTTGTAACTTCTCACTCCCAAATCAGTTCTTCTCCCTTTTTTTTCAGATTTATATTTCATGATTTTCTGTCATTTCGGCTCAGTTTTAGACCCTCTAGTAACTTATTAGAATCATTCCCTCTTTTGTGTTTCTTCCAATCTGTCTAGTAACTCTTTACTGATTCTGATACTTTATAATGTTGAGAATTTTTTTCATAAGGACTTTCATGTTCATTAAGCATAGCAAAAAATCTTGGACCTAGGGAAAGTGAGGGTGGGATGAACTGAGAAAGTGGCACTGCCAAATATATACACTAGATAGTCAGCAGGGAAGTAGCTGTATAACACAGGGGGCCCAGTCTGGCACTCTGTGATACCCTAGAGTGGTAGAATTGGGCAGAGAAGGGAGGGTGAAGAGGAGGGGAGAGCTATATATACGTAATTATGACGGATTTGCATGTTGTACAGCAGAAACCAACACAATATTGTAAAGCAATTTTCTACCAATTAAAAAAATATCTTGCACTTAGTGCCATACCCAACTTCCTTCTGTCTGGATGGTCAAAATAGCTCACTACTATCAGGTCATAGAAGCAAATCCGTAAGCACAGGTATATTTTGACCAGGGTTCAGATACTAATGGACAAACTATTCTCTGGACTCTACTCAGTAACTATCTAAGTTAACAAAATCAAGCATCTCGTGGTGTGGCCTTTCTCATTCACAGAAGGTTAAATAATCACTCTCTTTATAGTACATAGGGACATTCCTTTTGGTTCCCAGAACTTTTTATTTCATTGGTTATTAACAAGCATAAGAAAAAAAAAAACTAAACTAAATACAGACCGTATATTTCAGACAGGATATTCATATGTAAACAGTTACAACAAATCATTAAGAAGAAATGATAGGCACACTCAATTTTAAATTGGATAATAAATAAGTAAATAAAATGAATTTATAAAATAAAAATCTAACTTGCTAAGAAACAGTTGAAAAAATATTTAACATCTTGTGTAGTCATTAGCATGTAAAATTAAACAAATGTGATACCATTTCCACTTACAAAACTAGTGTAAAATTAATTGATAACACACAGTGATACAGAGCATATGGTGAAATGAATGTTTTCAAACATTACTGTGGATAATCTTTTTGGAGGCAAACTGTAACTAATTATCAAAATATTCTAAATTCTCATATGTCAACCTGGTAAAGGAATCTTGAGAAATCATCATAGATTCATGGGTAAAGATTTATTTATTTTTAATCTAAATATTTATATTTGTATATTTGTGATAGTAACCTACCAGAGGACACTGACTAAATAAATGTTGATAATACATACCAGATGATACTATGATTTTAAATAAATTATCTTGCAGAAAACATTTAATGATATGACAAAAAAAAATCAATTTAAGCAAATCAAATTGGTTATAAAAGTTTTTCCAGATTAAAAAAAAATCAAGAAAATACACAATGGGATATGAAAAGTGTTTATTTCTAAATCACACTGGTGAAAGTGAAAGTCAATCAGTCGTGGTGTCTGACTCCTTGCGACCCCATGGACTGTGTAGCCTGCCAGGCCTTTCTGTCCAGGAAATTCTCTAGGCCAGAATACTGGAGTGCATAGCCTTTCCTTTCTCCAGAGGATCTTCCCAACTCCAAGGATTGAACCCAGGTCTCCTGTATTACAGGCGGATTCTTTACCATCTGAGCCACCAGCAAGGCCTATTATTGGTAGCTTTAATTTTTCAAGATGATAGCAATTTACATAATAATCATGTTATGTTTCTGCCACATAATCAGAAAATGTTTCAATGTGTAAATAACACAACCTGTTATCAGAAATAAAAATTATACTATAAATAGCTTTATTATGAAAGTGGATAAAATAACCTTTTGTCTTGAAGAAAAAAATGATCTTGGGCTCCAAAATCACTGCAGATGGGACCCCACAGCCATGAAATTAAAAGATGTTTGCTTCTTGGAAGAAAAGATATAACAAACCTAGACAGCAGAGATATTATTTTGCTGGCAAAGGTCTGTCTAGTCAAAGCTATGGTTTATTTAGCAGTCATGTGTGGAAGTGAGAGTTGAACTGTAAAGAAAGATGAGTGTCAAAGAACTGATGCTTTTGAACTGTGGTGCTGGAGAAGACTCTTGAGAGTCCCTTGGACTGCAAGGAGATCAAACCAGTTCATCCTAAAGGAAATCAACCCTGAATATTCACTGGAAGAGCTGAAGCCAAAGCTGAAGCTCCAGTACTTTGGCCACCTGATACGAAAAGTCAGCTCATTAGAAAAGACTCTGATGGTGGGAAAAATTGAAGGTAGGAGGAGAAGGGGACAAGAAAGGACAAGATGGTTGGATGGCATCACCAGCTCAATGGACTTGAATTTTAGCAAGCTCCAGGAGATGGTGAAGGACAGGGAATCCTGGGGTGCTGCAGTCCATAAAAGAGTTGGACACGACTGAGTGACTAAACAGCAACAAAAAAAAGAAATCATTTTTAACATCCATTGTCTTTTTTCTTAATATTTAAGTATTTTCACTGGTATTATTATTATATCTGATCCCAACACATAGAAATATGCTGACTAACAATATATAAACTACCCAGTGGAATACTTTTTACGTGGAACTATAAAATGCCTTTATTTTTAATATATCATGATGTTCAATGTCCTGAACACCTGCAATTTTTATATCCTATTAATAAACCTGTTACCCTACACAAACATTATTAAACATGGGAGAAAAAAATGCCATATTAGTTAGGAAAATTATATAGTCAGTATTTTTCAATATGTAGAATTTATTAAATCATGCTTTAATTTATATTTACTTATTCACATTTTCATATTAAAAAGAAAACAAGTCATTGCTATCATTAAAGATAATATTTCTAAAATTTAGTCCATTTTAATAAAAATTGATAATCTAAATGCCACATATTATTGTATCTGTACATCAATCTAGAGTATAACTAAAGTATTAAGGACTATTTGAAGTATCATTTTAAATATTTATATAGTGACATAAATGAAACAAAAGCATTCATTGGCAAAACTTTTCCATTTATACTTATAACTTTTTATAACAGTATTAAAGTTCACATAAAAAATGATTTCAGAAATCAATTAGTAGAATTCAATAATTTGAAACTCACATATAATTCATTATTATATATGATTAAAAGCACACACTAAGCATATTTTTTAAAATATATTTATTTTTATCAGATAAATTTCCTTTCAGTGGAATGTCAAATTTCTGAGTTTTTTGGTAAATAAATTTTTATCAAAGAAAAAAGAACTGAAACATAATTTCCAAAGCATCTCTACTATTTTGTATAACTAACAGCAATGTTAGTTTAAACAGCAATGTTTAAAATTTAAAGTTGCTTTCATAGTCTCATTTGCCATCATTAGTTTTTTGTATTTTTTTCCCCCAGAAAATTTTATTAGAGGGGAAATGAGTCAGGAATGAAATTGTTTACTGACAATTTCAGTAAAATTGCATTCAGATAAATGCTATGATTCCAGTACTTACTATGTCTCCTTTAATGAAAAGATTGATTCCAAATTTTGGCAGAAAATAAGGCTGGCAAAAGCAGTAACAGTTCTTTGGACTTGGTGTGGAACGCCACCAGATTCACGGCTCCCTCCATCTATTTTGCCAGGCCAATTACATGCTTAGAGAGAAACTACTGCTTACACAGAAGAGAGCATTCATTTGGAACACATAGAAATCTGAGGGTCATGATCTAAACACATATTTGTTAATTAATTCACTCGTAATGAATTTTTATTTAATACCAAGTGTTAAGCTCTGAACTCCATTATAAGAACAAAGAACTTATTGATATTTAAGGAATCCTGGTGAATTAATTCAAGGTTGGCAAACTATGCCCTTTTGACCAAATCTACCCAGAGCCTGTTTTAATAAAGTGTATTGGCTCATTTATTTATGTATTGTCTATGGCCCCTTTTGTGTTGTGATGGTAATGTTGAATAATCAGAACAGGGAATGTATGGCCTGAAAGGGTAAAACATGTTTATTATCTTGCTCTTTACAGTTATTCTGTAACTTACTGTTTGCTGATTGGATGAATACAGCTGTCTTTTTAATTTAAATTTATTTTAAATAAATTTAAAATATATAAATTTAATTTAAATTTATTTATTTTTAATTATTTTAAATTTATTTTTAATTGCGATTGCTTTACAATATTGTGTTGATTTCTGACATATATCAACATGAATCAGCCACAGGAATAGGTATGTCCCCTCCCTCTGGAACCTCCCTCCCACCTCACACCCCATCCTGTCCCTCTATGCTGTCACAGAACACTGGATTTGAACTCCCTGTGTCATACAGCAAATTTCCATTGGCTATATAATTTTACATATGGTAATACTGTGTTTCATTGCAACTCTCTCAGTTTGTTCTACCCTCTCTTTCCCCACTGTGTCTACAGTCTGTTGTCTATGCCTGTGTCTCCATTGCTGCCCTGTAGCTAGGTTCATCAGTACTGTCTTCCTAGATTCAATATATATGCGTTAATGTACAATATTTGTCTTTCTCTCTCTGACTTATTTCACTTTGTAATAGGCTCTAGGTTCATTCACCTCACTAGAACTGACTCAAATGCTTTCCTTTTTATGACTGAGTAATATTCCATTCTATACATGTACCACAGCTTCTTTATTCATTCATCTGTTGATGGACAGGTGGTATGCTTCCATGTTCTTTGTTGGTCAGCTGCTAAGTCATGCCCGACTCTTTGTGACTCCATGGACTACAGCATGCCAGGCTTCCCTGTCCTTTACCATATCCTGGAGTTTGCTCAAACTCATGTCCATTGAGTTGGTAATGCCATCCAACCATCTCACCCTCTGTAATCCCTTTTTCTCCTGTCTTCAATCTTTCCCAGCATAAGGGCCTTTCCAATGAGTCGGCCCTTTGCATCAAGGTGGCCAAGGTATTGGTGCTTCAGCATCAGCATCAGTCCTTCCAGAATGTTTTCCTTTAGGATTGACTGGTTTGATCTTGCTGTCTAAGTGACTCTCAAGAATCTTCTCTAGCACCACAGTTCAAAAGCATCCATTCTTTGGCGCCCAACCTTCTTTATGGTCCAACTCTCACATTCATACTGGACTACTGGAAAAACAATAGCTTTGACTATATGGACTTTTGTCAACAAAATGATGTCTCTGCTTTTTAATATGCTGTCTAGGTTTATCAAAGTTTTTTTCTTTTTCCAAGAAATATGCATCTTTCAATTTCATGGCTGCAGTCACCCAACTGCAGTGATTTTGTGAATTGTGACTACACTGTATGTCTCATATTGTCTTTTTAATACATTAATAAGAAAAATCACCGATTCAATGTACATGAACTTGGGCAAACACTAGGAGATAGTGAAGGACAGGGATGCCTCACATGCTACAGTCCATGGGGTTGTTAGGTAGTTAGAATAGGAAAAAGGAGTCCAGAATGGTGGTGGGTAAAAGACAAGGAAGGGGAAAGCCCATGAAAATAGAACAAAGGAAGGACCGAGGACCAGAGTGAGGACCTCAGGTACAATAAACAGCACTGCTGGCTAGCCAATTTACTTAGGGCAGGCCCAGGGGGAGGAGGAAAAACATAAAAAGGGGAGCCAAAGGGCCGGGGCTCACTCTCTCTCCTTCTCTTCGTGTCTTTTGGTCCTCATACCCTCATGCCTCAAGGATGTATTTTCGTTTATTTTCTAAATAAAACTAAGCTGCAACACAGATCTGTAACACTAATCCATCTGAGAGCTGTAACACTGGTTCGTTGCTTCAAATTTTTGTTGTGATGAGACAGAACCAAGGAAATTACACACTCCCCTGATGGTCGTGGAGAGTTGGACATGACTTGGTGATTGAACAACAAGAAAAATAGAATTGTTATACTATGAGTTTATATTTAGGAATTATGATAACAATGAATAAGGTTTAGAAAATTGTATTTCTTATTCAGCTTTGGTGGGCATCATATTCATTGAATTCTATACAAATGCTTTCTTAGAGCACAATTCCAGAATACAATATGAATAGTGCCCTTAGATTTAATACAGCTCAGCAGCCTTGGAGGAAATAAACTGGTGTACATCTGTCTTGATGTACCAATGTAGCTAATTCTTAAGATAAGAGTTGTTTCACTGAATCTCATCTCATCTAGGTGGCCTACTTTAAAAATCTAGGAGAGAACTGATATGGTCAGAGATTATATGGAAAAATAATAACAAAGAAATGAAAATTATAAAGTTTTACAAAAGGCCTTAAGAATCCTGTTTAGAAAATGGTCTCCTAAACTAAAAAAAATAAATAAATAAAAATAAAAGATATATTGGCTGTAAGTTTATAAGGATATGCAGATCAATAGCTAAAAAAATCAGTTTTAGAAGATAACCATTTATCATCTTGAGAAGGCATATTCAGAAAAAATTCATATAAATATTTGGAAAAATTGTGTTAAAAGATCTTTTCTCTTAAAATTCCTGCTAGACATGCTCATCCTTTTGTCAAAAAGAGCAATATTAAGTATAATTATGAGACCAAAATTTAATCTCTACAAGTAGATATACATGTTTAATTACATTATATATATATATATATATATATTACATGAAGTAATCAAGAACAATGTGTATTTTTTAGGCCCATTTCATTTAATAGAACTAAAAATAATCATACCTGATTCTGTAAAGTTTCTCAAAAACCAACTGAATTCATAGTTTTACTCTAATAAAAATGTTTACCTTCTTTTTTATTTTTTGCTAAATCTAAAAGCTGCCTTTTTTTTTTTTCCCCTTTAGATCAAGCCAGTTTCTTGCTGAGTGGTATTGGTGTGTTTCCCTTCTTTATTTTTATTTTTTGCAATATTCAAAGTATTCTTTGTGAACCAGGCTAAGTCTAAATTTCATCAGAAAAGCACTTGATTGTCTTTAATAAGTGATAAGTACAATTACAATCAAAGAACTCAGGTATCATTTGAAGAATATAATGGTTTAATTTTCAGAATATTTAACTCTGATTGTTGGAAGATGACCAAGCACCTTTATAATTTGTATCCAAATCTAAAATCACTCTTTATAATGAAGTGTGTCATCATTAGCAATGATGGGCAGCTCCAGGGTTTTATGCTACTGTTTAAGCAATCGTTAATTTCTGTTGCTGATAATTAAAAGGAGATGGTGATGCTAATGAACAGCTTTCAGGTAGGCATGCTTCACTCTGAATGGATAAATGCAGAATACCACACTGATGAGATCCCCCTCATATTCCAAGGTTTTTGTAAACAATTCTTCAAATTAAAGGGGTTGGTTTAGATAATCTTCCTTCTCAAACTGCTCTATTTTCATTAAATTATTTTTCTTTGAATAGGATCATCATAATAGCATTCATTGAGAATCTTTATATGATAAATAACTAATAATTACTGAGTACTCCTGTGTGTTAGGCCCTATTGAAGCACTAAGGAGTTATCAACTCCTTTAAACTTCACAAGAACCAAAGAGAGAAAGTGTTATTCTAATTACATTATACAGATGAAGAAGCAGACAAAAAAAGTTAAATAACTTACCCTTAACTCTTAGGCTATCCTGCCTCTTAAACTGAAAATAGCATCTTCAGTATTATAATTAAGTCAATTACAGTTAGAAATGACTAGCAATTTTAGGCAATTGGGGAAAGTGTAAATGATGATGGTTTTCTTCTCTGTTCCTCTAGTCTAATTCTTCTACACTCCAGGTACAGCGTCATGTTTATCTAAATAGCTGAAATATAAGACCTCAAGACAAAGATCATGAGGAAATGATAAGAAACCAAAAGAAATCATACTTTAAATTGTGAACAACTGGAGCACTGTTTAATCATAACATTGGGGGGTTAATATGTGGTGCTGGAAATATTCCAACCAAGTTATTTTGCAATTAGCAAACTGTATCCTCTTATTCTTATAGATAGGCTTCCCCAGTGACCCAGAAGTAAAGAACCTGCCTGCAATGCAGGCCATGCAGCAGAAGCCACGGGTTCGATCCCTGGGTCAGGAAGATCTCATGGAGAAGGAAATAGCAACCCACTCTAGTATTCTTTGCCTGGGAAATCCCATGGACAGAGGAGCCAGGTGGACTACAGTCACAAAGTGTCAGACACGATTTAGTGACTAAACAACAACAACAATTTTTATAGATAAATATTAATTACAATTAAGCCAAGTTGAGGGGCCAGGACTTCATAGATTTGCCATGTAAATACTGCCAAATAATTTTCAAACTCTGCATCAGAGATTCTCTAATATTTCATGTTATGAATTTTTTTAGAATATAATTATATTTCTATAAAAATATATATGCATATTTAGGGATCGGACTCAGGTCTCTTGCATTGGTGGATTCTTTACCAGCTGAGCAACCAGGGAAGTCCATTTAGAAGCACATATTTATATAATTTCCAGAGATGACATATATTTGTCTGAAGATCATCCATGTCTTCTTGAACCAGAAAATGAGAGTTCCTGCCCAAAATTTTGAACATTGTATCTTATCTTCCTTTATTCATCCCATTCACTTGTGATAGCATTTATCTACATGTTATTCTCTTCAATTCAAATACTAAGAAAAATACAGTAATTTGGCACTATTAATTAATGGCATAATAAAGTAAAATAAGAAATCAAGTTGATCAAAGACTTGTGGGAGGCAAAAATTTCCCAAAGCAGACTGTTGATACCTAAGCCAGCAACCCTAAGATTCCTCTAATCAGTTCGGTGAGCTATTAATAGTTAACATCTTCTTTGAAGACTTGATAAATGGGTAAGTCAAGGCATCAGCAATGAATTGCTGGGAAATTTGATCCTTCCAGGATGGGGTAAGCTAATGGATGACAGATTTAATCATAAATACTCAGTTTCCCTGGGGAAAAATTAAAATCAGACTGAACTTTGCAGTTCAATCGATTTTCAAGTTCTCATAGGATAAGGCTGAGCCTAAAACTTACCATAACCCTCAGTCTTGCTTAACTTCTTACCCTTCCTGGCTCAAATGGTAAAGAATCTGCCTGTAATGTAGGAGACCTGGATTCGGTCCCTGGGACAGGAAGATACCCTAAAGAAAGGAATGACTCCTCATTCCAGTATTCTTTCCTAGAGAATTCCATGGACAGAGGAGCCTGGCGTGCTGCAGTCCATGGGGTCACAGAGTCGGACATGACTGAGCAACTTTCACTTACTCTCATAGAGGTTTCTCTCCTGAACAAATTTAGTAAATAATTTCCACGTGATTCAAGAAACCTAACATAAAATAATTTCAATGCTGTTGAACAAATGCTATTACTACTTCTACTAATAGAAACATGAATTAAATTGGCTACTTACTGTCAGAAATTCTTCTAAGCATTTTAGATCAATTAAACTTTCTAAATTTGAACTATTTATTGTAGTAATAAAAATAAAACAGTTGCAATAATGATCACTTATTAAGTTCCTACAATGTAATCAGTTAATCTGCATTTCAGCTGAATTTGGGAGTTATTATTTTTTCCACTTCATAGATCAAGAATTTAAAGCACAATGAGTTTAAGTAACTGTACAAGACTACACAATGATAATGTTCATAAATTAATGAATTGACCATGTTTGGTTTGGTATTGATTGGGGAAAATCAAAAGCTAAATAAAAAGTCATGCAGTTATTTCTATGTATCTTTATTATTGGTAATTTAGAAACTAAAAGCTTAGAGTAAAAAGACATTTTGGAAACCCAACTATGGATTTAAATACAATGAAATTGTCTTATAAGTTATTTCATATTTAAACTTACTGTTTAAAAGTAGATTTCTATTAATATTACCATAAAGATCAGAAAAATTAGATGCTATTTAATAATATGCAGTTATTATACTTAAATAAATTGCTTAAAGAAAAAATTTATTCAGTAAACATTATTAAATAGATAATTGATAATTATAATTGATAGTTAATCAGAGCATTCAGCCTAGTGACTAGCAAGAAGCAGGTACTGGATAAACAACCATGAAGCAAATCTGACTTTGCACACAGAACTTAGAGTGAAAAAAATCCAACTTGATGAAAACTTCCTGTAAAAAATAGTTATTAGAAAAAATAATTTCTAGCTTTTAGAATTAAGTTGGAATATATTAGCGGGACAGTTTATAAAAATAAAATGATAAAAAATAATATAAAATAGTACATTAATTGAATTTACTTTATTTATAAACCAAAGAAAAATATTTATCTCATATAAAAGTCCAAGAAAAAAGTAATAATATAGAATTTATTGAAAACTATCTGTAATTATTTTATCATAAGTGGTAAAATTATTGCTTAATATATATTGAACAGCATGAATATGTTACATATATATAATTAAATAGTTTGTTACACAGTTTAAAATTATCTCATTTCCATTTATGTGTAGATTAAATGCATAAATCTCTATTTAAATGTATTGCATCAGGTAAAAACTTAGGTACATATAGATTTAACTGGCGCCAGTTGTCTAGTTTTATTCTAGTGCTATGGTAAATATTCAACATAGTGTTACTCAATATTTTATACAATAATCACATACATGTTTGCATTTGGCCTCCTAAAATTTAAGAAATGGGAGTAAAAAAGCTGAGGAGAAAACAATTAATTGAAAGTATTATAAAATTAAAGAAGAAATTTAAATTTTTCCCCTACAGAAAAAGAAGCAGAATAAGGGAATATTATAAAATTTCACCAGGATTTTATAACTGTCAGAACTTTAAACCAAAATTATCATCACTGCTCTTTTAAGTGTGGCAGAGACAATGAATTTCTTCAGCAAAATGAAAAGACCAATTTTTACTATTAGATAAGAAGGTCTCTGCAGACAGGAACTATACGAAGTGCTCACCACCACTTTCAATCATAAGGGAAGCTGAAAAAAAGAAAAAAATTGTTAAGAATCCTATCATAAGTACACCTAAAAGCATAAAGAAATAAGGGAGGAAGAATTTCCTAAAGGATAGTAATAGTTTTGTATTTAAAATGAGAGTACAGTCTTCACGCTATTTTTATGAGAGATGAAGAAATTCTAAAATGAAAGGGGATACTCGGCTCTGCAGGACACAAAAGGACCTATCTTCAGAGCATTGACTTGGCGTTCTCTGGAAAGGTGGAGGCCAGTGAAAATAAGTCAGAAGAGGAAATAAAATAGGTGCTGGTAGAATATTATTGAAATAAAAATAACAAATACATTTAAGATGAACATTCAGCTAATTCAAATAAGAGAGAAAAAGTTAAGGGATGAAATAGTTATATAGCAAGTCAAATGCTGACAAAGGAAACATGAGGCAAGTACTTTTTAATGTTCTTAAAACCATATGTTACAAGTAGATAAAAAATGAAGTGTATTATTCTGCTTGAAATTACCTCAGCCATTTTGATTGCCATCATTCTGAGTCTTCAACGCTGAAGTTCTGAAATCGCATGCTCATGACTCAGCATTTTATACTGATTTGGTGTCATTTGAAGTATATATAGCCTATCAAACAGACTTTTCCAAATTTAGCAAAATATCTCTATTCTAAACTAAATGTTTAGAAACTAAATGTGGCTCATATTATCTTTTTTCTTATTCTTCAATAAATAATTGATGCTTAACTTTTCACACTGTTTAATTCTGTAAGGAGCTTGATATAGTATATACCACTTTCTAACAAAAAGAAAATTCTGCATTTTCTTACTACAGTCAAGAAGCAATAATACTAATTTCTATAATACTGCATCCTGATATATTTATATTTTAAATAACGTGTACATTACAGTTTGTGGTGCTTTTCATAAAGACAACTGGAAAGTATATAGCTTTTCATGAATATTTGGAATTTATAATAAAAATTTTAAAAATCACAAATGGTCTACCTGCTAGATATATCCTTATAAAATTTAATAAGGGAGAAATGATCTATTTTTACTTATTTTAACTAAATTTGTGGTAGCAGTTAAACATTTTCAAATACAATGTCAATTATACCTCGATAAAAAGCTTCAAATGTAAATTATGCTGCATTGAGACAAAATATGCCATTTTGTTTCTAAGTGGTCAATAAAAGGCTTTTTTCCATATTATTTGATTCATTTGTTAATGTGCATATTTGTTAATATTTTACAATACAAATGTTTACTATGATAGATGTAATAGTATTAGAACTATTGTTTTAAACCTGAACCATATTTCTTTGGACTAATTTTATTGTAGAACAAATCTCTATATGCTTAAGCAACTACATTTGTTTTACAGACAAAATTATAACTACTAATGCAGATCTTGTGAAATAAAATCTTGAATTATTTGAAATATAAAGTTATGACAGTGCTACCAATGTATCTTTGCTTTCAACTTTTAACCACTTTGTTAACATACGTTTTTAACTTGAGTGAAATAATTTTTTCACATCATGTTCTAAACAAAGTAATAAACCTAATATGCTGTAAAATATACTTTTTCAACTTTCTGTCCTGCATGAAATGTCCCTCACTTAAAATACTACCCTGTTTGTCATTTAGGACTTAGCATTTTACTGTTTGAATAATTTTCTGAGATAGTAGGTACTTAGCATAGTCTTACATAGTTATTTTAATCATTATATGAAGAAGTAAATTTTATTGCATCTTATTATGCCAAATTATAAGACACAAATTATATTGCATTTTAATTTGTTTAAGGTCAACTATTATTCATTAGAGGTGAGAAAATTGTCTTTTCTATGCTACTGGTAGTGTGCACGCAGAAGTATCATGTTTAGAGTCTGATGATCCTGGGATTATTTTTAGTATAATATCAATTACTCCCAACAGTGGAGTACTCTTAACATTTACGTTCTATTTCAATGTTCACCTGGTGAAGAAAACAATACAAGAAGGACCACCGTGGCACGCAAGGTCCTGTCTAATCAGCCCCTCCACATTCTGGTTTTCGTTTGTACCACCTCCCCCTTGTATGCTTCACGCTAGCCGTACTGGTCTTCTTTTAATAACACAAGTTATGTCTCTCTTCTGAATCTTTAGAATTGCACTCTATATTGAATTAATTTCTCTCATTTTTATGAGAGTTGCCTAATTTCATTTTTGCATCTCACATCAGCCGTCACCTCCTCAGATGGATAACGGTTGATCACTCATTGAAAAGAAACTCTTCTTCCTCCGATTATTCTGGTCACTGTCACATCTCCTTCTTTATTCTCTTCTAATATGCAGATATTTAATTTGTGTGTTTCTTTTCCAAGTTAAAAGATAAGTCTCCTAACAAGAGAGTCCTGCCTTGTGTAATTCACAGTTCTACCCCAGCACTTACATCAATATTAAATCAATACATTTTTGTGAGTGTGTATAGTAAGAAGAAAATATCCTCTGAAAGGCAAAAGTTAGAAATGATTGATCTTATTCTAATTTTTCTAAGTACTTCATTTTCATGTTTCTCGGTAAATTCATATGCAGAATGGCATATTTGTACTTAATTTTATTTTTATTATTAATATTACCTATAATTTTATAAGGAAAAAGGAAACTAGAAATTTGGTTGCAATAAATAAGTGGTAAGGCATCAAACTGTAGAAGACACTAGAATAATACTACAATTTTTAAAATACACTTGTGTGGGTATATGTGTATGCTTAGTTGCTCAGTCATATCCAACATTTTGTGACCCTTTGGACTGTAGCCCACCAGACTCCTCTGAGCATGGGATTCTCTAGACAAGAATATTGGAGTGAGTTGGCATTTCCTTCTCCAGGGTATCTTCCCCACCCAGCAATCAAACCTGAGTCTCCTGTGTCTCTTGCACTGCAGGCAGATTCTTTACCTGCTGAGCCATCCAGCCTGTATTTGCAATTAAATCTTTTAAAAAATACAATAGCTAATAATAACACAGTAGCTATCAGTAATTAAAAGATGAGGGCTATAGCAAATATCTTATGCTAAAGAAATATGTATAGACTAGTAAAATAAGGTTATATTTTATTGTGTTAGTTTTTACTTTTCTAAAATCAAGCTATCCTAAGGGATACCCCTACTTAAGCCCTAAATTGTCAATTTTTTTAATTAATCATAGTATCTACAGGGATAGTTGTTCATCTTATATATTTTTTCCTTATTCAGTTTTGAAATACTTTTATGCTAAAGAAAGCCATTAGTAGATATCTCCTAAAACCTTTTTTAAGAGTATGTTTTATGTGATTAGTTTTTATCTATCTCACTAAATTTTTAAACTATAAACTGTAAAATACTTAGAGAATCTAATAGGCCGAGCAAAGTCTATTTCTTATTTGAAGGGAAGAAAAATGTCTTGTTTAGGCTGATCAATGGCAGACTTTAATGAATTAATTGCTTCAAAAGTCCTAGCTAAATTATTTGCAACAAAATTCAGCTCTGCAAATAGCTGTCTTAAATACATCATGACCTCTAGTTTTTAATCTGATAAATTATGTTCCATCCAAAGTTAGTGTCAGCAGCTATTTATTGTCCTGGTTACAAATTGGCTGTTATGCAACTGAATTAATTTTGATCAGAGATATTTTCCATTTGTGCTTTCATGCAAGTGAGTGCTTTTGAAAACCTGCACTTTATTTTAAAGGAAATTGCTGTTTAGTAGTTACACTTTGAGTTTCTGAATGAAATTGAGTTTCTCCAGTAATAAAAAAATTTAAAAATAGAAATGATAACTACTTAAATCATTAACTTTCTTGATTATTTAAATAAGGATGTAAGAGACTGTGTACCCTAGATTCATTCAAGAATTTAATTCTCACATCTAGATTTAGTGTAAATATTATAATAAGCAAAATATTCAGTTACCTTAAGTAATTGGTCTAATACAAGGTTATATATCTCAAGAAAATTTACCTTAAGGTTATTTTTGTGAAACTAATAGAAAAATAATTACTGTGGGATTCAAAGTAAAACCTTGGGCTAGAGCCTAATACTCAGAGTAGTACTATAAGGGAAGTTTGTATCTTTGGGTTTGGATTGAATCCATGCTTTGTTATTTTCCAATGTAGTGACTTTGAATAACTGCCTCACTTGAAGGACTTTCTATTTATTTAGAGCCTCATCTCTGAGGTTGTTAAAGCATTGAGTGATGTATGATGCAAGCTCTGTATGAAAATATGATCCCTTTCTAGTACCACTCTTCTTTATTTTCTCAAAATGAAGTATGAAAAACATGGTCTACAAATAGTCTAAAGCAATGGTATATGTGAATAAAAACATGTGCTTTTTCCTTTTTTTAAGAAAATATTTTGGAAAGATTCTATCATTAAAATCCTTGTAGGATTCTACTAGAAATTGGATCTAATGCCCTAAGTCAATCACTTCTAGCTTTTTGATGCTGCCCTCATCATTTAATTGATACAAACATGCTTTTTAACTACATAACTAGAGAAAATACTTGATGTGCTCATTATTTAAATTAATTGAGTTAATGACCTCTCAGTTCTTTACAAAGTGTGTGCAATGATGAATAATACAGTAATAATTTAACTGGAATAAAGTTCTTAAATTTGAAATGTATTATACATACTAATTTATAATTAAAAACATATATGATTCTCAGGTAGTTAACACTGTTCTAAGAATTTAGTAATAGAAGATTTTCAATGATGTTTTGCCACTGGATTTTATTTTATAGAATTTGAAGCAATTGGTCAATAATAAGACTATGAATTGTTTGTAGCAAATATTCAGTTCAGTTCAGTTCAGTTGCTTGTCGACTCTTTGCAACCCCATGAACCGCAGCACACCAGCCCACCCTGTCCATCACCAACTCCTGGAGTCTACCCAGACCCATGTACTTCGAGTTGGTGATGCCAACCAGCCATCCATCCTCTTTTGTCCCCTTCTCCTCCTGCCCTCAATATTTCCCAGCATCAGGGTCTTTTCCAATGAGTCAGCTCTTCTCATGAGGTGGCCAAAGTATTGAAGTTTCAGCTTCAACATCACTCCTTCCAATGAACACCCAGGACTAATCTCCTTTAGGATGGACTGGTTGGATACTCTTGAAGTCCAAGGCACTCCCAAGAGTCTTCTCCAACACCACAGTTCAAGAGCATCAATTCTTCAGTGCTCAGCCTTTTTCACTGTCCAACTCTCACATCCATACATGACTACTGGAAAAAACATAGCCTTGACTAGATGGACCTTTGTTGGTATAGTAATGTCTCTGCTTTTCAATATGCTATCTAGCTTGGTCATAACTTTCCTTCCAAGGAGTAAGCGTCTTTTGATTTCATGGCTGCAATCATCATCTGCAGTGGTTTAGGAGCTCCAAAAATAAAGTCAGCCACTGTTTCCACTGTTTCCCAATCTATTTACCATGAAGTGATAGGACCAGAAGCCATGATCTTAGTTTTCTTAATGTTGAGCCTTAAGCCAACTTTTTCACTCTCCTCTTTCACTTTCATCAAGAGGCGTTTTAGTTCCTCTTCACTTTCTGCCATAAGGGTAGTATCGTCTTCATATCTGAGGTTATTGATATTTCTCCTGGCAATCTTGATTCCAGCTTGTGCTTCTTTCAGCCCAGTGTCTCTCATGATCTACTCTGCATATAAGTTAAATAAGCAGGTACAGCCTTGATGTACTCCTTTTCCTATTTGGAACCAGTCTGTTGTTCCATGTCCAGTTCTAACTGTTGCTTCCTGACCTGCATATAGGTTTCTTAAGAGACAGGTCAGATGGTCTGGTATTCCCATCTCTTTCAGAATTTTCCACAGTTAATTGTGCTTCACACAGTCAAAGGCTTTGGCATAGTTAATAAAGCAGAAATAGATGTTTTTCTGGAACTCTTATGCTTTTTCGATAATCCAGCAGATGTTGTCAATTTGATCTCTGGTTCCTCTTCCTTTTCTAAAACAAGCTTGAACATCTGGAAATTCACGGTTCATGTATTGCTGAAGCCTGGCTAGGAGAATTTTGAGCATCACTTTACTAGTGTGTGAGATGAGTGCAATTGTGCAGTAGTTTGAGCATTCTCTGGCATTGCCTTTCTTTGGGATAGAAAACTAAACTTTTCCAGTCCTGTGGCCACTGCTGAGTTTTCCAAATTTGCTGGCATATTGAGTGCAGCACTTTCACAGCATCAACTTTTAGGATTTGAAATAGCTCAACTGGAATTCCATCACCTCCACTAGCTTTGTTCATAGTGATGCTTTCTAAAGCCCACTTAACTTCACATTCCAGGATGTCTGGATCTAGGCGAGTGATCACACCATCATGATTATCTGAGTCGTGAATATCCTTTTTGTACAGTTCTTCTGTGTATTCTTGCCACCTCTTCTTAATATCTTCTGCTTCTGTTAGGTCCATACCATTTCTGTCCTTTATTGAGCCCATCTTTGCATGAAATGTTCCCTTGGTATCTCTAATTTTTTAGTCTTTCCCATTTTGGTGTAGCAAATATTAGGTGAATAGAAATACTTATTCTACAATATCCTGTTTTTGATGTAAAAATTCACAGCATAATTTATAGAACACAAGGTTGAAGAAAAACTGAATAAAATTTGTTTGTCAAATACAATGAAAACATAGTTTAAGATACCCCTAATACTTCAAGTAATGAAATAATGACTTTAAAATTCATGGGTTTTTTATAATGAATTTGGTATTAGAACAGGTAAAATGATTTTATTTCAATATAAGAGTAAAGATAAACCTAGAAAATAATTATGTACTGAGTATGTTATAATAGAAATCACTCCCAAGATATTGAAGGGTACCCAAAAATTGTGAATTCTGGCCAAATTTATAAGAAAAGAGCATATAATTGTTTTAATGACAATTTACTATTTTTTTTTTTTGGTAAAAGAACATTTTCTCTTCTTTTAATTTGTAATTCCCTAATCTAGCACATCTGAATCTCCACAATGACTTAAAGGATCATTGTTTTTATTTTTGAATTTCAAAAATACACAAACATGGACACACAAACCAACATCAACTTAATCTTTTGTAGGACACACATATTTAAAGTGTTTTTTCTCTTTTTATAATTAAGTTTTTCTAATTAAAAAAATTGCATAAGGCAACATTATTATTTTCAACTTTAAAGAAATAAAAATAAGCTAAATAAACAAATCAAATTTGCATAAAATTAATTTATATGTAAAATCAATCCTGCTTTTTATATACATAGAATTTAAAATTTTTTCTACATATATTTATAGTGTTTATTACATATGAATTTGTATCTTTTAAAGAAATTTTTTTGAATTGTGATATATACAAGTCTCCCAAAATGTTAGGAAATTGATTTATTTGATCAAATAATATATGATTCTTGTTGTAAGGATAATTATCTTCTTTATAAAATCAAATATTCTAATCCATTACATATCCCTTTATTAAAAATCTTTATTAAGGTATCTTAACAGTATTTTTTACTTATCTTCATATAAACTTTGTGCATTTTTACTTGTTACAAGTTAAATACATACACATTTAAAGAGGAAGCATGAGAAGCACATCATTTCAAATGAATCAATTTTGAAATTATTTTTAAATATTTTGACATATTAAAGTGACTGAATTTTTGTTTATCTGTTGCTGCTGCTGCTAAGTTGCTTCAGTCGTGTCCAACTCTGTGCAACCCCATAGACGGCAGCCCACCAGGCTCCCCTGTCCGTGGGATTCTCCAGGCAAGAACACTGGAGTGGGTTGCCATTGCCTTCTCTGTGTTTATCTGTCACATGACCTCAAAACTTAAAAATATTGTATATAGTGTATATCAATTTTAATAAATGTCTTCCAGTTAAGTACAACCTTCAGGTTGATTACTTTCTTATTCTCTTTTCCAACAATGATAATATGTTCTGTCAACTATGTTTTTACACTTACACCTATGTTAAAACTACTGGTGAAGAAAGGTCTTTTTTTCATTATTGTAACTATATTTTAATTACTTTAGTTTTTCGCCAGTAAGTGGACTGTTGCTTTTTAATTTGATTATTGATTTGAAACATTTATGTATGTATGCTTGTGACAAGTGGGCACATATGCTAACAATGTAAGAAGCATTATTAGCTGTTTTATAACAAAAATGTGAAGAATGTATTCAATCTGCAGATACAGTGTTGAAACCAAAATTAAGCCTGGCTTCTCACCTTAAAAACTTGGAGTCTCTGTCAGGGTAGAATTGAAGTTGCCAGCAGGACCAGGATATGAAAACTGATAATTTTTCTTCCTTGGATGTTGTAATTCTATGGCTTAAAGGAGTTTGCTTTGTATTTCTGTTTGTCTGGCAGTTTTCCCAGCCACTAAATTCACTTCAGTGGTTTGCTAAAGGACAACAGTGGATTTTCAATACAGAAAATCTCAGTGAGCTATGTTTAGAATTGGTTTCCTGTATTGAAACACTGGACTGCATCCATTTGATATGGATATCAAATCAACTATTTTAGAAATTAGCCATTGAAAAGCATGTGCAGTTCAACTTGCTGGGCAACATCAGAAAAATAAAATTTCAAACTTACTCCACAAATGAATGTTAGAACATAAAAACACATAGAAGAAACACATCAAATTATTTAACATTCTTTTTTTCATAAGAAACTTTCTTTTTAAATGTAAGAATGAAAATCAGACAATTAAAAATTTAGCAAAATTTTCCTAAAGATTTTCAGAGAACTATATATGTACTATACATCCTTATATATTACATTATATATATATATTTGCACATATATAACTTTAATTGGATGTTTAACAACAGAAGGATATTTCATAGATGCTACATTAATGTGTAGTTACATATATCTGAAAATAATTCTTTTTAGTCCAAGTTCTGACTTTTTATAAGAATAATACAGTTAACATTGCAATATGTATTTGATTTTATTATATAAAATACATCTTTCCATAATTTATATTATATATAATTTTAGGTAACGTATCATATAAAGTACATTTCCCACCACTTTTTCTTGCTAGTTCATATTTTGTACTTCTCAGGCATTTATAAAATAATTCAAATCAATTTTCTAATTGCTATTGGTCACAAATGAAATAATAAATTTAATTCCTACATGACAATTATGTATTATCTAAAATGTGAATGCAAACATAGGTGGTGTGTCCTTCTCCTCACTAATTCATAACACATCAATTTTTGCCCCTGAACTAAGACAGGTCTTTCGGGCTATGCTCTCCAGGAGTCATTATCCAACCATTGAGTGTCATCTGAAATAACATTTATTCGCCATCTTTATTTTGAAGAGACAGAAGAGAGGAAAATACTTTGTTAGTAGGTTGGTTTAGGACACAGTTATATAATTGTGGAGCAAACTGGGTGAGTAGGAAGGGAGAAATCTGGTGAGGCTGGCTAATTATACTTATGCCCTGTCTTACTAATGAATATGCATTTGAAAATATGATTTTCAAAATTTTAATTCTATTTTATGAAAGACCTTTGAATATTTTTACAAATTCTATTTCACATACTCTCAAATTACTCTCCATCATTTTCCCTTTTTCTTTTCTCAGCTTGTGTGTACTAAGCCCTGGACAAATAACCCTATGTTTTATCCCAACAAAATGTACAAAATTGTCAAGTTTTCAGCTGCTTTCTTTCCTCATAGAATCAACTGAAAGTTTTATGTTGAATTTATTTCTCCCGGGATTATCTTCCTGGTATCACCACCAGCTACATGATGTTACCTCATTGCAATAAAAGGGCTTGGGGGGATGGGATTAGTAGGAAAATAGGACTTCCTATTCCCTGTGAAACTTAAAAAAAAAGGAAAATGGAAATAAGAAATTTCGAAGTTTGTGTCTCAAGGAAATGAAGAGAAAAATGAAAATAAGTGAAACAAGAGAAAATGTTGAGCAGAGTGAAGGTGAAAAGCAACTAAAAAGGAAAAAATAAATAAAAAAAACAAACAGAGCAAACAAGTAAGAAACAAGCACCATCATGAATTAGTCAGACATATTAATTATAAATATTTAGTAGTTGGAAATTTAGTTGTCTCCTTAAAGAGACTATGAGCCACTAGTAAACATAGGATAAAGGGTGGTGGCATTGTGCAATGATGACATTTGAGACACATGAAATTTTAGTTAGATATTCTTAAGCCTAAAGGCTTAGAGGAAGAGTTTAAGTTTGAGTCTGAGTACTGGTAGAGAAAAGATGGGCTTCCTTGGTGGCTCAGGTAGTAAAAAGTTGGCTGCAACATGGGAGACCTGAGTTCGATCCCTCACTGTGAAGATCCCTTGGAGGAGGGCGTGGCAACCCACTGAAGTATTCTTGCCTGGAAAATCCCATGTACAGAGGAGACTGGTGGGCTACAGTCCATAGGATTACAAAGAATCAGATAACTGAGCAATTGAGCAGGCACACACTCTAAGGGAATCCACCAGCTCTGTATTACAGAGTCAACAAGTAAATAGTAGAGGGCACTAAGTCAAACATTCAACATAAATACAAATGTCACTAATCCACTTATTATGACTTTTATTTATTACATTGGAACCTAGAAGCAATGATTTAGTCACACTATATGGGTCATCTCAGCATTAGAGTCAAAATCATAATAAATATACTTTTCTGTTTCTTCTGAGTAACCAAAATTCATTCATGCTGATCAGACCACTAAGATATGATATGGAATAAAAATATTTGCTGCATTTATTTTCAAGGAGAAAATATATATAAATTATGCAAAACTCAGTATTAGTATGGGCCTATATATATACCTGGGATTTGGGATGTGTCCCTGAAACTGACCTATTGTGCTTACTAAACACTGAAATCATAAGCTCAAAATCCAAAAATTAAGAGAGAGAGAGAGAGAAAACACAGGATAAAACTTGTGAAAAGACAGGAAGCAAAAGGCAGAGGAGAAAAGGAAAGATCTTCCCATTTTAATGCAGAGTTCCAAAGAATAGCAAGGAGAGATAAGAAAGACTTCCTCAGAGATCAAGGCAAAGAAATAGAATGGGAAACACTAGAGATCTCAAGAAAATTAGAGATACCAAGGCAACATTTCATACAAAGTCAGGCTCAGTAAAGGACAGAGATGGAAAGGCCTAACAGAAGCAGAAGATATTAAGAAGAGGTGGCAAGAATACACAGAAGAATAGTACAAAAAAGATCTTCACAACCCAGATAATCACGATGGTGTGATCACTTGCCTAGAGCCAGACATCCTGGAATTTGAGGTCAAGTGGGCCTTAGGAAGCATCACTATGAACAAAGCTGGTGGAGGTGATGGAATTCCAGATGAGCTATTTCAAATCCTGAAAGATGATGCTGTGAAAGTGCTGCACTCAATATGCCAGCTAATATGGAAAATCAGCAGTGAACACAAGACTGGAAAAGGTCAGTTTTTATTCCAATCCCAAAGAAAGGAAATGCCAAAGAATGTTCAAACTACACACAACTGCACTCATCTCACACGCTAGTAAAGTAATGTTTAAAATTTTTCAAGCCAGGTTTCAGCAATACATGAACCGTGAACTTCCAAATGTTCAAGCTGGTTTTAAGAAAAGACAGAGGAGCCAGAGATCAAATTGCCAATATCCACTGGATCATAGAAAAACCATGAGAGTTCCAGAAAAACATCTATTTCTGCTTTATTGATTATGCCAAAGCCTTTGATTGTGTGGATCACAATAAACTGGAAAATTCTGAAAGAGTTGGGCATACCAGACCACCTAACTTGCCTCTTAAGAAACCTGTATACAGGTCAGGAAGCAACAGTTAGAACTGGACATGGAACAACAGACTGGTTCCAAATAGGAAAAGGAGTATATCAAGGCTGTATATTGTTACCCTTTTTATTTAACTTATATGCAGGGTACATCATGAGAATCGCTGGGCTGGAGGACACACAAGCTGGAATCAAGATTGCTGGGAGAAATATCAATAACCTCAGATATGCAGACAACACCACCCTTATGGCAGAAAGTGAAGAAGAATTAAAGCCTCTTGATGAAAGTGAAAGAGGAGAGTGAAAAAGTTGGCTTAAAGCTCAACATTCAGAAAACTAAGATCATGGCATCCAGCATCATCACTTCATGGCAGATAGATGGGGAGACAGTGGAACAGTGGCTGACTATTTTTCTGGTCTCCAAAATCACTGCAGATGGTGATTGCAGCCATGAAATTAAGACACTTACTCCTTGGAAGCAAAGTCATAACCAACCTAGACAGCATATTAAAAAGCAGAGACATTACTTTGCCAACAAAGATCCATCTAGCCAAAGCTATGGTTCTTCCAGTGGTCATGTATGGATGTGAGAGTTGGGCTATAAAGAAAGCTGAGCACCAAAGAACTGATGCTTTTGAACTGTGGTGTTGGAGAAGACTCTTGAGAGTCCCTTGGACTGCAAGGAGATCCAACCAGTCCATCCTAAAGGAGATCAGTCCTGGGTGTTCATTGGAAGGACTGATGTTGAAGCTGAAACGCCAATCTTTTGGCCACCACATGTGAAGAGTTGACTCATTTGCAAAGACCCTGATGCTGGGAAAGATTGAGGGCAGGAGGAGAAGGGGATGACAGAGGATAAGATGGCTGGATGGCATCATTGACTCGATGGCCATGGACTCCGGGAGTTGGTGATGGACAGGGAAACCTGGCGTGCTGTGGTTCATGGGGTCACAAAGAGTCGGACATGACTGAGTGACTGAACTGAACTGAAAACTTGTGATGGTTAATCTTATGTGTCAACTTGGCTTGGACACAGTACCCAGATATTTGGTCAAATATTATTTTAAATGTTATATGAAGCTATTTTCTGAAAGAGCTTAAGCATTTAGTTTGATGGGCTTTGAGTAAAGCAGATTTCCTTCCATTGTGTGGGCGGGACACATCACACCAGCTGAAGGCCTTAAGAAAAAGACTGGCTTCCCCAGAAAAGAGGGAATTAGTAGTTGAGTTTAGGACTTGAACTGCAAGCGTAGACTCTTCCCTGTGTCCCTAGCCTACTGGCCTGTCTTGCAGAGTTTGAACTCGCCAGTCTCTGCAGTTCCAAGAGCAAACTCCTTAATCTGCCTCACTCTCTTTCAGCACACACACACACACACACACACACACACACACACACACACACACACACACCCTGTTGCTTTGGTTTCTCTGGAGAACCTGACTAAATCAGAGGCCAAGTGTTTTCAGAATGGATTCAGATTTAACAGAAAATAGATAGATAAGTAGTTCTTATTAAGCTTCAGAAGTTGTCTTACAAGAACTAGATTAATCTCTAGACAACCTAACAATGGGAACATGAAGAAAAACTTTTGATCCAGCAACCACTGCTTTGCATAGTAGTCACTACTTTCTTATTAGATTTTGAGGTAAAGTGTATACAGGTACCAATAGTTTGCAGGCAGACCTGAGAAAATTCTTTATTAAACTGCATTATGATATATACAATTAGATACTTTGTCTAGACTCTTCAATGAAAAATGCCTTGCTTTTTCTCAAATTAAATATAACCTATGATTGAGTTAAATAAGAAGGAATTGTATGATGGGAAAAGCAGCAAGAAGCAATTGAATACAAATATAAGTTTTCATGCAGTGGGATTCAATTATCCACATAAGCAATTCTCAAATTCAATCACTTTTAAAATCAACAGAAAGGGACAGGAAAAACTTTCAGCAAGTTTACAATTTAGCAATGATGACATAGGTCCACGATTTAGATGAAAATTTGATGATAGCTTGAGATTTTTATCTTCTTGTTGATAATAGAAAGGAAAATAATTTATGATACTCTATGACAAAAACAAAAGGAACAATAGAAAAACAAAAAATAGGACAGATTTCCTGTATGTTGAAGCAGTAGAAGTAAGAGTAAGCAGAAACTCTTTCCAAAAGTATTGGTAAAAAAAAATAATAATAATAAGTCCTTCTTACTTTCAGATCAAAATATTGCTAATGTGCAAAAAATGGATAGAAAGTAATTTAATGCATTTTTATTTTGCTTCAATTATAAAGTGTATGAAAACTTTAAAAATACCTTAGGGGACAATTAAGTTTTTATTTTATATTTTCTTCAGACATGCATTCAACCTTTAACATCAATTATGCCTCTACTACACGTGTTGCAACTAGATATCTAACACTATTCTTGTCTGAAATTTTATATTTATCTAAATGTATATTCAACACATGCTTAGATTTAATTCTTATTTTTTGTTCAGTCAGTTGTTTCCAACTCTTTGCATCCCCATGGACTGCAGCATGCCAGGCTTCTCTGTCCTTCCTCTCTCCTGGAGTTTGCTCAAACTCATGTTCCTCGAGTTGGTGGCCATCCAACCATCTCATCCTCTGTCACCCCTTCTCCAGCTCGCAATCTTTCTCAGCATCAGGGTCTATTCCAGGAAGCGGGCTCTTTACATCAGGTGGCCAGAGATTTGGATGTTCATCTTCAGCATCAGTCCTTCCAATGAATATTCAGGGTTGATTTTCTTAGAATTTATATTTAAAATTTAGAAATAGTAGGTTTTAATTATGCTTTACTTTTGTAAAAAAAAGTAGCAATGACTGTTGAAATAACTCTTAGCAAGTACAAATCCATCATCACAAATGCTTGTATATTTGTAGATTAATGCAAACTCTTTGATTTAAGAATAAATTTGTTTTTTATTTAGTGTAGAAAAATAGTCTCACCTTCAAAGGTCAGAAAAATAGTCTCGCCTTCAAAGGTCAGAGAATTTCCTATTTCTAATAATTCCATCTATCGATAGTCTTAAGACAGATGATTTGTACTACTGGAGATATAAATGTGTGTTTTAAGAGGTTGGTGTAGAAGTAACTCAGTTTTTGCATTGTTGAAATTTGCCACTTGATATCGGAATACATTCTTAAATAAATATGGTTATGTTATACATCATTTTAATGCACATTTCTCACTTTATGTTTATTTTCTAGACATTACTTGCTATTATATTTAGTTTAGAATATGGAAATGACATTAGACAAAAAGCAAATTTGAGCAATTTTCTTGAGTTCAGAATGGGGTGTAAAGCAGCAGAGACAACTCGCTATAATGATTTAAAATTCATTGTTTGAAACCACAATTACGTTTGACCAACCTAATATTATCTACAGGGCATCACTTTCCAAACTACTTCTCTATGTGGTCCTTTCTAAAAGGGATCAGAGAACATATCTGCAATTGAAGTATCAGCACTGTTTTATTTTCTCTCATAGTTGCCCTTACCCTCTTTTTCCATTTGGCAAAAGAAGAACATGTATTTTATTTTGGCCAATTGCTGACTAGGGTGCCAAACAAAGCGATGCTCCTGGTGTCTATGTAGACTCCTTAATCAAGGCATGAAATTATCCACTATAAGAGTTTTTGCCTTCCCCTATATGATATACATTTTGGTTTAGGAAGCATTTAAGCATAGGAAGCAATTGTTTGATCCCTGCTGTGATATTCAGGATTTATATATTTTGTAGGAAGAAGGCAGATTTATGATAACTACTTTTCAATGATCTTGCTGTATTTGTCTCTCTATTGTTGCCAGATAATGCATTTTTCTGAGAGTGAATCTTACAGGAGTAAAAAAAAACAAAAAATTTACATAAAATCATGAGGAGAGTAGTATTTTATTTGTTCCCTGTGACAATCATACCAAGAAACTGTGCCTTATCTAGCTATTATCACAAATTAAAGTTAAGATGAGAATTGCTTAATCTAGGAAACTTTCTTCATATCTTTATTTAAAAAAAAATGAATTCAGTCTCCTTTTCTTACAGATAGCTAATCTGATTTGACTGATTCAAGTGACAATAGTTTGACTTTCCCAAGTTAATTGTGTGATAGACATTTATACATATTAAATGAGAAAATATACCAATATAGAGTTCTGATAAAAATACAGCATATAACTTGGAACATCAAAGAGTTTTATCAAAAATATATCATTGAAATATGTATTTTGAAATTAGAATGTTTAAGTATTCACAGTCCTTTCAGAGTACAAATTGCCCATATATAAAAGAGTAAAATAGAAAGTTATAAGATGACTATATAAAAGGTGAAAAGCAAAGTTATAGGCCTTTAATAAATCACAGAAAGAAATTTTTCTAGAAATGAATAATTTTGAAGATCAAATGATTTTAATGAAAATGAAAGTGTCAGTTGCTCAGTCATGTCTGACTCTTTGTGACTCATGGACTGTAGCCTGCCAAGCTCATCTGTCCATGGGCTTTCCCAGGAAAGATACTGGAGTGGGTTATCATTCTCTTCTCCAGGGGATCTTCCCAACCCAGGGATTGAACTTGGGTCTCTGCATCGTAGGCAGATTTTTTACCATCTGAACCACCAGGGAAGCCTGATTTTAGTAAGTTTACATTCACAAAGGGAAAAAAAAAAAAACTATTCAGTTTTCCAGTGACAGATAATAATGATGATTTAGTTATGATATTGTATATATCCATAGTATGAGTTGCCCAAGAGATCACCTCTAATATTTATAATTTTTATTAATTTATAGTGTTCAATAGATATAAAGTATTGAAAAATAAGCACAGCATAAGTTTCAAAGTTTCCAATGTTGTTAAAACCCCTAACAAAGAAATTCCAAGGGCAGAAGTATCCTTGTTATTTACAATAAAAGCTAATCACTGTGATTATAAAAAACATCACCCCTGATATAGAATTATACAATTAGGATTATACAGAGTTGTATGATCTATTGATGTTATAAGAAGGGAAAATATGATTTTTTAAAGAAATATCTGCTACTGTATTAGGACTGACATAAAATTGTCAGAGTATATTTACAGATCACAGTATAAGTCACATAAAAATATAATCAGATTTTTACAGTATAGCTATAAAGGCATTGGCTTTGTGTATTCTCATTTCAGCAACCATGAGTATAAATAAGTTTCTTAAAAGTATATGATGAAGCAATTCAAGTTCAATTTAATGAAATAATACCATTTGAATAATTTCATTTTTTATTTTCCCAAAATGCTTACGTTTTCTGCTTCTCCTGTTAATGTGCTGAACAGTATATACAATTAATCTTTATTATTACTGATTTTCAATTAAATTTTTATTTAAAAACAGTTTTATAAAGAAATATTACAAAGACACTATAGGTAGTTCCATATGCCTTATACCCAGTTTATTTGCATCTTACATTAATATGGTACATTTGTTATTTATAAAGAGCCAATATCAATACATTATTATTAACTAAAGTCCATAATTTATTTAAAATTCCTGGTTTGTACCTATAATCCTTTTTCTGCTCCAGCATATTCCATCAGATCTCTACATTATATTTAATTGTCGTATCTCCTCAGGGTCCTCTCCGTGATAGGTTTTTGAGGATCTTAACAGTTTTGAGAAGTATAGGTCAGGCATTCTGTAAACTATTCCAATATTGGTTTTGGTCTAATGTTGCTTTCATGATTATACTGGGTTATGTATTTTCAAAAAGAAGGCCACAGAGGTAAAATGCCGTTTTCATCCAATCGTATCAAGAGAACACACCATGAAGCTGATTTGTCGATGCGGATGCTGACCTTAGCAGACTGGCCAAGACAATGTGGACCTCAATCACATTTTCAAACATAAGAAAACAGGAACAAACTGCATGAATATATCTTAAAGAAACAAAAGAAAAAGGTTAGTTGCTCAGTCGTGTCCAACTCTTTGTGACCCCATGGACCACAGCCCACCAGGCTCCTCAGTCCATTGAATTCCACAGGCAAGAATACTGGAGGGGGGAGCCATTCTGTTCTCCAGGGTTTCTTCCCAACCCAGGGATCAAAGTTGGGTCTCCTGCTTTGCAGGCAGATTCTTTACTGTCTCAGCCACCAAGGACGCCCTGAATATATCTTAAGTACTCACTAAACAAAAACTAAAGATAAAGATTATTTGAAGCCATAATGATGCTTTAAATGATATATCACTCAAGATTAATAAAGTACAATAAAACATTCAAGTAACAAACTAGTACTATAACTTTCCTTAAAAATCTAGATTAGAGACATAATTTGATCATTGCCAAACACGAAAAGGTACATGATTTTTGTTCAAAATTACTTAGATTGTAAATAAATATTACATATATATAAATACTACCTTAGAACATTATCATTAGTCAGTTTCTAAGTTACTTCCATGAAGGTACATTGTTGTACACATGTAAAGGGAGTTTATTTCTAGTTTCAGGTCTATGTGTGATTTAGCTTAGGTACTGCACAAGAGAGGATACAACACAAATTTATAATCACTGCTAAAATATTAAATATTACCAATACTACCTGCAGATGATACTTTTATTCAAACAATGGCAATATATTTACTTATATAATTTTCACTGATGCAATGCCACATGTGTTTTTATATAATACGTGATGCATACTAAATGTTATACACATATGATTTTTATATATGACTTCATTTCTACCTGATGCTTAAATACAGGCAGTGTGATCCTTGACATATTAAATCTTTACACAACCAACTTTAAATGGATTTTTATCCTGAGGCAGATCATACATATGTTAAGAAATTTTCATTAGATAAAACTGTAAAATTGTCCCATTTAAATTTGCTAGAGCAATAATCGTAATCCTTTGGGTTATAATAGAGTGATACTAACCACTAAGGTTGCTTGAGGCAATAAAGAAATCAAAAATCTGTCGGTAGTCAAACCTTGGGTGCCTCCCAGGTAGCCAGACCATACAACTTCAAATACTACAGTGCTGATCACATACCATTTTTTAATGGCCATTGTGCTATAATAAGAAATAGACTATCCTGAGGTTGTGGCTTTGACATATATGGAGATTTTGTCCGAAAACACTGCTTGAACACAGGCAATGAAGAATTTGAAATTTAATGTTAAAAATATCATATATCCAGATACATGAGTTAGTATATTAAAATTAAAAAATGGCCAGATTTTTTAATGTGTTCTGATTGTTAGTTTTCTCATTTTTGAGCCATATTTCTTTTTAAGTCACATAGCAAAATTGAAATATTTTATGTCTTAGGAAGTAACTAATTCAGTTATATTCCAGTAATCCTATTCAAAGAAGTCATTAATTGTACAGAAACTTTTTTTTACCTTGACAAAACATGTCTAACTTCAAGTGAAATCTGTGAAATTATACGTAATTTATATGTAAATTATATGCAATTTATATATTATTATATAATAAAATGTAATTATATGCACAAACATTTGCTCAATAAAGCATAATGATGCATATGGAAATATTAAACAATATTTTAAAAATATGTGTTGCAAAACTTAAATTGGAAACTGCTGTAATATATTCAAAGACCTTAAAAGAACAGGACATATGTTTCATCTATCTTTGACTCTCTAGAGGTTAGTGCATGATCTGACTTATAGCAGAAACTCAAAAATCAGTTGTTAAACAATTGTATGCGTGCTAAGTCATTTCCACCATGTCCGACTCTTTGCGACCCCATGGACTATATCTCACATTGTTTCTCTGTCAATGGGATTCTCCAGGCGAGAATACTGGAATGGGTTGCCATTTCTGCCTCCAGAGGATCTTCCTGACATCTCATGTCCTCTGCTTTGGCAGCCAGTTTCTTTACCACTAGGGCCACCTGGAAACAATTGGGTGATCTATATTATTTATTTATTTTTATTTTTTATTTTTTTAAATTTTCTTTACTTTATTGTGCTGGTTTTGCCAAACATTGACATGAATCCACCATGGGTATACATATGCTCCCCCTCTAGAACCCTCCTCCCTCCTCCCTCCTGATTCCCTCCCCCTGGGTCATCCCAGTGCATCAGCCCCAAGCATCAAACCTGGGCTGGGGATTGATTTCACATATGATAATTAACATGTTTTAATGCCATTCTCTCATATCATCCCACTCTTGCCCTCTTCCACAGAGTCCACAAGACTGTTCTATACATCAGCGTTTCTTTTGCTGTCTTGCATGCAGGGTTCTCGTTACCATCTTTCTAAATTCCATATACATGCGTTAGTATACTATATTTTTGTTTTTCCTTCTGGCTTACTTCACTCTGGATAATAGGCTCCAGTTCCGTCCACCTGAGTAGAACTGATTCAAATGAATTATCAGAGAAATGCAAATCAAAACCACAATGAGGTACCACTCTACACCAGTCAGAATGGCTGCCATCCGAAAGTCTACAAGCAATAAATGCTGGAGAGGATGTGGAGAAAAGGGAACCCTCTTACACTGTTGGTGGGAATGCAAACTAGTACAGCCACTATGGAGAACAATGTGGAGATTCCTTAAAAAACTGCAAATAGACCTGCCATATGACCCAGCAATCCCACTGCTGGGCATACACACCGAGGAAACCAGAATTGAAAGAGACACGTGTACCCCAATGTTCATCGCCGCATTGTTTACAATAGCCAGGACATGGAAACAACCTAGATGCCCATCAACTGACGAATGGATAAGAAAGCTGTGGTACATATACACAATGGAATATTACTCAGCATTAAAAATAAATTCATTTGAATCAGTTCTACTCAGGTGCACCTATATTATTTAGTTTACTAAATAAAATGTTAAATACAAATAGCATATATATGTATATATGTATGTATATGTATGTATTTATATATATGTATATATTTAACAATTTAAGCAGCCTTTCTGAAAAAATTTTTATAATATTTACTAAATATTAAGTACTAATGGTAAAACACTTGTAAGTGTTTCACACTTCAGTTCCCTTAAGTGAGCAAATTAGATATAAATTCTGAATAGATATAAAGAATAGAATTATAGGACAGAACCAAGCCCAGGGGAAAAAACATAATATTGAGGCATTAGTAAGAGAATAATTTGGGGTCATTTCTTGAAGTTTCTAAAATGAAAATGTGATGAGAGGAATAGCAGCAAGTATACATATTCTACTTTCAGATCACATCATAAAATCATCAATCAAGGCAAGAAGAATCACTGAAAAGAACTGCTTCTTTTTAGTATAATATGCAGCTTGCTTGCTGATTTCAAAGAGTTTCTATTTGAAAATATTGCAGTAAAATTGAGATTTTTATGAGTTTTTGTAGGGATATACAAATTTTAATTTGAAAATGACCTAGAAATATTTTTCAATATTTCTATTTTCACTTTGCAAGTAATTCATAACAGCCTACATATTTTTTTAATATTTTCACAACTTTAAGTTAAAATTGACATGCAGTATATGGCCTGCTTAAAATTTACAATTTGATACATTTGAAATATGAGTACATTCATGAAACAATTGTTAGTGAAAGGAGAGTCTGGAGACCCTTCCTTCAGTGGGCCTCGGCTCTTGTAAGGAGGCAAAGAATCTAAGGTTTAACGCATTGCAAGAAAGTGTATTAACAGTTAGGAAAGAGAACAGGTCACAAAGGGTCAGACATGAGTGAACCATGGAGCACAAATACACAAAGAAAGAACAGAGAAAACACTTCAATAGAGAGGTAGACCATGCCACGGAGGCAAATGGCCCTGGAGAGCTGGGGTACAGAGTTTTTTAAGTCAGGGTCTTTGCATAATATAGCAGAGTCATTGACTGACAGCCTTGGTTGACAGCTGCAGGTCATATAAAAAGATGCTCTCCCATGCATATCCTTCCCATAATGTATGTATTAATAGAATATAATGAGCAGTAATGAGCCCAATGGACACCAAAGGTTACTTTAATGCATGATAGTGTGACGTGTGCTCATGTGCTAGAGAAGGGAAAGTCCTAGCCAGTTGGCCAGTGAGGGGTTTTTAAGCCCCGACCAGTTTTGGAGTGCCGGTGGCCATGTTAGGGGCGGGGCTGGTAAATTGCTTAATGGGATTAGTCAGTTGTTGGACCTTTAGCTGAAGAGTCCATCTCTCATTTCTCTCAGTTAATTTCCTGCCTATCACCATAAGAGAGTAAGCAGAGCTGTCATCTCCTTGAAAGTCCTCAGAACTTTCTGAAATTATATTCTCTTTTTGTGTGTATGTATGTGGTTACTTTCAATCCACAGTTGATTGAATCCATAGATACAGAACCTGTGTGTACAGAGAGCCAACTGTATCTCTTGCACTGTCCTTATATCATATATCACTTGAAAATAGATTATGATAACAAATATTCATGATTTCATGATCTGAAGGCTTACAGAATGCCTGGGTTACAGTGATGAAATCTTGCATATGTCACTTTAGAACAAGTGCCCATTAAACACTTAGCTAGAGTGCCAGTTTGGAATGACACCCTGAAGAGCTTGACTGCTGTGCTCCAAGATGCTATTTATAAATTAAAACATAACATGATATATGGTGTTGTTTTACGGTATCTGGCAACAAAAGACAAAACTTATATACTGGAATGGATAATTTATCTTGATTAGCTTGTGTAGCTGGCAGGTGTATATGAGTGTACCTAACTTGAGGAATTTACTGGGATCTCTCTTGCTGCTTCCATGTTTGGTGAAAACATCGGAGTGACAATTTCAGAAACGATAGCCTGACCAAGACAGTAAAACCAAGGACTCTATTCCCTTAGGAATTCAAACTGGATGACCTCAGCATTCATGCATACAACCTAGGGAAGCTGCAATATGCCTGAGTCTGATGCAAATAGAGTTAATTGTGGTAGAGGAAGTTGATGAGACCATCAATTATGATCTCAAGGCAACTGCAGGGTTTGGACAATAGTTGTTCCACTAATCTTCTTATCTTAAGTCTTTTTAGGGTGTAAAAAACCACTATGTTCAATACACTTAATGTGTATATGAGCTGACTTCAGTGATTTTATGTGTCAAGTACTTATATTGTCCCAGTCCACAAATTCTTAGTCCACTACTAATTCTAGCTGCACCGCTCGTGAACAGTCCCTATGAAATCTAGCAGCAAGGCTCTGACACTACCTTAGATTTTCTGCCATTTTCCCTCCCCAAATGATGAAATATGGGACAACCCAGAAATGTGAGGGATTAAAATACTAAGCAGAATATTTATCTAGTGGAGTTTATAAATTAGTAGGTAAATGCCCCAAATCCCTTCCTTTGTAAGGAGAGAATGATGCAGATTTGGGGTGATTTTTTCAGAAGGATAACAGCAAGCTCTAAGTTCAGTTTCTCAAAGCAGTCCAGATCACAGCTCACCCTTTGCTAGTGTTTTGTCTTTTACTATCTCTCTGCTCCAACTCCCCATTTCTTGCTTCTTAGAATCGCCTTTGGAATAAAATAGGTGCACATGCTAAGGCTCTACTTTCATGGGAACTCAAACCAAGACCCCATGCCTTTAAGGTGAACCACATTCTTTTCATAGTATAAGCATTCTATTGAACATTTTAGTTCATCTTTTCCTTCTAGTCCTATTCTGTAATTTGTAATTTCTTAAAAACATACATTAGAATCATTGGATCAAAATATAATTATTTTAAGGTTCTTATCATGAAATGATATACTGCTTTTCAAAACATGTACCAATTTACATAGCCACAAGCAGCATAAGGAGTTACTATTTAATTTAAAAAATCTTCCCGTGCCAATGTTGATAGAGCTAGTATCATTTTGGTCAGACTAAGAAGGAGTTCATATGATAAATGAATAATTTGTTCTGCTTGTATTTCAAATATACTACTTGATTATTCTCAACATTCTTAAAAAGTATAGTTTCTATTCTGATTTAATTATGCACAAATACAGAAAAATTTGGGTAAGATATAGTTTCTATAATGCTGATTATCAAGTATAGACAATAGTACTGCTTTATGCTGAGATACATGATTTATTTATTGATTTATTTGTATTTTGCTAGATAATTAATGAAAAAGAAATTTTCCTTTCCATGAAGCACTTTTTCTAGATAATTTCAAATCTGTAGTCTAGAAAAATTAGATGTCTAAAGTATAATTTAAGAAAGTTAATGTTATTACAATAATAAATATCTTACAGAATGATAAATGTAACTAATAAAGCAATCCCTGTAATACGATCTATTGAAATCTTTTTAGTTGATTGATAGAAATGTGGACTGTCAAATATTTGTTCTCACATACTAGTCATACACACTTTGTTACCACAAAAGAAGATTTATGTTTGATCTGTACTTTAAAATTGCTTTGTTATACCTGGTAGAATTATACTTTTTAAAATAAATAACTTCATGTTCATTTTGCATCTTTATTGTGTTCCTGATTCTATTTGCCTTTACTTTAGATGTGTATATTTCTCTTTCTTCAAACCATAAGTTCCTCAAGTGAGTAATATATTGGGAACATCCCAACCCAGTGTATAATAATGATATCCATTTTGGTCACCTTTTCACACATAGTCAAAATGGTTTGTTTTTAAAATGCTTTATCCACTCCAGTTTGAATAAAATTAAATGTTTTAAAAAAATAGGAAAATGCCTTTATAAAGAGCCCCCAAAATCAAAATTCTTTTTTGATAGTTGAGGTATGATTAGTTTACAATATTATATTAATGTCAGGTATACAACATAGTAGTTTGAAATTTTATGGATATAGTCCATACCAAGTTATTATAAAATATTGGCTATATTCCCTATGCTAAGCATTACATCGTTTAAATTTTTTTTTACTTTATACCTAATTGCTTATACCTTTTGATCCCTTTAAGCTATTTTACCACCCTCACCCCATGCCTTTCCCCACTGACAACCACTAGCTTTTTCTCTGGGCTTCTCTGGTAGCTCAGCTGGTAAAGAATCTACCTGCAATGCAGGAAACCTGAGTTTGATCCCTGGGTTGGGAAGATCCCCTGTAGGAGAGCATGGTGACCCACGCCAGTATTCTTGCCTGGAGAATCCTCATGGACAGAGGAGCCTGGTGGGCTGTAGTCCATGAGGTTGCCAACAGTCCAATGCAACCAAGCACAGCTTTTTCTTTGTATCTGTTCATCTGTTTCATTTTGTTACATCCATCCATTTGTCTTATTTTTTAGATTCCACATATAAATAAAAACACACAGCATGTGTCTTTCTCTCTTTGACTTACTTCATTAAGCATAATACATCTTTTTTATCCATTCGTTTGTTGGTGTACACTTAGGTTGTTTCCTTATCTTGGCTATTGTAGGTGAACGTTGGTGCTATGAAATAGGCATTTTGACTTAGTGTTTTTGTTTTCTTAGTATAAATACCCAGGAGTAGATTGCTAGATTGTATCATAATTCTCTTTTTACTTTGTTGAGGGAACTCCATACTGTTTTTCATAGTGATTTTATTAATTTACATTCCCACCAACAGTGCACAAGCAGTCCCTTTTCTCCACATCGTTAGCAACACTGTCAACACATTATTTTTTAGCTTTCTGCTGATAGCTATTCTAACTAGTGTGAGGTAATATCTCATTGTGGCTTTTGATTTTTATTTCCCTGATCAGAATCTTTTGTGTGCTTGTTGTCTATCTGTATGTCTTTAGAAATATGCTTTTTCAGGTCCTCTTCCCATTTTATAACCAGGTTCATTTTTTTGTATCTAGTTTTATGAGTTATTTACATATTTTGAAAGTAAAACCTCTTATTCAAAATATTTTAAAAAGTGAGTAAATAACCTATTAAATATGACAATGTATGTTCTAATAATATAACTTCCTTTTAATTATTTTTCAAGGTATTCATTAAAACTTTTTAATTAATTAAAATAATACATAGTACTGGTATACATCTGTGACAGAGAAATGGAAAACTATTGGTTTTCATCTTAAGTCAGTAAAATAATCTTAGTTTTTGTTAGAAAAGGTAATTTTCTTTTTTATCCAATTGAGTATGCTGATAACAAATTATTAGTTAATAATAATTAAATATCATTTGTTATTAATCATGATTTAGATGAAGATGTAGTGTTTAAAATCAGTTCATTTCTTTTCTTGAATTCACACCAATATTGTCTAAAAAGAATCTCAGATTAGTGGATCAACTATTGATGAGTATTTTTAACAGGCTTTTTTACTAGAAACATCCTGATTAATCTCAATGAATGAAATTGCCATAGACTAGAATAAATAGAAAAAGAAAGGGCAAAATATCAGAGTAGCTGAGATATTTTCCCTTAAATCTGTAGCATTTTATTTAATTAAAACAACTGAAAAGATATCTGAAATTTTGATGACAGGGGTTTGATAAATAGTTTATCAATAATATGCTGCAGATAAAACCATATAAGCATCTGCTCAGGAAATAGATAACTAAATTGAACATGTGTCTTGGAAATGGTTGAGTTAGTTTAAGCCTTAAAGCAAAAGAAGAAAATCAAAGTCATTTCTGCTACCAAATTACATTATCTGGTCTAGAAATACTGAAATATTGTTTAATATTTTGAAATGAATATTTTGAGGAAAATGTAGCTATTCCATTTCTAGTCAGTATGCAATTGGGTTGAAAATACTGCCTTCCCTCCAGGAAATAAGATTCTTTTTTTCTGTTTTATGCATGCTAATTTGATTAACAATGAGAATTACTAACTTGTGAGTAGATTTTTGAAGCTTAAAATATAGTGACTTTGATAGTTTAAAAAGTCTCTCTTTACCAACCATAGTTGTAAATGTCTAAAAATGAAATCTTAGTGTTATATTATAAGCAAAGCACATAGAATATCTGAAAACATATTTAGATTTACTGTTTTGGTCAAGAAGCAGTGGAGAAGACTGTGACTTTCCAATTTCTACACTGGTAAATGCTGCTGAATTTATTTGGGTGTTATTCCATCAATCCTGTCATGTATGATGAAAATCCTTGTCATAATTAGAGCTATAGCTTTGACTCAACCTCTTCTTGAAAGTTTTTTTTTAATTAATGTGACTAGAATATAATATGAAGTGATTCTCTACCACTCAGAATATTTGTTGGATTTGCAGAGGATTAGTCTTGAATTAATCTTGAATGGCAGAAAGCAAAGAAGAGCTAAAGAGCTCTTAACGAGGGTGAAAGAGAAAAGTGGAAAAGCTGGTTTAAAACTCAGCTTTCAAAAAATCTTAAGATCATGGCATCTGGTCTCATCACTTCATGGCAAGTAGATGGGGAAGAAATGGAAATAGTGACAGACTTATATTCTTTGGTTCTAAAATCACTGCAGACAGTGACCGAAGACTTGAAATTAAAAGACACTTGCTCTTTGGAAGAAAAGCAATGACAAACCTAGACAGTGTATTAAAAAGCAGAGACATCATTTTACCAACCAAGATCCATATAGTCAAAGCTATGGTTTTACCAGTAGTCATGTATGGATGTGAAAGTTGGACCATAAAGAAGGCTGAGCGCTGAAGAACTGATGCTTTCTAATTGTGGTGCTAGAAAAGACCCTTGAGAGTCCCTTGGACTGCAAGGAGATTGAAGGCAAAAGGAGAAGAAAGTGGCAGAGGATGAGATGGTTAGATAGCATCACTGACTCAATGGATATGAACTTGAACAAACTCCAAGTGATAGTGAAGTACAGGGATACCTGGTGTGCTACAGCCAACGGGGTCACATAGAGTCAGACGCAACTTGGCAACAGAAAAACAACAAGCCTTGAAGCCTTTGATATGGGAAATATCACTGTTTCCTTATAAAAATGTAATCATTTTTCAACTTGACAAACAACAATTTGAGTTTATCCGTGGCTTTACTTCCTGAGTAGATATTTGCGGGCACACAAATGAGAATGGTTTTTATTTAAGGCTCTGTGATTAAAAACTTACTTGCTGCTAAGCATATAATTTGTCAATATGTTCATCTGGAAGTGTGATTGAAGACAGTAGAAGGATATGCTTTTGAAGACTTGTCAAATTTGCTGCAGGTGGAAATCAACAGACATCTAGAAACAATACATAAGTTCTGAAAGAAACTTTGGTTAATGCCACTTAAAAAAGAATGTGGACTAACTGCAACTTATTACTAAAGAAGGACTTCCCAGGTGACTCAGTGGTAAAGAATCAGCTTGCCAATGCAGGAGGCACAAAACAGGCCATTTGATTCCTGCGTCAGGAAGATCCCCTGTAGTAAGAAATGGCAAATTCCAGTATGCTTGCCTGGAAAATTCCATGGCCAGAGGAGCCTGGTGGGCTACAGTCTCTGCGGTCTCAAGGAGTCGGACACTACTGAGCACAGATAGACACACACACACACACACACACACACAAACACAGTAAGGAAGAAACACTAGTAGAACTTACCAACACTAGTAGAACTTACCAAAACTGACTTTGATGATTTATGTAAAAAAAAATTGTAAAGTACAAGTTTAATGCAATGAGTTGGGGATAATTCTGTGCCTCTTGATTCAAGAGTTTTTTCTGTGGCCGACACTGCTTGTTTTCTATTTAACACGAATTCTTTGCATTTCTCAGGTTGCTTACTATTAGAGACAGAAATAAACACTCTTCTCCACAGCCAACAAATTGAGTCTCTATATCAGATAAGAGATAGCCACAAAATGTGAGCAGCTATTAAACTCTTACTGTTTCCTCTTCATTTTTCTTAATCCTGGGAACACGTACCTGATGTCTGGTGGTCTTGCAGTCATATTATCATCATGAGTTCTTGTTAAGGATAGTGAAGATGGAAAACAGGGAAAGCATGTGATATCAAGGATATAAATGAAGAAAAAACAAGGCTCAATTTTGCTTAAAATTTTGTTTGTTTGCTTTAGGTCTCTATAACTGGTATTAAGTAACATTAATATAGCTAGATATGGAAACACTGATTCCATTTGACTAAACATACTTTGTGAATCAGTGTTTTGGCCTGGTTGTAACCAGGTGGTGGTAAAAATTGACTAGATGCCAAAAGTTATATAGCAATTGACATTATATATTATCTATACATTCATCTTTCTAATTTAAATGCTATAGAAATAGTTTCATTATTAAAATTCCTTTTGCACTTGAATTAAAGTATATTTTGTGAGTTTTTTACATCTTTTTTTTTTCTGAAGTTGATCCTTCCTTTTTGTACTGTAACATAAGATTGAGCAAGCTATGTTTCTTTGTTGGCTGATTTCAGGTTCCTTCAGAACTCTGACACTGAAATGGAACTTTATAGTTTTCTCTAGTTAAGGGAAGTACGCCAGGTCTTTATTACACTGACATTGACTGGTCTTTGGAGGGGGACCACCCACGGAAGTTAGTTTGGTTTGTATGAGGCTGTTATTAATTGAGTGGAGGTTGACAGTCAGAGGTAGACTGATGGACAGCATTTCTGCTAAGGATGTAAATCCTCTATTTGTTTTTTTTTTTTTTCTTTCTTTCTCTTTTTTATTTTTTTAAATTATGGAAGTATGATAATACATTTACAGGAGACTTGGTAAATACAGAACAAAGTTACATATAGTTCCATTATATATTAAAATAATTTTCAGTAGATAAATTAAGATTTTTAGTTGGAGTTTCAATATCAAGTTCTCAAAAATAACAGAATGAATATATAGAAAAGTAGAAGGATATAGTAGACCTAAAAAGCACTATGTACCAATTCAATATAATTAACATTTATATAATTTTCATCTAATAGCAAGATATGAATTCTATTCAAGTTCCCACATATTATAAACCAGGAGACACTGGAACATACCCGACATAACACAAAATGCATAAATTTCATGGTCTAAAGTTATTGAAATCATATAGAGTCTCTTTTTTTTATCACTAAGGAATTATGTTAGAAACGATATCAAAAATATTTGAAAATAACTCACATATTTTCAAGTATAATGTGACATTTCAGAGCGATCTTTGAGCCATTAAAAGCCTCAAAAAAGTTAAAAGACTGAAAAAAATATAGAGGGTGGTAAATCCTCTATTTCTAAATGGTAATGTGTTTCTGGGCAACACATCACAGAATCACAGAAGTAAAATTATTTTCTTAAAAAATCAATTTCACATGCAACAAAAAGTGATATGTATGTGCACTTTTCTGAAGAGAAATAAATAAAACTGGGATGAATCTTCAATTTTTTTTTTAACTTCTATCTTTTAGGCAAAGTGACTTGAGGCTGGTTAGTAAGATGAAAGGCAGTAGTTTTGCTGATTCCAAATTTCTAGGTAAGAGCAACCAATCAATATTTTTTATCCCTAAACAGGTGATTACTTAAAATAATTATTTCTTTTGATGAATCTCTGTCTAGGAAATAAAAATAAAATCAAAATAAACAGAATGATGACTGAAGAATTCTAAAGCCACGCTACACTGTGTCCTTGAGCAAATCATTCATAATTTTAGGTCCTCCATCCTACTATTCAAACATTGATTCTTTGTCAAAAGTGCTTTGATTAATTTGTGAAAACACCCTAGAACCAAAAAGATGAACACTGAACAAGTGAGAAATACCATTATGTTTTTTATTCTTATCATTAATCGCCTGTTTCTCTCTATTATTTAATCTAAGAAGGAAAGGTAACACTCCATGTCCCTTCTATCACTGTAAAAATAAATAAGCATAACAATCGCTTTCAATTGGAGCAATAGATTGGCTGTGATGTGTGCTATGCTTAGTTGCTCAGTCATTTCTTACTTTTTGTGACCCCATGTAGCCCTTAAGGCTCCTCTGTCATAAGGATTCAGTAGGCAGAAACACTGGAGTGGGTTGTCATGCCCTCCTCAAGGGGATCTTCCCAACCCAGGGATCAAACCCAGGTCCCACATTGCAGGCAGATTCTTTACAAGTTGAGCCACCAGGGAAACCCAATAGATTGATTGGCAATTGCTTTGTTTATTCATTTTTTCAATGTATTTTTTAAATTAAGTAGATTTTCTTTTTTTAGAGCTTTTAAATTTTCTTGGCAAAATAGAGCAGGAAATACAGAGCTCCCACACACCCCTTGCTTCCACACTCACACAGCCTCCCCAACTATCAACCTCATGGACCAAAGTGGTACGTTTTTCACAGTCAATGAATCTACACTGATGTGAGTGATAATATTATTATCACTCAGAATCCATAGTTTACAATACAGTTCACTCTTGGTGTACTATGGGTTTGACAAAGGTTGAATGACATGTACATATCATTCCAGTAACACACACAGTATTCTCATTGCCCTTAAATCCTCTATGCTCTATCTAGTTATCCCTCTCTCATCTTCCCAGCCCCCAGAAACCACTGATTACTTTCCCTGTCTCCACTGTTTTGCCTTTTCTAGAATGTCACATAGTTGGAGCTATATAATATATGGCACTTTTAGATCGATTTATTTCACTTATTAATACATATTTAGGTTTCCTCTATGTCTTTTCATAACTTTATAGCTCGTTTCTTTTTAGCACAAAATAATATTCCATTGTCTGTATTATCCCAGTTTGTTTATCCATTAACCTATTGAAGGATATCTTGTTAACTTCTGTTTTGGAAATTATGAATAAAGCACCTATAAACAACCATGCCCAAGTTCTTGTGTGGTTATACTTTTAACTAGTTTGGATAAACAGTAAAGCATGCAATTCCTAGAACATATGGTAAAAGCCTGTTTCATTTCGTAAGTGATGGAGAAACTTTCTTCAAAAGTGACTATACCATTTTGCATTCCCACCAGCCATAAATAAGTTTCTTTTGCTCTACATTACGGTCAGCATTAGATGTTGTGTTTTGGATTTTGGTCATTCTAATAAATATGTGGGGAGATCCCCTGTGAGAGGGCATGGCAATGCATTCCAGTATTCCTACCTGGAGAATTCTTACCTGATGGGCTACAGTGCATGGAGTCGCAAAGAGTTGAACAGGAGTGAGTGATTAAGAACAGTAAATATGCAGTGGTATCTTGTTTTAATTTGCATTTCCCTGATGACATGTGGAGGATTTTTTTCATATGTTTGTTTCTTCCTTGGTGAGATGTTTGTTTAAGGGTTCTTTGATCCATTGTTAAGTTATTGTTTTTTTATTGCTGAGTTTTGTTTTATATATTTTGGATAACAATCCCTTTTAGATATGCCTTTTGCAAAGATTTTCTCTCAGTCTGTGACTTCTTATTGTTTTTCATAGAAGATGAGTTTTTAATTTTAATATTCAGCTTATAAATTATTTCTTTCAAGAATCATATCTTTGATGCTATATCTAAAAAGTTATATCCAAAGTCATCTAAACTTTCTCCTTTTGTCTTCTAGAAGTTTCATACTTCTGAAGCAAAAACTTTATTTAATGACTAGTAGATCCATGATGCCTTTCCTTATAATTACTAACAAAATTATTATAATTTGAGCCTTGAGGATGTATGGATTGAAGTGGTGACTGTCTACTTAAATCTTCAGTAATACAAAATTAAAAAGAAATACCAATTAAAAAGGAAAATAGAAAAAAACTATTTTTCCCATTTTAGTTTAAATTCCTATGACAAATGTCACATGGCCTTCTGATTTTGCAGATGTTAAAAAAGCACATGTGATTGTCACGACCACCTACATATCCTCTTTAACCAGTCATGTTTTGCAAGTTTTCTTTATGTAAAGTTCAGCTCAACGGTGTGATATGATATTTTAGTGGCAAATTGAGACCTACTCATTTCCCCTACCCATTCCTTTATAGTTCTGATTCCCTCGATGATGGAGAAAATATAATCAGGGCAGTAACATGAAGGTGGGTGAAAAAAGACCTGAATGATTTTTCACTAGTCAGTCATTTTGGCAAAACTTCTTTAGTAGTGCCTCACTACTTTTATATGTGGAATAATCCTTAAGTATATTCCAAATTTGGTGAACAGGAAAGAATGTTAAAGAGATCTATGCTCCAATTCTGACTTCATCGCTTAGAACTAAATGAACACCTGTGATTTAGTTGACTCCTGTGAGCTTCATTTAACCCATTTTCAGATGAGGATGGCAGTACCTATTTTACAGAACTGTTAGGAAGAGTGAATGGAATAGAATATAGAGAATTTTTAGCTGTGCATGACAAATGCTAACCACTTGAAAATGTTTATTTTCACTCACTTTTTACTCCCATTCATTCCTGTTACAGCTATTTATATTTTACATTTATTCTACTATTTCCCTATGTTTGGCACTTTTTCTCAGTTTTTCTTACTATCAATGCTTTCTTCTCTGAGTAGAGTTTCTATTGCTTGGGTTTTACTATGAAATATTTTGTCACAAAATTTCCTTACTGTTATTCCTACCTCTTTCCATATCAAAAGACTCATTGTGATTTCTTAACTGTCCTTTTATTGCTTCAGATTCTTTCCCTAAGTATTCAAATGTATCCACTTGACCAATTCATTCATTTCTTCAGTAGATTCAACAAGTAAATGAGTATGTAAAGCTCCTTTTGTGTACAGCACCCCACTAGCTACTGCTGCTGCTGGTAAGTCAGTTCAGTCATGTCCGACTCTGTGCAACTTCATAGATGGCAGCCACCAGGCTCCTCTGTCCCTGGGATTCTCCAGGCAAGAATACTGGAGTGGGTTGCCATTTCCTTCTCCAATGCATGCAGGCATGCTACTGTTAGCCACTAGTTTCATAGTAAGAATCGAAACAGTCACAGTGGGAAAGATAAAAACAACTTTAAATCACATACATTTTGGGATTGAACAGAGTCTCTTAACTGAGATTAAAACAGAAGTTTCCAAACATTCTTGATTCACAATACCACTAAGCAAAACGAAATTAATAATTTTGTTATTAATAGATTAGGTCCAAAGAATTAGCATTACTAGACTGTTTGGTGCCTGGCAGATGTTGCTAGGAATTAAATTCAGAACATTAAACTCTCTAACAGTGACCCGGTGAGTTTGCTGTGGCACCACAGGGTGCCTCGGTTTACAGCAGTTTGAGAATCATGAGATTTAAGAGTTAAGGTGGGATCACCTTTGAGGAAGAACACTCTAGGAAGTTGCGAGTGTCAGGGGAGTGTGCAATTTCCTTGATTCTGTCTAACCACAGCAAAAATTTGAAATGGCAGACCATTGTTACACCTCAGTCACAGCTCAGTTTTATTCCACAAGCAAAGGAGAGTATACCCTCAAGGCGTGAGGGTGGGCTGACTCCAAAGGAGAGGTCTTAATCCATCTTGACCTTCTCCTTGTATATGTTTGACTTCTCCCCACCTTGAGCCTGCCCTATGCAAATTGGGCTAGCCAAGAAGGGGCCGTGTTTGTTTCACCTGAAGTTCTCACTGTGGTCCACAGATTTTTTTTTTTTTTCATTTTTGCAGTCTTTTTCCTTTCTTTGTTGTTTAGCCACTGCCATTTTGGACTCCTTTTTCCTATTCTAACTACCTAACATTCCCCTCTCAAGAGATGGGAGGCTCAATTCTTTGAGAATAGGGATTCAAGGTCTCTCTGGTTACTTCCTGCTGAGCTGGGACAGCAAGGGGCATTGGGCCTCCCCCTCTTGCCAGTCTCAAGCCTCAGAGTCCTTAAAGCAGTGTCTGTCTAACGGTGAATGATATTTTCCATGGTCAGGTATAGTTTTATACGTCCTTGTTGAACTGGCACTGCATGCTGTAGCTTATTGATCTGGGCAGAGACAAAATGGGTTAGACAATTGATAATACATGGAGCGATCATAAGCAGCGTCAATATGGTGATAACAGGGGTTAGTAGGGGCATTAGCCAACTCCAAATCCCCCCTCGCCAGGAGAAGGACCCCCAAAAGAGTCCTCAAATGCCCTGAGGACTCTCCAGATCATTCTTTGAGATCCTATAGGATCTGAATGCTTTTCTTAAGGACTGTAAGACTTCCTTTAACTTAGCTGGGGGTATTTACCCAGAAACAATACATCTCATTCAAGATAGCTCAAATCCCTCCTTGTTCAGGGATCAGGAAATCTAGCTCCTGTCTATTTTGGAGTACAGCCCTGCCAAGCTGTGCTGGCTCTTTAGAACATCCTGAGAAATCTTATCCCCAGAAGCTTAATTTTGAGGGCGTTCATTAGAACGACACATTTGTAGTCCTGAATAGGTATTTGAGATCTCCCAGTGGCTCACAGGTGTATGGAGTGTCCCCTTCTGCTTTCTTCCATGGCTTGACTCGTGGGTAGTGAATCCAGAAGTCATGCCCTGGTACCTTGACTGCTGTGGGGGTAGAAAGTATTATAGGGTAGGAGCCCTTCCATGTGGGCTGAAGTTGAGCCTTTGGGGACATATCTTTCCAGACTTTAATTAGTACTTGAGTCCCTGGAGCAGACAGTGGTGGGTCTTTAGAATCTTTTGGGTCCTGGTTGACACTCCTCAAGCATATATCTTGCTGAAATTGTCATGGTATAAGAATAGAGGGTCAGAGCCTCTGGATCTAGAAAGAGGTCACTGACATAAACAAAAGGTCTCCCTTATAGCATCTCATAAGTACTAATACAAACCTGTTCCTTAGGGGCAATGCGGGTGTGGAGGAGAGCTATTGGTAAGGACTCCTTCCATCTGAGGGAAGTCTCCTGGATTACCTTTTCACTGCTGATTTTAAGAATTGGTTGGCTCTTTCTACTTTTCCTGAAGACTGAGGCCTCCAGGCACAACGGAGATAATAAGTAATGCCCAATGCTTGAGAGACCCCTTGGGACACCTGAGAAGTAAATAATGTCCCATTGTCACTTTGTAATGAGATGAGTGCATGAGTATACACATATCTCTTGTTATATACCTAGTAGTGAAATTACCAATTATTTGTGAGTTCTGCATTGCATGCGGATGTACTAAGTTGTTTCAGTCGTGTTCCACTCTTTGCGACCCTAGGGACTGTAGCCCACCAGGCTCCTCTGTCCATGGGATTCTCAAGGCAAGAATACTGGAGTTGCCTATTTTAAGGGATCTTCCCAACTCAGAAATTGAACCTGAGTCTCTTAAACCTTCTGAATTAGCAAGTCGGTACTTTACCACTAGCGCCACCTGGGAAGCATATAAAGTATGTATATTTATAAAATATTGCCATTATATGTACAGATAGGAGCAATAGGGTCCCCTACTTTGGCTTTCACCTTAACTCTAACCCTGCCATTTCTACCCATAGTGAATTTGTTCATTATATAACAGAATTTACCAACTTCCAGATTCTAAGTACCTAAGAAGATAGAATTGTCTAAACTGCCTGAGCCCACTTCCAAGCTTCCCTTCTCATTTTCTTCTGAATTTTCTACCTGAAGACAGATATACCACAATGTACACATCTCAGGTCCAAGGGGGTCCCTTAGAACTGCCTACAACTGGCTATTTGAGGAAATTCAGCTTGAATATGCAATGCAGCCTGGGACATCTATAAGCGGCTATAAGAGGTCCCTTTTAATATTGAAGGGGCCCACCTGTGGGTAAAATCAGGGGCAAGCTAAAATACAAAGGGTGAAAAGTCTGAGAAATCTAAGGTCAGATCTGAAATTCAGGATCCCTATGAAGATATACTTGTCAAGGTCAGGAGAGAATATTTAGATATATTATAAGAATTTAATACAAGGCATATCAGTTTCTGTTTGCATGCTAGCTTTTAGCCTAGTAAATGCTGACACTGTGTTTGTTTTCTAATTGTATCACAACATACAAAAAGCTTCCCTGTTGGCTCAACTGGTAAAGAATCTGTCAGCAATGTGGGAGACATGGGTTCCATCGCTGGGTTCAATCCCTGCGTTGGGAAGATCCCCTAGAGAAGGGAATGGCTACACACTTCAGTATTCTGGCCTGGAGAATTCCATGGACTGTATAGTCCGTGGGGTCACAAAGAGTCTGACATGACTGAGTGACTTTCACTTTCATACAAAAAGCAGTAAAAAATAATATTATGTAAGTAGCTGAAGTATATTTTAAATCTCCATGCTGAATTTGTCTACAGGTACTCTTTTGAACAGTCTAAATTCAAAAAGGGAATTCTCACTTGAGACAAGTCAGACTAGATAAACTCTATTGTATCATTACAGCTTAGTTTCCTTTTGATTTATTGTCTTAAATAATTTTGTAGAGACAAAACTTATAAAAAGGAAATTAAACATGAAAACAGGGGAGATAAGTCAATAATAGAAATTTAAAACTGCACTTTAATTGATGATGTTGTTGTTCAGTCACTAAGTCGTGTCTAGCTCTTTTTGACACCGTGGACTGCAGAAAACCCTGCTGCTCTGTCCTCCACTATCTCCCAGAGTTTGCTCAAATTCATGTCCATTGGGTCAGTGATGCTATCTAACCATCTCATCCTCTGCCATCCCCTTCTCCTTTTGCTTTCGGTCTTTCTTAGCATCAGGATATTTTCCAATGAGTCAACTCTACACATCAGATAGTAAAAGTATTGGAGCCTCAGCTTTAGCATCAGTCCTTCCAGTGAATATTCAGGGTTGATTTCCTTTAGGACTGAGTGGTTTGCTCTCCTTGCTGTCCAAGGGACTCTTGAGAGATTTCTCCAGCACTGCATTTTGAAACCATCAATTCTTTGGCACTCAGCCTTCTTTACGGTCCAACTCTCACATCCGAACTTGACTACTGGAAAAGCCAAAGCTTTGGCTATTTGAACCTTTGTTGGCAAAGTGATATCTCTGCTTTTTAATATGCTATCTAGGTTGGCCATAGCTTTTCCTCCAAGGAGCAAGCGTCTTTCAATTTTGTGTCTGCAGTCACCATCCATAGTGATTTTGGAGCCCAAGAAAACAAAATCTGTCACTGTTTCCACTTTTTCGCCATCTATTTGCCATGAAGTCATAGGACTGGATGCCATGATATTAGTTTTTTGAATGCTGAGCTTTAAGCCAGTTTTTTCACTCTCCTCTTTCACCCTCATCAAAAGGCTCTTTAGTACCTCTTCACTTTCTGTCATTAGAGTGGTATCATCTACAAATCTGAAATTGTTAATATTCCTCCTGCAATCTTGACTATAGTGTATTCTGCATAGAAGTTGAATAAGCAGGGTGACAATATACAGCCTTGTCATACTCCTTTTCCAATTTGGAAACAGTCATTTGTTCCATGTCAAGTTCTAACTGTTGCTCCCTGATCCACATACAGGTTTCTCAGGAGACAGGTGAAATAGTCTTGTACATGCAACTCTTCAAGAATTTTCCACAATTTGTAGTGATCCATGCAGTCAAACATTTTACCATAGTCAATAAAGGAGTAATAGATGTTTTTCTGGAACTCCTTCACTTTATGCATGATCCAAAAAATGTTGGCAATTTGATTTCTGGCTCCTCTGCCTCTTTAAATCCCAGTTTGTACATCTGGAAGTTCTTAGTTCACATACTGCTGAAGCCTAGCTTGAAAGATTTTGAACATTAGCTTGCTAGCATGTGAAATGAGCACAACTGTGTGATAGTGTGAACCTTCTTTGGCATTGCTTTTCTCTGGGATTGGTATCAAAACTGATCTTTTCCAGTCCTATGGCCACCACTGAGTTTTCAAAATTTGCTCACATATTGCATGCAAGATTTTAACAGCATCATCTTTTAGGATTTTAAATAGCTCAGCTGGAATTCCATCATCTTCACTAGCTTTTTTCATGATAATATTTCTTAAGGCCCCCTTGACTTCACACTCGAGGATGTCTGGCTCTAGGTGAGTGAAACACCATTATGGAAATCTGGGTTATTAAGTCATTTTTGTCTATTTCTTCTGTGCATTCTTGCTACCTCTTCTTAATCTCTTCTGCTTCTGTTATGTGTTTAACATTTCTTCCTTTATCATGCCCATCACTGCATGAAATATTCCTTTGGTATCTCCAATTTTCTTGAAGAGATATCTAATCTTTCCATTCTATTTTCCTCTATTTCTTCGCATTGTTCACTGAAGAAGGCCTTCTCATCTTTCCTTGCTATTCTCTGGAACTCTGCATTCAGTAGGATATATCTTTTTCCTTTCTCCTTGCCTTTTATTTCTCTCTTCAGTTCTTTGTAAAGCCTCCTCAGAAAACCACTTTGCCTTCTTGCATTTCTTTTTCTTTGAGATAGTTTTGTTCACTGCATTCTCTACAGTGTTATGAACCTCCATCCAGTTTTTTAGGCATTCTGTCTACCAGATCTAAACCCTTGAATCTATTCATCACCTTCACTGTATAATCACAAGGGATTTGATTTAGGTCGTATCTGAATGGCCTAGTGGCTTTCCCTACTTTTTCAATTTAAGCCTCGATTTTGCAATAAAGAGTTCATGATCTGAACCACAGTCAGCTTCAGGTCTTGTTTTTACTGTTCACATAGAAATTTTTCAGTATTGGCTGCAAATAACATAATCAATCTGATTTATTTATTGATGACTTGGTGATGTCCATGTGTAGTCATTTGTAGGTTTGTTGGAAAAGAGTGTTGGCTATGAACAGCATGTTCTCTTGACAAAACCCTGTTAACCTTTGCCCTGCTTCATTTTATACTCCAAGGCCAAACTAGCCTGTTATTCCAGGTATCTCTTCACTTCCTACCTTTGCATTCCAATCCTTTATGATGAAAAGAACATCCTTTTTGGTGTTAGTTCTAGAAGGTGTTGTAGGACTCTATAGAACTGGCCAATTTCAGCTTCTTTGGCATTAATGGTTGGGGCATAAACTTGGATTACTGTGATGTTGAATGGTTTGCCTTAGAAACGAGATCATTCTGTCAGTTTTGAAGCTACATCCAAGTATTGCATTTCAGACTCGTTCGTTGACTGTGATGGCTACTCCATTTCTTCTAAGGGCTTCCTGCCCACAGTAGTAGATATAATGGTCATCTGAATTAAATTCACCCATTTGGATTCATTTTTGTTCACTGATTCCTAAGATGTCAACAATACTAAGTCCAAGTTTCCTTTGTAATGACCATTCTGGAAAAACTATAGCGTTCATATTTCCTTCACATTAGGAGTCTTTGTCTGGTCTCTTATGCCATTGATCCATTTGTCAAAAGAAGGGAAGTATAATACTTTTTGTACCAAGGACATGTTTTGACAAGACTGAAATTTAGCATCATTGATTTTACACAGTTGGTGGTCATCTCATCCACCTGCAGTCAAATGTAGCACTTGACTTTTCCTCCTTTCCTGCTGTTAGTTTTTATTTCTCTGTATAACTTAGGGTTTGTATCACTCATGAAAAGAACAAGTTGGTTTTAAATGATAATCATTTTTAGTTTACTTATACATTTTAACAGAGTAAAAAGATTGCACTGAAGGTAAAAAATCTGACTTAATGTCTTTTATACATAAGACTTATATAAATATTATGCACTTTATAAGTCAAATTAATCACAGATTGTGTGCTTAGATGTATATTTTCTATACGGGAATCTATACGTGGATTTCTCTAGTTACTTAACCTTGAAAATTAATAGCCAAATGTATTAATTACCAATTTAGGAAGAAGCATGAACATAAATAAACCTCTTTTTTTCCCCCATGATGACTGAATGTGAGTAAGATAATACACAGCCACCCATATGCACAGCCACAAGCACATATTACCTGAAGATATTTAATAGAAAAATAATGATTAAATAGTGCGTTTTATTTTTAATTAAAAATAGCACTCACATTATCATTGGAACAAACATCTAATACCTTTGTAAATGCTCTTTAAATCTTGTATTTTCCACAAACCAAACAACAACAACAACAAAAAAAAAACAATAGCAACTTTATCTAGATAGTGAAAAACTAGATATTAAGCTAGTGTTAAAATATAAACATAGAATAGGTCAGAAATAATGAGACCTCAATCCATTTTTATAAGACAGTTGTGATTAAAATTTTAACTTATCTTGCTGTGTTCTATGTGACATGATTTGACTTCTAATTGAATTTGAGTTTTCTTGCATGATTCTTCAATGTGTTCCTTTAGGGAAAAAAAATCAAACTGTGTCATTTTTGTCATTTCCTTTTTATATTAGAGCATATCACAATAAAATGTACAGCCACATTTAAGTCTAGATGCACTTGCTCTCAAGCAGTCTTCTTTTCCTTTCATCATGCTTTTGAAGTTCCTGAAGATTCAGTTTTAGGTTTTCTTGCTCATCTTGTTCTCTAAGAAGGCTCATTCAAACAATTTTCTTCAATTACTTGAAAGTCAGTCTAGAGTACTTTTGACTTCAGTACTTATTAGCCTACCTCATGAACATCTCAAACTCAGCATACATAAAACCAAGACATAGGTCCTCTCTTGACCTCTAACTGCACAAGCTGTACCCTGTCTAATACACACACACACACACGAAATTCAAAGTTTTTTCACTTATCTCCAGCCTTATTCAAAGACACCATTTTTCACTCAGTTGATCAAGCAAATAACCAAAAAGTCATTCTGTATAGCTCTTTTGCAGGTTTCTATATAACAAACCTGTCACCAAGTTCTATTCATCATAGCTCTACTTTCTCTTGAAACTATAATATTTGTTTCTCTCTTTCCTTGATTTCATCAAAACCATCTCAGGAAGGATCATCTTTCACCTAGACTCCTAGAATAGTAAATGTTCTCTTCCTACCCATCTGGCTTTCCTCTACTTTTCACACTGCTTCCAGAGACTTTTTTCAGATTTAAATCTGGTGATGTCATACCAAGGATTAAAACTCTTCAGCAGTTTCCCATGGCTAATAGAATTATGACTAAAATTAATATGACCTTTAAGTTTTTTATGATTTAATCTTTGCCTACCTCAACATGCTCATCAATCTTTGTTCTTCACTATCTGCACCATGACCTTTTAGTCCCTCTCCTTTGTCTTGCATGTTTTAATTTTTGTATACATCTTTTCTCTGTCTGGGATGGTCTATCCTTCCAGACACCCAGTAGATATAAGCTTAAATGTAATATTTTCAGGGAAATCTTGGACTTCTCTACCTAAATGTATCCCGAGATTATTGACAGTCATAGAACCAAGTATGTAACATTTATTAGCATTTGTTATAGTTACTTTTTCATATGTTTATGAGTAATTAATCTTTCTTCTCTATCATATTATAAGCACAGTGAGAACTGGATTGTTTATTATTTTATTTTACTTTATATTGGAGTATAGTTGACTAACAATGTTGTGATAAGTCCAGGTATACAGCAAACTGATTCAGTTATACATATACATATATCTATTCCTTTTATAATTATTTCCCCATTTAGGCTGTTTCATAATATTGAACAGAGTTCCCTGAGCCATATAATAGGACCTTGTTGATTATCCATTTTAAATACAGAAGTGTACGTGTCAGTCCCAAGCTCCCTAGCTATCTGTCCCTACAACTCTTCCCCCTGATAACCGTTAGGCTTGTTCTCTAAGTCTGTGAGTCTGTTTCTATTTTGTAAGTAAGTTTATTTGTATAACTTATTTTTAGATTTCACTTATGAGCAATATTATATAAAATTTCTCTTTCTCTCTCTGGGTGAAGTAAGTCAGACAGAGATGGACTATTTTTACTCACGAGATTAACCCCATTTATACTAGCATTTAGAAATTGTCTCACACATGGTATAGACCTCAATAAGGATATATTAACTGACTACAAGAATAAATGAATTGCTGAATAAATCATCTGAAAAATGATCTCAACAAACAAAAACAAAAAGTATTTATTGGTTATAATTATGAAGCTGCCAAGAGCAAGTTTGTAATAAATGCCTGAAAATTGCTTTCCATGAAACAAGTACTACAATAAGATGGGTGCCTTGACAGTGTATGCAGAATTGAAAATCGAATACTATTACTAATGTTATTACCTTTTATATTTAACTTATTTTAGAAATAATTTTAAGCAATAAAAAATCATGCAAAACCAGCACTTATATTTTTGTTATATTTCAATCTGATATGGTAAAGTGAAAACAATCAATCTAGCATTTCTTTATGTAGAAATTAAGAAACAGTTTTCAACATCATTTCTGTCATTTACTTGCTGTCAATGCTAGTTGAAACCAGTTAACTACCTTGCTTTAAAGTTGAGTTTCTTACTCTTTAAAATGTGTCTACTGTGGTACATATACACAATGGAATATTACTCAGCATTAAAAAAAAATTCATTTGAAGCAATTCTACTCAGATGGACGAAACTGGAGCCCATTATCCAGAGTGAAGTAAGCCAGAAACAAAAACAACAATACAGTATATTAACGCATATATATGGAATTTAGAAAGACAGTAACGAGAACCCAACATGCGAGACAACAAAAGGAACGCAGATGTATAGAATAGACTCGTGGACTTTGTGGATGAGGGTAAGGGTGGGATGATATGGGAGAAGGGCACTGAAGCATGTTAATTGTCATGTGTCTAATCAATCGCCAGCCCAGGATTGATGCTCGGGACGGGTGCAGCGAGATTTCCTCGGGGGGAGGGAGGAGGGAGGGGGGTTCCGGAGGGGAAGCATATGTAAACCTATGGTGATATCATGACAATGTATGGAAAAAACAATAAAAAATAAATAAATAAATAAAAAGAGAGCCTATATAAAAAAAAAATGTGTCTACTGCACTGTATCATATTGAATTGTTGTGAGGATTAAGTGAGATACATAAAAACGTGCCGGTCATAGAAAAAATTTAGGTTCATAAATATTTGTAGTTTGATAAAGTGAATGCTTAAGTATAATTTAGCAATGTAATAAAAACACAGTGTAACACATGCCAGAAACACAAATCTATATCAATTCAATTGGTATTTTCTAGGCTTATGATGGGGGCTTCCCCAATGGATCAACAGGTAAAGAATCTGCCAGCAAAGCAGGAGACACAGGAAACGCAGGTTGGATCCCTGGGTTGAGAAGATCCCCTGGAGAAGGAAAATGGCAACCCACTCATTCTTAAGCACTAGGCTCATGGCATTTCACACAAGCTATCATCATCTATTTGTGTAGGGTCTCCCTAATCAAAAAGAAATTGAGACATTATTATATAGCATTTTGAAAAGATGCTCAACATCTTTGTGGTCAGTAAGCACCCTGATATATACATCCTCTCTAGTTACAAATAACTCTAGTGGTAAGTCTTATAAAAGAGACCTTATTTCTGGTATGTCTCTATATAGTAGAAATGTGTTCCTTAGTGGTCTTGTTAAAGTAAATAAAAGATAGTATTCAGTCAATGTTTTTGACCAGTTGGATTTGCAAACATTTAAATAATTCTATCAAAAAATGATTACTGCTATTAATGACTAAAGGCATTTAAATATTAAGATTTGTCCTGTTTGTTTTACTGAAGAGTAGGCTCTCCTTATCTGTGGATTCTGCATCCATAGGCTCAACCAACCTTGTTGAAAAATAGCAAAAAAAAAAAAAAATCCAGAAAGTTCCAAAAAGCAAAATTTGAATTTGCAGCATGCTGGCAACTATATACATTTACATACATTTATTACTATTTATAGTGCAGGAAACCCAGGTTCAGACACAACTAAGGGACTAACACTTTCACTTCCTTTTCATAACTATTTACATACCATTTATGTTATATTAAATATGATAATTAATCTAGTACGTAAACAAGAGTTAGTTGCTCAGTTGTGTCTGACTCTCTGTGACCCCATGGACTGTAGGCCACCAGGCTCCTCTGTCCATGAAATTCTCCAGGCAAGACTAGTGAAGTGAGTGAGATGCCATTCCCATCTCCAGAGGATCTTCCTGACCCAGGGATCGAATCCCAGTCTCCTGCAATGCAGGCAGCTTCTTTACCACGTGAGCCACTGGGAAAACTAGAGATAATTTAAACAATGCTGGATGATGTGTGTAGGTTATATGCAAATACTATGGCATTTTATATAAAGGCCTTTAGCATTCACACATTTTGTTATCCACAGGGTATCCTGGAATCAATCCCTGACTGATACCAAGGGAGAACTATAGAGTGGAAAGAAAATCAAATAAGTAACAAGAGGCGCATTTTTCTGTCATATGTATGTGTACTTAGTATGTATGGGTGTGTAAGCATGTAAAGATCTATCCATCTGCCTATCTTTCATTGATATGGAATATATTAAATACGTTAAAACTCCTTTTTGTGGGTATATAACCATTCAATTGAGTTTTTCATCTTAATTTCATATTTCTTAATTTCATATATTTTTATGATTTGTCAGGAAATTATCTTCGATTCCCTAAGTGTGTACCATATCATCAGTTACAGAGTATATTTTTCTTTGATTTTACTTACTTTTTACTTTCTTAAATCATCTCCCCCCCCATTTTCTAGATTCTTTAGTAATTATTGAATAAAAGTAGTGAAAACAGACATCCCTATCACCCTCTTTCATAAATTGTTTTATACATTTTTCTCTATATTTTTTATCTTTTTTTTTTTTTTTTTGGCCATACTGCATAGCATGTGGGATCCTACTTCCTTAGCCAGGGATTGAACCTATAACCCTTGCAGTGGAAGCGTGGAGTCTTAACCACTGGACCACCAAGGAAGTCCCTCTGTATTTTGGATGAATTTTTTAGCAGTATTACCCAGATGATGAATGACCCCACATTTAATTCATATTGTCATTGAATTTTTTGTCCTAATGATCACATTTTATATGTTGAAAATTCTACTTAATCCTTGTTCATAGGGTTTTAATCAGTTTTGTCACTTGTTCTTTGTTCATGTTTACAATTCCCTCTATTTTTTATCTTTATATATTAGAACTATTTTATATTCAGTGTTTTATAGATGCAGTATCTTAAGCTCTTGTGGTTATAATATCTTATGGTGGTTTACCAAGTTGTTAATTTTGAAATTATCTATATTTCTTTCCTATAATATTTTTATAGAAATATTTTTTATAGAAACCTGCTTCCAAATTTACTTCAGTTAAATCTTGTCTTATATTTCACATAAAAATGTGATTTTTAATTTATTCCCTTTAGTTTATTTATTCTAGGAACTTACTGTAACATCATTGGTGAGGGTTTAGGTAATGTCATCTAGTTTCCCTTATTTGAGATCTGTCTTATTTATGTGATCCTTGCCTTTTCAAAATCAACCCATGCATGAATATGCAGAGATACATAAATTGCTATCATAAGCAATTATTTAAAAAAGCAAACATAGATAAAAAAATAATTAAGTTCTATTCTTTGGCTTCTTCACTGTGATGGCAATTTAGAGTAGAACTGTACATTCCTAGATGCCTCAGAGTACTAAATGTGGTTAGCATGTATAAAATTTAGCTACTTGAAGAGAATGCTTCATATGAAATTAATGACATGGGCATTAAAGCAACCTTCACAGTCCTATAAAGCATCTCCCTAAAAAGATTCTAAGATGATCAACAAAAAGGAAAAACAAGCAGAGAGGTAAACATGACATTTTGTTAAACCCTACATGGGTATCTGAATAGTAATATTAAATAGGTTTTATTAAAGAAAACTATTTGAATTTGTCAAATTGTTTTACCATCTCTATCATTTTTGTGAAATTTTATTTCATATATTCATATTTGTATATTTCTTTAATAAATGATAAATACATGTTTTAATATATATGTATATATTGCTAACTATTTTCATTTGCAGATATATATATACATATATATGAATATACATGTCTGTTATATATATTTATCTCATAAAAATCCTCTGTAGAAGATACATACATTTATATATGTAATGTGTATGTATATCTATATACATACACATATATTCTTTTTGAAGACTTGGAGCTGGTTCAAACCAAGATTTGAACACAGATTTTGGGTGTATGTGTATCTTGATTTCTGGTGGATTTCTACAAACCACCTCTTGTACTATGGAAAAGTTGCTTTACATTTGGAATCTCAGAATCGTAAAATAAGAATACTTATTACACATGTTTATTGGTAGATTGAAAGAACATAAAGGCATTAACATGTACATGAACAATAAAAAATTACCATAGCATGATAAAAATACCACTTTTCATGCAGAGTGAAGGATTGGAAGGCTACGCAATTGGAAATTGACATGCTTGGAATTAAGGGCTCATTTACAGTCATAGATGAAGTAATGATAACTTTGAGAAGCTTTGAATTTCCAGTCTCCTTTTATATCACTGACCCAGGATAACATTAGTCAGAACATGTTTCTTGGTACTTGCCATTTCGAAAGCTAGGTTGTGTTTATTGGATGGATTATTCCTCTTTGAAGCAGTAATACGCACTTGAATGTGTGATTAGTTAATATCAGTATGTGTTAGAGCACACTAAGGTCTCGAAAAACGCCCCACTGAAATCAAATAAAATCTACCTGATTTATGTGCCAGACAGTTAAACAAGACTCACAATGATTTTAGCAGCTTTACTGGTACTCAGATTTACAGACAATTGAATTTCTACAGCAGAATCTTCCTGACAATAAAATTTAGTGATAAAGTAGGAAACATTGTTAGCACTAAAAAGGATATTGTTAAGAAGAGAAATTGAAATTTGTTATGGCAGCAGCAGAAAGATTCAGTGTGAGTGAAGTTAAGTTAGCCATCTAGGGAGACAGAAAAAGAACCTAAGTAAATGTTTAGAATGATATTAATCTTGCAAAAACAGAGGGTAGGAAAAGACCTGGGGATATCATAGTAATTAATAGCCTGAAATTAAAAGTTCAGGGTCTGACAGGTATAACGAAGGGAAGTAAAATCCCAGGACATATAATTTCTTAAAAAGGTAATTAAAAATCAAGTAGATAATAGACCTTGTTTCACATGGCATGCCAGTACTAATCACTATTTCAATATTGAGCTGATTTGAAGTATTATTCTTTTTTTCCTCCTCACATATTTAAACCTTAAAAGATGGCGTTAAAAAAGTATAAATGTGTAGAGCAAAAATGAAAAATGCAACAACATATTTACCAGGATTCAATTAAGAGCTATTTCTCAAAATATTCTGATATTCTAAGTAAAGGTTAACCTTTGAGTCCAAGGGTTCTGTGGTGTATTTTTTTTTATGTGCATTATAAAAGCCTCCAACGGATGTGTTATCCAACAGATGTGTTATTATTCTAACAGTAGAGTGATCATTTTGAAAGCTCAGCAATGTTCATTAGAATGTATTCTATTTGAATATCAACGTTGGTTTTCTTCAGTATTTAGTCATGAAATGACCTTAACTAAGTAGTATAGTCTTTGCATTCTGTTGACTTAATTGATATTTTGCTCAAAGTACAATCATATTTTAAGTTAAATATAAACAGATCTAAGTAATAGCCCATCAAAGATCCACATAATAGCCCTTCCAAAAATTATTATGTACTTGTGATAGATGTTTAATTTGAACTTGAAAATATTCCTCAAAAATACATGTTCACTTCTATTATCACAGACCCAGGTAGCCCGGGGCAGAGGTGAAAGGATGAAGGTCTAGTCCTTCAAAGGATTCCTTTGCAAGAGAGATTATAGACATTTAGTGTCTTCTTTGGGATGAGAATACTACTAGTAAAGCAGGGAAACCAAGACTTTGATGCTGGACTTTATTTTTGAATTCTACCCAAGCCCTTGGTAGGTGGTGAATCTGGTTGATTATACAGAAGCTTCAAGTTCCACTTTCCTCTCTTGTAAACTAGAGTTAATACTTGTGCTAGAATATCAATATCTGCAAAACTTGACATTAAATAAGGACTGACTGAGTGGTAAAGAATCTGCTGCCAGTGCAGGAGATGCATTTTCCATCCCTGGTTTGGGAAGATTCTCTGGAGGAGGAAATGGCAACCCACTCCAGTATTCTTGCCTGAAAAATTCCATGGACAGAGGATCCTGGCAAGCTTTGGTCCATAGAGTCACAAAGAGTTGGACAAAACTAATTGAGCATTCATGCAATAAATGATTATTTTGTTGTCTTTATTTTAGATTTTGTTCTGGCCATATAATTTATATGACATTTTTGTTCATTATGTGAGTCTATTCCAAAATTAAAGCCACACCACATATTCTCCATTTAGTCTTCCCATTGATTGAGTATGACATAATCTTCCAGTCTTGTAGAAAAGAGTTGCTATTAAACCGAAGGATATTTATTAAATATTTTCCCACATCTCTAACTAGGATTTCTATGTTCCTTACAATGTGTGTAATCAAAAAGAAAGCACATAATAAACAGTTAGAGAAGAGCTTCAACACATGTTTTAAGAAGAATAAATATTATAAGAAATAACGGAAAGAGATAATTGAAATCTATTTTAGAGCAAGCACTTTATGAAGTAAGCTTCGAACTGAACCTTGAATAGTAAAAGAGCAATAGCTTCAGATAGTATGTATGTATGTATATACATGTGTGGGCCTAAGTGGTCAATCACTCAGTCATGTCTGACTCCTTGCGACCCCATGGGCGTAGCCCACCTGGCTCCTCTGTCCATGGGATTTTCTAGGCAAGAATACTAGAGTGGGTTGCCATTTCCTCCTCCAGGGGATCTTCCAGACTCAGGGATCGAACCCATGCCTCTTATGTCTCCTGAATTGGCAGGCAGGTTCTTTACCACTAATGTCACCTGGGAATCCCCATGTATACACAGATTAATATAATTATAAATGTTTTCTATGTTCAAATTTGTAATTATCATATATTGATTATCTGGCTTCTTTTTGTACAATTGCTTTGATGTACAAAATTTTATTTTTTGAGTTTATACATTTGAGTCTGTATTTCAGTTCAGTTCAGTCGCTCAGTCATGTCTGACTCTGTGACCCAATGGGCTTTCCTGTCCATCTCCAACTCCCGGAGTTTACTCAAACTCATGTCCAGTGAGTCAGTGATGCCATCCAACCATCTCATTCTCTGTTGTCCCCTTCTCCTCCTGCCTTCAATATTTCTCAGCATCAGGGTCTTTTCAAATGAGTCAGTTCTTCACATCAGGTGGCCAAAGTATTGCAGTTTCAGCCTCAGCCTCAGTCCTTCCAGTGAATATTCAGGACTGATTTCCTTTAGGATGGACATGTTGGATCTCCTTGCAGTCCAAGGGACTCTCAGGAGTCTTCTCCAACACCACAGTACAAAAGCATCTATTCTTTGGAGTCTGTATTTACTATCTAGTAATTGTATTTTGAGAACAATGACATTAAAAATGCTGTTGTGACTATGACTTATGAGAAAATTAAATAAGATGACAGAATTACAATAAAATTTGCCTATTTGTCCATTGGGTATATTTACATTGAAGTAAACCAACATGTTTTGTTAAATATATAATATACATGCGTTTCTTAATAAATTGATATTTTTTTTAGTCTATATTTTCTGACTTCAGTTTTCTCAATATTTAGTAGTCTGTCCTCTTTTTTTTTTTCCTTCCTTCCTTCAGGTTGATTTGATAAGGGAATAAAAATATTCATAGAAATTGTGTTTACCCATAGTAACAAGTATTTGGAGCATCTGTGAACTGTTTTAAAAACTGAAACTAGTAGTAATTCTCTACTAAAATGGCAGATTTAATTGAGGTTAAGAATGCTAAATGCGACTTCCCTCATAGCTCAATCAGAAAAGAGTCTGCCTGTGATGCAGGAGACCTGTGTTCGATCCCTGGTTCGGGAAGATCCTCTGGAGAAGGAAATGGCAATCCACTCCAATATTGTTGCCTGGAGAATCCCAGTATTCTTGCCTGGACAGAAGAGCCTGGCAGACTACAGTCTATAGTGTCCCAAGAGTCAGACAGAACTGAGCGACTAAGCACACACACATATAAGAATGCTAAATAGCACATTTTCCCTCTTTCAAAGAGTCAACAGTATTTAAAGGCAATGACAAACATGAAAACATAAGGGAAAATATAAACCTTGTAACTCTGCAATAGTCATAGAAATATTCTGTTTTAAGAAAATGAAGCAATAATTTAGAGTACAGGTATAAAGAAAAAAATAAATGTTTTATTGGCTGAATTTGTGTTTTATTTTAAGTTTAATCTTCACATATTGCTTTAAATTGAGCAGTATATGTAAAAGATGCTGTGTAGCATTAAATTGTATTTGTTTAATTGGTCATTTGACATTTAAATGAATGTTTTTCAAAAAATGCCAACAATTCAAAAATAAATTCAAATTTAGTTTTGAAAAATAGAGTAGAATCTTTAAAAAAGTTTACATTATGAAGGAAGTACCTATCGATTTATAAATATTTTATCCATAATTCTGCAAATCAGTTTCATGTCAGCTTATGAATAAAAGCAAAAAATTTGTGTTTGCTTCATTTGAAAAAGAGAATTAAGAGTTAAGGCATATTATTTGAGTTCTTCATGATAAATATTGGAGATAAGTAATTGTATTTGACCTTTTTCATCTGGGTTCTCTCCCTGGTACTTGCTGCATATTCGTATCACTGAAAGATGAAGCTAAATTAAGTTAAAAAAAACTTAATTCAATGTAAAATTGCTCAAATTTCTTGCTGTATCCTTTTAAATCAGTAAGTTCACATTTAAAGAATAATTATGCTGATATTGCAATTTTTCCAAGTGGCCATCTTCATCATAGAAACACCAGCATTTTACACAGTGAAATTATTGCTTGATTAAAATTGATCAAGGAGAAATCTGTCTAGTAATGTTAAAGTAACTGTGAATAGCTATTTGAAAAGAATATTGGAATGCAGATGGCTAAACTGGCAAAAGATATTTGCACTGTTTTGAGTGTTTGTATATTTTTAAGTTTTAAAAAGCATCAATTAAGGGACAAGTATTCTTAGAATATGTAAATTAAAAATAACCAATTGTTTTAAATAGCTCAGAAATATTAAAATCACCTATACTTTGTTTGAAAATAGAACTTGACATTTATGCAACCAATTTATTTGACAAGATTTATTAAACATAATCTGACACCACTTAGGCATAAGTATATGGCATAAATTTCTGCAGTGTGTATGTAAAAAGCAACAACTAGAAATATAAATGACATGCATTTTTAAAGTCTATGTGTTTATCAATTTATGAAACAAAATTGCTTTAGATATACATTATGAAATTGTTTTTCACTGTAATGAAGGTGTAATAAAACATGGATATGCAATAGTTTAAAAAGAAAGAATCATAATCCCTGTCCCTTTCCTTTTTAGTTCTGGTAAAGCTAGTTTGAGGCTATTCAGGATCAGAATATTCTAAGATAACAATATAGCAACCAAGCATGAGATCTGCATCTCCACATTAGATTTCTTATTCTTGAACCTCTTTTTGCCTTATCAGTACAGCTACCAAAGGGCTTAGCAAATGCAGTTGGAGTGGAATCTTTCACTGCATTTCAGACTGAAAATTTAATTGTTCATGTCTGTTTCCAGCAGCAAACCATGTCTGCAGACCTGTGATAAATTCCCAAGCAAAGAACAGGATCAACTTGAGGATATATGCAAATAAAATATTAGCCCACATCTGCAAGAGTTAATGTAGCAAATTCTATTATAGATATTATGTACATAACTTAATTTCATTTATGCTTTACACTGAATGGCCTCATCAAACTGAAAAATATTGAACATGAATTTCAAATAATATGGTCAGTTTAAAATGCCTACTATCATCAGGTCTTCGGCAAATTCATTTCTGTCAATTAGATCAGAGGCATATATTTGCTGTATTTCCATGCCTGCCTTTCAGACAGACCTCTGTTCTTCCTTTCCTCTACAAATGTAAAACTTAATGCCTGTAATCCTACAGAATATAGAAAATAAAAAAACTAAATTGCATAAATGATCTTTCCCCCCAAAAAACAAGTTTTTTTCTCTTTGTTCAATAGTTTCATTTGTTTATCCATGCTGTGTTTTAATTTATTTTAATACAATAAAATGTTATACTAGGAATGAATAGATAACAAACACGAAAATGAAAGAAAAAATGTCCAAACTTGCCAGATGAAAATATATAATTTTTTCTAATGTAATGAGAAAAATTTGATTTCTGAGTAAAGGGACTATAAACTATAGTAAAAAGCCTGTTACAGTGAGTATACAAAAAGTATAAATTATGTAAATTAAGAATAAATATAAACTGCAAACTATAATAAAAACCTAATAGGATGAATATATGGAAAGTAGATATATTACCCTGGGAAAGACTGAAGGCAGGAGGAGAAAGGGACGACAGAGGATGAGATGGTTGTATAACCTCACCAACTCGATGGACGTGAGCTTGAGTAAGCTCTGGGAGTTGGTGATGGACACGGAAGCCTGGCATGCTGCAGTACGCAGGGTCGAAAAGAGTCAGACACGACTAAGTGACTGAACTGAGACATATTATGATCAACTTCAGTGAATAATTCAACTATGAGTATGTGCTAAATTTAAAAGAAAACTAGATCCTGTTTGAATATAAGGCAAAAAATAAATGAAAGAGAAAATAATAGGAGAAGGGGGAGACAACATGGCAAATAGAAAGGCAGTAGAGACTGCAGTCGACTGCACTCAAGACAAAGATAAAACACCAAGTACCATTTTGAATGCTTTAAATACCATTCATAAACATCTTTAAGCATAATCATTTCTGTAGCTCTTCTATATTATCAGATACTCAGTAAATATAGGCTATTTTTCCTTTGGAATGGTAGTGTTGTCCTTTTGATAGCAGAAGCTTCATAAAATGCTTACCCTGTTTATTTACTTGTAAAAGACTGATGCTTCATATCACAGAAACAAAATGTATTAGACCTAAGAACACAAATTTTAGTTTAATTATAACTGTTTAGTTTAGATGACCTAAGATATCTTTTCTGAATATCCTTTTAATTCAGATCAGTTGCTTTTTTTTTTTTTTGGTTTACTAAGGTTTTGCTGTGAGTCTATGTTCAATGATGCTGTTATCACCAAGTATGTTATGCCACAATTACCCCTTATACCTATCAAGATTAGAAAGTGTATAGAAATATTTCCTTCTATTTGTCCCTTACGGATTTTTGAAGCCATCTATTGATGTGGCTGTTTTATTGATTAGAAAACTGTAAGATTACAACCCCGTAAAGAGTAACTCTTTGGAATCATAAACTGGAAATAAAGAAATTTTCCCCTGGCCACTTTTTCATTTTGCTGTATAATACTGACAAGAAGGGGAATAAAGCAAAATTCTTTTGAAGATGAAGAGTACTATTTATATTTTTGAGAAACAAATAAATTAGTTTGGTTTAATAGTGTAATGTAATTACTATTTGAGAAACGTCTATGTTAACCACTGACTGGGTTGATCAGATGGTGGCAGATGGTACAAAGGTTTGGAGTTCAAAAGAACTGGGTTTGCAAACTGTCTTCAAAACTTACTTTATGACATTGGATAAGTTAATCAGATTCCATGAGTGTGAATTTTCTGAACTTAAAGACTGAGGAATGATTACTACTTTGAAAATTTTAATAATTTTTTAGAGTAATATAGCTGACACATGGTCCATATGCAACTAACATAATTAGCATCAAATTCATATATTAAATGAGATGGCTGTCATGGAAACTACATGAGAAAACAAAGTTAGTAAGATTATTTTTCTTCATTGAAATTGACCCATTTCTTTAAGTAGTTATACTGGTTCATATTTTCTGAGGTAGAAGTAAATCCTTCTATTGTAGTATAAGATAGAAAATTTATAGATTATGGTGATATATCAAAAGTAGTCTTAGTATGTTTAAAGATTAATAATTAATAAAGATTTCTGATGTAATGCTTATAATACATAAGAAGTTTTGGGAAGGCTTGTAATTGCCTAAAAGAAAAAGAAAATTTGGTACATAAAAGTATATTTCTTAACTTTTCCACAAGTTTTTTTTTTTCTTTATAGAATTTAAGAGTAAAACATATGATGTGGTACATAATTCACATTTTGGGAATTATTTAATTCAGCCCAGATATCCCTATTATTCATTTCCTGTTGAAGATGAGGCCAAAAATACTCAGGTAAAGATAAAGAAATAAGTAATTCGAGAACAGCATCTTCAGAAGACTAGAGACAAGAGATGGCATACTGGTTCAGTATCTTTTAGATATAGAATGTTATATATACGAGAGAGGATAAGAGAAGTGAGAAGCTAGTATATTACTTGTATGCCATTCATTTAAAAGTAGAGGTCTGTCAGATTTTTTTTTTTTAATTTCAGAAGTGACACTGATCTTTAGTGTGGAAAATATAATGAAATTGGAAGTGGGAGACCATTATAGAGGCAGTCTCAGTAATCCATCTAAGGGATGATGAAGAATCCAAAATAAGAGACAACTGGGATGAAACTGAAGAGATTCAATCACTCTGGTAAAAGAAGAGTAAAGCCATTGACTTGACTCTCTATGAAGTCAAGTGGGCCTTAAGAAGCATTACTACCAACAAAGCTAGTGGGGGTGATGGAATTCCATTTGAGCCATTTCAAATCCTAAAAGATGATGCTGTGAAAGTGCTTCACTCAGTATGCCAGCAAATTGGGAAAACTCAGAAGTGGCCACAGGACTGGAAAAGTTCAGTGTTCCTTCCAACCCCAAAGAAAGGCAGTGACAAAGAATGCTCAAACTACTGCCCAATTGCACTCATCTCACACGCTAGTAAAGTAATGCTCAAAATTCTCCAAGCCAGGCTTTAACAATACGTGAACTGTGAACTTTCAGATGTTCAAGCTCATTTTAGAAAAGGCAGAGGAACCAGAGATCAAATTGCCAACATCCATTGGATCATTGAAAAAGCAAGAAAGTTCCAGAAAAACACTACTTCTGCTTTATTGACTATGCCAAAGCCTTTGACTGTGTGGACCACAACAAACTGTGGAAAATTCTGAAACTGATGGGAATACCAGGCCACTTGACCTGCCTCTTGAGAAATCTGAATGCAGTTCAGGAAGCAATAATTAGAACTGGACATGGACCAACAGACTGGTTCCAAATAGGAAAAGGAGTCCCTCAAGGCTGTATATTGTCACCCTGCTTATTTAATTTATATGCAGAGTACATCATAGAAACACTGGGCTGGATGAAGCATAAGCTGGAATCAAGATTGCTGGGAGAAATATCAATAACCTCAGATATGCAAATGACATCATGCTTATGGCAGAAAGTGAAGAACTAAAGAGCCTCTTGATGAAAGTGAAAGAGGAGAGTGAAAAAGTTGGCTTAAAGCTCAACATTCAGAAAACTAAGATCATGGCATCTGGTCCCATCATTTCACAGCAAATAGATGAGGAAACAGTGGAAATGGTTGCAGACTTTATGTTCTGGAGGCTCCAAAATCACTGTAGATGGTGACTGCAGCCATGAAATTAAAAGACACTTATTCCTTAGAAGAAAAGTTATGAACAACCTAGACAGTATATTAAAAAGCAGAGACATTACTTTGCCATCAAAGGTCCATCTAGTCAAGGCTGTGGCTTCTCTAGTAGTCAGGTATGGATGTGAGAGTTGGACTATAAAGAAAGCTGAGTGCAAAAGAATTGATGCTTTTGGACTGTGGTGTTGGAGAAGACTCTTGAGAGTCCCTTGGACTGCAAGGATATCCTACCAGTCCATCCTAAAGGAAATCATCCTGAATATTCATTGGAAGGACTGATGTTGAAGTTTAAACTCCAATACATCAGCCACCTAATGCGAAGAACTAACTCACTGGAAGAGACCCTGATGCTGGGAAAGATTGAAGGCGGGAGCAGAAGGGGATGACAGAGGAAAAGATGGTTGGATGGCATCACTGACTCAATGGACATGAGTTTGAGTAAACTCCAGGAGTTGGGTGATGGACAGGGAAGCCTGGCGGGCTGCAGTCCATGGGTTCTCAAAGAGTCGGACATGACTGAGTGACTGAACTGGACTAGTGTCATTCAGTGATTATGATAGCATAGGACTCAAAAGTGAAATACTAGGTGGAGACAACAAATTGGAAATTATCAGTGGTTTTAATGTCAAATACTAACTTAATTTTGCTAATTTAGTATAGTTTTTAAACACTTTGTTATTTATAGAGAAAAGACTACTCTTTTTAGTTGTGATGATTATTCAGTTTGTTAACGGTTTTAAAATATTTTGATAAGTATCAATAAATGTAAATATATAAATATCTCCTGGAGAAGGAAATGGCTACCTACTCCAGTATTTTGGCCTGGAGCATTCCATGGACTATATAGTCCGTGGGGTGGCAGAGTTGAACCTAACTAAGCAACTTTCACTTTCACTCACTATGGAATTTTTAAAGTTGGTATGTTCTCATGATGAAGATAAGTTTTTTTACAAGCAGGATAATTTTTGCTGTTTTGAACACTGGAGTGTATCATGTATGTGGATAACAATTTTAAAATATAACTTTTTAAGATTTTTAACTGTTTTTTAGGTAAAATATAGCCGTGAAATTTCATTTGTAGCATTTCAGATTGAGGTAAAGTCTGGGAAAGTATTATGTATGATTATGTGTGTGTATTATTTACTTGGTATTTGTTTATTTCAGTTTACAGATTAGATAAAATTTTCAGAAATTGGCTTACATTATTAACAACTTTGCCATGTGATTCTTATTTTTAAGCCACAGTTGGAAAACACCTATTTTCTGAACTAGATTCCTGCAGCTCTGAATATCATTAAAGAATGTGTTTAGAAGTTTCATAACTTTCTCTCCAGGGGATTATTAAATTGTGTTTATTATCATTAGCATAATATATATCAATTAAAAATCTATGCCTCTATAAAAAGCCATTTGAGAAATCACAGAGTTATTCATATTATATAAGAAAGGAAATACATTTTAAATATTAAAGATTTGATACATGGATAATACTACTGATATATGGATAATAACTATACACTAATTATAGAGGAACAACTTAAAACTGACCCATGGAAGCAAATCTAGGACTACTAAACACTTGTCCTTGAATACAGATCTTTATTTATTAAACATTCATTTACTTATTAAGCATTTTTATTATTCTCCTGTTAAAATTTTACTCAAACCTAAGTTTACCAGATACAGAAGCCCTAGGTCTGTCATAACCTATATTTCTCACAAGAAGTCAGAAAAATCCAATATTATTGGGTCTAATTGGCCAAAACATTACACTCCCAAAGGAAGCTTGGCTCCTTCATTTTCTAATCTTAGAGCTTTTTCTTTTTTTCCTTTGGTGCAGTGAGGTCAGTTGTTTCTGATTACTAGTGAGCCCAACACCTGTGAAGATGATAAGTTTTCTTAATGCTGCCAAATCTGCAGCAAATGACCCCCACATTTCAAATAATATTCACATAAGCTAAGAATAAAAGCAATTTATCCTTTTGTCTGGAACAGGTGCTTCTGGAATGACTTTCAGTAAGTCATCCTTCCGTTTGATCCCTACAGCTGTGAGAATATGTCCCAAGCAGGTGACAGATTGTTTATCCACTGAATTAACATTTGTCACTTTAAATAATGCAGACATTGTTTCCAGTACCTCCAAATCATTACATTTACATCATTCTTAATGGTCATTATACAAATATGTCATCCTAGCTTTACCTTGAAAACTACCTAAGCCACCCTGTGTAACATGGAAGCTACTGAAGCAAACTGAACACTCTGTGCAATTCTAAGTCAGGCTCCATTCTGGTAATGCAAAATAACAGATGAGAATTTATTGCTTATTGTTTCTCTGCCAAGTAGCTTTGAACATTCCCAAGGTCATATGTATTTGAGCTTAGTTCTTTGTTGGGATCTAGAAACTTCAATGATGTTTTTTTAATTTCACTTTGAGTCTTATATCTCTGATGTCCCTTGCTTTCCCTAGCAGAGATAAAACAATAGTGGTTTAATGGTGGTGCTAGCGGTAATGTACCCGCCTGCCAATGCAGAAGACATAAGAGAAGCCGGTTTGATCCCTAGTCAGGAAGATTCCATGGAGAGGAAATGGCACCCCACTCCAGTATTCTTGCCTGAGAATCCCATGGACAGAGGAGCCTGGCGGGCTACAGTCTATAGGGTCACAAAGAGTTGGACACAACTGAAGTGACTTAACATATTTAGAAGAAGTGGCATTTATGAAAAGATTTATTGTACATTTACAATAGATTAAGCATACATAATTCAATATCTATTCACTATTCTAACTCAATCTATTTTTAACTCTCCCTAAAAGTCTCACCTTAATGTTGTTGTTCAGTTGCTAAGTCATTTCTGAAACTCTTTGTGATGCCATGGAGTGCAGCACACCAGGCTTCCCTGGCCTCCAGTTTCTCCGAGTTTGCTCAAGTTCATGTGCACTGAATCATTGATGCACTCCAACCATCTCTTCCTCTGCTACCCTCTTCTCCTTTTGCCTTGAATCTTTCCCAGTATCAGGGACTTTTCCAATGAGTCCGTTCTTTGCATCAGGTGGCCAAAGTACTGCGGCTTCAGTTTTAGCATCGGTCCTTCCAGTGAATACTCAGGACTGATTTCCTTTAGAATGAACTTGTTGGATCTCTTTGCAGTCCAAGGGACTGTCAAGATTCTTCTCCAGAGCTGCAATTCGACAGCTTCAGCACTCAGTCTTTTATATGGTCCAACTCTCTATTTCTGTCCTTATTCTCTGCAGGAGACTTAGTAGGTGGTATTTTATGTATTCAGCCCTCACTGTGTGTGAGGAGACTAGAAAGGCTGGAGAATTAACATCCTCAAGTCACCTTCCCCATCCACAGCCCACACTATGACTATGGATATTATTAAGTTAATACAGTGTCTCACCCTTCAGGTGAATAACTCTAATCAAGTGTCCTCACAATGGTTCATACATCTTCAGTGGACCACCATCCAAGTGCCCACAGCAGTGAGCTACTCACTGATGCGCTGAGATACTCTCACCTCTTTCCTCTTGACATTGATAACCTAAACACATCATTCTCAAAACAACTAACAAAGTACTTGCAAGTCAGATTCCTGTTTCAAGGTCAGTTTCTGCAAATAACCAAATTAAGACACCCTGGATGTAAGAGGAAGAGGAAGTAGTTGTAAGAGGAAGTAGTTCATTTCATCTGTAATATCAACTGGGTGAACGCCTCTTCATTAATAACCAAATTGAATGAACAGAAAATTTTGCATCGTGTACACACACACACACTCACACAGTCAGTTTAGAATCTCCATTATTTTGTTTAACACATCCTATTACACCTTTTTTTGTTGTTGCTATCTGACTTCCAAGCCCACTACAAATTAGAAACAGAGAGAAATAGAATTAGAATTCAAATTAGAATTGCAAGATTCCATTAATAAAGCAAAAACATAAAAATTCAAATATAAGTTATAGAAAAGACAGAAAGCCTCAGAAAATAATTTTACATATCCATCATCTAGAATAAACGTTGATGCAACTAGATCAGCCTATAATTATATGAATTAATATTCATATTTTTGCCCTATAATATCAAAAAAGTTATCAGTGTCTTCAAAACTATTTTGTAAGAAGTATAAAATGTTTCATATGTTTTTAAATGACCAATAACAATGCTTTGTGGCAACAACCTATCCTGAAATGTTATACAGCAGAATTCATTTTTAAAATTCAGAATAGCTAATGGTTTATTTCAGAGAAACATAAACTCAAATTTTGACAGTCTGGACCTCATGAAATGAATGCTTCCTTTACTTACGTGAAAAAATGATGAGTAAAGGAAGCCACTTAACAGAGTAGATATTTACATTTCTTTAGTAAACAGGTTTCTTAAAAACATTGTAATGAGAAAACATTTTTTCTTCTAATTTATTCAATAGATCATATTTACTAAAATCCCAAAAGTTTATAGTAAAATAAATAGGGCTCTTAAAACTCGCTAAATAAAGTAAAACAAAGTATTTATCTGTAAACAGAATTATAACAGCCAAAAAGTAGGCAATTTCCGTATGAAGCATATATTTCCTCTTTTGCTGATGTATATAAATCCTGGATCAATCTAGCAGTGACATTCAGAAATAAATAATGGAAAGATGCTATTCATATGCGTATTACATACACTGAGATAAAGATGTACAACCACACCCAGGAAGAATTAAATTAGGTTAGTGTAGACAGTTGTCCTTTTATTCTGCTTAATATTAGCATCTTCAGTAATAAACATTATATTACTTTTCTTACATTTGATATCTTTTAACATAATTGAGTGAGTCAATTCTTTTGCAAATGTTGTAGGTTTTTTACAGATACATCTTGGAAATCATTTACAATAGTTTCTGAATCTTTACTTTTAAAATCTTTAATTTTAAAGCAATACCCTTTTAATTACCCACATATTTTTAAAATTTTCCTAAAACAGAAACACTAAAAATGGGGAAAATCCTTTAGCTGTTTGTTATAAACACACTTCGTAATTAGAAAATATAGATTACATGTTTATACATACAGATATAGTTTACATACTTCAACTTTTTTTGAAACGAGTTACATACTTGAAGTAATTTTAAGTAAGTTTATACATTTTAGCTTTTGATATATTCAGTGAAAATGTGATAAACTTTTACTGTCATGTTTATTTTTAACATAATGTACTTTATTTTAGTTATTTAAGTGTTTCATTACTTTTTGAGAGTCAGATTAATTTAGTTCACTGAAGCAGTGGACAAGTTATTGGAATGTTACTTCCTCTTCTGTAAAATCATGGAATTAGTTCTGTAGCCTCCCTCATTTCTGCTTATGATTCTGAGGTCTTGTGTCCAGATCTCTGTAAGTCTTGAATCTACAGATCTTTACACTCTGTGTGCCTTTACCTGTTACTTGGATTCTTTTCTTCTTTACCTCTATCCTTTGAAATCCATGGGCTCTTTCATGTATGGAGTCTTTCTTAATCTATTAAAAAACATCCCAAATATATTTTGTTCTGTATATATCATAGGTCCTAATCTATAAACTCCAAGGGGGCAGAAACTATATCTAATCCTAACTTGGTTTTCTTCATTTTTCAGAGGATTAGCATTCTCTACATTTATAGCACAATGCTTTGCAGACAGGCAAATAATACATACAATGAATATGTATGCATTAATTGGTTTTAATTGCTTGGTTGGTAATTATGTTACAGATAATAAGTTGCTTCTTTTTAAATTCAAAACCAAAGCAAATATATTAACTGTGCAAATCTGAAAATTATTTGTTTTAAAACATTCCAAATGGTATTAGGCACCGTTTTTTTCCTTTCATTGAATGTTGCTAGAAGTAAAACTAGAATTAGGCTCATAATGTAGCTGTAAACTGTTTCCTTCAATTTTTCTTATGCAAATTATGCATAAATACATAGCAATACTGCTTTTCAGCAGATTTGAAGGCTTTAAAAATGGAGTTTTGGTGACCTTATTTTTTTAACAGCAGTTTTACATTTTTTCCCAAAATAAGTAGAAATAAAATAAGATAATACCCACAATACAAAATAGGTTTCATCAAGTTTCTGGTCCTTCAAAGACAAAAAGTGAAAAGTAAAATTGTTTTTGTACCAGGGCTTTCCTCGTGGCTCAGCTGGGAAAGAATCTGCATGCAATGTGGGAAAGCTGAGTTCGATCCTTGAGTTGGGAAGATCCCCTGGAGAGGGGAATGGCTACCCACTCCAGTATTCTGAGCTGGAGAATTCCATGGACTATATGGTCCATGGGGTCACAAAGAGTTGGACAAGATTGAATGACTTTCACTTCACCTGTATCATGCAGGAAATTCTTTTCTTTTAGTAGCCTGCAAGTAATTTACGGACTATATGCTCCACTAGTAGCATGATAGACCTGTTGTCTGGGATAAAGGACAATATTTAACATTTACTTATGCTTCAATCATTTTAAACAATGATTTGGATTTCAGAGAGCAGAAAGCAGAGAAGGGAATGTTTATCACCAATTATCCAATATTTTAATTAAGCAAAAAATAATAAAAATTAAATCTATTTTATTTTCCTGTCCAGTAATTCTCAAAATTTAGTACATGCAAGAGTCAGTGGGACAATTCCAAGGAACTACTCTGTGTCTACACATTGAAAATCTGAATGTAAGGTCCAGGAATATGCATTTTGAGAATGACTGAAGGGAGTTATGAGCCGGTGAAGATTCAAAGTGACCTTCAAACTTGCTTTTTAAGTTCATGCAGGTTGAGTCAGTCATAGTTCAGGGCATAGAACTGAAACACACAAACACTCGATATATTGTGGTCTAAATATTATAAATGTACAAATCATGATAAATTATAAAACTGTAATTTGTTTATATCAGTTATACAATTACAACCTTATATTTAACTACAAAAAGTGATGATGCTTGTTCTTATGCAAACACTTTTTATTAATTTTAATTTAACAATGTAAGTGATACATACTTATTTCAAGTGAAAATTGTTATTTTAATTGAAAGAATGACAGAACTTTATTTTCTTTTTTCCTATCCCATTATCTATATCCATTATTCCCTGAGTATAGTACATGGTTCAATCATTTGATTTAGTTAGCTATTTAAAATGTCTTCCTCATAGTCACATAACATAGGACCCACCAGTTGTGAAGCACTGTGAGCAGCATATTGTCAAAGTGATATTGCTGGCCAAAATAGTAAATATTTAGACAAAATTTAAAGAACTTGATAAATTCTAATTCATTGCTAATTAATTCTGAATCTTACTTCCTGTAGATCCACATTTTTCTGATCATGAGTAATTACATATAATTATACACAGAGAGAAAAAGCTATTTTTAATGTTTATTTTTATACTTTCTTGAAATGTATGGACAACTGCAAATTCATTACCTTGCTCATTTCTAATAGCATGTTTTCCATTATGCAAAAATACTTAAAATAAATGACAAAAAAATCCATATATATGTCATTTTCCCATTTTTGTTTTCAAAGTAAATTTGTGATTTTGGATACATCTCCTCATTCCTTGGACTGAAAAATTCTTCCTTGTAAACAAGGACATAATTGCTTTGAACTAGTTATCTTCAAACCCACCTCAAATGCCATTTGTAAATTAATGCCAGGATACTGGAATTGTGAAACATCCATCAACTTAGTTTTTTGTTCATTCATTCTTACAGCTGGCAGCAACTAGATGCCAGGTTCTACATTTAAAGAGTGGGAAGAGTGGATGACACAAGAGCTAAACTGAGTAGCAAAGAATGTTTAAAGGTCTTAATTGTTTTACAGGCATATACCTTAATTAGGTAACAAAACAAAACATTACTCTGCTCCATGACTAAACAAGCTACTTAATTCAAAATTTCCTCTTAACTTCTTCTTTAGAAATGTAAAACTCATATCTTCATTTATTTCAACACATACACATAAAGTATTTATTTTGTACCAGGTTATTACAGAAGGCTCAGAAGTGAAAGTCACTCAGTCTTTTCTGACTCTTTACGTCCCCATGGACTATACAGTCCATGGAATTCTCTAGGACAGAATACTGGGGTGGGTAGCTTATCCCTTCTCCAGCTGATCTTCCCAACCCAGGAATTGAATTGGGGTCTCCTGCATTGCATGTGGATTCTTTATTAACTGAGCTATCAGGGAAGCCCACAGAAGGCTCTGAAAGTGAAAGTTGTTCAGTTGTGTCTGACTCTTTTTGACCCCATGGACCATACAGTCCATGGAATTCTCCAGGACAGAATATTGGAGTGGGTAGCCTTTTTCCAGGGGATCTTTCCAATCCAGGGATTGAACCCAGGTATCCCACATTAGAGGTGGATTCTTTACCAGCTGAGCCACAAGGGAAGCCCTCTAGAGATACAGAAATAAGACAGTGACTATACACAAGGAGCCAAGCCTAGTGAAGACAACATATATATAAATGCAGTATATATTTAACAGTCAGTAATTAAAAAGACAGTTCTTACATCCTAATAAAGTAATATTTGAATATGATGATAATTAAACTATTTATGGAATATTGATCCTATTTATCATAGATACAAAGTGACACAAAACCCAAGTTTCAAAAGTTAAATCGTCTCCTTGGGAACACTCACACACTCATATGTGATACTTGAAAATAAATAGCAGTGAAAGCGGTGGAAGGATAGGAAGCTAAATTTTTTGATTGACTCATTTGCACAAGGCATGAATTAGGAAGTTTATGTAAATCATATTTAATCATAATCACTTTAGTAAATATGGAAATATTTGTAAATATTTTAAGACGAGAAAAGTGAGATTTAGAGAAGTCAAATAACTTCTGCAGAAACTAGGACAATCATAGATCAAATACACTTCTGTATGGCTGATCATCACAGCTATGTTTTCCATCACTAGGTACTATGTTACTTAATGGGAATTACAGCAAATAGAGAAGGATAGCATGAATGCAGTAAATGTTTCTGTATAATTTCATGTTTTTGTTCATATAGGATTTGAAGCTGTAGTAGATACAAAAGTGATAGGATATCAATCAAAATTTGAAAGATGAGTGAATTTGAAATACCAACCAATCTGATAAATATATAATACAATGCAGTTAAGGTATCCTTTGAGGATTGAGTATAATTAATGAAATAGCTTTTTATGCATAGACAGGGCATCTAATCCACAGAAGAATGAATGTTTAGAAAACAAAGATGAGTTCAGGTTTCCAAAACATTGAATTTTAAACTTTTGTGTGCTTAAGATGCACAGATAAAATGTTAAGAATGCAAATTCCTCAGATTTTTCAAAGTCCTACTCATTACCATCTCTGGGAGTGAGATTCCGGTATCATTATTTTAATAATCTCCATAGATGCTTTTGATGCAGGTAGTTTCAAGAGAATGATAATATATGCACATACTGGAGAATAACAGATAAATAGATTAGCTAGATACATAATAAAAGAAAGACAGAATAAAGATGATAGATGAAGTCATTGATTCCTGACACAAATTTTAGAGGATAAGAAGCCTTAATATATATATATATATATATTTTATAATGAGATTTGCAACATAATGTGTTTTAAATGCTAATGAAGATCATATAAACCTCTACATATTAATAAGTACTAACTAAAAAAGGCATAGAGTTTTCTATTTCTTTCCTAAGACATGTGAAATCTATAATAATAGTAATAGCTGCTAAGTCTTAATTAGCCTTTAATTTGTGTCAAATACTATTCAGAGTGTTTTGTAAGTAAACTATTTAAGTTCAGAGTGATCCAATAAATGTATATCATTATGATCTCTATTTTACAGAATAAGCCACAAGAATAAGAATCTGGGTAACCTGACCCCAAACTATCAGAAAGTAATATAGTTGGATACAGAGCCCACAATCTTACTCAACATGATGTACCAATATGGCGATTTCAACTTATTTTGTTATGAATATTCAAATTAACCTGCAGTGAAAATGTTCAGTTAATTTATTTATTTTTCATTCAGTAAGTACTTTTCAAATATTTATAGCATTTCCCTTAATGCTAGAAAAGTTTTAAAGATTATTTTTGAGTATAAAGTGTCACTATAGAAATCATTTCAGATCTATGTGACATATACCTTAGCCATTTACTTTACTTCCACCCATCTTTGTCTTCAGTGTATAGAAATATGTCCACAAATATGGGAAAAATAATGTAAATTCACTTAAATGAGTGGAAAAACCCATAACCAGTGTCAACTGTCAAGTGAATTAGAAAAACTGAATGAGTAATGACAAAGTATATATAATTCTGCTGATGGTGTGGATTTACAGATACATATGTGACATTTGTTCCACAAAGAAAGACCGAGACAAGTGAGCTGTTTTAAACACATTAAGTATATCTTTGCAGAATTTATGAAAATTTTTTTCTAAAAATAGTTTACTTGGATTGATATACTTACACCTTTACAAAGCACACATACCAAAAGGCTCAATTCAACATAGAAATGACAAGTCCCTAATTACTCATAATGAATCTTCTCTTCAGAAAAACAAAAACCCAAATGGGTACTCTATCTCAACAAGTAAAAATATAAACAAAACATAGATACACAGAACTGAAAGTTTCAGGAAGAAATTTTTCATATGACATTTTAAAACTCTTAAATTTATATTCATTGGAGTGACTAAGGCCAATGATCAAAAGTCAAAGTGTCCTTTTGTATTAAATTAGTGAAATTTTTTAAATTGTTGGTCAATATAATTATTTGGTTGAGACATAATATTATTTAACAAAGTGGAGTTTGCTGATGAGATTGTTCTGTATTTAGAAAGATTTCAAATATACTACCTACTACATGAGTGAATCAAAGCATAATCTCTTTCCATTTCAGTTAGTTTTATACAGAACTGAATAAAACAGATCATCTGAGTGTACCTCATGCAGTTGTTCTTAGCAGGAAATGTGATAATTCAGGTAGAAAAGTTCTGGATCACAGTTAATGTCTCCGTAATCATATATTTTCATCATTATTATCTCTGGAAAAACAAATTTTCAAACTTAAAAGCTTCATCTTAATATTTAAATATATAAAAGAAGCAGACCATTTATAATGAATATTTTAAAATTACAAACCCTCAAAGCACAAAACCAGAAGAAAACATAAGCAAAACCTTTTTGATTTTGGAGTGGCCAATGATTCTCAAATAGAAGGTTTCTAAAGTAGAAAACAAAAGCACAGAATATAGAAGAAAATTTTGATAAAGTGAACTTTATCAGAACTAAAACCTTGCTCTTCATAGGTCATAAATAAATGAAAAAGCAAATAATAGGCAGGGAGTAGGCATTCACCGCATGCAAATTTGGAAAAGGACTTCTGTTAGCAACTCTTAAATGTCAATGATAAAAAGATAAACCAATTCAATATGAGAATTAGACAACAAAATTAACAGACTGTTCACAAGTGAACATTAGGAATAGTAAACAGCCACATCAAAAGATGCCTAACATTATAATTAACATTAACATCATTTTATTAAAGAAATGCAAATTAAAAGCATAGTAAAAACACTCCTATAAACCTACTATATTAAATAAACTTAAAAAAAACAGACCACCTTAAAATATTATTGTAGATGTGGAGGAAGGTAAATCCTGATTTACTGCTGGTGGAAATATAAAATGATACAATCAATTTGGAAAATTATTTGGCATTTATTTTTGAAAAGCAAAACTTAAACATACCTTATGATGTACCAGAAACAGCTACATTAGGGAAATCCACTAAAAAACGAAGGTATAAAATATTATAAAGAAATAAATTTATACTGTAAGAGTGTCTCAAATAATGCTATATTTTCCCTGTGTACCTGCTTTGTTCTAGAAACAAACAATTTTATCACCTTAAGAAACAGCTGCTCTTTGCTAAGAAATGAACTGTTTACAACTTAATCATGAGTTCCTGTATTTTGTTGAGAGTATGATTTTGTAGATCTATTGCCAGAGGCATTGAAAATTTTTATTTCATTCTCTGTGTTACTTATATCTTTACAGTGAAACCTAAGGAGCCCTTAGCTCAGGACTGGGTAGGCAACAAAATAATGATTATTGAGAATGACCAAACCTGAAACTCAGAATAAAAAAAAATGTGATTTTTATAGATACTTAATATGAACATTTGAGATATATAGTCAATTTCTTAATAAGAAGAAATTGGTAAAGTTATTTAACAAGTCAATATATCCATGGTTCCATCATATTATTGGCTTTATTCATCACCTTATTTCCTTATTATCCCATGATTGTTTTCTGTGCATTAGGGTTTAAAAAAGACAAGCAAGTAGAACCCATAAAACTCTCTTTCTCCTATCAAGACTATTACTTTAAATGTTGAGCACACCCAGTCTCTCTGCATTGAAATGTTGCATGTCAGAGATAATCACTGTCTATATTTCGAGTTCAATTCCTGCTCCTACTTTATACTGTGTAAGTTTCCAATGTTTCTAAACATGAAATAAGCTCTGCTATAACAATGGTTCTGTAAAATATCAGCTGTAGCTCTCCTTGTCTTTGTATTTACTCTCATTTTAGACATGCTGTTTCCTTAAGAAGAGACCTAAGACATGCTATTTCCATAGATTTTGGAATTAACTTTCATCAGAAAAAAGGAATCATTCCAGCTTACACATTATATTCACAAAATTCTCTCCCACTGAGCAGAGTTTTCTAACTTTATACTACTATATAGTACTAGCAGGCAGAGAGTAAAACTAATAATAATTGTAGGAAAAATTACAGTTTCTATGTTGTATGCTTTAAAACATTAAATGAGTATGAAACAAGAAAATGGAGATATCAAGAAAGGAGGCATATTTATTATGAATTCAGTGGAGAGTTCTGGTCTGGAATAAGAACTAGAGAGGTTATAAAAAATGTAAAAAGTTAATAAACAGAAACATCAATAAAACAGAGTTGGGGTACCAGAAGGGGAAGCTCTCGTGCTCTTCAAGGATAGCAGAAAACAACAGGAAGAAGAAAGACTACTCTTCTTTCCTGGTTAAGATTCAGTCAAAGAAAAGACATGGATTCCTTGTTTACTGTCCCTCCCACCTTCCATTTCCTTTCTATAAATGTTCGCCTCCCCTTGCCATGCAAGAACTTGTATGTGTCTCATCACGGTGGCAGACCCTGAGTTGCAATTCTCTGCTGAGCTGGAATAAAAATCTCCATCTTTGCTGGGGAAATATCTGGCAGTCTACTGGTTTCAAGCAACCAGTAAAGCAAGCAGAGAAGACCCCCAGTGGCTCCAGGGCTGGTGAACAAACAGGTGTAGTAGCCACAGCTGAGCCCATTGCTCCTCCCAGCTCCTCTTGCCAACCCTAGAGTTTGCAGATCCATCTTTCTCCTGGATTCCAGCTAATGCCCTCCTTGTTTTTGATTTGAAGCTCTCTTGGATTTATTCAGGATCTATTTGAAGGTTTGTCATTTCTGAGCAAGGCCTTGTCCTCTTTGCAAGTGTATCTGGCACTCTGATTTTGATATCAGACTGTTGCAACTGAAATTGGCTAAGACAACTTCTGCCCATTCCCTGGGGGCAGGGGTTGTTTGGCTGAACTTGGGCTGCTTTTCACCTTTTAGCCCATTTCTTTGGAACAGGGATCATTCAGCAGGAATTGGCTAAGAAGCCTTTGGCTTGGTTCCTCCAGGAACAAACCATTCTCTCAGAACAAGCTGGTATTAAGGCTGCAGGTTGTTTGAACTATTTGGATTGCAAGCTGTTTGGATTGAGCTGTTTGAACTATCAGCTGTTTAGCTGTAAGAAAATGGTCCTTTTACTCTAGAGAAAAACCCTTGAGAAATGAAGTCCCAGTTATTTTAATATTTTGAGGGTGACTCCCTATAGGGACTCCAGTTGATTTTGTGTTTAAAAACCGTGGTCCTTCCCAGATGAGCACTTCTAACTAAATGGACTGACCTGACCAAAGGCAATTTAGAATATGAAAGGCTATTACTGAGAACTTCTGATATCCCTAAACTTAATTTATTTAAAACCATTGGACAACAATAGCTCAAAAATTTCCAGAAGTGAGTGGAATGCTTGTATTGATTGGTATTTTGTGGTTATCCAAAGTAGTCAGGAGTCCAAAATTGCCTCTTTGCAAAATAAGATTAATTGAGGCAAACAAAGGATTAAAAAAAAGATAAAACGGCCCCCACAGCCTCAGGCTCTTCTTTGGCTTTTTGTGTCAGGCTCCTGCTGTTGTATTTTCTCTTCCCTTCTATCTTTCCCCTACCCCCAGCTCCCCCTGCCCCTCCCCCACTCCAGGCCAGACTCTACCTTGGGAACTATTTTATCTTCCTCCTTCTCTACTACACTGCCTGTGCTCCCTCTAATTTCTCAATCCCCGCTTCTAATGTTCTCGCTGAACTTCCCCTTTTCTCTGAAACTCTCCTCACTCCCTTTTCCTCTGAGCTTGTTAAAAACTGCCCCTTTATATAGGGCTTTCCAGGTGGCGCTAGTGGTGGAGAACCCACCTGCCAATGCAGGAGCCATAGGCGAGAGGATACAGTTCCTGGGCTGGGAAGATGCCCTGGAGAAGAGCATGGCAACCCACTGAGTATTCTTTCCTGGAGAATCCCCATGGACAGAAGTACCTGGTGGGCTACAGTCCATAGACCGCAAAGAGTCAGACACCACTGAAGTGACTTAGCATGGATGTGCATCCCTTTAAAAGCAACTACCCCCTAGCTATCTATTTTACAATGGCTATGTAATTATGCTTCAGTGCTACTTTCAAATCTCCCACCCTCACCTTGCCCCCGCCGCTGTGTGTCCTTAAGTCTGTTCTCAATATCTGGGTTTCCATTATTAAAAAATTTAAAAAACAAAAAAACTGTCCTTTTAAATTTAAGCCTTCTGAGAAGCCAGGGGCTAAACTCAAATTTTTATACTCCCTGGATTAAAGCTGAGCTGAGAGCCAGGGAGTCAAGGACTTTGCCAAAGTAATCCAAGATCCTCACAGATTTGCTGAGGGATTTAATATAAGCATTCAGATTTGTCTACCTGGTTTCTCTGACTTCTATCAGCTAGTTCATATAGTTGCTGGTGAAGGAGGGCCAGCATTAGATGAAAACCACTAATTGAAAAAATCTTGCAGGGTCTCCGGAAATAAAACCAGACCTGTCTGCTAACTTATTACATGAAAAGGTTGGAGTAATTGCTAGGCAACTATTTGAGCAATCCCTACAGCTTTTCTAAAGCCTACTGATTGGAGCATCATCTTCTGTGACATGGAAATGCATTTGTCCCTTGATCCAAGAGAATTTTGAAAAGCTTTATAAATTGAAAAATAAAGAAATTCTTAGGATATATCATGATGAAAAGATTAAAGAACATCCTATATTTTGTTTTTTCCTATATTATAATGTAAAAGAATCAGTTTTATGTAAATGAAATAGTTTCAACTTTACTATTATACTTTCCTAGAAACAATTGACTAGTTTATTGTTATTCATACAAATAAATTAATACCACATGGGAATTGATTTAGACCTTTAGGCTTACTAAAAGAATGATAAGGACCATCTGCACCACTAGAAAATACATTTTGGAGAGAATATCAGAGTAAAACACAGTTTTATTTTCAAGATGCCAATATTTAAGAAAAACATGATCACAATAACCAAAATCATATTAAAAGTATAGGCTTTCATATACAAGTGGTGTAAAAACATCAATTCTTTGAGGATATAATATTTAGAATCCATATTTATTTTTATTCATGATGCAATTAACCAGACACCAATTCCCTACCTGACCAGAAACTAGAAGCACTAAGAGGAAACTCAGAGGAAACTAAATTTAGACTATGAAAAGTTTACAAATCTTGCTTACCTTGAGGTGCAAGGGACATAAATTTAAGGACTGACAACATAAGGTGGTCACAATTGCCACTTTTATAATGGAGATCACTGAATATTTCCTGGCACTCTAAGAGACAGTGTACTTTAATGTAGATTATATTGATTTACCCTAAGATAACTGTTTCCTCTTACCTTGCAATAACCTGGAGCAAATCAATGCAATCTGCATTTCAATACTTTGTTTTACTGACTTCTTAATAGAGATGGTTTGAAAAATTTGATTAGACGGCAATATGCCCACACCTGCTAAAAACTGAGCTGCTTCCAGGTAGGAAACTGGAAAGCAAATAAATCACTTTATTTTTAAATCCACCAAAGCAATTAATGCTTTTCCATGCTAGAAACTTTACTGACAACAATGTGACCTTGATAACTTTGTCATAATGTCTAAAAGGCCCTGCTTAAAAGCATCCATCTCCCACTATTAAGGCTATATATTGTATGATTGCATTACAATATAAGCAGTGAAAAGTTCTGACAAATTCGTCAGGTCTCTCATTTTTTAAATTGTTTTTAGTAATCACATTATTTCCATGACTACAGACATTATTAAGAGTTAGTAGTAAAACTATTTCTTAGTCCACTGTTTTGTGAAAGCTGTGGACTACTCATCTCCCATAGTTCTCCCCCATTCTTATCCACAGAGAGCTACTATTTAAACACAATGACCAGGCATATTGTTTCTGCTGCCATCGTTGCTATATTGCCCAAGGCTTAATGCATTAGGAATCTAAAACGAAATCAAACAGAGCAATTAAGGCAACACAAGTCCACCGCGAAAGACATCTGTAAGAATCAGTATAAAGGGCTTATATGCATATAGGTCAATACAAGAGGAATTGTATGAAGCTGAGATCTGATTAACTATTTGATGTAATTCATGTAAGAATTACATATGGATGATTTATACAGAGAGAGAAGAAAGAGATTATCTCTGTATTCCTGTATCAGTAAGATTTAAAATAACTTGTTTGCATAATAAAATATTTAAAGGATACAATAAACCTTTAATGATTATATTTTTGGGTTAATGCAGTATGATGGCATAAAAATTAACTAAATTCAATGTAAACTTTCATCAACTTTTCTAATTTTTCACATCTTTGAATATTCAGCTCAACTCCTAGTTCTTTTTCTCGAATCCATATGCATACTCTTCTTCAGTTTCATCTTACATTTATTGTACATGATTATATTATTTTGAATTTTATTTATTATGCAATCATCTCTTCCTAGGGAGATTCTAATCATACACACAGACACACACATTTTCTATATCATATATCACTGGGCTTTTTCCACAGCAGGACTTACAATTATCTACAGTTTAATAAAAATCTAATAAAATGCAATTCTAACATTTCTATTCTTCTGATCAGCAAATCCAAATCATAGGGATATTTATTTGTAAGAACATTTCAAAATTTATTTTTATGAACTTTAAAATTGACATTTGCAAGAACATTTGCAACTGACATTCATCAGAAAACTTATTAGGCTATTTTAAACTATATTCATAAGACCACTTACAGTTAAAAATAATTAAGGCCAAAGGCATGTTTTTTTTATTAAGTGATTCTGTTAAAATTTAATACATGCAGCTAGTGCTAGGTATATGTGAATAATAACAGGGTGTGGTAAACAGTCAAAAAAAGAGTTTTCAGCATATTTAACTTTGATTTTAGCTTTGCATAAAAGATGAAGTATTATTTTTACTTTCAGAACAATTTCTTATGGTTTTGATCAAAGTGAAATGTGGAGTTATGCATCTGAAGGTAGTTTAGGTTTACCTGTTGTGATTAGATGAATAAAATTATTTCTACTGATTTTTCATTTAAACCTCATGCATTGTTTACCTCTTAATTTGATTACACTGATTTAAAATATTCCTAAATTTGATATTTCAGGGTAATTGAACTTTAAGAATATGACAAACAACAACCTGTTCACGAGAGCCAAATTTAATTTTGTATTAAATGTTATCTGTAAGGAAAAGAAACCCTTAAAATATCTGGTAGATAAAAAATATTTATAGCTTGATAATGGTTACATCCCCCAAATATTCAGTAAATATAACACTAAAGTGGAAAACCTTAGCCATATCCACTTTAAAATCAGGAAAACACACAGATTTTTAATCTTGCATCTGTTTTTTACAGTAATACTTTCCAATGCTATAAGGTAGCAGAAAAAGAATCAGTAGGAATAGATGAAGTTCTCATTACTTGAAGATAATATGATCATTACTGTGAAAAATCTGACAATATCAACAAGCTACTCAAGTGGATGAGTTTATGGTAATATTTGGTCAAATGTTACATGAATTTTTCCACACCAGCTATAAGCAATCAGAAAGCACCTTCTGTTATTACACCTTCCAGAGAATGGTAAATAAGGAGCAAAATACAAATTGCACATAATTTAATATCACCTTATTACCAGTCAATAAAATACCCTGACCAGTTTGGGCAGGAAGGATTCATTTAGCTGCTTGGTCTAAACATCTTGACATCACCAGTGTGAAGTTGCCCACTCTGGCTTCAACTTTGATAAGGATGACTCCTGATGCTGTGATATTCAGTCCCTTCCAACAAAGAACAACAGCAGTTGGAGAAATATCCACCAAGCTATTACCTAGGTGATTAGTCACTCCGTTGTGTCTGACTTGGCAATGCCATGGACTGTAGCCTGCCAAATCCCTCTGTGCATGGGATTTTTCAGGCAAGAATACTAGAGTGGGTAGCCATTCTCTTCTCCAGGGGATCTTCCCTACTCAGGGATTGAAACTAGGTTTCCTTCATTGCAGGCTGATTCTTTACTGTCTGAACCACCAGGAAAGTTCTGTTATCTATATTTTGATTCAAATCCAGAAAAATTGGGAGGAAGACTAGTGAAGACTGAGGAATACACTGTCCACCTCCTTCAAGTTGCCCAACATTTCTCTAGAGAGAGTCTCATTTCTTTCTTATCCTTCTCCTTCTTGTAAAAATAATAATTATAATTATTTTTATCTCACTAATGTTTGTAAATAGGGATTTACATTGTACAATGAAACTCAATCACGTAATGCCTTAGATCAGAATGAGATGAATTACATTGAGTTGCTGATAAAGATTCATATAGTCAAAGCTTTGGTTTTTCCAGTAGTCATGTACAGATATGAGAGTTGAACCATAAAGATGGCTGAGCATCGAAGAATTGTTACTTTCAAAGTGCTGGAGAAGACTCTTGAGAGTCCCTTGGACTGCAAGGAGATCAAACCAGTCAATCCTGACTGGAAATCAATCCTGAATATTCATTGGAAGGACTGATGCTGAAACTGAAGTTCCAATGCTTTGGCCACCTGATGCAAGGAGCTCACTTATTGGAAAAGACCCTGATGCTAGGAAAGATTGAGGGCAAGAGAAGAGGGCAACAGAGGATGAGATGGTTAGATAACATCACTGACTCGATGGACATGAGTTTGCACAAACTCTGGGATATGGTGAAGGACAAGGAAGCCTGGCATGCTGCAGTCCATAGGGTCACAAAGAGTTGGAAATGACTTAGTAACTGAACAAAAACAACCATAGAGCTGTACTATATTATAGAATATAATATTCATATTACACTTAAAATAGTAATGAAAGTTTTAACATCATAGGAAATAACTGAATAAGGAATGTTCAGTATCTTGTCTGCAAATGATCTGACTGATAAGTAGTTAATATCCAAAATATAAAAAACAGCTCATACAACTCAGTATCAAAAAACCAAACAATTCAATAAAAATGGACTGAACAGATATTTTTCTGAAGAAGACATACAGATGGCCAACAAACACATTGAAAATTTGGTCAACATTACTATTTGTAAGAGAAATGCAAATCAAAACCACAACAAAACAAACAGACTCACAGATTTAGAGAACAAAGTAATGGTTAGCAATGGGGAATGGGAAGCAGGGAGGAATAAGACAGGGGTATGGGATTAAGAGATAAGGACTACTATGTATAAAATAGACAAGCAACAAGGATATATTGAAGAGCACAGAGAAATATAACTATTATGTTTTAATAGCTTTAAATGGAGTATATTCTGTAAAAAAATTGAATCATTATGTTGTACACCTGAAACTAATGTAATATTGTAAATTAACTATACTTCAATAAAAAAGAAATTCTAAATGGCAATTGCTTCTTGAAGATATACAACTATTAAGCAAGACTTTAAAAAACTTGCTAACAAGTCTGTACAAAACTTCCAGCTTATTTATGAGCACATATTACCTGTGTACAAATAAGATAACATATCCTGAAGATATACTACCTTTTCAAATGTATTTACTGTCTTCTATAACCTAAGAAGATTGTGGAATAACTACTCTGATATACTTCATGAAACAAGGATCGTTTAACGTTAAGTGAAATAAAGTATAAAAATCTTCCCAATTACATTCATTGATTCTAGACTATTGATATCTTTTCATACTTAACATTGGTTTAAATTGTTAATCAGGAGAATTAACAGTAGATTTCCTAATATGAGTTCAAATGTTGTTCCTGAATTTCATAAAGCATATTCCCTTTTCTTTTTTGTTGACCATACATGAATAGTGTGCATTCATGAAAATTCAATAACTTTAACTCTAAAAACTGTTCTTTATGAAATATTTTTTATGAAAGATATGTCCTCATTAATTTTATGGATGGAAGGCCTGTTATATCCATATTATGAAGTTATATATGAAATTGAATTATTCTATGAATAAATTAGAATCATGAGAAATACAATTTTAAAAGCCACAAAGAAGTATATAATGGTGACAATCATTGATGAATTTCTGAATTTTATTCTGTGTAATTGTCCTAATAAAAACTAATAAATTTGAATTTTTAAATTTTATTTACAAAAAAAATAATGTTCAATATCTTCCCAAGTGACACAATAGTAAAAGAATCTGCCTGCTGATGCAGGAGACACAAGAGATATGAATTTGATCCCTAAGTTGACAAGATCCCCTGGAGGAGGAAATGGCAACACACTCCAGTATTCTTGCCTAGAAAATCCCATGGACAGAGGAGGCTGGCAGGCTTTAGTCTGTGGGGTTGCAAAAGAGTTGGACATGATTGAGTGACTGAGTAATTTGACACACATGCCCATGATATCCAATACCATCAGGAAAGTTTTATAACTATTAACTATATACACAAATACCATAGTACTCAATTAAAGATGATTTTTATAAATTAAAAATTTACATACTAATGGATTAAATGTCTGACATTGCTCCTCAAATTAAACTGGCAACTAAATGTAACACCAAAAATGAAAGTGTTAGTTGCTCAGTCATGTCTGACTCTTTGCAACCCCTGCAGACTGTAGCCTGCCAGGCTCCTCTGTCCATGAAATTCTCCAGGCGAGAATACTGAAGTAGCCATTCCCTCCTCCAGGGGGTCTTCCCAAACGAGGTATCTAACCTGGATCTCCTGCTTTGCAGGCAGATTCTTTACCATCTGAGCCACCATGGAAGACCAAATGCAACCCCAAGAATGTTTTTATTTTGAAAAGTAAAGATTTAAATAAAGTTGGAAAAAAGAAAAAGCATGATGATGGCTCACTCCACTCAATATTAGCACATGGTAAGAAGCTACAGAATATAAATCAATGGTTCAGAACAGAAAAATAAGAGATAACCGTTTGTATGTCAATCAGTATAAGATAAATAGTTCATCACAATGTTAGTAAAAAGCAGAATTAGAACATAATATTTAACATATATAAACAATTCATGCAAATCAAAGAACAAAAATTTTAAAATGAACAAAAGATATCTACATGCAATACAACATCTGGACATATATCCAAAGTACAGTTACCTACATTCATGAGAGGAAACAAAAATATATTCTCCAATTCTTTTTGTAGTGGTAGAGAATTCATGGCAAGCTAGTATCAACCAGTATGAATACAGATATATTAAACATAAAAACAATGTATCAGGAAACAAAATCTCAGTGTAGATATACTTATGTGTGTGTTTTAAAGAAAAATATTTTAAGTGAAATAAGTAGCAAAATAAGTAACAAGCACAATAAGAAACAGAAATTGATGTATTTTGGACACTCTACAGTGATAGGATGGATCCCTGTTCAACATTTAGTTATAGTCTCAAAACTGATGATGCCACACTCCTGAAACTTTCAAGGGAAAACAGAGTGACTCTCAAGCTGATTAAAAACATGGCTTAAGAAAGCAGAAAAAGGAGACTGGTTGGAGATTTATAGTGGTTAGGAAGTGAGCTGGGGTGAGTGTTACTGTGCATGGGAAGGGGCTTCGTGATTTGAACTTCTCATCTGCACCAAAGGAGAGAACACTCATGCTTTCTTATTGGCTTATTAAGCTGTGTGGCAAAGAAAAACGTGGAAATTGCAGGATCAAAGCTGTCAATAAACATCAAAAAATAGACTCGGAGTCTGTTATAAGATCTATAGCAGAGTAACTCATATATAACTGCAAACAGACAGACACACACATACCATTATGAACCTCCCAAGAAGAGCTACACATTCAACACCTTCAAGTATGCTAGAGTTGAAGTCTCTATAGGTGATGGAAAAAAAAACTAGCAATCTCAAAGTTTCATGTTAAGCATGATATTGTAATAAAAACAGCAGCCATTGATTAAACATATGCTGTATTTTAAGAGCATTAAATGTATTTTCTTACTGAATCAACCTTTTGAATAATTCAAAGGAAACTGAGCCATAGGAGAAACTACAGGATGTTATACTAGAATTTAAAAAATTATCTTTGCCCATTCCAGGATCTCTGTTTCTTGTGACTCAGTTATGACAGACATATTATGTCTTTCCCTCAGAGAATGTTTTACAAAACCTGACACATTTTTACCCATGTGTCTTTATCTGAATGTTCACAACCTGTCACTGAAAAATGGTGTGGTATGTAGTAAGCCTAAAGATGTGCCTAAGAAGTGCTAGAAGCAATGATTATAATATAGAAAGAAACTTTGTTTAATAAAATATGTATCCAGATGTAGCCATGAAATAGAGTAGGAACTTAACTGAAAATTTCAATACATAGTGAAAAATTTTGTACATTATTCCATGCTTCTACAACTAGGACTTGACTATAAAAGATTGAAGAAAAAATAAAAATAAGACTTGCAAAGTGAACAATTCTATCATTCTGGCACTGCTCGCCTTTATCTTATCTAGAAAATGTCTAATTCTTTTCACTTCTCTCTCCCTGAATCGTAAATAGCCCTGATAGCTGCATGAGTCCTGCCCTCAGTCTCTATGGTCTCTGACCAATGTCATTTTCTGAGGGAGGCCTTAACCACTCAGCATCTGTAAAACAACAACATCTCATCCTAATCTGGGACTCCATAAGTCTTTCTCCATGCTTTTCCCCCTCTCATTAGTACTTATCAATATTTAATTCATTACATATTTACCTAATGCATGTTCATAGTCACTGCTTCTAAATTATCAGCTCTGCTATTTTGTCAAAATTTGAAAGTATTTTCAGTGGTAAAAAGAGCAGGATTAGCCTCTCTGAATCTCTTTTGTTGCCAGAGACCAGATATTGATCTCTACAACGTTGTTCTAATTTTCCTGTCTAATGGAAATAAATGTGCTTGTTCAGTACTTGACTTGTGGAGAAGGCATATTTAAGCTCCATCTCTGTTCATATTTTGCACCATTAATGTTAATAATCTGTGTGTATGTGCGTGTTAAGTCACTTCAGTCATGTCCGACTCTTTGCAGCCCCATGGACTGTAGCCCACCAGGCTCCTCTGTCCATGGGCTTCTCCAGGCAAGAATACTGGAGTGGGTTGCCATGCCCTTCTCCAGGGGATCTTCCCAACCCAGGGATCAAATCTGTGTCTCTTATATTTGCTGTATTATCAGGTGGATTCTTTACCACTAGCACTACCTGGGTGTGATTTATATATTTTATGTATTAGTGGTCATATAATTTTGTATTTTAAAAACACCCTAACACTCTGTAAATGAAATTTCTGTGTCAGGAAATTCCATGGATTCTATTCTCAGGTGTGTTTTTAGTTCTCTTTATAAATTGATATCATTACAATATCATAATATTTTTTATTTGAATACATTTTGTTTTAATTTGGAATACCTTCAGAAGAGAAAGTTATTTCCTGCATAACAGAATCTCTCATGAGTCTAACTCCTTTCTCATGGCCATGCACCTTAAGAAACTCCAGTTGTTCTCCTAGCCAAAGAAGCTGCTTACTCTTGAGTAGAAACCAACCTTATATAATATAAAGTAATTCCTTTATAGTGACTAGTTTAAGCATTAGAATATTTTTGCCAATATTTATTGGGAAACTGTTAGGGGCAAAGAGTGACTTCTGGGAACTTTTTTTTTTTTTTTTTTTCTTTTTCGCTCTTAACAAGCACATGAGGGATACATCTCCCCTTTTATGCCTCTGGACACTGTTGTATCTGGATGTGAGAACTGAAATCCTGCTACCATTAAATGAGCAGAATGAGATCTAGCCTGAGGACAAAGCAAACACAGGGAGTAGAGCAGAACCAAAGGGAATGCAGATAAGTGGTTAGGAACCGGTCATACCATGTTCGGAGACACCATGTATTTGAAACTTGTCATTATGTGATACATTTCCTGTTATTTAACTGAATAGAGACAATGTTTACTACTTGCACCGAAAGGCATTTTAACCTATATAAAACATAAAATATACAAATTATATATATATATATATATATATATGTATGTATGTATAGGTATATAGATATACAGGCAGAATACTCTTCAACATAAATCACAGCAATATTCCTTGGATCTGTCTCCTAAGACAAAAGAAATGAAAGCAAAATATAAGCAAATGGGACCTAGTTAAACTTAAAAGCTTTTGCACAGCAAAGGAAACCATCAACAAAAATGGAAAGATAACCTATGGAACAGGAGACAATATTTGCAAATGATATGACTAATAATGGGTTAATATATAAACTATAAAAACAACTCATAATACTCAATATTAAAAGAGAAACTCAATAAAAAAAACAGCAATTATACTGTAACAACTTTTAATGGAGGAAAAACTGTAAAAATACTGAATCACTCTGTTGTATACCTGAAACTAAAATGATACTGCAAGTAGGCTTTCTTTCAATTAAATAATAAAATAAAATTCAAATTGTCTGTGCCTATGAGATACTATTAATATATGTTAATATTAAGCAATAATTATAGGTATATATAGGAACATTAACATTTTTGTTTATTTGCTAACGTTAGTTGTTGTTAAATATATAAGGAAATTTGGATGTTGCTCCTTAGACTATAGATTAGTACAGCCACTTTGGAAGGCAATTTATCCTTAGGAGTAAAAATTTTAAATGCACTGAAATCCTGAAATTCCATTACTCATTGTCTGCCTTAAAGAAACTATCACATATACACAGAAGACATATGCAGGGCTTTTCATTCCAACTTAGGTTTAATGGGAAAAAGTGGAAATAGTCAAGATTTTTCATGATTAAGGGAATGGGTAGATAAAAGTGAATGATATTTTGAAAAGCTATGTTATTTATTTTTGTTTACTGGTCCTCTTTACTTCAGTTCACCCAAATCTTCTATCAGTTTGAAAAGAGTTAAAAAATGATACAAGCAGAAAATACAAATTTAATAATAGTTTCTGTAATGTAAGAGAAAGATTATCTATGAGGAATAGAGTTTTTGAAAGAAAAATAATCCAAATACCTTTTTTTTTCTCCTCTTACTGAGTTAAGGGTTTTAAAACCTAGTTTAGAGTTCTATAGTATGGAAAATAAACTCATTTCATATATATCATCTAGGTCACTCTCAGACCCTATCAGCGTTATGTGTTGGGGCAAGTAAAGGAATAATGACTTCTTTTCTGGATAATGAAGATCTGGGAAAAAGTGAGAGAGATAGAAAAGTAAAATGATGAGATCAGTACAAACAGAACTTCTCTCAGGATGTTGACCTAAGAAGGAAAAGTAAGTGAAAGATGAAGGATTGCTGAGATTTTTCCATCAGTATATCCTTCATTCACCCCTTACTTAGATTACAAACAGTCTCACTGGTCTGTGGAGTATAGTCTTTCAGAGAGGGAGGCCTTGGGTTTGTTCTATTATGTCACGCCCTCTGTCTTTCTCTTTGCTTTGTGGACATTAAATTGAAAATGAATGGACAGGCCATGGTGCCTGCTTTAGCTGGAAGGGATGAACCTATGGAAAGAGAAACACTGAATCTCTGGCCCAATGGGCTGGATGGATAAAGTGGCAATACTCAAGGGTTGCACTGAGGAGGGGAGTAGAAGGCAGTGTAGATGGCCTCTAAGGTGAGAGAAAAGAGCCAAAAGTTACCTTTTCTTAAAGCTTCACTTGTGAGTGTTTCGAACGCTAACAACATTCGGGTAGACAAGCAGCATCGCTTTAGAGACCAGAGACGGAAGCCCAGAAACATGCGCCCAGGGGCCAGTCTTTCCCTATCTCTTGAGTTTATGAGAGTTCACTCTTCTTCAGTCTCCTCACTCCCCTGATTTGACCTGTGTATCAGGATGGACTGCAAGGAGATCAAACCAGTCGATCCTAAAGGAAATCAATCCTGAATAGTCATGGGAAGAACTGATGCTGAAGTTGAAGTTCCAGTACTTTGGCCACCTGATGCGAAGAGATGACTCATTGGCAAAGACCCTGATGCTGGGAAAGATTGAAGGCAGGAGAAGGGGACGACAGGATAAGATTGGATAGCATCACAAATTCAGTGGCCATGAATCTGAACAAACTTCAGGAGAGAGTGGAGGAAGGGATGCCGCGCATCCTGCGGTCCATGGGTTGCTGAGAGGTGGACATAACTTGGTGACTGAACAACAACAATCAGCACCCACAAAAGGGATGCTGCCCCAGTGGCCCAGCCCCATGTCACTAGTCTGACCCGTCAGCTTTCACTTATGGGGAATGTCACAGTGTCACGGGAGCTGCCATACACTTGTCACAATGTTCCAGCCCATCTTTACTTAGTCTGCCTTAGGAAGTAGAGCCCGTAACCTTATGAGAAAAGCTGATCTCCTAGCCAATCATGCTGTTCCCTCATTGCCTCTTCTAATTCTCTATAAAATTCGATCTTGTCCCACATTCCTCGGAAAGAATGCTCCACTGCTTGTGAGGAACTGTTTTCTCCTACTCCATGGGAGAAATGAAGTACAGATTAATCAGGTATTCTATTTTACGGGCTTCCCAGGTGTGTGCAGTTGCTCGGTCATGTCCGACTCTTTGTGACCCCATGGACTGCTCATCCACCAGGCTCATCTGTACATGGAGTTTTCCAGGCAAGAATACTGGAGTGGGTTGCCACTTCCTACTCCACTTCCTAGGTGACTCAGTGCTAAAGCATTTGCCTGCCAATGCAGAAGACACAAGTTCTATCCCTAGGTCAGGAAGATTTTCTGGAGAAGGAAATGGCAACCCCCTCCAGTATTTTTGCCTGGAAGTCCCATGGACACAGGAGTCTGGAAGACTGCAGTCCATGGGGCTGCAAAGAATCAGACAAGGCTTAGTGACTAAACATCAACAAATTCTATTTTACAGTCTATGTCATTTATTTCTAAGGTAAAGAGCTACCCTGAGTCTATGACTTGATTACTGAAAAGTGTTAGAGGCTCAGTTCATTTTCTTATGCCTTACTTTCTTATTATTGATATATGTGCTTTATTAGATGACAAGTCTCCAGAAGAGGTGATTTTTCCTAACAACCCCACAGTTCTCTTTGCTACCTTCTTCTTTACTTATCTTCTTTCATCTGTCCATCTGTGAAGGGGTTTTGGACAGTCTCTAAACCTTTAGTATTCAGGATATAGAATTGTAGAGTCAGTTAGCTAGACATATTATCTAAAATCTCTGAGCATGTTTCCTTCTTTGAATGTTAAAATACAACAGATCCTACAGGATTCCTATGCAGTAGTGTTATATCTAGTTCTTACTCTCCCTTTATGGCCCTGTCATGATCTATTTGCAATTTCTATAAGTCTTTCTACTATAGGAAAAAAAAAAAACTTTTAAAGGAGCTTTTAACATAATTTGAATATATTAATAGCATTTAAACACAAGTTTTACAGAATGTAATTTCCCTGTCATCAAAGAGTATGCTGTCCTCTTCACTGACTTGCAAATTTTCTTTTTAGACAATATAAACTGCAAAAATACAATGTATTAAATAGTGAAAAGGCCAAGATATCACAAAAAATAGAGAATCCATTAACATATAGATTAACCCCATCAAAGGGTGATATGTGAAGGGATATTCAATGTGATTCATATATCATAAACTAAAAAGCAGAAGCTTTACTTTTGAAAAGCCTCTAATTCAGCAGTCAGCCTTACTTTCTGACATGAAAAGTGTAATATGAATGTAATGTGCATAAATGCCAATTACTAGGATAAAAGAGAAGCTCACTGCGATTAAGAGATTATGGTCCTTTGAAAGATGTAATTAAATGGCAGAAAGTTTAATTTCAGTAATTCCTAAAGCAAAAATGTATGGTTTTATTTTTCTTTTTATTATTCCAATAATTTAAAACTTAAGGTAAGGAGCCCAGTAAATTTTACAGCTCAATAACTGCATTAGAGGAAGTATATATTTTACATCATTTATTGTATCATTGCACCTGATTATTCATTGGAAATTTTGCCTTTTATCAACAGATGAAGTAATATGCAATTCCAGTCCCAATACCATTTTACAGATCCATTCAAAGACTAGTTGCAGTGTTATAGTATGAACAAACTACAAAATACATGTAAAAATAAAACATTTTTCTTAACAAATTTCATTCAAACACTTGATATTTAGCCAGTAGTTTAAGAGGTTGTTTAAATAACTCACTTTAAAATTAAATAAATTTCAAATGACTGAATTCTCTTTTCCTGGAGTTCCAAACATGTAGTCTCAACCATTCTCTCCTACTTCAGATTATGACAGAATTTAACTCAGAAATTTGATACCAAATATTTCATGATCAATTTTAATATAAAGACTGTATTTTGGGTTTCTATTTCTTTCTCACCCATGAGTTATTTATGTTTCAGAATCTGTAAGTACAATCAGTTCAGTTCAGTCACTCAGTCATGCCCAACTCTTTGCGACCCATGGATTGTAGCATGCCAGGCTTCCCTGTCCATTACCAACTCCCAGAGTTTGCCCAAACTCATGTCCATCTAGCCAGTGATGACATCCAACCATCTCATCCTCTGTCGTCCCCTTCACGTCCTGCCTTCAATCTCTTCCAGCATCAGGTCTTTTCCAATGAGTCAGTTCTTTGCATCAGGTGGCCAAAGTATTGGTCTCAGCTTCAGCATCAGTCCTTCCAGTGAATATTCAGGTCTGATTTCCTTCAAGACTGACTGGTTTAATCTCCTTTCAGTCCAAGGAACTCTCAAGAGTTTCTCCAACACCACAGTTCAAAATCATCAATTCTTTGGTGCTCAGTTTTCTTTATGGTCCAACTCTCACATCCGTACATAACTACTGGAAAAACCATAGCTTTGACTAGATGGACCTTTGTGGGTAATGTCTCTGCTTTTTAATATGCTGTCTAGGTTGGTCACAGCTTTTCTTTCAAGGAGCAAGCATCTTTTACTTTCATGGCTGCAGTCACCATCTGCAGTGATTTTGAAGCCCCTAAAAATAGTCTCTCACTTTTTCCATTGTTTCCCCATCTATTTGCCATGAAGTGATGGAACCAGATGCCATGATCTTAGTTTTCTGAATGTTGAGTTTTAAGCCTACTGTTTCACTTTAACCAAGTGGAAATCACTTTCACCTCTTTCACTTTCATCAAGAGACTCTTTAGCTCCTCTTCACTTTCTGCCATAAGGGTGGTGTCATCTGCATATCTGAGGTATTTCTCCCAGCAATCTTGATTCCAGCTTGTTCTTCATCCAGCCTGGCATTTCACATGATGTACTTTGCATATAAGTTAAATTAGTAGGGTGACAGTTTTGACGTACTCCTTGCCCAATTTGGAACCAGTCTGTTGTTACACGTCCTGTTCTAACGTTTGCTTTGTGACCTGCATACAGTTCTCAGGAGACAGGTAAGGTAGACTGATATTCCCATCTCTTTAAGTATTTTCAAAAGTTTGTTGTGATCCACATAGATAAATGCTTTGGTGTAGTCATTAGAGCAGAAGTAGATGTTTTTTTCTGAAATTCTCTTGCTTTTTCTATGATCCAGCAGATGTTGGCAATTTGATCTCTGGTTTCCCTGCCTTTTCTAAATCCAGCTTGAACATCTGCAAGTTCTCGGTTCATGTACTGTTGAAGCCTGGCTTGGATAATTTTGAGCATTACTTTGCTAATGTGTGAGATGAATGCAATTGTCCAGTAGTTTGAACATTCTTTGGCACTGCCTTTCCTTGGGACTGGAATGAAAACTGACCTTTTCCAGTTTTTCTAAGTAGAATATTTGATATTAATTTCCAGTATTTTATATTGTGACCAGAATATATTTGTAATACATCTGTATTTTGGAAATTGAAGCTTTTTGAATTTTTTTCACTTAAGATGTGATCAAGTTTCTAGGATGTGTCACATGATCTTGAGATGTATATTCTCTATTACCACCTTGGAAATTTTGATATGTATATATATATACATTTATTTTCAGTTGTAGTAATCTTACTTATTTTTTTACCCACTTGATCTGTCTTTAACTAGTGATGTGTTAGTCTTCTAATATGAGTGTATTTCTGCCTACTCCTTCTTTGATTTTTTTGTGTTTTCCGCTTTAATTAGGTGTTGCCTTAATAGTCTGTTTGGATATTGAATGACTGACTGGCATTTTCTCTCCTGAATTTCTTGAAAAATTATTGCTCTACCTGTCCTTCTTTCTCATATTCCTATTGAGGATTCTGGTTACAGCCAAAATCTTTTCCATGCAAGTGATTTCTCTAATGGAAAGTTCAGAGGACTCTTTCCCTTTACTGCTAAAGTGTATTAATTTAACAGAGTAAATCCTAGAAATTGATGCTTGTGAATCAGTTCACCAGATGCATATGGTTACTGTTAATATATAGATAGACTCAGGCTCTCTTACTCAGAAAAATTTCTCTTACAGTCTTAAAAATTAGTTATAGTGTATATTTCTTAGGCTTCACAAACTTTTATTTATATGCATATTGGATATTCTTTACCTCAGAGTTTCTCTGTTAATTATTTTGTCTCTTTTTCATTTCATTTTCCTTTTTAAATTAATTTTGTTTTATCAATGCATATTTGTCAATGTATACTTTATTGCACTTTATTATGTTTTAATCATGCACTTTAAATTTAATCAAAATTATTCTCCCTTGAATATTTTTAAATGTAATAATTTCCTCAATAATTTTATTTGCATTCTTGTGGATTCCATAAGCCCTCATTTGATATATTTCTAATTTTATAATTTCTTATTTCTTATGTTTGATTTCAGATACAGTGGATTTGTACTCTTTTCTACAGATACTTCTTTAAAGATATGTTTGAGGCATTATATTATACTTTTCCATTCCTTCATGTTTGCCTTCTGTATTGTGGAGGGGGCAAGGGAGTCAAGATTTTAATCATGAAAAATTATTGTTTTCTCTTTTCTTGTAAATTTTTGTAAATAATTGTTCTCCTTTCTGTTTATTTGGAAATGCTGACTAGCAATCAGAAGCAATTCTACATAGGAAGGAGTAACAGTTCTGGTTGACTGACTCAATTTCTTATATTAAGAGTGACTTTGCTTTTAAGTATAGCATGGTGCAATTTTATCCATCATTTTCACCTTTTCTAGTGAAGAGGACTTGTTTTTCTGATTTTGTGAATCTCTGTTAATTTAGTAGGACCACTTGTTTCCATTTCTTTGTTCATTGTTTTTTTCACTTCACTGCCCACCCACTTATGTTTCACCCTGCCAAGTCAGGTCCCTTTCCACTAGAAGTGATCCTCTTGAAGACTGCCTGTTTGGGTTCAGCATCCTCTCAAACTCCTTCCATTCAATTCTCTAGATTTCATTGTTTAAATATACCCTACCTCATGGCTTACCTAGTATTTATTTAGCCATGGAAGATAGGACACTTTTTCCCAATGTGATTTCACCTGTGCATCAACATTTAGGGTCCTGAGAATGTTCTTTCCTGTTCAGTTTCTACCTGGTTATTCATGGACTCCAGAAATAAACCCAATGTATAGAATGTTTCCATACTTACACAAAAATAGCTTGTAGTATATTCTATCACTGAATTTTGCTCTAGAACTAGATTGTGATACAGTTTTCTTTTCTTGATGATCTGATATTTGGACTCTAATTTAGGCAGCAGCCACTATCCTAGATTATCCTGACAGTTTGTGTTTAATTTTTCCAAATCACCGTCTACATAGAAATAGAATTTACCTCTGTAAGCATAAAGCATATCTATCACATGACATATAACTATAGATTTACACACATGGTTACATCAGTGGGTAAGAAAATTGCAGTAAATATGAAGTTTTTAGAGACTCATAAATGCAACATTTAACAGAAAGAATCTTGAAAATTCATATTTCCAAAGATGAGCCCTATCATCTACCTCAAAGTAGTAAATAAAACTATTAAGTCAATATATTAACATGGTTGTGCCAATTTTAAACTTTCCCATTTCTTCCCTCAAGTATTAATATTTTGCCTAAAAGAGCTCTCTAGCTAAGTAATATAAACAATTATTATATTTGTGTTTTACTCCCCTCATTCTTACAGTTACATTTTCTATAACTTCTTAAATTTATACAGTTCTACATTAAAGAAAAATGGTAAACACATTTAGAGTGTATGATTCCAATTTAATACAGGAGATTTTACAAGTGAGAACACTACATAATCAAATATAATATTCACAGACAATAAAATAGCCTGAATTCAACAGCATATAAAGAGTAAAAATGAATAAATGCATTAACAAATAAAAATGTTCAAGGACAGTCCAAAAATTATTCAGGCAATAAATTTCTCCACCAACTCAATAAATTTGTTTTATTTAAAGTCAGCCTGGAACATTCAGCCAACCTCAGAGGATCTCATAAAAACTTGAGGCTAATGGACTACACATCATACATTAATGTTGACTGCACGGGCACCTGGCATTCCTACAGACAATGGAGCCAAAGGCCAGCCCTCCAGTGATCTGTAAGAATAAGGCTAGATTTCTAACAATAGAGTATTATCAGCAGGAAGTACAACAACTGGCAGTTCAGGGTAAAAAGCTATAGCTAGCTACAATGAAATGCATCAGTAAGGGTCAAGGAAATAGAAAATGCTCGAAATGTAAAACCCAAGAAAAGTTAAAAACAAAAGCCATCTCAAATTACAACCTGTTGTTATTGCTACGTTATGGTGCAAACATCAAAATAAAATGTTGCACTCAAACATACACATTCATAATGAAAATTAATTGAGAACTTCTACATGTTCAACTTTTTTTTGCAGAGTGACCAAGACACTTCCTACGTTTCATAATTAAACCATTATTCAAAATACTTGATGCTGATTATGAAATAATGATGGTCATGCCCAGAAATATTTTATGTTCTATTTTCTGTTTTGGAAAACCAAATTTAACCCTAGGAAAAAAATACTAGAGTAAGAAAGTGTGGTTCAGGAGCTATATAAAAGAAACAAATACACAGTGATGGAGTCCTAAGGCAACTCCTGGCTATCAGGAACTAGTTTGAGCATTTGTTTGGAAGACAGAGTCCCAGAGTGGGAAATGGGTAGAGGTCCATATTTTAACTCTGTCTCCATCTCTCCTTCTCCTTCTCCTGGGAGAGTCAGTCTCTGTTCACATGATCACTATGATGTAAAAACAGCATCAATATTATAGCCCATCAAGTGCTCACAGAATGATATCATGACAGTTATAAATCCTGCTGGGCTAACAAAAATGATGAAAGGAGAAGCAGGTTGAATAGCTGTTCTGGTCATCCTCCTCTCCAAATTCTCTCTTTAAACCCTCAGGGCTTAAAGAGAGTGGATTACATTAGAAAAAGTCATTCTCTCATTCCATGCTGCTCCTTTTTGAGAGTTTAAAAATCATCTCTAAGGTGCTCAGGGCTTGTGGGATGGAATTGGGAGGGAGGTGGGAGGGGGGTTCTGGAAGGGGAACACATGTATATCCATGGCAGATTCATGTCAATGTATGGCAAAACCAACACGATAATGTAAAGGAAAAAATAAATTAATTAATTAAAAAAAAAAAGAATTTGCTAGTGGAGGCAACGTACCAGGATGCTTGGTAGTAATTCTGGGAACCTTGTGTTTCTCCTCGTGAAGGTTTATCCTTAGCAACAGGACACAAGCAGAGCCTAGAGCTTGGCCCTCATTAGATACACATTAACAGACATGGTAACTCCTAACTCCAGGGGGAAATGAGCTGAGGCGATAAACCAATTACTGTAGAGAACACAATCACTGTAAAAGGAAGGTAACACATAGACAACACACACTAGAGAAAGCACAACTAAAGGGCCTCCCAGGTGGCACTAGTGGTTAAGAACTTTCCTGCCGATGCAGGAGACACGAGATGCAGGCTGGATCCCTGGGGTGGGAAGATGCCCTGGAGGAGGAAAGGACAACCCACTCCAGTATTCTTGCCTGGAGAATCCCATTGACAGAGGAGCCTGGTGGGCTACAGTCCATAGTGTTTTGTTTTTTTTTTCCTTTACATCATCGTGTTGGTTTTGCCATATATTGACATTCCAGAACCCCCCTCCCACCTCCCTCCCGATATCGTCCATAGTGTTGCACAGAGTCGGATATGACTGAAGCACCTCAGCATGCTAGCATGCATAGGAAGAGACAGATTAAACATGTAAAATAAATATAATACACAATGTCAGAAAGTTTAAGAGAGAGTGTGGATAATAAATAGCAAAAAAATCTCTGCACTTATCTTAAATTATATAATTTTATTAAATTATTAAATATTAAAAATATGTATTGTTTATTTCACATTCATCTATGAATGTTATTATTCATAAACCAATTTTTATAGGAAAGCAGCATGCTTTTTGTTACTTACATCTTTTGTCTGCTTTCTCTTTCTTCAAAAATACATTTGTATATATTCCCACATGCACAACTACACTCAGACCCACCCACAACACCCCCTCATACATTCAGTCATACTCTTATAAACAGTAGGGCAGGGAGAGAGATTTAGTAACTGTTTTTAAAAATATAATAGATTATTCAGAAACCTTTGCATATTTTTTTCCGCAAATCTACACTAGTCAGTAGATATTCCACCAAGACAATAATGTAGCCCCAGTTTAAAACCTCAAAATATCTGGAATTTGTTTTTTAATATATATAAAATGTACATTCAATTTTGTTTCCTTCCCAGTGAATTTTAAACTATGAATTTTAAGCATATATTAAATACTTCCACTGAGTTGAAGTAATAACTGTATCATGTATTATTATGAAAATAATAATAATCTATTTTGCTTCTCTTTTATTTCACTATCTGGTAAGGGAAGTTTCACCATACATTTTTCACATGGTTCTGTTAGAACTTTTGTGTGCATATTTAAATTTTTAGGTTTATTTCAAGAAATTAAAAAAATGAAATTGTATTACATTTATAAACTTATTTTAGTACAATTAATATTTTCCTATATTGCATTTTTCATCAAGAAAGATAAAAAAAATTATGCCTCCCTATTGGCAAAGATTATATTTTAAAATATTCAAAGATATTGTATAAGGATTTATTTCTTTCCTATAAGAATTATGCCTTTTTAAAAAGGTTATTCTCAGGTAATACACATACAAAATATTTTCCCTGATTTTCAGTGGAACTTTTTCTTCCATTTGTATTTCTAGATATTTATTGCTGTTAATATAAGGAGAGTAGATAATGGATCTACATAGAAACCCATTATTATAGTATTTTTAAAGTAGTATTTTTGAAATTTTAAGGTATAAAATCATATGATCAGCAGAGAAAGATAGTTTTATCTTGTCTTATCCAATATTTGATCCAGTAATATCTTTTCTTTATTTGTAACATTTGCTAGAACTTCAAAACTATATACATATAAACATATAAAATATATACATATAAAACAGTACATTCAGTTCAATTTTGTTTAAAAATCTATTACATTTAAATAATTTGGCCTCTGTTTTTAATTGTCTAAGAGTTGTTGTCAGAAATGATATTAAGTTTTATTAATATCCTCAATTTATATAAACTGACATAATTCAGATAATGAATTGGGAGATTTCCATCTTCTTATGTATATTAAATAATTTAGATAGTTAAAATATGTTTTGAAAAGGATAGATCAAATTCAACTGTGGACATGTTTGCTATGGTTTTAACATCAGTGTTAATCACTTTATCCATATGGTCCATGACATTTCAAATTTTGGTAGTTTATATTTAGATAAACAACTTATTTAGGTTTTTCAATTATTTGTTTTGAATTGAATTCTTTTTCTCTTATAATCCCTGGATTTCCATTTATTTTTAGCTTACCTTTACTTTCTATTTTGTAATTTTACCTACATTTTCTCATTTTTTACTACTGTTAGTTCATGAAGGCTTTACCTATTATAGTAATGGATTTAAAAACATACTTTTGCAATGGTTGTGTTTTCTTTCTGTTACTTTTTAATTTTCAATTTCAAGCTGTAGGACCTTCATCAAAATATTCAACAACTGAGCCTTGTTTCTTTTTACTGAAATGGAAATAACAATATTAAAATAAACAAAGGTAAAAGCTAGAAAATACCTCTGCGATATAGGATACAAAATAGGAACTCAACATTAGTTATTCCTTCCAACTCTTCTCATAAATATAAGGGGTGTGATGCAAATTTGGGAATATATTGTATCACCAAAACTATCTCTGTGTAAATTAAGTGAGAAGGAAGAATCATAGCCAATTCACAAACCATTTCGACAGTGTGATAATTATAACTCTCCCTAGTTTAGTTGTCTCCTATGTAGCACTCTTTGTCAAAATCTGAAATTGATCATAGAGACTATAATTTCTGTAAATCCTCTACCTGATTATAAGCATCTTTTTCTATACTTTTGTTTTCAAAAAACTCCTTTACACACTATCTTCTGTATTTGCATATTATAAAATTTTACCTTGTTTGGAAATTTCCTTGAATACATATTTTATTGAATTTACGTACATGTCATATTCTCCCATTGCCCTCTTAAATTCTAAACTCCCCAGCTACCATAGCCACAACTGTGGCGTGGCCTCTGTACAATCCCTGTAAAGAACGCAAATGCTATGTGTGAATAGACCCAATCTTTTCTGAAGCAGATTCATGCTGCTGCTTTGCCTTACCCTGCGGAAGTGTTAACTATCACTTCACTTGTGTTAAGTAACAAGTTAGGCACTGGACGAGGGGTGACCTAGCAAAAAAGACTCAAGCTGATCTCTAAACTCCACCCCAGACATACCCCCAAAGCCGCCCACAGCTCAAGGATGTGCTACAAAATAACCACAGAGATTTTTCCGACGCCAGCACAAGTCCTCTTGATGTACAGCCCTGTCCTCAAGTGATCTTAGGCAGCCAAGAGCCCATTAAAGGTTCATAAATATTCTATACATACATACATCTGATTATAATGGGAAAGACATGTGCAATAGAGTCTGTTGTTATGTAACTTGCAGCTGTCAATCAAAACTGTCAGTCCTCCACCGACCGCCTAAATGAATATGTAAAAGCCTTGTCTTTAAAAACCCCCATTCCTCATCACGCTGGCGCCAGTGCCTCTCTTGGCTCAGTCCATATCTCCCTTGAGGTGTTCTTTCTGTTCTTTCCTCAATAAACTTGTTTTTGCCACAGGTAAGACTTCAGATTCTTCTTTGTATCCTTACCAAGAACCGAGGTCCACAAGGAAGGATCCTCTTCCACCTTCCCGAATTCGGTATCACTAGGACACAGTCATTTACAGTAATTCATATAAGATATTTCAGTTGTGTCGGGGTGGGGGAGATATTTATCCTTTTTTTTTAAAACTATTTCAAAGATTTTCATTTATTCCTTCTTTGACCCTCTTTATTCTTTATGTAGATTCAAATTTCTGACCTATATAATTTTCCTTCTCACTGAACTTCAACATTTCTAATAAGGCAATACATCTCTCTCAGTTTTTTTATGAGAAAGTCATTATTTCTCTTTCACTTTCAAAGGGGAACTTTTCTGGATATAGAAGGCTTTACTGATTTTTGAAAACTTACATAATAACATTTATTCTCTTCTTGCTTGCATGGTTCCAAATGAGAAGTCTTTTGTAATTCTTATTCTTCTTTCTATATAATAAGGTTCTAGCCATCATTAACCATTCTTCCCCTTATTTCAGTAATTTCTCTTTTTTACTGTTTTTCTGAACTTGGACTATTTTATGCTTAGGTACATTTTTGATGGTGTTGTACTTCCTGGTGTTCCTAAATTTTCCTGGATATTTGGTTGGTGTCTGTCACTTCTTTTGGGAAGTTCTCAGTCCCAGTGGCTCAGGTGGTAAAGAATCCACCTGCTATGTGGGAGACCAGTGTTCAGTCCTTGGGTGGGGAAGATACCCTGGAGGAGGTCATGGCAACCCACTCCAGTATTCTTGCCTGGAGAATCCCATGGACCGAGGAGCCTGGTGGGCTAAAGTCTTGGGGTCGCGAACAGTTGCATACAACAGAGCAACTAAGAACACACAGCCATTACTACATCATTACCTCTTCTGATCCATTCTTTCTTTCTTCTATTATGGTATTCCATTTACATATGTGAATACTTTAAAAATTTCCCTAATTTCTTGGGTGTTCTATTCTGATTTTAACTTCATTTTTTTTTCTCTTTTCATTTCAGAAGTGTCTATTAATCTATGTTTAAGATCACTGATCCGTATTTTGGCTGTGTGCAATCTATTGCCAAACCCATCAAAAGCATTCTTCATTTCTATTACAAGAAAATAATCTGTAGCACTTCCTTTTTAATTGTTAGGGTTTCCCACACTCTGCTTGCATTATTTATCTGGTCTTACATATTGTCTACTATTTCCATTAGAGTCCTTAATATATTAATCAGAGTCATTTTAAGCCCTGGGTGATAACTCCAAAATCTCTGCCATATCTGAGTCTAGTTCTTATGCACATTTTGTCTCCGCAGACTATGTTTTGTTTTGCCTTTTAGCATACTCAGTAACTTTTATTAGAAGTCAAAAGTGTTGAGCAGGGATTACAATGTTTAGTAATAGGACTTTGGTGTGAAAAGTTCATCTGGCAGAGAGTTAGACTGTTCTTAATATTGCCATAGTTATAGGTACCTGAGGTTGCTATTTCCTCTAATGTCTTTGTGTATGCCTGCCTTGTTGACGCTGAGTTTGCTCAAGCATTCCTCCTTCTGGAGAGTTTGTGTCTTGCAGCTCTTGGTAATCATCTGCTATCATACTGGAAGCCTGCCGGTGTGGTGCTAACGACTGAGGAGCCGAAGTGTTTTCCATTCTTAAATTTCTCAGTCTTTTAGTGGGTCTATCTCCCTGGATTGCAAATTCACAAGTTTTCCTTAGCTTTCCTCTTCAGCACTTCAAGTGAGACCTGGAAAGGAACAAATGCCCTTTCCCACATGGGATAGGCTCTAGTCAAGTCTTGACCACTCGAGAGTAAGTTATTGTTAGGGCAAATGTGCAAAGATTACTTCTTGCCTTCCACTTCTGGATTCAGGACAGGGTCTTTCTTTCATCAGGACTCTGCTTGGTAGAGTACCTGGAGGTAAAAATCATAAAACTGAGGGACTTGTATAAAACAGCGGCCCCAGGAGTTTCTCACTCTCACATTAGTCTACATTCAGCCCACAGCAGTTCTTCAAAATGACAATTTAATCATTCCTTCCTGTTTATGGTACTGGTATCCTCTTTACCAGGATTCCCCAGGTAGTGCCAGTGGTAAAGAACCCACCTGCCAACGCAGGAGACATGAGAGATGAGGCTGCGATCCCTGGGTCGGGAAGGTCCCCTGGAGGAGGGCATGGTAATCTACTCCTCTATTCTTGCCTAGAGAATCCCATGGACAGAGGAGCCTGACAGACTACACAGTCCATGGGGTCGCAGAGAATTGGACGCAGCTGAAGCAACCTAGCACTTACTCACGTATCTTCTTTACCAGATAGGCAGTTCTCAACTGTGACTCCCTGGATTCTTCTGTCTCCAGGATTCAGAGCCCTGATTTGTTCTGAAACCTCTATTTTTGATGGATCCAAGACAAATTATTGATTTTTCAGTTTGTTCCATTTTCTCTTGTGTGATTAGGAGTGATAATTTCCAAGCTCTTTTATGACAAGATGAGCCTGGAGATTCCCTATATACTTTAGAAAATTAGGATTTCTACATAGAAGAACTGTTTTGAAATTAAATGCATATGATATTTCAATATTGTAGTCTGTATTTAAAGGGCAGTACTACTATTCTACAAAAGTAATAATTACTTGAATTTATATCCATAACTGAAATAATTGTTTGGTAATTACATTTAGAAAAAAATGCAGTTATTTGTTCTCTTCATGGAACTTTTCAGATGATTAAGACTTTTGGCTTTAGAATAGTATGTCTATATGTGTGGACAGATATGTATTTTATGTAATGTTTGTAAATTAAAATTATGTTATAATCAAATATCATTATTCACTTATTTAATTAGTCAACATTAATTTATGTGGCAGGATAGAACTCCTCCCTGCTGCCCTAGCTGGGTTCAACTTTACCTCTTATATGCAAAGGCTAAGTGTGTGCCTGTGTACATGCATCTGTGTACATGTTTGTATGTGTGCATGCCTTAGCATGATGTGGCATCTGTTAGGCCATGAGCTGTGCTGTGTATAATTACTCAGTCTTGTCTGACTCTGCAACCCCATGGACTGTAGCCCACCAGGCTCCTCTGTCCATGGGATTCTTCAGGCAAGAATACTGGAGTGGGTTGTTATGCCCTCCTCCAGGGGATCTTTCCGACCTAAGGATTGAATCCAGGTCTCCCAAATTGCAGGAGGATTCTTTACCGACTGAGCCACCAGGGAAGCCATGAGTGGTAATCAGTATTATCATGAGAGTGTCTTCTTTTTCGCTTAGTATAAAGTAAGAATTGTCCCTGATTTCCCCGGATAGAGCTAGGAACAGGTTTGGCACTTAGACACAGAGGTTATTGGACCTCTTTGGCAAAAGCCAGAATAAGGGCTGTTTAGTACCAGAACCTACAGGTAAGGCATCAAGAAAAGAGTGAGGATAATAAAAAGAAACTCATCAGCATCCAAACAAGGAAACTAAAGCAAGGAAAAAGGATACATATTCTGTCCAGCATTGAATGCCCAGTGTACCTGTGATTAGGCAAGAGTAATGATGAGATTTTTAAAGAAAATATTTTCACTAGAATACCATTTGAATTTGTAGCATGCAACAGAAAAGTGAAATTTACAGTGTTTAATATGTCTCAGAAGTGGAAATATATAGTATATATTGACCAAGATGATTAAACATTCTCCCAGCTACACTAAACTTTAGACAGTTTTCCTCATGACTTTAAGCCCCTTGACCTACCTTTCCTTAACATTTAAGAAAAAAAAAAGTATTTTGATATTTTTTGGTACTTTTGGTATTTTACTACTTTTCTTAGTACTTTAGAAAACTTGCAATAGTAAATTCTTTCTTTGCTGTTTTAAAATGTAAATCTTCTTCCAGCTTCTTGCCTGCTTTATAAGCCAGAAATATCTTTCTTTATAAAGGACTTTGTAGTCATTCCTTTAAATGTAATCACTGAGGAAGATGGCACCCATATCTCTTCCCAATCTCTGTGGAATCCTATAAACACCAAAGCCAATTTAAAAATGGCCTAATTACATTGACAAACCACCCCCTTAATGTACTCCAGTACTTTTTGACTGGTTCATCTCATTACTAGTTTCGGTCTTTCTCCTCTATTGCAATAGTCTTCAATAAAGGTTTATTTGTCTGTTTAATTTCATCTGGTATAATTTTTCTTTGATATTTTGAAATAGTTTTATATATAACCATCTCTGAAGGAACAACATTTGATAGAAAAAAAAAAGATGGAAATCTCATAATTATAAAACAATGACATAAGCATAATCATAGTGACATATACTGTATGTTATGGGATCACAGACAGAGAATGCCAGTAACTGGTATAAACAACGAATGAGAGCTTTCTGGAAAAGATATTAAAGTCAAGTTTTAAAAGGTGAATATTAGAGTATTACCATTCCTGCAGAGAAAAAAGCATAAGCAAAGACCTATGGGTGTTATGTGTAGTCAAGAAGTTAGAAATTCATACTCATTTGAGATTAATATGCTAGCTTAAAATGGATGTTAAAAGGATTATAGAGACATATATAGGTAAGGTGGAGAATAAATTTTAGGAGGAAGCATTAGAGACAAAGGATTAGCCAAAAATTCCCAAGGAATTAGAAAAATGTCATTTATATGGAAATTTGTGGATAGATTCAAACAATATAATAGAGATAAATCGGTGTGTATTGTATAAATGTAATGAATTTGGTCATTAACAAAATAATAGAAAACAAAAAAAGGATATTTCACTTTCCTTTTCATGTTCTTTTATTACATCACTGGTAAATAGTCATGTTAAAGAATTCTGACACAGCCTTCTTTTTTTTCATTTGTGCTCTCCTAACATTTCAGTGTTCTTAAATATCATCTATAGGTATTTAAAAGCATGATAGCTGAAGTAAATGTGAAAAAAAATGAGTCACTGACAGTAATTTTTAGATTAATGAGTGCCCAGATGAGGAATAATAAGCATTAGAATTATGAGAGTGGAGTCTGGATTTAACAGGTGCATAAAACTAAAAACTGTTTTAAGAATGAAAACTGATAGCATTTGATGTAGGAGAAAAGACTAAAACATTTTTTAGATAGCTAATTGAGAGATAAGTATTAAGCATATACTATCATAATCAAAATCAGGGAAGTTATTATCATGGTGATATTAAAAGCATGGTAATTGAGGGCCAATGTGTCACACACTGGACTATAAATGCCCAGTCGTCCACATAGTAATTGTGAAACTTTGGGTAGGCTCTTTATCTATTACATGCCAAAGGCTTTTCCTCCACTCTGTATTATATAATTTCCTTTTTCTGTATCTCCATAACTTCCTTTTCTGTTAATATGAGCTCTGGGCATAAAAAAAAAAGATGTGCACTTAGAAAATTTGACCTGGCAGCTTAAGTAATTTGCCCAAGGTCATTTAGTGAATCAGAATAGATATAAGGGTAAGAAGCTATAATTCCTACTCCAATTTCCTGCCTGAACCATTAGATAGTTCCATCTGTTTTGATTCCATCATTAATATGAAGTCATATTTCTGTCTCTTAATGAAATGAACTGATCAACTGGCTAAAAGTGGGGTGTGAAAAAGAATTCCCATAACTTTAAATGTATTTTTTATTCTTCACAAGTACAATTTCAAAGGTGGTCCTGTTAATTTAAGTAATTTTTTAAAGCTTTTATAAATAATACTTGTCTTTAATGATACCTGTAACAAAAGAAAAAAAAGCAGAAAAACTAAAGTTCTCATTTACATGACTATCAAATGAACCTTTTATGCTAGACATTAAGTTAAGCATTTGATATTTGATAATATGTCATGACAACATTTTGAAATGATGAAATGTTCATTAAAGCCTTCTTAAGATAAAAGTAACACTACATTAATTTGGTCCATTTAATGTTAGCACAATGCACAATGATACATTGATAATGACTGGCCACTTTTCTTAAGTGTTAAACACTAAATTATTATATAGTAAATGAATTGGATAGCTCCTGTAATGTCACTGATCATTATTAATTCAGTTAATTAAATATGTGTTATACAAGCCATTAATAACTTGATAATTCACCTCTCGTGGATGTCATAAAATACATACAATACAATAAAAGAGAAATTAAATTTACACATTTAAATGTTTCATGTCTGTGATACCTGTTTCCCATGACTATGCAAAACAAATTTTCCTATTTTGTCTAGTGTATTGGGACAGGATGTATCTTAGATATTTGCAGAATTTTAAAATATTTTTTGAGTTTGCATTATTAACATTTGATACTTTAATCTTATTTACATAGTACTATTGTCAGACTTTTTCTGACAATTCTGGCCAAATCTTATCTTTCAATTTTGTGTGATGTACATAGGTCTTCAAAACCAATTTCAATTCTGTTTCTCCAAATTGCTTAAATACACTGACAACATATTCCCCATATCATTATTTAATCTGCCGATTGCCTGTAAATGTTATAAAAGTACCAGTGATATTTGAATAGAAACTTTCAGAAAAACAAAATATAAATATTTATATTGTTTTCCAACAATGGACTTCAAAATAGGCCATTGGAATCGCATCCATATTCCAGTAAAACTTACTTTAATTCAACACATATTTATTGAGTTGCCTGCAATGTTTCAGGACTGTTCTAGTTTTTTGGTGTTAATAAAGCAGTAAAGCCCTTATCCTTATCAAACTTTAAAACTGAGGTGGGGCATGTGTAAAATAGACTCCAAACAACAAAGATTATAATCTCAAATGCCCATTCACTGATAGAATGAATAAATAAATTGTCATATGTTATACAATAAAAATTATACAATGGTGAAAACTGCATCCGGCAACAGGGATGAGTTTCCCAAAAATACCACTGAGAAAAATAAAGCACAGACACATTTATGTGCCTCTGCACACACGTGCACACACACACACATACACATACACTTCTGTATGTAAAGTTCAAAACCCACAACATTTAAAGCATAAGAAATCAAGGCAGTAATAACATTTGCAGAGGAAAGAGAGAAGAGCAGTTGGAGAGGGCATGTCAGTACTTCTGGACTGCTTGCAACGCTTATTTCTTAACCTCAGTGGCAATTACACAGCTTTGGGTTCATGACCATTCTTTGAGCTGTACCTGTGTATTGATGTACTGCTTCTTACAATAATGCATTTCCATAAGATGAATAAATAATTAAGACAATTGTATATTTTGCAGGCAGATTCTTTACCATTGAACCACCAGGGAAGCCCTAAATGGGATGAATACAGTAGAACCAATTAAGGAGATGAGATTTGAACAAAGACTGGGAAAGAGTGAGATGGTTAACCATGTGTACTTTGGAATACAAAACAGAGAAAAACAAGAGGGAATACCTAGAGCAAAGACCTCGAGACTGTGCCTGGCAAGTTCAGAGGAGGAGAGAAAAAACTGATATAGCTGAAGGGAAGTGGAGGAGGTGGATAGATTGCTGGGAAGACTTTGGAGACCTTAGTAGGGCCGGTCACATAAGGTCTTACAGGTCAACTTCAGTATTCTAATTTACCATAAATGAAATAAGAATTCATTATAAAATTTAAGAAAGGGGGTGATGTATTCTCAGTTATAGCTTCCTCAGGTTTCTGTGTTTAAGAGTAAAACACAATGGAACAGTGGTAGAAAATCATTTTCAGAGGCTATTGAAGCAAACTAGGGAAGTAACAAAGGCCTGGGTCAGTTTGGTAGCTGTGAAGTAGTGAAATGAAATTGGAAATAGTGTATATTTTGAAAGCAGAGTCAATAGGATTTCTTAGCTTCTATGTCAACATGAGGAAGAAAGAAAAGTTCTCAAATATAAAAATATACTTTGGATTCTGAGCTTATGAAAGAGTTGGAAAATTTGTCACTCGATAAAGATACATACAATAAAGGATCTAACATTTTGGCAAGGTCCTAACAGAAGCAGAAGGGATTAAGGAAAGTTGGCAAGAATGCACAGAGGAAAAAGCTCATAATGACCCAGATAATGATGATAGTGATAGCTTATGGTGAACAATGTCGTGATCTTCAAAGAAGACTTAGCTTCAGGACCAGGGACCAGGCTTGATCACTCAAGAGCCTTTGTGTAGCATAGTTTTATTAAAGTATAAAAAGGGGCAGAGAAAGCTTCTGACATACACATCAGAAGGGGGACAGAGAGTGCTCCACTCTCTAATCTTGCAAATGCCTTATATACTTTTATCAGACCCACTCCCACAACAAACATCTTAAATTAACAAGATTAGAACTAACAATAGAAAGGTCTTACCAGACCCACTCCCACAGCATACAAGGTTTAAGATAATAGGATTAGACAGAAGGTTCTTGTTAAGGAGAAACATATCCTTGAGCAAAATGCATTGTTATATTGACTAAAACAAAGCAATGTAGAAAACAAAGTTGTCCTTTACTCCTCCTTGAGAAACCCAGGCCCTTTTCTCCTCCTTAGTGACTCAGGACTTCTTATCAGCCTGCCTAGTAACTGACTCTTTCAATAGTGTGGTCACTCACCTAGAGCCAGACATCTTGGAGTGTGAAGTCAAGTGGGCATTACCAGGAACAAAGCTAGGGCAGGTGATAGAATTCTAGCTGAGCTATTGCAAATCCTAAAAGACGATGCTGTGAAAGTGTTGCACTCATCATGCCAATACATTTGGAAAACTCAGCAGTGGCCACAGGACTGGAAAAGATCCACTTTTCATTCCAATCCCAAAGAAAGGCAATGCCAAAGAATGTTGAAATTATCATAAACTTGTGCTAATTTCACATGCCAGCAAGACTATGCTCAAAATCCCTCAAGCAAGACGTCAACAGTATGTGAACCAAGAATTTCCAGTTGTAGAAGCTGGATTTAAAAAGGCAGAGGAACCAGAAATCAAATTGCCAACATAAGCTGGATCGTAGAAAAAGCAAGAGAATTCCAAAGTAAACATCTACTTGTGCTTCATTGACCGTACTAAGGCCTTTGACTGTGTGGATCATAACAAACTGTGGAATATTCTTAATGATATGGGACTGTCAGACCACATTACCTGCCTCCTGAGAAACCTGAATGCAGGGCAAGAAGCAATAGTTAGAGCTGGACCTGGAACAATGGAATGGTTAAAAATTGGGAAAGGAGTATGACAAAGCTGTATATTGTCACTCTGCTTATTTAACTTGTATGCAGAGTGGTGGTGATGGTTTAATCGCTAAGACATGTCAGACTCTTGCCACCCCATGGACTGTAGCCTGCCAGGCTCCTCTGTCCATGGGATCTTCCAGCCAAGAATACTGGAGTGGATTGCCATTTCCTTTTCCAGGGAATCTTCCTGACCCAGGAATTGAACCCAGGTCTCCTGCATTGCAGGCAGATTGCATCATTATATGCAGAGTACATCATGTGAAATGCCAGGCTGGATGAATCACAAGCTGGAATCAAAACTTCCAGGAGAAATATCAACAACCTGAGATACCACTTTAATGGCAGAAAGTAAAGAGGAACTAAAGAGCCTCTTGATGATGGTGAAAGAGGAGAGAGAAAAAGTTGGTTTAAAACTCAATATTCAAGAAACTAAGATTATGGATTCCAGGCCTATCACTTCATGGCAAATAAATGTGGAAAATGTGGCAATGGTGTCTGATTTCATTTTCTTGGGCTCCAGAATCACTGCAGATGGTGATGGCAGCCATGATATGAAAAGATACTTGCTCTTTGGACCAATAGCTATCACAAATGTAGATAGTGTATTCAAAAGCAGAGACATTACTTTGCCAACAAAGTCTGTATAGTCAAAGCTATAGCTTTTCCAGTAGTCACGCATACACATGAGAGCTGGACTATAAAGGAGACTGAACGCTGAAGAATTGCTGTTTTCAAATTGTGGTGTTGGAGAAGACTCTTGAGAATCCCTTGGACATCAAGGAAATCAAGAAGATCAAATCAGTCAATCCAAAAGGAAATCAACCCTGAATATTCATTGGAAGGACTGGTGCTGAATCTGAAACTCCAGTACTTTCGCCATGTGATGCAAAGAGCTGACTCATTGGAAAATACTGTTATGCTGGGAAGGACTGAGGGCAAGAGGAGAAAGGGCCAACAGAGGATGAGATGATTGGATGGCATCACTGATTCAAGGGACATGAGTTTCAGCAAACTTTGGGAGATGATGAAGGACAGGGAAACCTGGCATCCTGCTGTCCATGGGATCTTAATGTATCAGACATGACTTAGCAACTGAACAACAGCATGGGGAAATCTGTTGAAAGAATGAATATATTTGGTTGTGGGAAGATCAAGAATTCAGTTTGGTATAAGCTGAACTGAACTTGAGATGCCTAGTAAGACTTTCAAATGGGAAATCTGCAGCAGGTGGATATATAAATCAGGAGCATGGTGGAGAAGTAGGTCTGAGCTGGATATTTAGATCTTGCCAGTATATACCTGGTGTGAGTGTGCTGTGTCACTTCAGTTGTGTCCTATTCTTTGAGACCCCATGGACCCTGCCAGGCTCCTGTGTCCATGGGATTCTCCAGGCAAGAATACTGGAGTGGGTTGCCATGACCCCTCCAGGGGCTCTTCCCAACCCAGGAATCAAACCCACCTCTCTTATGCTTCTACGTTGGCAAGTGAGTTCTTTACCACTAACACCACCTGGGAAGCCCATATACTTGGTATTAGAAGTCAACTATGTAAAAAGCTGCTAATGGATCTAATAAAATGAAGACGAACAACAGACCATTCATGTTAGAATACACTGCACTCATGTTTCATTAATAATTGCATCCTTCTCATATTCTTGGAAACTAATGTCTGTTAGATGAACTCCAAGAAGCATCTATTGACAGACAGTATCACAATATGTAAGGTGAACTATAATACCTCTAGAGTTCACCACTCATAAATCTGTGTCCTCTTCAGAAGAGAGAGCATAACAAACTTCATGATTCTTCTAATGTATTTCTATCACCATTGTATTTTTTTCTTTTTTTGCTAAAAATACAATTTCTTCCAAAATGCAATCCCAGTTTGTTTGCAAATATACCTCTTTGGATTACTAGATCCAAAATACTCATGTTACAGATTACTAAATAAATCATGAACTCACCACTTGAACATGCTTAAAATGTAGGCCCCCATCTTCATACAATGTCAGTCAAAAGCATGCAACTTGATTTCATGTTCCATATTTTTTTCTATGTAGTATGAAATTGATAGATATTTTATCCATGTATAGTTAATAAAACTCAGTACTAAATAGTGGGGAGAAAATGCTAACAGGTATACAAGACTCAACTTACACAGTGAAATCTGAATAAAAGCTCTGGAGCCTGAATTGAAGTGATAATTGACTATAGTCCTTAGAGTACTTATCAGATGATTGCTAAGTGATTGGGGGGATTACTCCAAATCTATACAGCAGAATTTTTATTGATATGTTTAAGGTTCTACACTTTAACTGTTTCATCAAGTGATCATCACACATGATAAAATTTGAGAATGACCATTCTAGAGATATCTATGATAGTGTGATCACAAGCAGTGTGATTAATTAAATGGCACTCACGAAAATTATACTTCAAATTAATCAGTCAGCTTTCTGCTTGTTCTAGTGTCATACTTGATGAGGCTCAACTGATTCTTCATTAATGAATGGGTTAAACAAATTCTTAATCTATGCTTGTTATGGGCTACCCTGGTGGCTCAGATGTTAAAGAATCCTCCTGCAATGCAGGAGACCTGGGTTTGATCCCTGGGTTGGGAAGGTACCCTGAAGGAGAGCATGGCAACCCACTCCAGTATTGTTGCCTGGAGAATCCCCATGGACAGGGGAGCCTGGCAGGCTACAGTCCATGGGGTTGTAAAGAATCAGACATAACTGGGCGACTAAGCATAGCATGGCACAGATTATGGATAATAAATATATGCAAATATTACTAGGTCTTGATAGACAGTGATGAGTTATTAAAAATATGAAAAAATAGGAAGCCAGACCCTTTACTAGAAATGCTTACTACCAAAAAATAGATAAATAAATAAAATAAAAGGCCAAAAAATACTCATTAGCTTGATCACATATATTCAGAATCCTACCCTGATCCCCAAAGTTATTCCCAGTCTCAAGGAAAAGAAGATACCTTTATAAGAGTGTGGGTTAAGGGATAATTTTACAGGAGGGATAAAAAGAAAGAAGTATTGTAAATATTGCACAGAGAACTAGTTGATACAGTTCTTGTCCCAGCAGCAAACCTTACAAGTTTTAAAATTTTGGGTTGGCCTCACTTTCTTCATCTAAAACATGGAATCGATATTTCCCATTTTGTTTAGTTTATAGTTGTGGATAATATAATTTATTTTTAAGCCAAAGCTCAGTTAAGTAAATGTAAGAGTTGAATAAGAATAAGTAAGACTACTTTTCTGTAACTTAAGTTCTGACACAAGTCATTATATAACTGTTAGCTAGTTAATATAAATTTAATATTTACACTGAATAGTTTCCATAGACTTTTATAATTTTCTAACTTTCTGCTTCCTTGTCTATCTACTAGTATTGATGAAATAAAAATTCACACTTAAAGGCATGGAAAAGCTAAACATAAAAAAATTTCTTTACCCTTTGGCCTCCTCCTTTACCTGTGTGAATGTGTTTATACGTGTGCATGTGTATATATGTGTGTGTGTGTGTGTGTGGTAGTCAGTTGTGTCTGACTCTTTATGACCCCAGGGACTGTAGCCCGCCATGTTCCTCTGTCCATGGAATTCTCCAAGCAAGAATACTGGAGTGTGTTGCCACTTCTTTCTCCAGGGGATCTTCCTGACCCAGAGATCATACCAGGGTCTCCCACATTGCAGGCAGATTCTTTACAGTCTGAGCCACCAAGCTAGTTTTGTTTTTGTTTAGCCACTAAGTTGTGTCCAGCTCTTGTGCAATCCCATGGACTATAGCCCACCAGGCTCCTCTGTTCATGGGATTTCCCAGGCAAGAATATTGGAGTGAGGGAGTGGGTTGCCATTTTCTCTCCAACATATATACACTTCCCCGTGCATTTGCATTATTGTTAACCATCCTCCCCAGAGGCAGAAATACCTGCTCAACTATGCAGATCAATGTTTCTTCTTCTGATGCTAGCCATATAATTCCTTAGAAGGTAATATTCCTTTCCCAATTGCCTAAGGGGTTTGGTTCTTGCTTTACCAAATATGTGACTGATACTCCGATAAAATTAATGATTATTTAAGCAACTTGAAACAATCAATCAAAAATATGGTTTTATAAGATGTCTGTTCCCTGTGACTAGCAGCAACCTTATACTGCCAAGTGTGCTTGTTTGCACATATGTCCTTCAGCAGAATCACATATACACTGGTCTCCCCCTCAGAACAATTTTCAGAGCTCTCTGAAAGACTGTCTCCTGGGTTATAATCCTCAGATTAGCTCAAATAAAATTGTCCATTTCTTTCTTAGATTGACTATTAATTTTTTGTTGAGAAGATATAGGAATCTTTGGGTCTGTGTAGTTATTTTCTGTCCAATGGTGTTATATTTTAAGATGTTTATGCTCCCTCCATGGCCTTCCATTAAGAGTATCTGTTCCTTCTGGTATCTAGTAAGATATCCATAGACCAAGCATCACATATATTCTATTTTGTGCCATCTGTGACTTCATCCTGCATCCTCTGGTTCTCTCCTGGAATACTTAAGCTCCTCTGTAAGATGACTGTATGTTTTGTTTTTCCTGAACTGTATGGTTTATGCTGGCTTAATATCATGTATGTTTTTTTTTTTTTTCTCAGATGTTTCCCAGTCTGAATGATAAATGTTATCTTCTCATTTGAGTATTCTCCATAATTTGAGCCATAGGGACTGGGAGTTTTTTCAGGACGTCATTTAAATCTTTCTAGACACTGAGTCAACATCCCTACTGTTAGGGGAAATATACTGACTGAAACTGCCCACCATGGCCAGGTACCAGAGTAACCATTTGCCTAAGTTATTTTATGACAGGAGGTCCTATTAAGGAAAATGGAGCTAATAAGCCACCACCAATCAGAAGAGGTCAGGGAAGGTCAAAAGGAGACAGCGCATGTCCTGCCACCTCCCAGAATCCTCCTCACCGGAATCCATTTTGGCTGAACAATGTCTGCACCACTAGGAAGGACCCTGAGTTAGAATGATTGGCCAGAGACGATCCAAAAGCTAATCCCATTACCATAATACCTGAGCCTGCAATCCACTTGGCAGAGCAGTTCTCCAGGTTTCCCTCACCCTCCTGCCCTCTACCTGGGCACTCTTTCCTAATAAAGTCTCTGGCTTTGTCAGCACGTGTGTCTTCTCAATTTATTCCCAAGTGTTAGACCAGAGTGCACTCTTGGGCACGGGAAGGGGTCCCTGTTCCTGCAACACTACCTCCGCAGGATGTTGGCATGTGAGATTTTTCTGCAAGGCTTCCCATTTGTCAGGCTATCAATGGCAAGTGAGATACAGCTCATTGGCAACTGTTTATTCAAACCAAACCCTGCAGTTTTACTGTTTCCCATTGACTAAGGAGGGAGTGTCTGATAGGTTCCAATCAATTTTTGAATTCATGTCAGCCAATAACTAATTGCTTTCCCCTATCTTTCTAGTTTTGCTTAGTAAGGAAATGGGGAGATTTGCTTTTCTTAAAAAAAAAAAAAAAAACTATAGCAGCAGAAGCCCTAAGCCTTGATTCCTTTAAGGCTTTGCTTTTGATATGCAAAAATAGGCTTTCTGAATTCCAAAACCTTTTTTCTCTCACAAAGATTTGCCCTTGCAAATCAAAACCCTGCTATTCAAGGCTATTTAGATACTTATAAGTATGTAATTTGACACTATTCTCTGTATCTTGCTACAGAATTCTCCATCTGAGGCAATAGCCCCAGACACCTTAGCCCAAAAGAATGTTTTATAGGGACCAATTCAACAGATTCTATACGTGCGGTACACTGTGTATTTTTTTTTTCTTTTCTTAACACATCAAATGAAGATTAAAAGCAGTCTACATAAAACTCGTCATGAAAGGATTAAACAACAGATCCAGAGCCATCATTATTAATGAAGGGGTTATTTAATTTATTAGAAAGGACATGCTTTGGAGTTAGGTAAGAACTGGGTAATTATTTTCAGCTCTTCAACTAAATAAAGACTTACTTCCAGCACAAAGGATTAAAACTATTGCTCACACATTCATAAAATGCAGAAGGCAAGTTGTGGATGCAAGAATGCAGCTGACAGATAAAATTCCATCAATCACCATGATTCAGAATGTTCAGGTTAGAGACAGAGACTGGGATACAGCTTCACCATTGAATAGTCAAAGAGAAAGCCAGCATTTTGTGGACTCTATTGGGAGGAAGTAAAGTTGTCTACAGAAGACAACTGATAAGATGTCTTTTAAAAACCGTACTTTGACCAGTGTATAAAACAAGGACGGAGATCCCTGAGGCAGACATCCAGCCTTGATAGCAAAGCACAAGAACTTTACTTGAATTTTCACAAAAGAATCATCAAAACTTGAGAAAGAAGTATCAACAACAATTAGAAAATAAATTATTCAGATAGTTACACAATAATATTAGGGAGGAAAATGGGAGCAGGGTACCAGAACATACTGAATATCCTTTTTCTTAAAAAAAAAAAAAAAAAAAAAAAAAGATTTAAAAATGTGTGTTTCACATTTCAAATAGTTCAGCCACTTCAATAAATTATTTTGCAGTTTTTCTGAAAGTTAACAACATTCAGCTAATACTATGCATAGATAATTGGGTGAAGGAATTTTTCCTGGCTCTAGTAATAAAGACTTTTTTTCACCTAACATAGGCAATGTCCACCAATTAGCAATTGCTATCTAAAACAGATTCTATATTTTCTGTGCTGTACTGCTGTATAAAGTACTAAGTAAAGAAATAATAATGTAATAGCATAAAATGATAATCACATTAAAATATCTCAATATTGCCCCGTTTAATGTATGCAACAAATTTTACTTCCAAATCTTACTTCACAGAGTCCCTTCCAGAACTGTTCAATGGCACAAACCTTACTAGAGCAAAATCCATGAAATGTATGCCAGCGGGGCATTCTTCTTTCTTCCATTCAGTCCCCCTGCATTTTGAGTATCCTGTGATGAAGCTCTAACTGGACTACCCTTCTTCTTGAACTCTCGACCTCATATCCTTTAAGTGGATACCATATTACTGCATCAATATTTTATTGAAATCCTATAATAAGCAACATATGCATTACATTTCTAGGATAAGAAGAAGAAGATCATTTTAGTAACAGGAATTAGCACTCTATTGGGTAGGAGATGACATTTGACTCCATGGGTCATTCTTCATAAGTCAAAATTCATTTAGTAATAGTAAAGGAGAAGAATGTGGGTAAGAAATCAATAAATAATGTACTCTATTCTGGCTATAGGAGACACAAATAGGATTAAATCAATCACAATGAAGTTTATGCTTATAATATATTCTAATTTATTTTTAAAAAGCAATACCTGAAATGTTAATGGTAGTAGGGTGGCAGGAAAGCTCAAGAGGTGATGTGACTTCACTGGGTATGACTTTGCATATCTATGACTACAGATGGCAGAGGTGATGTTACTTTGTAAAACGAGGGGATTTGCAATGCTTTAATAATTCTGTAGACATCATCCACGAACTCTATGTTCCTTGTCCTTTACAGAAAATATTCAGTTTTTCAGGAAAAAGCTTAAGTCCTACTTCCTTCAAGGCGTTTGATTTGTTTTGTCTCTTCTGACCTCTAGTGATCACAGGGTTCTTTAAGCTCCTGCATTTCAGGATCACACTATTTGTTCTTTGTTTCCACATTGTTCATTTTTGGCCAAAACAGCATAATGTAAATTTGAAGTCTCAGGCACATAACCACAGGATTTTGAAGCCAGTAAAGAGGTCTTACATGCTCTATTATCCTACAAAATGCCCCAAACAATGAGTGCACCAAAGAAGTTGCACAATAAATATGTAATAGAAATAGCTCAGATGGTAAAGAATTCGCCTGGGTTGGGAAGATCCCCTAGGAGAGGGCATGGCAACCCACTCCAGTACGCTTGCCTGGAGAATCCCCATGGACAGAGGAGCCTGGTGGGCTATAGTCCATGGTGTCACAAAGAGTTGAACATGACTGATCAACTAAGCCTAGCACAGAAATTATTAGACTGTATGAAATAAGTTATATATGACTAGAAGTTAGGAGAACATTGAGTTAAAGTTCATGGCTTCATAGATGCCCCTGGCAATATTTCTTACCTTTCTGAGAAAGAAAATTGTCTCCTTGATTAGCATTAATATAAAAAGTAGCACTAGATCAACCTTGTCAATAATGTCATTTCTTTGATGACATAGCTCAAACACATCTAGTGGTAAGAAGCCTCCTGAAAATGAGAGAGTCATCTCCTAGGCAGGTTGATAAGAAGTCTAGGGGTCCCCAAGGAGAGAGGAGTCTGGAATTCTCAAGGAGGAAGAAAGGACAAACTTATTTTTCTCTCTACATTCTTTAGGATTATATAACAATAATGTATCCTCCTAGAGGACAGTCTGGAAAAAATCCTTCTGGCTAATCCTGTTATCTTAAAATGTAAATCATGGGAATGGGTCTGGTGAGGTCTTTACAACTTCCAGACATTCTTTTGATTCACTGTAATAACTAATTTGAGAGTATATAACTCCAGTGCTAATGCTAGCAAGCGGGTATTCTTTCTACCCCCTTCTGATGCCTATGTCAGAAGCTTTCTCTATCTCCTTTATACTTTAATAAAACTTTATTATACAAAAGCTCTGAGCTATCAAGCCTCATCCCTGGCCCCGGATTGAATTCTTCTCTTCCGGAGGCCAAGATTCCCAGCGTCTTTGTTGTGATTTCGTCCACAACCTTTCAAAACCCTGGCCCCAGATTGAATTCTTCTCTTCCAGAGGCCAAGATTCCCAGCATCTTTGTTGTGATTTCATCCACAGCCTTTCAAAAGTGAAAGTGAAAGTCACCCAGTCATGTCTGACTCTTTGCAACCTCATGGACTATACAGTCCGTGGAATTCTCCAGGCCAGAATACTGGAATGGGTACTTGTTCCCTTCTGCAGGGGATCTTCCCAACCCAGGGATTGAATCCAGGTCTCCTGTATTGCAGGCAGATTCTTTACCAGCTGAGCCACCAACCAGGGATGCCCAAGAACACTGGAGTGGGTAGCCTATCCCTTCTCCAGGAGATCTTCCCAACCCAGCAATCAAACAGGGTCTCCTGCATTGCATGCAAATTATTTATCAGTGGAGCTACCAGGGAAACCCAATAAGCCTCTTGAAGTATATTAATTCAGGAGCCCTGTAACTTTATAAATAGCTTATGAGGAGCAACCACAAATGGGGAGCCATATTTTGTGCAAGGCACTCAAAATGGTATCTAAAAAGGGTACCTTTTATACCTTATGGTTATCACAGTTTACTGAGGACTAAATATATTAAATAATTGCTATGAGCAAAGTGTATATAATTCAGTGAAAAAAATCAGTGGACCTATTTCTTAATTTTTTGGTTCAAGAATATCTCTAGGAGAAAACAACACTTAAACCATGGCTTGAAGAAATAGATAGAACTAGACAAAAAGGAGAAATGAAAAGTAATATGCAAAGAAAGGGAAAGGTTAAATATGTTTCAGAGTGAGTGAAAGATAGAATGAAGATTAGTGCAAAGGAAGGTATAAGATAAGGTGAATATGTGTCTAGCTATTCCTTTCCCATGTTGTTTGTTGAAAGCCCACCATGTTTCAGGCACTCTGTAGGGTGCTGGGGGAAAAAAATGACAAAATATTATATCTTACCTGACAGGGTTTTTGTTCTGAGTTTATAGTCTAGTAGTAGAGACAAATATCAACCAAATGATTGACTGGAGAGTAATTGAGTTGGAGTCTTTTCAAAATTGAAGCTGAGATAAAGGGTTTGGCTCTTTAAGTATAGGAGAAAGATTATGTCCCATGTAAGGGTGCATCAAAGGAGTTGTCTTAAATTAGAAGATCAATAAAAGTTTCCCTAGGAGAAATTCTTAAACTGAGCTTGAAATTAAAAAGGAGAGCTAGTATGAAAAGGGATGTACAGAGGAAAAAGGACTTGTAAGTACATTCAAGTGGTCAGGAAGACCCCCTGGTGAAAGGAATGGCTACCCTCTCAGGTATTCAGGCCTAGAGAATTCCATGGACAGAGGAGCCTGGCGGGCTACAGTTCACGGGGTCACAAAGAGTCAGACATGACTGAGCGACTAACAGCATAACATTTCCAAGAAATCAACATTAGGTCAGTGTGGCTGAGTGTAACAAATAAGGGAAAGGACGCCTCAGGAGGCAGACTATGCAAAAGATTTATATTTGTATGACATATATTCATATAATTTATGTGTATTACATAATCCTAAGAATACAGGGAAGTCATAGGAGTATTTTAAGCAGGAGCAATGACATGATCAAATCTGCATTTTGAAAAGAGCATTAGAACTTTCTATGACAAGCAGATAGGAAAAAATGCTCTGAGGCAATTGGAGCTTTCCACCAGGGTGGCACAGAAAGACAGGAGGGAAAAAAATGTGACCAAAAAAACCATATTTTATATGAAGTCTGCCTGAGGTAAAGAAGAATCTGAGGGAGATTAGTTTTAGAAGTGTAGTTGATCTCAGAGAGGAAACTCTGTCATTGGCTTCCTCCATCCCAGGAGTTCAATGAGCAAGCGATTGGTGCTGCTTTTAAAATTCAGGACTAGAATGGGAACTCAGTCACCTTCAAAAATGGGGATAATTTTTAAGGTGATGGCACAAGGGGGTGTCTTTACTACTGTGCATAGAAAAACAACATTTCAATTATCGGTGAAATTTAAACAACATTGCCAGGTTAAGAAAATGAAGAGACTCACTTCTATGTGATGAGTTCGGCGGGGGGGGGGGGGGGGGGGGGGGGGGGGACAAAAATTCACATAGGTTTGGAAGAAAACCAAATAAAGGGTATACATGCTTAGCTTCTTGAAAGATGAGAGCAAAGAGGTGGTCTAAGGGAACCCAAGATTTCAGTGTCCCAAGGTCCCAGGAAGTGTAGGAGGTAATAGGGAATGTGCTTAATTTGTATTCTGTCATGAAAGGAACAAAAGAGTTGAGAGAAAAACTGATGCCTAAAATAATAGGTAAAATGAGGATGCCGTATATGTGCATCAATAACTGGATACCACAGGGGGATCCTAGATAATCCAGTGCCAAATGCAAGAAATGCAAGAGCTTGTTGATGCCACGGACATCATCCCAGAGAGGACTTTGTCTAGAGAATAATAACAGACCAGATACCTTACCCTGACAATATGATGTGGCTGCTCTAGAGTGTAGTAGACATTCTCTAAAAAGGAAATCCTGAATAAAGCAAAAAAAATTTGGAGAAACTTTCTGTTTTTTTTTTTCACAACTGAAAACATGATTGAACGATTACAACTATTATCTCTAACAGCCTAAAGTGGATGTAGAGCATTTTCATATGAACAAACATTTTTCCCAGTGACTTCCTATCATCAAAACCCTTCACCTTCAGGCAGCATGAGGACTTTCTTCAAATGGAAAAATGATATCACTCTTGGCTGTTGTCCAGTTGCTCAGTCATGTCCGAATCTTTGTGATCCCATGGACTACAGCATGCCAGACTTCCCTGACCTTCTCTATCTCCCAGAGTTTGCTCAAACTCATTCCATTGAGTCAGTGATGCTCACCAACCCTCAATCTCTCCCAGTATAGGGGTCTTTTCCAAAGAGTAGGCTCTGCATATCAGGTGGCCAAAGGGTTGAAGCTGCAGCTTCAGCATCAGTCCTTCCAGTGAATATTCAGGGCTGATTTCATTTAGGATTGACTGGTTTAATCTCCCTGCAGTCGAAGAGACTCTAAAGAGTCTTCTCCAGCTCTTCTCAGTGCTCAGCCTTCTCATATTTGTATACGACATTGGAAAAACCATAGCTTTGAATACACGATGTCACTCTTGAAGAATAATAAATATGACTGGGTTTATTTTAAGAACTAAATATCTACAGAGGACAAGGTATGCAGGTATTACCAAGATGTAATAAAGTAACATGCAGTTTAGTTGCAGCTTTGCAAGTAAGCAGTTAGCACACTAAGTGAAAACCAAGGAGGATGGGAGCACTTCCTGGGATCTGGAAGGGAGTTTGTGGAGAGAATTTGTGTCCTTGAGAGAGCGGTGTCTTAGATCACAGCTAGCCTGAGACAACCCCATAGGGACAGAGCTAGGAGGAAATATCCTGATCTGTCATACCTGTTCCCTCTTCCCTTCTGTTGCAACTCCCTCTTGGGGAGTTATATATGTAACCTAGAGGTCATCCTTCTGGACAAAGCTGGGTGAGGAAATTGGGGAAATTTTCTACAGGGGAAAACTCACAGGCATACTCTGCCTTGCTCATCCCTTGATGGCCATAGGGAGAGATACAGCACAGACTGCCCGTAGTAGGTAGTTGACAGAGCATGTATGCCTAGCATCTTAACTTTGAGATCTCTAAATAGGAATTTTTGAAGTTTTGTGCAGAAACAACAAGTTGAGGGATAACAAAATCTGGCTTTGAATGCCAAAGTGATGTTTATGCCATAAACAATAGCTATGGGAAGAATGTGTGACAATATGAGATAATTTTCACATTCTAGACTTGATAAAGCATGTATGTACTAAGGATGATAAAGAGGATTTGACATCATTTTGACAGGCCCTGTGCCTTCCACATCTTACCAACCATTAAGCAGGAATATTGGAGTACCATTTTAATCTTAGGGATCCATGAGTGCCCACCACTAATGCTGCCCTTTAGAACTGGAAGTATCAGAGGGCGGCTACTGCCACAGGCAACATTGTGTGGGGGCAAGAGAACAGTGAAACACACACCTGAAATCAGCCAGGGAGGGAATGATGCTGTTATTATTCAGTCACTAGGGCTTGTCTGACTGTTTGCAACCCCATGAACTGCAGCATACCAGGCTTCCCTGTCCTTGACTCTCTCCCAGAATTTGCTCTGATTTATGTCCATTGACTCAGTGATGACTCCTAATCATCTCATCCTCTACCGTCCCTTCTCCTTTTGGCCTCACTCTTTCCCAGCATCTGGGTCTTTTCCAATGAGTTGGCTCTTTGCATCAGGTGGCCTAAGTATTGGAGTTTCATATTTAACATCAGTCCTTCCAATGAATATTCAGGAGTGATTTCCTTTAGCAATGACTGGTTTGATTTCTCTGAAGTTCAAGGGACTCTCAAGAATCTTCTCCAGCACCACAATTCAAAGCACCAATTCTTTGACACTCAGCCATGGTCCAAATCTCACATCCATACATGACTACAGAAAAACAATAGTTTTGACTGTATGGACCTTTGTCACAAAGGGATGTCTCTTCTTTTTAATATGCTAAGTTTTCCATAGCTTTTCCTTGAAGCAACAAGTGTCTTTTACTTTCATGGCTGCAGTCACTGTTTTCAGAAATTTTGGAATCCAAGAAAATGAAATCTGACACTGTTTCCACTTTTTCCCCCATCTATTTGCCATGAAGTGATGGAACCAAATGCCATGATCTTAGTGTTTTGAATGTTGAGTTTTCAGCCAGCTTTTCCATTTTCTTTTTTGACCTTCTTTTGTTTCTTTGTTTTGACCTTCTGTTCTTCTTTATTTTCCTTTAGAGACTGGTATTATCTGCACTTCTGAGGTTGTTGATATTTCTCTCAGCAGTCTTGATTCCAGATTGTGATTCTTCCAGCATGACATTTCGCATGATGTATTTTGCATTTAAATTAAATAAGCAGGGTGACAACATACAGTCTTGTTGTACTCCCTTGCCAATGTGGAACCAGTCTATTGTTCAATTTCCAGTTCTAACTATTGCTTCTTGACCTGCATACAGGTTTCTCAGAAGACAGGTAAGGTGGTCTATTAATCCTAAATATTTAAGAATATTCCACAATTTGTTGTGATCCACACTGCCAAAGGCTTTTGCATAGTCAATGAAGCAGAAGTAGATGTTTTTTTTCTGGAATTCCCTTTTCTTCATGATCCAATGAATGTTGGCAATTTGATCTCTGGTTCTTCTGCCCTTTCTAAATCCAACTTGTACATCTGGGCATTCTCAGTTCAGGTACTGCTGAAGCCTAGCTTGAAGGATTATGAGCATTACCTTGCTAGCATGTGAAATGAGCACAACTGTACAGTAGTTTGGACATTTTTTGGCATTGCTCTTCTTTGGGATTGGAATGAAAACTCAACTTTTCCATCTTGTGGTCACTACTGAGTTTTCCAAATTTATTGGCATAATGAATGCAGCACTTTATCAGAATCATCTTTCAGGATTTGAAATAGCTCAGCTGGAATTCCATCACCTCCATTAGCTTTGTTCATAGTAATGCTTCTTAAGGGCCACTTGATTTGACCTAAAAATGTTTGGAAAACTAAGAGTTTTGCCAACTTACTGAATTTCAAAGCTGATCTAGAGAATTTTAGAGAAATTATTAGCGAAATACAAGACAAGAAAAAAAAAAAGAAACCTATAAATCATACAAAATTAAGAATATTTGATCTAACACACAAAAATTCTATAGAAGTATAGTTACTCAGTGATTTTTAGGTGAAAAATACTTAAAAGTTGGTCATGAATAATACTAAATTATATACTACCTTGGGCTTTTCAGGTGGCACAAGTGGTAAAGAAACTGCCTGCCAATGCAGGGGACATAAGTGACATGGGTTCAGTCCCTGGGTTGGGAGGATCCCCTGAAGGAGGGCATGGCAACCTACTCCAGTATTCTGTTCTAGAGAATCCCATGGACAGAGAAACCTGGAAGTCTACAGTCCATAGGGTCACAAAGAGTCAGACACAACTTAAGCAACTTAGCATGTACATGAGAATATAATGACTACAAATGTAAATTTGAAATCAATTTCAACATAAACAGATAAATAAAATTTAGGAGAAAGCATTAAGATTTGAAGATATGGGTTTTCTCCTGAGAAGAAAGCAAAGGAATTATGTGGTTTGTTTAAGAAACAAACACCCTTGTCAATAGGAAAACAGGGTTGTTGAAATGCCTGACATTAAGTATATGATAAAAGCAACCATCCACTATATAATACAGATGTATGGTGAAAATTAAAAGGTAGAGATAAATGGAATTAGAGAGATACTTCTGGGTTCATTTCTTTTCTCAACTTCTATGACTGAGTAACTAAGCTTTTTTGTTGTAGCAAAACATTATTTGCCCTATTAATCATGGTCACCTCTTAAAATGAAGAAGTAGTTCAGTTCATGTTGTTATTGTTAAAAAGATTTAATTCTAACGCTATTGGTGATGTGGAGGCTAAACAACTTTGAGAGAAACAGAAAATATTTCTACATCAGTAAAAAATATTTGATGAGGTAGTAACTTAGGCATAGTCAAGCATGATCCTAGACACCTTTACTTTAAACTTTTGACTGACTAGCAAGACAAAATGGAAATTGAAATATCCTCACTGATGAGAAATTAGAATCTTTCTAGCCACAAAATTCACAGATAATTGTAATTTAACACATTTTAAACAATAAAATGTGGACTTTTATATATTTACTTTATTCATTTAAATATATTCATACACTTCTCACATTTTAAAGATTTTTTTGCATATTCATCATTATACTGAATATTAACACATTGTTGATAAGTATTGTTGAGACTACAGGTTGCTTTCTGATTAAGGAGTTACTAAAATATAAGTATGGCAATGCCTCATTTTGTAAGAATTCCTTAAAAGGTAAATTTTGAGAGAGGACTATTTTGCATTAAAGAATTTAAGTGTTTTTCTAATTATAGTCATTTAATTACTTTTTAAATTTATAATTTAATTATAAAGTAGATAATCAAATAATTTCAGGGTGTTTGAGTTCAACATGCATACACCAGAAAGATTTAACTGGCATTCAAGCAATCCATTTGCTTTGTTCTACCTATTGTTGTGAGCCTGATAGTCCCTTCTTACATGAAGCTAGGACTCTAGTAAGAGAAGGTGGACAATGAACAAGCAAATGAAGATAATATGTAGGGAGTGATGAAACTATGGAAACATAATGAAAGAAGGCAACAGAGAAACAGGATGTGAGTCATGGGTGACGTTTCTATGAAGGCATTTTGAGCACAGACCTTCCGAAAGAGGGAAAAATCTTGCACATATATTTGGCAGAAAATTCTAGGGATAAGGAAGAGCAAAAGAAAAGATGTAGGTGCAATCCAGGGACTTATGCCAGAAGGTATGAAGGTCATTATGCTGGAAGTGAGCTTTCAAATGAATAGTAAAAATGATTCAAAAATATATACTCATATTCCATATGAATATTATATATATGGGGTGGAAAGCAGCATGGGAGTGTGTTGGTTTTAGGATTGAGGGGACACATGTATACCTATGGTCAGTTCACAATGGTGTATGGCAAAAGCCGTTAGAATACTGTAAAGCAATTATCCTCCAATTAAAATAAATAAATAGATTTTAAAAAAAGATTACATATAAATGCAATCTATCTGTTTAATATCCAAATTTAGTTTGGCAACTAATCGTATGACAAAGACAATTAACTAGTAGACAGGAAGGATGCTGTAAAATTGTAGTATGTGAACTTAAAAATCCAGAGAAATAAATGCTGTCAGTCTTAAGAAAGGAAAAGAATCATGGAGAACCATTGCTTTGATGACAAGAATTCAGCCCAACAGCAAAAAAGGAACTGAGCCACAGTGACCGGTATTAAAATGTTGTTTAGTATTATAGCCTTGGTGTGTCTCACGTGGACTATTCTTCTTATAGAGGGGATTCGAAATATTTTCTTTTCCTTTTGGAAAGAGCAACTCATGATATATGAATTTCAAAAAATATTTCAGAGTCATTCAATTCCATTTATTTCAAATAGCGCTGCCTCGAGAGTAATAAATATGCAACTGCCCATAGACACAATGAAGTATTTAATCTTGAGCAGAAGGTTGTTGAGTTGTTAAACATGAAAACCACAGAATGTGTTTCTCTGCTCTGAGGAAAATAAAATTTTATTCTGGATATCTGTGTCCAAAAATGAACAAGGAGATTAAGGCCAAATGTGGACATAGGAAGATTAAATGGATTTATTGTATCCTGTAATTCTTTTTTTTAGGCTGACCCTATAAAAAGAAATTCAATATTTTTCAGAAAGGAAATTGGCTGGAAGAAATAGATACAGGGCAATGTAACTTTACAAATACTCATATTCACATGAATCTTAAGATGAGAGGTTAAAAGTAGGATAAAATATGAATAATACAAATATTAGGGGAACAGATAGTATTTTTCACTTCATTCCCTTGTGTTCTGCCCAAACGAAGACTGACAAATTCAATGAAGTCTAGAAGAAAAATTACCTACATTGATTTTCATATGTGAAATGTTCACAAAAATCAGCACATTTCTTAAAAAGCCTGCATTCAAACTTTACTCTCAAGTGAATACTCCATCTTTAAAACTACTTATAGGAAATATATTTTGTTTCTTTTACTTAATTAATGTTAGTGTCAGTTGCTCAGTCATGTCTGACTCTTTGCAACCTCATGGACTGTGGCCTGCCGGTCTCCTCTGTCCATGGGATTCTCCAGGCAAGAATACTGGAGTGGGTTGCCATTTCCTTCTCCAGGGGATCTTCCCAACCCCGGGTTCGAACCTTAGTCTCCTGTATTGCAGGCAAACTCATTACCGTTTGAGCTACAGAGAAGACTTTTTCTTTTACTTGATTGACCTAAAAAAGTTCAGGACAATGATGATGACCAATTAAGATCAATTTTTTTCCCTCAATTTATTTTGCTCTGTAATCTCCAAGTCCCCAACTCTAGTCAATGACAAAGTCCACCAGACAAAAACAAGTACAGGGCACCTATTAAAGAACGTTTACCTGAACAATGACAAATGAATATCATAAGAGAAACTTGTTCTGAGAAATAGTATACATTTTTTAATCATTCACTATAAGAAATAAGACATTATTAGATTCCCTATATTCATTGGTAATGTGCATTTGATGCTGCTGCTGCTAAGTCAAGTCAATCGTGTCCAACTCTGTGCGACCCCAGAGATGGCAGCCCACCAGGCTCCACTGTCCCTGGGATTCTCCAGGCAAGAACACTGGAGTGGGTTGCCATTTCCTTCTCCAATGCATGAAAGTGAGAAGTGAAAGTGAAGTCGCTTAGTTGGGTCCGGCTCTGGACCCCATGGACTGCAGCCCACCAGGCTCCTCAGTCCATGGGATTCTCCAAGCAAAAGTACTGGAGTGGGTTGCCATTGCCATTTCCGAATGTGCATTTAAACATACAATATGGAAATATTATCAAATAGGAGACGTGATGAAACTAAAGGCACATAGACTAATGAAAAAAGAGCCTTTCCTATACTAATGTAGGCTAGTTTTATACCATGAAGTAAATACATTATATTTCTTTAAAATTATATTTAGAATATGCTAATATACACATAATGACATTTTCAGGTATTAATAATTCTATTTTCTAAAAACTGGACATCAGTATATTAAAATAAAATAATGTGTGTGCATGTGAAGTTGCTTCAGTCGTGTCTGATTCTGTGAGATCGTATGGACTGTAGCCCATCAGGTTACTCTGTCCAAGAGGTTCTCCAGGCAAGAATACTGGAGTGGTTTGCCATGCACTCCTTCAAGGGGATCTTCCTGAGGATCTTTCTGACCCAGGGATCAAACTTGCATCTCTTGATGTCTCCTGCCCACTGGCTGACAAATTCTTTATCACTAGCACCACCCAGGAAGCCCAAATAAAATAATGATGATGATCAAAGAAAACAACCTTCTGCCCTTGGACTGCAAGAAGATCCAACCAGTCTATCCTAAAGGAGATCAGTCCTGGCTGTTCATTGGAAGGACTGATGTTGAAGCTGAAACTCCAATAATTTGGCCACCTCATGTGAATAGTCAACTCATTGGAAAAGACCCTAATGCTTGAAGGACTGGGGGCAGGAGGAGAAGGGGATGACAGAGGATGAGATGGCTGAGTGGCATCACCAACTCAATGAACATAGGTTAGGATAGACTCTGGGAGTTGGTGATGGACAGGGAGGCCTGGCGTGCTGCGATTCATGGGGTCTCAAAGAGTCGGACACGACTGAGCAACTGAACTGAACTGAACTGATGATTTACAATTCAGTGGCTTAAGGAGGGACCAGTGAAGCCCAATAAGGCCTAACAGGATTGTTTTCTAACTAGAGAGAAGCTTTATCTGTTACCTGTATTCAAGTTGCACAATTTGTACATGCTCTGGACTCCAAGCAAAAGATCATCCCAAGATGTTTATATCATATTATAGATTTTGTTTAGTGAAGCTTTCTATAAAGTTTGTAGAAAGAGTACATTTTTTGGCTGTTTATAAATAGTAAGTATTTTAGATTTTGCACTTCTATGGTCTCTGTCTCAGCTACTCAATTCTGCTAATACAATGAGAAGGCACAATACATAAATGAATAAGTGTTCAATAAGTAAATGAATAAATGCATTAAATTAACCTTTATATACAAAAATAGGCAGTGGGCCAGATTTAATCTGAGAACTGTTGGCCAATTCCTGTTTTGAATAAATCCATACAACACAGTCCAAAAAATTAATACAAGATACATAAATGGCAACTATCAACTGAATTATATATAAAATTACTAGTCAGATAATAAAATTTATTTCTCTTTTGAAACTTGGTTGATTGTCAAAGAATAAGTTTACCATGTATATTCTGTCTCACTCAAAATACAACTAAACTTGCATAAACAATTAGAATATGAGTATAATGAGTCTTTATGAAATAGTAAAAATGGCAAGGGATCCACTAATGTTATGCTTAAGCTTTTACTAGACTTATTCTGTAGTGTGAAGAAATAAAGCCAATTAAGGAGAGGAGTCAAGTATCAAGAAAAAGAAGAAAAGAAAAAAGGAAATGACTTGGAATAGCTTAATTGTTGTTTACTGAGTTTTAAGCTTTAAGGAAGATCTCTCATGTTGATTTAAACCATAATCTAAAATGCAGTACAGTACCATATATAAAATGGATAAACAACACAGAACTACTGTATAGCACAGTGAACTATATTAAATATCTTGTAATAACCTATAATGGAAAAAATTTGAAAAAGAATATATATATATAGGGCTTCCCTGGTGGCTCAGATGGGAAAGAATCTGCCTGCAATGTGGGAGACCTGTTTTTGATTCCTGGGTTGGGAAGATCTCCCTGAGAAGGGAACAGCTACCCATTACAGTATTCTGGCCTAGAGAATTCCATAGACAGAGGACCCTGGCAGGCTATAGTCCATGGGATCGCAAAGAGTTAGACAAGACTGAGCAACTTGCACTTTGCTTCCCTTGTGGCTCAGCTGGTAAAGAATCCACCTGCAATGTGGGAAACCTGGGTTTGATCCTTGGGTTGGGAAGATCCCCTGGAGAAGGGAAAGGCTACCCACTTCAGTATTCTGGATTGGAGAATTCCATAGACTCTATAGTCCATGGGGTCACAAAGAGTCAGACACGAATGAGTGACTTTCAATTTCAAGCATATATATGTACTTATAACTGAAACACTTTGCTATACACCTGAAATATTGTAAATCAACTATAATTTTTTTTTAAGTACAGTACTTGCAGTCCCAAAAAGCAAAGACAGAGTTTGGGCCAATGACAGTGGTTATAAAATAAAATATGAATCTGAGAGGAGAGAGAACCAAAGGGAAGAAACCCCAAATTCTATACACAAACACTTCTGAATCTCTGACTTACTTATGAACTGTGCATGCTGGAGACAGACCACAGATAGAGAGCAAAGAACTAACATAGGATTCATTAGTTTCCTAAGAGAGAGTTTTCATTTGAATATGACAAAGCTAAATGCCTACTAAAACGTACAAACCAAAAAGTCAACAATGTTTGGACGAATGCCACTTTCACAATGTTCAGGATGTAACTCAATTACTCTACATACAAAGAACTAAGAAGGCATGACATACTTCATAAAAATAATGCTTGATTTATGGAACAATAAAGCAAAAATTGGTAAGGTATGGAGATTTGAATAGCACCACTATCACCTATTTGATTCTTGTACAAAGCTACACCACCACCGACAGAAAAGTATATCCCAAGAAAATCAAGAAGTGAAAAAAATCAATAAAATAGAAAACAGAGAACTGCTGGAACATCTCTGTCGAGAAAATTTCTTTTGTTAAAAGTTGTAAACATTAACACATTTTATGAACTTCTAAGTTGATTGATCAAGAAAAGGGACAGTAAGAACACAAACTACCACTATTAATAATTAAAGGGTGGTTATCAGTACAAGTAGTACAGTTCAGTTGAATTCCATCACTCATGGGGTCTTTGCAACCCCATGACTGCAGCATATCAGGCTCCCCTGTCTATCGTCAACACCTGAAGTTTGCAGAAACTCATGCCCATTGAGTCAGTGATGCCATCCAACCATCCTCTGTTGTCCCCTTCTCCTCCTGTCTTCAGTCTTTCCCAGCATCAGAGTCTTTTCCAATGAGTCAGTTCTTCACATCAGGTAGCCAAAGTATTGGAACTTAAGCATCAGTCCTTCCAATGAATATTCAGCAATGATTTCCTTTAAGAATGACTGATTTGATCTCCTTGCAGTCCAAGGGACTCTCAAGAGCCTTCTCTAACACCAAAGTATGAAATCATCAGTTCTTCAGTGCTCAGCTTTCTTTATGGTCCAACTCTCACATGCATACATGACTACTGGAAAAACCATAGCCTTGACTAGATTGTACTTTGTTGGTAATGCCTCTGCTTTTTAAATGCTGTCTAGGTTGGTCATAGTTTTTCTTCCAAAGAGCAAGCACCTTTTAATCATGGCTGCAGTCACCATCTGCAGTGATTTGGGAGCCCAAGAAAATAAAGTCTGTCACTGTTCCATTGTCTCCCATCTATTTGTCATGAAGTGATGGAACCGGATGCCTTGGTCTTAGTTTTTTGAACATTGAGCTTTAAGCCCACTTTTTCACTCTCCTCTTTCACTTTCATCAAGAGGCTCTTTAGTTCTTCTTCACTTTCTGCCATAAGGGTTGTGTCATTTGCATATTGATATTTCTCCTGGAAATCTTGATTCCAGCTTGTGCTTCATCCAGCCTGGCATTTCTCTTGATGTACTCTGCAAATAAATTAAATAAGTAGGGTGACAATATACAGCCTTGAAGTACTCCTTTCCTAATTTGGAACCAGTCCCTTGTTCTATGTCCTGTTTTAACTGTTGATTTTTGACCTGCATATAGATTTCTCAAGAAGCAGGTAAGGTGATCTGGTATTCCCATCTCTTGAAGAATTTTCCAGTTTGTTGTGATCCACATAGTCAAAGGCTTCGGCATAATTAATGAAGCAGAAGCAGTTGTTTTTTTGGCATTCTCATGCTCTTTCTATGATCCAACAGATGTTTTCAATTTGATCTCTGGTTCCTCTGCCTTTTCTAAATCCAGCTTGAACATCTGGAAGTTCTTGATTCACGTACTGTTAAAGCCTGGCTTGGGGAATTTTGAGCATTATTTTGCTAGCATGTGAGATGAGTGCAATTCGGCAGTAGTTTGAACATTTTTTGGCATTGCCTTTCTTTGGGATTGGAATGAAAACTGACCTTCTCAGTCCTGTGGCCACTGCTGAGTTTTCCAAATTTGCTGGCATATTGAGTGCAACACTTTAACTGTATCACCTTTTAGGATTTGAACTAGCTCAGCTGGAATTTCATTACCTCCAGTAGCTTTATTTGTCGTGATGCTTCCTAAGGACCACTTGACTTCCCACTCCAAGTATTTAGCCCTAGGTGAGTGATTACACCATCATGATTATATCAGTCATTAAGATCTTTTTTGTATAGTTCTTCATGTATTCTTGCCACTTCTTAGTATCTTCTGCCTCCGTTAGGTCTATACAAGCAGAACAGGTACATACAAGTAATACTGGCACATACAAAATAAGAGAATACTATCAACAGTTTTCTGTCAACAACAATTTAAACCAAATAGATAATTTTCTTGAAAAACATAATTTACTGAAATGTATGGGAAACAAAGGACAAAATTTGAACAATTATGTGTCTAGTATATAAGTTGAACCCATTCTCATAAACTTTCCAACAAGAAAACTCTAGGACCAGATGATATCACTTGTCAATTCTTTTAAGCATTTAAGGATGAAATAATACAATCTTACACAAATTCTTTCACAGTATAGAGGAGAAGAGGGTAATTTCAAAACAAAAATATATATTAGAACAAAATAATAATTGGAGGCTAATATATGTCTATAAACCTACATGCAAACTTGAGTAGTAGTAAAAGGGTAATGTATTGCAGCCAATAAATTTTGTCACAAGAATGTAAGATTGATTGAAATTTACAAAATCAGCTGATATAGCCCATTGTGTAAAAAAGAAAAAGTACAAATTAAGTTTTAATAAATGATAAAAATATTTGATAAAATTTGACATTCCTTCAAAATTAAAACTTGCAGCAATTTAGTCATAAAAGGAAATTCTCTCTACCTGAAAAAGGACATTCATGAGAAACCTATGGCTAACTTCATGTTTAACACTGCAGATTTGAATGCCTTCTTTGTAGTAGGGAACAAGAAAAAACTGTCCATTCTCACCACATCTACAGGTTTCTCGGCCACTGCAGAAAGTTAGAAATCAAGAAACAAAGATAAGAGAGTACAAGAATACCTATTTGCAGAAGGCATGTTGTTTACATATAATATCATCAGAAATCTACAGTATAATTAACAGAACTAATCAATGAATTCAGTAAAAAACCAAAATTCATAATTATGAAATGGAAAGTAATGATCTTTAGTATCAACAATTTTTAAAAAAAATTTGTTGAGTAGTAAGGAACATAAAGAATTTAGAAATAAACTTAACAAAATACATGCCAAGACCTCTACACTTAATGAAGATTTGAATAAACAGTAAGGAAAGTCACTGTCATGGACCGAGAGACTCCATATTGCTAAGATGTCAGTTTCTCTCAAATTGATATACAGATTACACACAAAGTCAAATCAAATCTCAGCAAGTTTTCTGTAGTAACTGACAATTTGATTCTAAAATGTGTGGAAAAGCAAAGTACCTAGAATACTGAAAGCTATTTTGAAAAACAAAATTTGAGTATTTAGACTACCAGTTTTCAAACCTAATTTTAAAGATACAGTAATCAAGAGAATTCAGCTTTGCCATAAGAATCAAACTATGCATTAATATAACAAAAGAGCCCAGAAGTAGACCCATGTTTATATTATTTAATTTTCAACTTAAGTTTCAGAGAAAAGTGGTGGAGAAAAAAAAGACTTTCAACAAATATGACTAGAATTGCTGGATATGTATATGAGCATTATAATAGTAACCACTCTCTGCCATAACCCAAAGCGGGATACTCCATGACCCACCTCCCAGAATATTGGAAATAAAACACAAATAAACAAATGGGACCTAATTAAAATTAAAAGCTCTGCACAACAAAGGAAACTATAAGCAAGGTGAAAAGACAGCCTTCAGAATGGGAGAAAATAATAGCCAATGAAGCAACGGACAAACAATTAATCTCAAAAATATACAAGCAACTCCTGCAGCTCCATTCTAGAAAAATAAACAACCCAATTAAAAAGTGGGCCAAAGAACTTAACAGACATTTCTCCAAAGAAGATATAAAAATGGCTAACAAACACATGAAAAGATGTTCAACATCACTCATTATCAGAGAAATGCAAATCGAAACCACAATGAGGTACCACTTTACACCAGTCAGAATGGCTGTAATCCAAAAATCTACAAGTAATAAATGCTGGAGAGGATGTGGAGAAAAGGGAACTCTCTTACACTGTTGGTGGGAATGCAAACTAGTGCAGCCACTATGGAAAACAGCGTGGAGTTTCCTTAAAAAGCTGCATATAGTCCTGCCATATGACCCAGCAATCCCACTGCTGGGCATATACACCGAGGAAACCAGAATTGAAAGAGCCACGTGTACCCCAATGTTCATCGCTGCATTGTTTACAATAGCCAGGACATGGAAGCAACCTAGATGCCCATCAACTGACGAATGGATAAGAAAGCTGTGGTACATATACACAATGGAATATTACTCAGCATTAAAAAAAATTCATTTGAAGCAATTCTACTCAGATGGACGAAACTGGAGCTCATTATCCAGAGTGAAGTAAGCCAGAAGCAAAAACAACAATACAGTATATTAACACATATATATGGAATTTAGAAAGACGGTAACGAGAACCCAACATGTGAGACAGCAAAAGGAACGCAGATGTATACAATAGACTCATGGACTTTGTGGATGAGGGTAAGGGTGGGATGATATGGGAGAAGGGCATTGAAACAAGCTAATTATCATGTGTCTAATCAATTGCCAGCCCAGGATTGATGCTCGGGGCTGGTGCAGCGAGATTTCCCGGGGGGGAGGGAGGAGGGAGGGGGGTTCTGGAGGGGGAGCATATGTAAACCCATGGTGATATCATGACATTGTATGGCAAAAACAATTAAAAAAAAAATAGTAACCCTGAAGCCTAGTTTGCATTCTATAAAACTTTCAAATTGAGATGAAACATAAACATGTATATAAAACTTAAAACTATTGAAGAAACATGAATATGTTTCTTTGACTTGGAGGGTTTGGTAAATATTTCCTTGATAACTCACAGAAATATTAATAAATGATATTAAAAGGATAAATTGTATTTAATTAAAATTTATAACCTATAGAATAAAACATTAAGAAAATAAATAGTTCAAGTGAAAGTATTTACAAAAAACATTTTTTGACAAAATACTGGTATTTAAGTATCACATTATTTTTTAGTAGCTAATTCATGTCCAAATCCTTTATGACCCCACGGACTGTAAACTGCCAGGCACCTCTGTGCATGGGAGTTCCCAGGCAAGAACACTGGAGTGGGTTGCCATTTCCTTCTCCAGGGGATCTTCATGACTCAGGAATTGAACCTGTGTCTCCTGCATCTCCTGCAATGGCAGACAGATTCTTTACCTTTGAGCCATCTGGGGAGCCCTCTAAGTATTCTAGGATACTATAAAGAACAACTATTAATATAACTCAATAGTAAAAATAACAAACAGTCCAGTAATAAAAATGGGCAAAATCTTTGAATAAAGACTTTGCAAAAGAAGATATGAAAACAACCAATACCAAAAAGAAAAGGTGTCAACAGTTGAGTATCATATCAATAAAATGCAAATAAAAACCACAACAAGCTACATTAAACATCCACTCAAAGTCACTAAAACAAAATAGATACACATCAAACAGTGACAAATATGTAGAACAACCAGGAGTTCCATACATTCTTGGTGGAATTTCAAAATCCTGTACCATGAAATGGCAACCCACTCCAGTATTCTTGCCTGGAAAATTCCACGGACAGAGGAGCTTGGCGGGTTACTGTTTATGGGGTCACAAGAGTCAGACACCACTGAGCAAATAAACCACCACAACCATGCTGCTACTCATCAATTCTAATCCTAGACATTTATCCAAAAGAAATGAAAGTATGTATCATAAAAATTCGTATGAGAATTTTCATATTAGCTCTTTCATAATAGTAAAGAACTGGAAACAGCTGCCACATCCACTAATAAGAAAACTAATAAGCTATATTACATTCACAAGCGAAACACTTCCATTCAGCAATGAAAAGAGAATAAACTGCCTGTACACTCAACAATATGAATAAACTTTGAAAGTTTTATAAAAAATGAAAAATGTCTATTAAGAATGTACATACTGCATGATTACTCTATTAACTTCTAGAAGAGGTTAATTGAATATGCAGTGGAATGCAACCATAGCAGTTTTTATCTGAGGATGTGACAGTGATTGACCAGGAAAGGACAAGAGGCAACTTCTGGGGGGTGGTGATGATGATATTATATATTGCCAGGGAGTTATGTTATCTAGAAGACTGGCAAGATTCAGAGAATGTGCATTAAAAATGAGTGGATTCCATTTTATATATATTTTATATCATAACAAAAGTTAAACCAAGATTAAAGTCTAGTGAATAATATATAAGCTGACAACTTAAGGGGAAAGTATCTACAATATTTATTTTCAAATGCACCAGGAAAAATGTAAATTTGGCCAATGGAGGGATATAGACTTGAATACATGGGTAAATATATGACAAATCAAATATAGTATAATGATAATGACAGAACTTAGATGTTGTGTATACACAGCATCTCTATAAAATTTTTTGAATGAAAAATTTTATAATGAAATTATAAAATACAGCAAAATGTTAAATTACTGAGACTTGTTTTTATGATTTCAGTTTGTTCTAACAACCTCAGATTTTGTCCCACTTCAAAAATTGTGAGACTAAGCGTGTTGGGAGAAGGAGATGTTGAATTAGTAACAGACTAGTAGAACCTGCTGTGCAATGGCTCCAGCAAGACATTTTGTAGCTGTAGCTTATTTTTGTTTTTATGGCAAGAAACACAGCATGAAGTCTCATTTATACACATGCAAAGTCAGTAGATATTTACTGTCCTGTGTAACTAAATCATTCATGATTTGATGAAAGTTAAATCACTCCTCTCACCTATTGGTATGTATCGGTATATGGAAGATAGGATGGATTTGGATATGCTTTAGGAATTACACTGAGACACACTGCAACTGTTCTCCTTTGACAATTCATTTTATCAGAACATTTTGAAAGGTAGAGATGATTCCACCTGAAGTTTACCTCTGGCTTGAAAATACATGCAGGGTTCTAAAGGAAAAGTTTCCCTAAATGAAGCTGCAATCTGAGCTAGTGATACCACACCAAGAGCTTACAGTTTTGTGAGTATCCTAGTCTCATGCACAATACAGGGACAGGTCTAGAAATATCTCAAGATAAAATGCCCTATTTTAATGATAAAGTATATGAAGGTGAACTAAAATTGTTCAAACTTTGGAACATGGTATCAACTTGCAAATTATGAAATGAAGTGGACATGTAAAGTTTGTGTAAGAATTTTTTAGGAAGGCTGTTCCATGGTGATCCACTAAGGCAGCAATGAAATGATAGGTACTGGAAGACAAAGTTTTCTTTAAAAAATTATTTATTTTTTTAATTGAAGGGTAATTGCTTTGCAGAATTTTGTTTTCTGTCAAACCTCAATATGAATCAGCCATAGGTATACATATATCCCCTCCCTTTTGAAACTCCGTCCCTCCCCATCCCACCCTTCTAGGTTGATACAGAGCCCCTGTTTGAGTTTCCTGAGCCATACAGCAAATTTCCATTGGCTATCTATATTTTACATATGGTAATGTAAGTTTCCATGTTTCTCTTTCCATACATCTCACCCTTTCCTTCCCCCTCCTCATGTCCATAAGTCTATTCTCTATGGAAGACAAATTTTTGAAATAATTTACCTGCAATATATCTGTTGTCAGAAAGATGCATCAAGCTCTTTGACTTGACATCCATAGTCTTGATTTTCTGATCCTTTAGAGTTGAGGTTGGAGGGACAGGCACTTCACAAGTGACATTATATCCCATGATCTATAAATGAGTTATGAAAAAAAATTCAGACCTTGTCATAGGTAACCACAGAATCTTCATGAATGACAGTAGTTTTATTCCTCCTTATCTGTTGCCTAACCATATCTGCCTGGCTTATGAAGAGCTAAGAGGGTTATCTGGTTTAAGTTTGAGGGTATCATCGCATCTCTCTCCTACTTCTATTTTCTCCATATACAAGTGCACATTTGTTTCAAGTAATGATAGCCTCTTACTTAAATAAATATGAGTAATGTAATTTCCAAATTCAGCTAATAATTATAAATCAATACTGTATTATCCATCTAGAGAGTTCCCTACTTCTATTGGTTACCTATTTTGTCAAATAAATATTTGCTTTCAAATTTCTTTTCTAACAGAGAATTTGAATTAAATAACACAAGTTAAAAATCACAGCTTGAGTACTGAAACGGAAAAGGATAAGAGACTTTTCTTTTAATATATTTTTCTTCTCTAAGAGAAGTCCCTCCTGAGGTTTCAGAAGCTCCATATTGTCTAGTATTTGTAAACAAATGGGAATTAAATGCCAGATCCATGCCACATTATATTAGCTGAAACTAAAGTCAGTTTAATTTTTTTCCAATTGAGTTCAGTCTTTGTGACCCTTTGTCCTTCAGTTTTAACAAGGAGAATAGAGTTCATTTAGAGCAAAAAAACTTCAAAGAAACTTAAGAGCATCAGAAAAATAACAGACCCCTGTATCCATTGAGCCAATATACTAAGTCAGACTGATCTAAGCTGATAGCTTTATAATAGCTTGTTTGCTGAATTTCAATTGAATTAAAAAATCTATGCATAATATATCTTCACAGCTGAGATAGCTAATTTATGTGAAATAGAGTTGTAATGTGGCTTTGTTGGAAATTGTGAAAAAAAAAATTGTTCAACCAAGACCAAGTTCCAAGTCCAAAAATAGTAAATAGTGTTTCTATAATCACAATTAAGAGCAAGACATAAAACATATCATGTTCCATTAAAAAATTGTACATTAACCATAAGAATATGGCATCAGTTTCATGACCTAGTTACCCCATGCTTACTTGCTAGGATTTTGATTGTTAAAATGAGTGATATTTAGTATATTAATATCCCAACTTGTATTATCATGAAGTTAGACTATATATATGTATGTGTGTGTATGTGTGCAACATATATTACCAATATTAAATAAGGTCATTATTTAATTAACTGAGTTTAAGGAGTGGCTATATTGAAAGCCTGAGAGGTTAAGTGGAGATAAAGGAAGCTATAGTAGTTAAGACTTACTAGAGATTCAAAAGTGATAAAATTGTTGAACACAAATCAAATAACATTGACTCAGGAGCCTCTGAAGCATGTATTTTGAAATGTTATCAACAACCCAATGTATATAATTATTTTAGCCAAATCTCAAAATAAAAATTTTTATCCAGTAGACTATAGGGAATGGTACTTCAGTCTTTTTTTTTTTTCCAACATGTTTGACTGAAATTAGTGCTCTTTTGTAGAGGACTGTAGTTTTATTACCTAGATATATGTGATTTTATGTTAAAAATAAGTACAGGTCTTATGTTACTACTATGATAAGTTTAGTAGCTGCTGTGTCCGACTCTTTGTGACCCCATGGACTGTAGCCCGCCAGGTTCCTCTGTCCATGGAATTCTCCAGGCAAGAATAGTGGAGTGAGGTGCCATTTCCTTCTCCAAAGTAGAACTTTACGTCTGATAATTTATAAGATACTTGATTGCTCCAAGTCTTAGTATTTTCTGACCAGATTGAATATGGACCAATTCTGCTAGCAGTGAATTGCTCTCCTGGTAACATTCTGGATCAGCACACCCAACCCACTACCCACTCCCCTTAACATTTTTAAATTATGTGAAATTTGTGCTAGATAATCTCCTTTTTTTTCTGGTACCCAGTCCCACACTCTTTCTCTGTAACAGAACCCTTCTACCCAGATGAAGGTGGTCATGTGACCATGTTCTAGGTAGTGATATATAATCAGAACTGTTGAGTATGAAATTTAGAAAGTGTTCTTAAAGGGAGGCACTTTTTTTCTTCTTCTCCTTCTTATTTAATCCTTCTTTTGTGTTTCTTTTTACAGAAGAGATATGAGGACAAAAGTTCAAGAAGCTGTGTCGGATAGATCACAGAAGCCGTCTACGATCTCACGGTTTCTGAGTCAGGAATTTGGGCATGGTTTAAGTTAGTCCTCTGCTCAGGGTCTCAGAATACTGTAATAAGGTAACAGCTGGGACTTTGGGCTCCTCTGATGTTTGAGATCCCCTCTGAAGCTCATGTGGTTGTTGGCAGAATTCTGTTCCTGGCAGGACTGAGGTGTTCAATCTCTAGAGGCTGCTGCCATGCCCTACTGTGTGAGCGCTTCTCTACAATATACCAGTTTTCTCCTCTGAGGATAACAGGAGAACGTCTCTGCTCTGTTAAGTCTATAACTTAGGGAAAGTCTGTGGTCTCTCTCAAAGGGCTTACCTAATTGGCAGACCCAAAAAGGATGTTTCCTTTTGTTAATTCAAAGTCAACTGATAAGAACTGCAATTGCAAAAATTCCCTTACCTTTTCTATATTCTAATGGTTAGAATAATGCCACTGTTTCTGCCTACACAAAAAATTATATAGGATGTGTCCACAAATGGGCAAGACTCGAGGGATCATGATAGAATTCTGCCTACCACACTGACAATTTTGGAAAGCCACAAAATAAATTATTAGAATAGTTCATGGAGGCTGAAACCTGACTTTGTCTTGTGTGTGAAATTTTATATCATAAAATTTATATTATAAAATTATACTGCTGATCTTCATGTTTTGAACATTTACAGTCAAATCTAATTCTAACAAATACAGTGATCATTCTCCCTGTCCATTACAGAGAGCAGACAATAAGCCCCACACAGCTGTTCACTTGTGGCTCTTTATTTTCTCCTGGTCCCTCTGACTCTGTTCATCTTGAGTTCTCCTCCCTATGACTCTGTTAGCTGTTTGTTGGATAACTCATCTAAGTTGGATAATTCATATCTTTTCCTCTCTTGGCTATGGAACTAATTGCTAGCTTGGAATTGGCTTTATGAAAATATTTTATAATTTGTTTTGTCTTGGCTTTAAGTCATGGAAAATTGGCATTTTTGCCATAAATATTTGGGAAAAATAATATTTATATTATGCTTCCCTATCCCACTTCAGTTTGCTTTTTCTCACTTTATTTCCTATTGATAAAGAATAAAGTTATTGGCCACAATATATATAAGACATGGATTTAAAATCATATTTGGGGAGAGAGAGTTCTGGCTTATCTCTCCTTTTAGTACTTCTAGAATAATACACTGTTTAATTCACAAAAAGTAAAATGAAAACTAGGCATTATAGAAGATTAAGCTGAGAATTTCTTAATTTCCTAGAAGATTTTTTCACACCTTTCTAAAAAGATGGAAAAAGATGGGCAGTCTCCCTATTTATCCTTCCTCCATTGCCTCTGCTGGGGCCTTCTGATTATACTTTTTTGAGTCCCTCGGTTTATCAGAGACCTTAACTGTGAACTCAATTTCCAGATATTTCAGAATGTATCATTATGAACAGTCTCTAAGAAATTCTCATTCATGAGCTTGAATTTCTTTAAAAGCCATAGTACATAAGTGGATACCAGCTTTGAACTTGAAAAGTGTAAGTAAATATATGGTTAAGGTAATCTCACAAACTGATATGGACACACATCATTCTGCTGTTTCTATTAGCTTCCACAAGTCCCCAGACTTTGATAGTCAGCAGGAAATTAACTATCACATTTCCTTATAAATGAATGGTACATATACATTTGGTTGGTAAGAAGCAGGCAGTAAGATTGGGAAAGTTTGAATGATGTCTCCTAACCTTCCCCTTCCCCTCAAAAATCATGAAATAATACTTTTGAAAAATGATATTAAAAATACTCAGTTTGTGCTTAGAAACCAAGAGAAATTTGAATTCCTCAATGAATTCATGTCAAATGAGTTCTGATACTCTTTCAAATACAGACACTGAGATACTAGTAAGCTTTCCTTAAATTCAATTTCATTCAACATTTTTCTTCTTCAGTTAGGTTACATGAATATCAATTTCAAAGTTTCCTTTTATATATATATCTGCTACTTAAATTTAAATAAAATTTCAAAGATAAGGCAAAGTCCAGAAATTTATAATAATGCAAAACTAAGAATACATGAGTTTAATACTACTTTCAAGATTAAATATACTTGGGAATTATGGATGTATCTAATAATTTTATGGGATCAATAAAATTGATGATATATAGGCATTTTCTTTATTTTTAACTATCACATATGTATTTTCCATGAAGCTTTTAAAATATGCTAGCTCTGATGCACAGCTTCGCCAATTATATCTGTTAGGATTTCAACAAGAAAGCGTGATCACTAATAGATATTAGAAAATCAAGAAGTTACTATTTCAAAAGTTAGTTGCTAACAATTGGTGGAGGAATTGAAGAATTGAAAGGACTAGAAAGGAGAAGGAAAAAGTCACCAAATAGCCCTGATGTAGATGAGATAGAGCTGGCAGGAGGCTGCTAGGGTAGAATCATACAGTGGGCAGGGTGGATGACCATGGGAAGTTATTGGCTCTGCATTGCTGCTGTCTGTCTGAGCTGACAGCTCAGCATCTAGTTGCTCGGTAGGGTCAGAATTTGATGACAAGAGCTGAGCAAGTAGCAAATTGAGAACAAGCTAGAATTCTGCTTCTATCCCTTACTGCTTCAACCGAAGACAACTTTCAAAGTATAATGGCTTTCATTTCACCTTCTTCCCCCAACTTCAAACAAATACCTCTTGTGACCAGTCTTCACCTGACACCATACAAGGAAGAAACTTCTGAAAAGTATCATGTATTTTCAGCTTAAATTGACACAATACAAGATTATCAACTAACCCTGTTTCATCTTTTTAGGGTGAAAACTTCCTTGATTTCACTTGCATGGTGATCATTTGAAAATCAACTTCTCTGACTCTGGTTGCACAATTGAGGAAATAAAGTGCCTGAGAGGGTAAGTCCATTTCCCAAGGACACACAGAGAGTTAATGTGTTTTTAAAAAGTTCATTATTTTAACTCCCAGGGCAAGTTACTTTCTTTTCTAACATGACAATGATAGCTTTCTTCACTTAGGGAAGGGATTTTACATTGTGTCATTGCAAAAATGGTGGAGAAAAAAAATAGTAGTAAATAAGGTAATTTGCAGACATATGGAGATAAATTCTATATAAATTTTCTTATTAACTACTCTATCTTCTAGAAGAAAAAGTTAAATATCCTCTTTTCTTCTGTCAAGTTTCCATTTATAACAGACCATTACTAGAACTTTCTTTTAAGTCGTTTTAAGATATCTCATCATTTCATATTATTCTTGTCCATATTGTACTCCATGAATTATTTAAGATTAATGCATTTTTATTTTGAATGACCAGCCATGCCTGATGGTTTTTAAATATCAAGCCATTCTATTTTCCTGGTGTAATGATAAATTTACATTATAATTAACAGCCAAAGAATTCCTTTTTATGCCATATAATGATGCTTTTCTTCAGCTTTGCTTTTCAGACAGTAAATCATAAATCACAGGGGAAATATCTTTATTTTTAATTTTCACATTTGTGCATTTAATGAACATTATTGAATTCTTCAAGTACTTATTGGGAATGGAGTTGAAATATTTGTGCACTATTATTTTATTTCAGTTTTAGAGAATGCAGCCTTTGGCTGATACTGGGATGTTAATAATTAGCACCTCTATTAGAAGTCAGCTCCTGGTTTTCAAGCAGCATTATGCTAGGAAGCTATGTTTCCCAAGTGAACGAAGAATTATACAGTTTTATTAAAGAGGAGCCTTTCCTTTGAATACAATTTTAAGAAAATCTTCAAAGGAACACATTTAAAGCCTCAAATCAGAGCACGGCACTAATTAGTGTGTAACAATGATTTAGGCAGAGAGCACCAGGCCTTGTTAATTTTCCAAGCCCATTCTGTAGTCTCTTTGCTGTATATTTCTTTTGATGAGTCAATTTCATCTAGGTGCAGCTTTTTATAGTTTAACTACTGTCATAACACTTCTAAAGTTTTAGAAAATGGTACATACTGATGCTGAAATCTGGCAATTATGTTCTAATTCTGCATTCCAACAACTGACTTTATGGCTCAGCTTAAAATGCTTAATTCAATTTCAAGTATTTTGCATTTATAATATTGCTTTAAGTGGCATGCCTCTGAATAAAACAATGTAACTACCTATTTATTTATGTAACCATCACACTTAGAAATAAAAATATGCATCAATCATCAATTATAAATCAAGTTATTGAAGATTCAAGGATGTCAAGTACATAAGTTCCCTTGATCACATTTTATCTTACAATGCCTATTAGGAGTTAGAAAAGCTAAAATATAGGCTTTGTAATTTTAAAATGTAATGTACTACAAATGTGTTATCAGAATAAATTGTTTTCTTCATTTAGTAAATAGTGAGGTATTGATCTGAGAATGCCGTGGGAAATTAGAAAGCAGTAACACCAGAATGGCATATAACTGTGATTTATGACTTCAGGAATATGAAGTAGGAATTGATTACTATTAAGGTCAATATCAAGATCCATCGACTCAGATATTCATTGTGACTAAGGCTAAATTGAGAATCAATATTTATATCAAGAAAACATGTATCTTCCTATGGATGAAAATATGCCAATATATCCTGCCATCCTGTTATCACCTATTATGAGAATTCAATCTCTAGAGCATGATAAACATTTTGTAATTTTAAAACCATCTACTGTTGCCTCTAACTCTTGGTGTCTGCATCATTAATGACAGAATATTAGATTATTTCAATCAAAAATTTGTATTAAATAAAAATGAGTCATAACTACAGTCCACTTCAGAATTTTTGAGTGATCCAAACACCTTGCACAGTACCCCGAGGAAGCCATTATCACAAAATCCATAGTACCAGTGCAAACAACTGTACATCCACTCCATAACAGCTTAGGACATGGGTCTGGATGAATAAATAAACTACTAAAGTAAGAAACTCTTATCTGAGTTAAACATTAAAGACATAAGGCAGACATGTTAGAAAACAAATATAATGTGTGCCAATTTGATGAACTGAGTTAATCGATAGCCCAACATGTTCAAGTAAAATTCTGAATAATTTCAGCCCTCTTCACAACTTGTCCCACCTTCTATTTTTGTCTTTCCCCACATTTCTCTGCTAGTTTTTTTTTATTCTGTTTGTGATTGTTTTCACTTTAAATTCGACCAATATACTAGTCTTTTAAGGACTAGTCACATGACTTGCAGACTTAGCATATTATTTGAAACTCTAGCTAGACTTGAATATTTTATAAAATATTTACTGGGGCAGCTATTATTAAGACACTCAAAACAGAGCATGTGATGACATTATATCTGGCATACTAAGAAAAACAAGCAACAGCAGCTACAACATAGAAGGAAAAGAGGAACAGATAAAGCTATTACTTAATGCATTCTTTTAAACTGTAGCTGTAGAATCAACAGGTCCAAGGACACCTTAGGAACTACCAGGGTTAGGAGCTAGGCAATAAGGATACAGCTCGGTGATAAGCATTCACGGCACTCCCCTCTTATATTAGCTGTGTACTGCATCAAACAGAAATGTGAAAACAAGTGACTGCAATAAATAGTAGTACACTACTACTTTACTCCTAAATACAGATCAGTAAGTTGTCACATGTAACTGATTTTTTAGTTTATATATTTCGTGTCTTCAAAAACCCACTCAGATTATTGAGTTGACAACAAACTCAGTAAGACTGTGTTTTGTTTTTTTCCTGGTTCATATCAAAATACAAAGCAAGAAAAGAAGGAACAGGAAAAAAACCAGAATAGACTCCAGTGCCTAACATAATATTGAATTATTGAACTGCCAGATAAGTCTGCTTCAAGGATAATATGAGTAAAACATGTTGTGTTATATCAACAAAATGTGTGCATGTGTACATATATACAGATGTACATACATATATATGCAGAGAGATAGAAAGATTTAGAGATTTTAAGGAATGGGATCAAGCAATTATGGAGGTGTGGGGAGAGAGCAAATTAGCCAGGAAGGTGGGTTCAGGCTCTCTCACCCCACGTTTTGTAAATAATGACTGTGTAACAGCTGAGATCATTTATAGCACTGTGCATGCACATCACGAGGTACCTGCTTGATCACAGGTGGGTACCCCTGTATGAGCTCCACCCTGGAAGTCGTCGTAGCTGCTGCTGTACTGGGGCTGCGTTGGAGTGACGTCATGGTTACGTTATATGAGGTTATGTTATGGCTCCGTGATAGCGATGTTATCGTTGTGTCGTGGCTGTTTCTACAGCGGCTGCATCAGCCCGGAGAGAGGCTGGGTTATGGCTGCCATCCCAGCCAGGAGAAAATAGAGGTGTCTGCAGTTCCTATGGCTCCTAACATCTCCTTCCAGCCTCTTAGTTCACTTCTTGGCTACCCTGGGCTCAGCCAACAGTGCGCATAGTGAGATACAGCAAGACAATTGGTGTCATGAACAGATCAGGGGACGCAGAAGGTTTGGTTCATGAACAGATCAGGGGACGCAGAAGGTTTGGTTGGCTTTGGTTTTAGACGCTAAGTCATGTCTGACTCGTTTATGACCCCATGGACCGCGGCTTGCAAAGCTCCTCTGTCTATTGGACTGCCCAGGCCAGAATACTGGAGTGGGTTGCCATTTCCTTTTCCAGGGCGTCTTCCTGACCCAGGGATTGAACCCACCTCTCCTGCATTGGCAAGTGTGTTTTTTCTTTCTTTCTTTCTTTCTTTTTTTTTTTTTTACCACTGAGCCACCTAGGAAGCCCTTATGCATTACAGGGCCCAAGATAATTCTTCTTAACAATTCAATATAAGACACCAGACTTGCAAAAACAGTCATAATTATTTCATTGCTAAACACTAAGAGAAATATATGATATATTTCAAAGGAAGAGAATGGAAGATAAAGAAAAACACGTGATAGTGTTAGTCGTGTTGACTCTTCATGGCCCCATGGATGCACCAGGCTCCTCTGTTCATGAGATTCTCCAGGCAAGAATATGGGAGTGGGTAGCAATTCCATTCTCTAGGGGATAAGGTGGGTTATTTTCATTCTGGGCCAAAAACACATATCTGTGAACAAAGTGTTAAGTAAAAAATTATAAATTTCTTTCAAAATTAAAGTGTTTATCATGAAAATTATGAAATATCATTAGACTATTATCTAAAAGTCATCATATTGGACATATAAATTTCAAAATATCCAATTGGACTGTAGGTTGAAACAAGTTACCTATTTTAAAAATGGTAAATGAAACCTAAGAAGCAATAATAATATAAAAGTAAAAGTATTTTTTCTTCAGTTCAGTTCAGTCATTCATTCGGGTAAGAAATTTTGCGACCCCATTGACTGCAGCATGCCAGGCCTCCCTCTCCATCACCAACTCCCCACAGCTTGCTTAAACTCATGTCCATTCACTCGGTGATGCCATCCGACCATTTAAACTTCTGTTGTACCATTCTCATCCTGCCTTCAATCTTTCCCAGTACCAGGGTTTTTCCAATGAGTCAGCTCTTCACATCAAGTTGACAAAGTATTGGAGCTTCACCCTCAGCATCAGTCCTTCCAATGAATATTCAGGACTGATTTCCTTTAGGATTCTCTGGTTTGGTCTCCTTGCAGTCCAAGGGACTCTCAAGAGTCTTCTCTAATACCACAGTTCAAAAGCATCAATTCAATAAATTCTTTTATATTTCAATTTTTTCATATGGCTAAATTATAACTTTAATTAGCCCAATAGTAAGAAATATAGAGGTCTTCCCAAGGCTTCAGTGGTAAAAAGAAATTCATCTGCCAAGGCAGAAGATGTAGGTTTGATCCTTGAGTTGGGAAGACCACTCCTGAAGTAAGAAATGGCAACCCATTCCAGTATTCCTGCCTGGAAAAATCCCATGGAACAGAGGAGTCTAGTGGGCTACAGTTTGCCAGAATTGGACAGGACTGAACAACTGAGCCCACGCAGCATAAGACTCTATGGAAAGAAACATAAACTCTCAAAAACTTCTCAAATACATACAGCTAATTCACTTTGTTGTAGAGCAGAATCTATCACAACATTGTAAAGCACTTATATTCCAGTAAAAAGAGAAAAGAAAAAAAATTCACTATTACCAATCAATATAATAGAAGACAATTTCCAAAGTATTTAGAAAGTAAAATAAACAAAGTATAGCAACATAAAATAATATAGTACAAAGACAATTACTGCTAAGGATAAGTGGACAACTGGATAAGCAAGTGTATGTGAGTAGTTGAAAATGCTAATAATTTTCATTCCTTAGCAGTGACAGGTTGACATAGCCTTTTCCCTCACATTTTTACCTGACAGTCCCTAAAAATTATTTCTACTGTTATTTCATATCAAACTCATATTGTTTTCCCTATTAGTCCCCAAAGTTCTGGTGCCTTCCTTCCCTCCTATCCTAATAGTGAATGAAGTCTCATTCATGTTCTTTTCTACTCTTAATAAAGGGCAATGGGACATAGCAACAAAGTTATGCATTTGAGAAAATCACATTAGAATGGTCATGGCACAGCAGGTTGGAAAGGCTAATGTGAGCTACCCTTTGGAAATTTTCTGAGCACTCACTTATTTTTAACTCATTCTCACCCAATCTTTGGTGTAAAAAGTATCTACCAATTACTTCCAAAACTGCAGTTTGCTTTTACAGTAGGCATACTGTGTCTTTGTTTTGTGCCCAAGTTTAGTGGCTCTTAGCCAAGGAACTCCATAAACACTTAAAGGGAATGTTGGTTAAAAAAAAATCACAAAGTAGGAAAGCATTAGCATTTCATTCATTGATTTTGCACTCAATGGAAATTTTCGTAATTTCCATTTCGGTACCAGGATTCCAAAAGTACAGCATGGGGCAAGAGATAATAATACAATTTAATTTTGAGTGATTATTGCTAAATAAAACTTCTGGTAAAATAAATGTTATTACCAAGGATGAGAAAAAGGACATTTTGAGCCTGAAATGTGAGAACAAATTAAGAAAAATTGGAACAAGTGCACTTACAATTACATTTCTAAAACTATACTGAACTTCATTACAAATACTATTAGCAGCTGCATCAGAAGTGTGCAGCTTTGCTAATAAATGTGCTCTCGTTTTGGTTTGGATTAACAATGTTTGAGAAATAGGAAAAACAGACAGTGCATTTACACTAAAGTATGTCACAAAGATTTGTAGGACAACAATGTATTGCTTGAACATTCAGATGTGGAAGCTATCACAGGTAACCTCAGTTCATTTCTTGGAGAATACTTGGCATGGCAGAGAAAAATTTCAATACCCTGTGACCATGGAGGAACAGGAATTGCATCTAGCAAGTATCCTTCCCACTCAAGTTTAGAGTTGTCAGAATCACCGGAGAACAACTCTCCAAAACCCAACACAAATTTAGACTCTAAACTGTAGCACAATATGTCATTGTAAATTATTTAAAACTTCCAGTGAATTCACTGCAGTGTGCATTCACATCTGTCTTTATAAATAACGTGCTTTTTCTTCATGTACTGAATTATAAAAGCCATAACCAGTTCATCTTGAACAACCCTGTCCTTCTTTCTGACATATTATTCAGCCACATTATTTTGGAGAAATCAACTTACATATCACCCGAAATATTCAGGCCCTGGAGATAATATTAGCAAGAAAACATTCCATTAGCAAATCCTGCCCACTCAGATACAGATATTCTACCTTCAACATGTTAAAACTTGTTTACATCAGAATATATTCTCATCTCTCAGAAAACAATACTTCTTCCACAGTTTTTCAAGGCATTTAGATTGTTGACCTGGAAATGCCTTTCAATGTAATAATCACAGAAAATAATTTTATGTTTATAACCTGGCCATCCTTAAAGGACTTTAGTTAATTAGCTTAGATGATTAATTTAGTTATAGCCTATGGGGGAAGAAAAGCTAAAATATTATTTTGCTTTTGAGCTTTTCTCATTGGGCTCTATTTCTAAAAATTTTTGTTCTGGTAGAGAAATACTTCAACTCAATGTCTGATGTGTAAACTTTGAATGTTAGCCAAGCACTAAGGAATATAATGAAACAGATGACCTTTTCATTCTTCAGTGATAGCTGTATGTGATCCCAGGCCTCCAGGACACATGTATAGTACACAGAGTTACAGCTAATCATCTTGCTTAGCTTGCCTTGGCATGTGACTGGCTTAAGAAAAGCAGCAACTGTTTTACTTAATTCACTAATCAATGAAATACTGATCTATGTTGAAAAGTAATACCATATTGCTAATAAAGTAGAAATAAATTCAACAAAATGGAAAAATTATACTGATCTCAATTATATTGGTGCCTCACTTACATTGCTGCATATATATGAATCACCTATGTGACATAAATAATGCATATGACCTGTGTATTTTCAGGCTTCATAATTATTTCTGGAAATACTCTATTAGTAGCATTGATGATCATACAATTGTCAGAGTTTTATACTTTAAGCAACTGAGAATATTTCCAAAAGCAGAATTACTAACCAGTAAAAAGTTTATTTATTAAACTTTTAGCCATTTCCTTCTTGAGGGGATCTTCCCAACCCAGTGATGGAAGCCAGGTCTCCCGCATTACAAGCAGATTCTTTACCAGCTTAGTCACCAGGGAAGCCCTTAAACATTTAAAGCACAACATAAAATAAAATTTCACCTTTAAATAACATTTTTATTTTTAAAATATATATATAATGATGTATGTATAACTGAATCACTTTGCTATATAGCAGAAATAAACACAACATTACTTCAATTAAATAATCAAAATAATAAAAAACTTTTATACTTTCCATCCACCAATTTTAAAACATAGTAGTAATGTATATTTAAGGTGATAATCGAGATGACCCAGAGGGATGGAATCGGGAGGGAGGTGGGAGAGGGTTCTGGAAGGGGAACACATGTATACCTATGGCAGATTCATGTCAATGTATGGCAAAACCAACACGATAATGTAAAGAAAAATAAATAAATAAATAAATATATAAAAGAAAAAAATAAGGTAATAATAAAACGTTATTACATACATACCATATATGGCTGACTATGATTCGGTTTAATCGGATGATTCATTTTGATTGCTTTTCTAAGTTAAAAAATGAAATATATAATCTAAGATCAATAAATACAATTCAAATTTAATTTTTCTGTCACTGAATTACATTCAAACTTTGCCAATAGTGTAAAATAATGAAGTTATATAATTAAGTCTTTGAAATAGACATTAGTCCTATGAAAAATACATTACATGTTTGGATCAGTTCTTTAGTAATGAAAATACCAGTGTAAGTAGCTAACTCTTGTTATGGCCCTTTAATGGGCTGGGGCTTGGGGGTACAGAGTCAACAATAAGTAAATGAAGGAGGAGAGAAAGGAGAGAGAGAGAGAGAGAAATTAATGGAGACATGGGGACCAAGACTCTGATGGAGTAAAGGCATTTATTCAATGTAATGTCAGTATATATATGCTGTCTTAGAACCAAGAATCTTACAACACATCCAGGAAACATAAGATTAGAATCCAGCTCCAAGAGAGGGGATTGTAAAACTCATTTTCCATAACAGAAAAGGAGGAAGGCTGTAATTAGTTACTTTTACTTTAAGAAGGTATGCATTCCTCTCCACTCATCTCTGAATATTCAAGGATTAGTAAGGGACATCAGGAAACAGCACACAGGAAGCCTCCTGCCAAATGTTCCTTGACAAACTCTTATTATTGCTAAGAAATGAAAAGTTATATTATAACATAGCAAATGATTACTCAGGCTGTTTGCTCCATGGGCTATTTACTAGTGACACATATTCTATATTTTCTTATGAAAATGTGCTTATTTGTATCGCACGTTGGAATCATTTGTTAGCAATTATGGATTTGCTATAAAGTAAGCTTGCCCTGAAACATTGTTATGAATTTATAGTGTTTTACAGGATCTAGTAAGAATTCTACTATAGAAAACTAGAACCACAGGAAAACCTCTTATGTATTATATAAAATCAAAAGATGATATAGTACTATGCATATGTACAATATGTTCTCCTACACTCCTAGGCTGATTCTTTATATTTCTGTGGTAGTGAGATGTCTGTACATGCTTTTAGAGTATAATATGCATTTGTACTCAGATTAGCCAGTAGGTGGCAACTAGGGAGACATTTGTGTCCTTCTTTCCTGATTGGAGAAAGTGAATTAAGATAATAAAGGGGCATACATGCTCAAGGTCACAGAACTAAGAAGCTGTGAAGCTGGGGTAGAACATCGGCCATCAGACTCACATAAGAAAACCTTTCCAACCAAAATCTGCTGCCATCACAATATCCATACGAAGAAAACTGCTAAAACTGCTAGAATATTCATTTACTTTGGCATTAACCATTGGCAACCACCTAGTGAGTCACCCGTTTGAGGAAGTCATTCCTGGCTAAAGCTAACATTTACTGTGGGGATACACAGAGTAGTACTGAAGGCATAACGTCTCTCCAGGAGACTCCACAAAGCTCCAAATGCCATTCTGATATCTTAGTGCCTAACGACAGCCACACAAACGCAAGTACATACACACCATTCTCTTAAACAAAAGGTTTAAAATACAAGAGGTGCATTTTCCTCTTTGATGAAATGAATACACTAAAGGGGTTATACTTGCACAAAGAAATTGCCAGAAATAGACCCTAAGTGGAAGAAAAAAAGAAACCAGGAGTAGAAATGATCAGATAGATAAAGACATTACGTGTATGCAGAAATAAATTCAACTCTTATGTTTTATATCCAGTGTTTCAAAGCTCTCTGTTCCTCCTACAGTTTGCCCTTTTCCTTTCATTTAAGAAGGATTATACTAGCACTCCTTTTATATTCTTTTCATTTTTGTTTTCTCTTCTTACCAATCAGATTTTGTTTGCATTATTTCACTAGCATCTTAAACTTAAGACTGTCCTTGTGGTCTTGAATCGTGCACTAATGTACTTCCTTCTACTAACCTCCCTCCTTAAACTATGAAGAAAATGAAGACAGCCTGAGAGAAATGATCCAAGTTATATCCTGTACAACTAGGAAATTCTAATACCACCCTATGCAAACTCATGCTGTACAAAAAGCATGAGTAATAAATGATGAGACAAGGTGGTTCTATCCCCAACAGGAAAATTCTGAAGTTAGAAAAATAGTAATAAAACTGAGCAGCTCTCATAGACAGTAGATTTATACTTATAGCTGTTAGCCCCACTCTTAACCAGCCAGTGGAGCAGAAACATTCCCATGGATCATAAATCACAGGTTTTTCTACAGTACTCAGTGTTCACCTTCATGTTACTACTAAGACAAATACTACCTTGTACTTCAAGAAAATTTGCATTATGCAGTAGAATTATATGAATTGCCAATCCAGTTCTCTGGAGTGCCTGCAGATTGTCATAAAATAACAAAAGCAACACTATATTATGGAATTGCTGCTCACAGCACTATTCTTGATGGTGAGCCAAAGTACTAGAGAGCTTTAGAGTTTAGTTAAAGCTTTAGAGTTCAGTCATAAAAACACATTTGAGCCAGATATGGCCATTTGAAAAACTTGTGTTCATTTTTCTACAGACCAAATGTGGAAATAACATCAAACACAAAATCCCAGCAATTCCTAGTAGCCAGTCTCACAAAAAATCTCCAAAATTATAAGAAACAATGGACTTTAGAAAGTAAATTATTACCAAATTTTTATCAATAGATAAAAGGCATAGAATTAGTCCTTTTATAGATATCCACAACCAAAAATATGTGTGGTTAAAATCTTAAAGTGAACAATATAAGATAAGCCACATTTTCAGTTTTCTACTTACATTTGTTCAAGGACCTGCCTTATAATAACCAATTGCTATCCTCATGTCCCCATGAGAACCCACTGTATAATTAATATGGTTCCATAGTCAATGAATGAGGATATTAACTTACACATGGTAAGTAAGTCATTTTACCTAGTATGAAACAGATTTTATGGTATGAAATACATTAAAACTATCAAAGATTGCTTATAAAAATTGTCAATTAATGGGGCTATATCTTCACTGGAGTTAGAAATACTGAGTTCCTATTAAAATTATTGAGAAATTGTAAAGAATATTGACTGCTAAGTTAAACATAAAATCTCATAAAATTTTTATATTCAGGAGAAATTAAATGGAAACAATATGTAGGTTATCTCTAAGGTTGACAGAAAAATCTCACTTATCATATATTCTTTGAGTAATATTTACATCATTGATACTAAGATGAAATATTTGAAAGAGATTTCATGTTTTTTTTTATTAAAGATAATGCCTAGACACACATATGTTCACGTCTTCCTGACAAATTTAATTGGAATTGGAGCAGCATGTTCAAAACCGAATAGATATAGCCCTGATATAGCCACGATAACCTTGAGGTATAAGCATCTAAATGAGCTGAGAGTGGCTTGAAAAAGAAGCAGGAGAGAGAGCAGGAAAGGAGAAGATGATGTTCGTAATACTGATAAGGACTGAGTCGATTTGGAAAACTTTCTTCCCCAGAAAGCTTCCAGAAAGTTCCAGACTTTGAGGGTCTTTTTGTAATGGCAATGGGATATAGGAAAGTATTCACAGTAATTACATTTGGAAAACTGGACCAGTTTACTACCATGACCATCATCACCACAGAGAATAGCAGAAAAACAGACTTTGCATTTTAAAGAGTTGCCAGAATTTAGCAAGGTCCTAGTGGGAATGTTAGGGTAAGAGAGAAAACCTTTCTGAGCATAGTGCATGTGCTGTGTTACAGGAGTTTGTGTAGTGAATCCTGCCTGCTAACACTGCTCACATAGGTACTGCGTGCTCAGTCAGCCATCTCATTCAGAGAAGCTGACAAAAATAAATCTACCCAAAAAGAGACTAACCAGGCTTCTCATTCATTCACAAATATAAACCAATAACCAAGTATGGCCAAACTGAAGAGAAGAAATAAAAGTACATAGAAAATAAAAAATTAGCTATGGAGAAAATGATGATCATTCAGGGAGTAAGTGAAACTGAAGAAAATTCTACTCAGTACTTTCAGATTGATTAGAGAAAATATTTGCATCTAAAACTTAAGAAAATAGAGCTACCTAAAAATGAATACTCAAAAGACAATACAGAATTCTTAGTAATGAAATGTAGTGACAGAAAAAGTAAGATGAATGTAACAACGAGGAAAACTTCCAGAACGTAAAGATGAAAGAATAAGTTATAAAAAGAGAAATGGTAAGAAGATGCAGTATAAATTCAGAAGGCTAAATTTTGCTCTGTGCTGTGCTGTACTTAGTCACTCAGTCATGTCCAACTCTTTGTGACTTCATGGACCATAGCAGGCCAGGCTCCTGTTTATGGGATTTTCCAGGCAAGAATACTGGAGTGTGTTGCTATTTCCTTCTCCAGGCAATCTTCCCAACCCAGGGATCAAATCTATGTCTTCTGCATTGGCAGGCAGATTCTTTACCACTGTGCCACCTGGGAAGCCCAAATTTTGCTCTGCTGGAAAGTAAATAAATAGAAATAAAATGAAATACAGGATGGGAAGGAGTACTCATAGATAGTGAAAGAAAAAGCCCCATGTCTCAAAATAAAAAGATTTTGAAATGATACAGCCTCTAACTGCCAGGCAGAAAAAAAAAAATGACGAAAGAAGCAAACATATCTAAACAAAACCTTTTCTTTTTAGAACAGTTAGCCACAGAACTCTGGAAAACATATTTAAACAATTAATAATGGGTACATGATCTAGTAGCTTAGCTGGTAAAGAATCTGCCTGCAATGCAGGAGACCCCAGTTCAATTCCTGGGTAGTGAAGATCTGCTGGAGAAGGGATAGGCTACCCATTCCAGTATTCTGGTCTGGAGAATTCCATAGGCTATATAGTCCATGAGTTTGCAAAGAGTAGGACACAACTGAATGACTTTCACTTGATAAAATAGGGTATGATGACATCTCTGAGAGATGGAAGGCAAATGTTTCTTACATGAGCAGAAAAGGCCTAAAAAGTTCAACAAATATTTGAGTGTCTGCTATGAGTTAGGTATCATTTTAAGTGCTAGAGCTATACATAAGCATAGAAAGACAGACACTAGAATTTACCAGGTTTATCCTTGGAGCTGTAAGGAAGCCATGTGACTGGAGACCAATTGTAAGTAAAAGAGTTTAGTATCTCTTGCTCATGGGATGCCACAAGTATAAGCCTAAAACCTTGCTTTTCAGACCAGAGTTCCTAGTGTGGAATCACTGCGGCAACACCTCAGCTTGAGGACAATGTGCAGAAGAACTGAGCACAGCATCTCAATTCAAGATGGTGGCACTGGGCTGCACGCCTTGAGGGAAGAGATGCAGACACGGCATCTGGGTGTGAGCAGCACAGTTGTGCCCCATCCCTGTCCCAGAACACCGCCCCCTCCCCACTAAAAAGATCCCTATAAAACAACCTTAGTCCCTGCCTCTCAGGGACAGCATCTGCTCTAGGTTCCAGGTTCACACATCTCCATTCTCTGAACAGAGAATTAAAGTTTCCTCTGTTTCTGACTTGGAAAAAAAAAAAGAGAGAAGCATCTTCATGATGTTTATATTCTAAGTGAAGGAAAATAAATCGTTAAACAAAGAAAAGTAACTTAAGGTGATACACGCTATAAAGAAAATCTGTGTAAGAGCATAAAAATTGATCAGGGTACACTAGGCGAGTTTGTTATTTCAGAACTGGGAAGCTTAGGGGAAAAAAATCTGCAGAGGTAAATCCGTTCCAAGTGGGAAGCAAGCTAAGTTTATATCCCACCAGTAAATGTTCATTGTTCTGCATATGAAGCAGAAAGACATAGAAGTGATTCTAAAAATTTTAAAAATGCTTTTAATGGTGGTAGTGAAATTACTGTGATATCAGAAAAGGAGAGTTCCTTTATCTATAAAGGACAGTTTGGATTTTCCTGTCTTAAATGTTGTCTGTCCAAAAATTCTGTGATATTGCAAAACACTCAAAAGTTTAAAAGACACTTAAGCTAAACCACCTAAGATACATTTAAATATAGTTAGTTATACATAAACCTGTCATTAAAACACCACTGAATCACAGAAAATTTGGAACAATATATCCATCCATGGATAGTGGATTGTCTCAAGAGCTATGTTATTTCCTGTTAATGACATATGTAAGCAGTCTTTAAAAAAAAATAAGCATTCCACAGTATATTTTTTATCTAACATCAAGTTAAAATGTAATATAATGTCATTTTCTACTAGAAATACACAAAACAGTAATGTGAGAGAGAAGGTTGTTATATAATATATTGTGTAGGTCTTACCATAGCTTTCTTGCTTTTCTTTACCATACGCAATTGCTATTTTTAAGATAATTTAAGCAACTAACTAAATGAAATTATTGGTACTAAAATAAAAGGCATCCAAGGCACCTTCAAGTTTTAAAGGCCTTCATAAAAGTATGAGAGTGTAATTTCAATTGTAAGAAATCACAAAAGAATACAGTGTAGCTTACAAATATACAAAAATATATTTTTTAAAGATAAGAAATATAAAATACATATAAAATATAAGTAGCATACACAAAACTGTTATTTGCAAAGATCTCTGAAGAGAACTTTAGAATCAAGATTGAGGGAAGAAGAAAAAAAATGAAAAATAACTAGCCATTCAATCATTTCTGTATCTTTAATTATTTTAAAAGAACATATTACTTCTATAAAATAAAAGTAAATGGATAATATACATGTGTGTTTATACATGTATAAACAACTGGAATACACATACAACTTTATCAAAGCATTTAACTCTGCCTTAAGAAGTTAAGCAAATTGGAATTTTACTGATTAATTATAATATGTCTGTGTTTGGTTGTTTATAGGGGAGATTTATTATAACATTTTAATGGAGATACCTATTTATGGGTAATATAAATATAGTCATTTACAAATGCATTGTGTAGAAATTTTCAGATACAATTTGATTAGAAAAAAAACAGTAATGATTAGGGAAATTTTCACTTATTTATGTAGGTGAATGTTCTTCACTGTAATTTATAGCACAATAGATTATTTAGTGAAGACTGCTAAATTTTCAGTTTATCTTAGTACTGTTCTGTCCAGCCTACAACATTGTTTCTAAAATATATGGACAGATGGTGGGAATCAATTTAAATTTTTAAAAAATGAAATGTATATGCAAAAATATGCAAGATAGAAAAAGGTACTGATTTCATTATTCCCCAAAACTAAAACCACACATTAAGAAAGGCTGTTGGCTCCCTTCTGAACACTGAAAGATGATGAAATACATTTTTGTGATACTTGGATTTACTGTATTTTGGACCACTTTCTTAGATTAGATCAGCCTGCACTTTAACCAATAACCCCCAAAAAAGCATACTTGTCAGTTATCTGAAAAAAGAAAAGGAATGGCATGTCCCCTAAACTTAGTCCTAGACTTGGGTAATTTAGAAATAAAGGGCATTTTATACTAAAAATGTAAGACACATTCTCAAGAGCACTGTCCATACCAACAGATTCATTGAATTTCTCCTTGTTCTTTGGTCTTCAGTAAAAACTTTTGCCCCAATTTAATGCAATTCATCAAGCATTTAATTCAATCTAATTGCTTTTGAAATCCAGAAAGCACAACTCTGACAAAATAAACCTGAAAAATTAGCTACTGATCATGCATTGGCTCAAAAAAAATGCGTATTTTCTGTTTCTTTAGTAATGATATTTTAAAATAATGCAATTTATTCATCTTTTATATAAAACTCAGTGAATTCTCCTGTTCACTTTAATGACAACTATGACATTAGCCCAAATTATAAAATTTTATTAATCTAAAGTTGTTCATGATGTAGACTTATCCAAAGAAATCTCTTCATGATGCAAACAGAAATCTCTTTAAATTGGTTGGATAATAGTAGTAAGATTTCCCATTTTAAAATATTTAATGCTGATTAATGTGCCATGTAATACACTGCTCCCTTTTATATTTTCTAACTTATGTTTCTGAAAAAAATTGGATGAGAAAACTATCTAACTTCAAATTTTTTGCAGCAATTTTTTTACTGTGTAAAATTCAGACCAAATGTCTATAGGAATAGCCTATAAAAATGAGTAATAGGCAAATGCAAACAAAAATAGAGTCTGTATAATCAAAACCATTAGTCTCACCTGATAATCAATTAAATTAGACTATCCAAAGAGTGGTGTATCTTCACAGACCTGCCTTCGAGCTGATAGGTGTTAGGGACAAAGGTGACAATACCTAGACTTCAGGAAGTCATCTCCAAATGGCTCACAGACACAGATGTCTCCAGCCTTGGATATGCCAGCCATTGCAGAATTTTACCCAGACTCATTCAACAGCCATCTGGCAGATTTCCTCTTCAGTTTACTTCCTTAGAGTTTTTACAGCATCTCAACTCACCAGTGGAAATGGTTCTTATGAAACAGAATGCAATCTTTTTTTTTTCTAATTTATTTATTTTCTTTACATTATCGTGTTGGTTTTGCCATACCTTGACATGAATCCGCCATGGTATACATGTGTTCCCTTTCCAGAACCCCCCTCCCACCTCCCTCTCGATTCCATCTCTCTGGGTCATCCCAGTGCACCAGCCCTGAGCACCCTGTATCAATCATCAAACCTGGGCTGGCGATTGATTTCAATCTTTTAAAAGCATAAAACCAAGGTTTTCCTAAGACTTTTTGTTACAATCCCAATAAAATTCTACCTCTGTAGGACTGGACAAAGGTTTCCACTTGATAAGGCCCTGTTTATCATTTCTGATTCCATCCCTTTCTACAACACTCTGCCTTTCCCTGCCTACTATTTCTCATCCTCTTAAGTATGCCACTCTGATTCATCTTCCGGAGCTTCTTATAGGTGCTGATCTAATATGCTCTGTTAGAGATTCCACAGGGCAACTCTCTTCCCATGTTTATTTTTTTGAAGTCAAGTGTCATTCATAATATTGACCATCTTAAATAACTCAGCAATACTCATATAAAAACCATCATTCTCTATCACATTATGGTTTTTATCTTCTAATTTAGTATCTGATACATCTGGGATTGTCTAATTTATTTTCTCAGTGATGATTCATTGTCTGCTCCTTCTTTGGAAGGAATGGGGTCATCATTTTGTCACTAGTATATAATTCATTGACTAGAAAAAAGTAGATGCTTAAATACCTGTGAGCTGGCAGATGAAATGTCATCTCTGGTTTCACTACATCTCCATCTAGAACTCCTATTTGAGCAATAAATATTGAAACTGCTAGATATTCCTACTATTCCTCTTAACTTGTTATTTTTGCTTCTTCATCTGTCCTTTAACTCTGTGCTAGGAAAAATCCCTTATTTAAACTTTAATTAGGGTCTATTTTCCTATTTAACATATTTTTTTTAAATTTTCTTTATTGTGTTGGTTTTGCCATGCATTGACATGAATCTGCCATGGGTATATATGTGCTCCCCTCCCAGAACCCTCCTCCCTCCTCCCTCCTGATTCCCTCCCCTGGGTCATCCCGGTGCACCAGCCCTGAGCATCAAACCTGGGCTGGAGATGGATTTCACATATGATAATTAACATGTTTCAATGCCATTCTCCAATATCATCCCACCCTTGCCCTCTCCCATAGAGTCCAAAAGACTGTTCTATACATCTGCATTTCTTTTGCTGTCTCACATACAAGGTTCTCATTACTATCTTTCTAAATTCCATATATATGCATTAATATACTGTATTGTTGTTTTTCCTTCTGGCTTACTTCACTCTGTATAATAGGCTCCAGTTCCATCCACCTGAGTAGAACTGATTCAAATAAATTCTTTTTAATGGCTGAGTAATATTCCATTGTGTATATGTACCACAGCTTTCTTATCCATTCGTCAGTTGATGGGCATCTAGGTTGCTTCCATGTCCTGGCTATTGTAAACAATGTGGTGATGAACATTGGGGTACACGTGTCTCTTTCAATTCTGGTTTCCTCAGTGTGTATGCCTAGCAGTGGGATTGCTGGGTCATATGGCAGTTCTATTTGCAGTTTTTTAAGGACTCTCCACACTGTTCTCCATAGTGGCTGTACTAGTTTGCATTCCCACCAACAATGTAAGAGGGTTCCCTTTTCTCCACATCCTCTCCAGCATTTATTGCTTGTAGACTTTTGGATGGCAGCCATTCTGATTGGTGTAAAGTGGCACCTCGTTGTGGTTTTGATTTGCATTTCTCTGATAATGAGTGATGCTGAGCATCTTTTCATGTGTTTGTTAGCCATTTTTATGTCTTCTTTGGAGAAATATCTGCTTAGTTCTTTGGCCCACTTTTTGATTGGGTCGTTTATTTTTCTGGAACATAGCTGCAGGAGTTGCTTGTATATTTTTGAGATTAATTGTTTGTCCGTTGCTTCGTTTGCTATTATTTTCTCCCATTCTGAATGCTGCCTTTTCACCTTGCTTTTAGTTTCCTTTGTTGTGCAGAAGCTTTTAAATAAAAGCACAAATAAACAAATGGGACCTATTTAACATATGTTTTTTTAAAGGGGAAGAAGCTTATATTTTAGATTTAAAAGAAAAGATATGATTTCTTTTTCAGAGCATTTATTTCTGTTTAATAGATAGATGCCATTTCTACTAGTTATAGTCATATTTTTCACATGAGTTTTAAAATCTTGCCTGTTTGTTTTATTACTTCTATGTCTTTGAATACCAGATTCTGCTATTGTGTTTAGTGTCTCTGAAAACTTGGCCAATATTTTTGAGCTCTATTGACTTGCTCAAATTTTTATTATAGCTATTATTAATATATTATTATTAATATTATAAAGTTGCTTTAAGTGTATCAGCAACAGTTTAGAAATTGAAAATTCAGGCATATTTTGAGGAAGAATTTCATATTTTTAGAGAGATATTGAATAAATAACCTCTCTATCACATGGAGATGAGATATAAAAGAGAGTTGCAATAAATAGTCAGTTTAAAATAATTTGCAGCTGTCCTAATTATGTCATTTTATATGAGTCAAATGCTTTCTATATGAAGGTTGTACTGTCTGATGTTCCATTAAAAAAAAAAAGTTCAGCAAAGCAGATTAACTGATCTATCCATTAAGTTTCTGTCCATGAAATTAGCATATATGAAAGTTAAAACTTTGTTTATGATGTACTCTATTCCAAGAACATTGCAGAGCAAAAAAAAAAAAATTAACTGTCATATTCTTCTATTATTTTACTTTACACTTCATTTGTTTCATTTGTTTCTGTTACATAGCCTTGTACTTCATTATTACTCATTGTTACTAACAGGCACATTCGATTTGGTTCCAATAGAAGTTTCTGTCATCTTTGAACTATGAAACTAATGACTGTAACATGTAACAGGTTTAATTACATGTATTGATTCTAAAATGTTTATCTCCTTGTTTGTTTCCTAAAAATAATCTGGTTAGCTCAATTTATAATTTATTGATGAGTTAAGTTAATCTTACAAAAGGAAATCTTTTAATGTTTATAGGTGATGTGTTTAACATAATTCTTGTTATTTTGTAGTTGGAAAGCACATAACATTATTTCCACAATCAAAAGAAAATTCAAACCTTTCCTCTGCTGACATTCAGAGTTCTTTTGGCCTTCTGAGTTCTTTTAGCAGTAACTAATAAAATATTAGTTAGATAACTTATTAAACCATTTTAGTATTTGTGTAACTATTTCTATGATACCTGATGAAAGAATTTTATCAATGACTGTGTCTCTCACACACACAAACTCTAGGTATAATTTCTGCTACTTTTATATTCTGCAATTTATTTATTCTAACCATCTGTATATTCCAGAGGAAATAGCTATTCAGTTCTATTAGATCTTTGGTCATACACCTGAAGAAGCAGTTTGTTCTTACATTTATCTATCTATCTATCTGTTTATTTATCTACCTATTCACCTATTAGTAAATTTTATAACTAGTAAGTTTTTACTTAATATGTTGATAGCTTGAGAACTCATAACCATATCTGTGACCCACCTAAAGCAAGTAAGCATCTTAGTATCATTCTCAAATCCACTTTAAAACCACAGTTGGTTTGTCTTTTTTTTACTTCTTTTTACCCTACACAGTTATGTCCTGCATTAGTAAGGAATATTGGTAAACAAATTAAATCATATGCACACACACATAAACACACACACACTCTTTTATCTACTTCTGCTTCCCTCCATATTCAGTACCAATACTCTCATCCCATTCTCATCGTATCTCTTGGGATTTTGCCATAGCCTCAAACTTCCTCAGTGGTCACTTCATCTATATTTGCTTTTTCCTAATACCAGTGAAATTGCATCCCTGCTTAAATTAACTTTACTGGGTACTCCAACAATGGAGTATTTGCAGCTGCCAAATTTTGCATCCTTATGGCAGAAAGCAAAGAAGAACTAAATAACCGCTTGATGAAAGTGAAAGAGGAGAGTGAAAACGTTGGCTTAGAGCTCAGCATTCAGAAAACTAAGATCATGGCATCTGGTCCCATCACTTCATGGAAAATAGATGGGGAGACAGTGGAAACAGTGACAGACTTTATTTTGGGGGTCTCCAAACTCACTGCAGATGGTGACTGCAGCCATGAAATTAAAACGTGCTTGCTCCTTGGAAAGAAAGTTATGACAAACCTAGACAGCATATTAAAAAGCAGAGACATTACTTTGCCGACAAAGGTGTGTCTAGTCAAAGCAATAGTTTTTCCAGTAATCATGTATGAATATGAAAGTTGGACTATATAGAAAGCTGAGCGCTAAAGAGTGATGCTTTCGAACTGTGGTGTTGGAGAAGACTCTTGCGAGGCCCTTGGTCTGCAAGGACACCCAACCAGTCCACCCTAGAGGAAATTAGTCCTGAATATTCATTGGGAGGACTGATGCTGAAGCTGAAACTCCAATAATTTGGCCACCTGATGTGAAGAGCTGACTCACTGAAAAAACCCTGATGCCGGGAAAGGTTGAACGCAGGAGCAGGAGATGACAGAGGATGAAATAGATGGTTGGATGGCATCACCGAGTCAATGGACATGAGTTTGAGTAAACTCTGGGAGTTGGTGATGGACAAGGAGGCCTGGCTTGCTGTAGTGCATGGGGTTGCAAAGAGTCGGATAAGACTGAGACTGAACTGAACTGAAAGTTTGCATCATTTTTCATTTTTAACTTCTTCAACTTCATTGATGTCATTCTTCCTGTTTATCTCAACGCTTAACTGCAGTCTCACTGACCTTCCTATGTTTTACAAGATATTTCTCTGTCTCGGCCTCCCCTCCTTTGCCACACTCAAAACTTTCATATATGCTCATCCCTGCTAACCTCTCTGGTCCCCCATCCTTCCAAACTTTTAAATTAAATATTACCTCTTGGAAAATGGCTTTCTTGACTTGAGTAAAATTAGGTCTGCAGTTGTAATGTCCTATAACACCCTTAGTTTTATTTCCTAGCAGACAATTCATAACCTTTGTGATAATGCATTGTTAAAGGTCATTTGTCTTTTCTTTTTAATTCACAAGCTTCCTGCTGTCAGAGGACATGCATATTTGATTGAATCATTGACTCTGTAGTGGCTCGCCCAAATCTTAGGTCATATAGACACAATAATCATTTGCTAACGGTAAAAGTGGCACTAAAATTTTGAATCATTGACTCTGTAGTGGCTCGCCCAAATCTTAGGTCATATAGACACAATAATCATTTGCTAACTGTAAAAGTGGCACTAAAATTTTGTCTGAGATATATTTGAAAAGTAGAACAGAATTAGCTGATGGATCAGCCATAAATAGTTTGAGAGAAAAATAGGCAAGAGGATTTTTTACAGTCTGTTCATTCAAAATATTTATATTAAAAATACTCTATTGTTTCTTTCATATAAAAAACTGTGGAATTTGGGAGGGTACACAGAGAAATCACTTTGCCTGAAAGAAAATAATAGGATAAAGTCAGGCAGTCATGTCAATGCCAAGGCAGAGTCTGAAATCACTAGTTCCCGTTTTTGTGATACATAAACAGGCATTTTTTAGTTTGTGAAAATTTTCAGTCTCCCATGTGAAAATAAATATAAAAGACAGAACAAGGCTTGAGAAATTTCTTTGGGAATTTCCAGCATCATTAAAATGTAAATATTTTTCTTATGTCAACATTTTTCTTTGAACGCTCATATAGGTTTATTCACTATTATAAACTGACAAAAATCTATGAGAATTCTCAGTTGATCTGGTCAAATCTAATTGCCTCCTGTCACTAATTTAACTGGCCTTATGCACAATTGGTCTTAATACTGCCAACTTCAATCACGGCAAGGAAAAAAGGAATATATTAAAGTTGCAGAAAGGGTGAGCTATTTTAATAATAAAATGCTATCTCAGCCTTTTCACTTTTTAATGCCTCTGCATAATAGAATATCTATCATGATTATTAAAAGTGATATTTATTTTTTCTAGACAGCCTTTTTCAAAAGTTAAAATTATAGAAATAAGAAGGGTGCTGATTAGTTCATGATTATGAAAGGTAGGTTTTTCAACTAAAGAAGCTCTCTAAAACTAACAAAGATTCAAATAAACTTGTAATAGGAGACTAAGCAAGCAGGCACTCCTACAAACAATTTATTTGATTTATTTTGTCATGAGAATGGAAAGGTAATCTTTGCTAAACTTAATTGAACAACATAGATCAAAATATTATGTCCTTGATACATTTACAATTTTTGTAGAGCCAACTGATTTTACATATAACTCCTTTAAATGAAATATGATATGAGAAGCATTGCAGTGACTGTTTTAGGTCACAAATTTGAAATGTGTTATACCATTTCTAAGTCATTTCTGTACATGTCTGTGTTTGACTGGGTCCCATCATAATGTTTGGCCATAAAACTAAACCTAACTCTACTAGTGTCTTTCAGAGTAGCATCATCAATCTTTTAAAAGGATGAATATAACCTTATGATAATGCAAAAGGCAAGCATTTAAGCCTTACATGGTCGACTTTAGTGAGAAATGACTTATTAGCTGGCACTGCAATTGAGATTATTCACCAGTATCTTTAATTCAAACAGAAGCTAGTTTTTCTAAAAGTTGAGTTGTTGGAAGAATTAGCCATAGACCATAGTTGACAAAATAAAACTAATTTAGGATTATTATTATTTTTTTTTTGCAGAAGGTAACTTTTCCAAAGTTTCCAGTACTGGAAGTTAAATGTATTTCTAAAATTAATAATTTTAATAATCTAATAATTTCTAAAATTATTTCAACTTTAGTATCTTTATACTACTAACCAAAAGAACAGTAATTATATTTCTTACAATGTAGAATGTTTTGTTGCTCAATTGGTCTGAAGGAAATAAACTATTAGCAGATATATACATATATACTATTAGCATATTATAATAGAAACATCTACTACTCTTATACATAGAAAAATCATGAATTGGGCAAATTATACTTTTTTAAGCAAAATTATTTTCCCACTATATTATCTGCCAAGAATTTAAGATTATTTTGAGCTCAGATAGAAGTCTCAACCACCTAATTCATAGAATGAATCACTCTCTTCATCTTGATACTTTACCTTTATTCCAAATGAAGCATGCATGCTGCTCTAGTACATTTCTGATGAGAAAAATACTGATGTTCATATAGTAAGATACAATGATGTTTCCTCTACTACTACTGGCTATATTGTGGGCCTTAGCTTCTATTATAATACAATGATATGTCAAGTTGGCTACTATTTATACTCAGTAAGAGTCATAATCCTTTTTTTTTACAAACTTGAATTCAAGTTTTTCAGAGGAAGGTGGGGCCAATGCCACATGAGGAATTTCATTTCAGCTTATCTAAAATATATCTCCAATATAGTCAAATATCATTTGTCATTTTTCTTCTATTTGGAATTGTGCTGCAATAAAATACCCAAATATCTATGACTTTTCAGATGGAAAAACTCAGATAAACATTTAAAGGGAATAAATGAAACTCTTCTTTTTGGCACCAAAAATTTGAAATTTTAATTACTTTTATTGGTGTCATTAAAAAATTGTTTATACTTATAACATCAAAATATGTTTAGGAATGCAAAAAATAGCAAAGATGTTATTTCTTTCTTTAATATTTATTTCTTCAATTATTTTAATATTAATTGTTTTCTTTCTGTGATCTGGTGATGAGAAAGTAAACATAATTTTCTAAACAGTGCTCCTCTGCCGAGTTGCAATGTAGAATATTAGCTTTGATATCTGCTTGATGTACTGATTTACTTCAAGAAAGTGAATATTCTGAAATGTTACCTTATTGTTTTGTTTCTTTGGAGATAAAACAGAAGTTAATGTGGTTACTGAAAGGTAGACTTCCCTCATTTAAAATCTGAGCACACATGAAATAAAATCAAACATTCTGAAGAGTTAATATTTACTGATATTAATCAGTTATCTATATCTATTCATGTGGTAATAATTCACAGGTTAACCCTGAAAAAAAAATAGAACTAAAGTAAATATGTTCAAATTTATAAACTTGATTAATTTTTATAATATTTTTCTTAATTTTGTCTTTTTTTCTGCCCTCAAAGCATCTTTTAACATTTAATTTACCAACTGATGTGTATATCTGCATAGATCCACACTTTACCTTTATTCTATAGACTCCTGGACGAAATCTAGACTGGTTTACCAGGTCAAAAATATAAGATTCATAAATGTTACAATAGTAAATTTGAGAGCTCACAGGAATGATATATCAGACATCACACAGTGTGCTCTAGACAGGAAATGCCCCCTCCCTGAAGATAATGTCAGTGTTTTACTGCTTTGATAATGGGATATAAAATAAAATATTTGTTGGTATATCAAAGAAGTTATGAATTCAACCCTTATCTTTCTCTTAAAATTATTCTTAATTTCTTCCTGATAGTGTCTGTTGAGGTAATTATCAATCCAATTCCTTTCCATGAGAATCTTTGTGTATTCTTTAAATAATTTTAAATAAGGCACTCTTTTAAAAGATGACAGTTTGCAATACATTAACAAGAAAGATGATTTTTCATATAGAAGTATAGATCCAAACCAATATTAAACTTTCTATATTCTATAATTTTAAGGTTTAGATTTTTAGCTTAGTTTTAGATATATTTCACTTCTTGTCCCAAAATTTAGGGGCATGGAAATTTTAGTCCGCAAAAGGGCACACTCCACTCAAAGAAACTACAAGATTTTATCACATTGAAAATAATCCCTGCTGCAGGAACATTTGGATTTCCCATTTTCAGGGAAAAGCCAGGAAGGAAAGAGTCATCTTCTTGGAAGGAGTAATTGGCCCTAATCAACAGGCGGCTACACTGGTTTTGCACAATGGGACCTAGGAGAAATAAAAAACATGAGTTATCTGTGTGATATCCTCTTGGTTTTCCCTTTCCTGTTTATAATGGTGAATGGACATGAGGTCTGAGAAGGCAGTATGATGACCAAGGGCTTAGGTCACGTATGAGTGGGGATCTAGTCATGCCGTCATGGAAGTCACAAAGATCTGGCAATGTGATAGATGAGGATGAGGAGAGGTACAATATAGTGGGAGGAAGACAGTGAAATACCAGTATACCAGTTATGCTCCCAAACCGACTGCTGCAGGGGCCACCACGCATCCTACCAAGTTCACTCTGGTCAGTTTATCCTTAGGAAGGAGACTCACAGGATCCATGGAAAAGCTGCTTCCAGAATCTGCCTGGACGAGTGTATCTCTTTTGTGTAAAATGTGGACTGTGGCATCCATGGAAGTGATCTGCTCAGATCCCCTTCGAGTGAAACAAATGTGCAGAGTGTAACTGACTGGTGGCCTTACCTCTACTGGCACTGACTCAGGAATCACTCTCAGTTACAGACAAGGACAGCCCAGCTACCAGTCCTGGCCCACTGCCACCTAACATAGGACTGCTCTAATTCAGAAACCCACTGTTCTGGTCAAAACTTTCTCTAACTGTGCTTTGTCAGAAGATCTTCCCACCTAGTCCTTCCTTTCCTTTCGCTTTTCACAGGTGTCAGAACTTATTGTTGTCTGGAGGTTTTCATAACTGCCTTCTGCTCTCTCCTCATCTTTTATCCTTCGTGGCCATTTCCACAGAACCTCTTTTACAGAACAGTTCCCATCTTGGCATTTGTTTTTAGAAGTAACCAAATTGATACAATCAGTATAATTGGTAAGTCTCTGGACAAACTGTTCAAGAAAATACAAGAAGACACAAAAAACAAATATCAAGAATGAGAGTGACATGGTGACAATCCTAAAGACTTCAAAAGGATAATAATGGAATATTATATGTATTTTTTCAAGAAACAGGGAAATTTAACAGTATTTAAAAATCCGATCTGATTCTTGAGTCAGGCAGTACTACAGTGTTATGGCCTTTGTACAGTAATAATTCTGAGGACCAAGGGACTAAACAATTGGATCTTAAGAAAAAATAACAAACCTTTCTGTTTCCACATAAGCAGACTTGGAATGATTAGCTTTTTTAAAGTACAAAGTATGACAGTCAACTCAGTTCAGTTCAGTCACTCAGTCGTGTCCGACTCTTTTCGACTCCCATGAATCACAGCACGTCAGGCCTCCCTGTCCATCACCAGCTCCCGGAGTCTAGCCAAACTCATGTCCACCCAGTCGGTGATGCCATCCAGCCATCTCCTCCTTTGTTGTCCCCTTCTCCTCCTGCCCCAAATCCTTCCCAGCATCAGAGTCTTTTCCAGTGAGTCAGCTCTTCACATGATGAGGCCAAAGTACTGGAGTTTCAGCTTCAACATCAGTCCTTCCAATGAACACCCAGGACTGATCTCATTTAGGATGGACTAGTTGGATCTCCTTGCAGTCCCAGAGACTCTCAAGAGTCCTCTCCAACACCACAGTTCAAAAGCATCAGTTCTTTGGTGCTCAGCTTTCATCATCATCTAACTCTCACATCCATACATGACTACTGGAAAAACCACAGCCTGGACCTTAGTTGGCAAAATAATGTCTCTGCTCTTTAATATGCTATCTAGGTTGGTCATAACTTTTTTTTCAAGGAGCAAGAGTCTTTTAATTTCATGGCTGCAATCACCATCTGCAGTGATTTTGGAGCCCCCCAAAATAAAGTCTGCCACTGTGTCCACTATTTCCCCATCTATTTGCCATGAAGTGATGGGACCAGGTGCCATGATCTTAGTTTTCTGAATGTTGAGCTTCAAGCCAACTTTTTCACTCTCCTCTTTAACTTTCATCAAGAGGCTTTTTAGTTCATCTTCGCTTTCTGCCATAAGGGTGGTGTCGTCTGCATATCTGAGGTTATTGATTTTTCTCCCAGCAATCTTGATTCCAGCTTGTGCTTTTTCCAGCCCAGCATTTGTCATGATGTACTCTGCATAGAAGTTAAATAAGCAAGGTAACAATATGCAGCCTTGATGTACTCCTTTTCCCATTTGGAACCAGTCTGTTGTTCCATGTCCAGTTCTAACTGTTGCTTCCTGATCTACAAACAGGTTTCTCAAGAGACAGGTAAGATGGTCTGGTATTCCCATCTCTCAAGAATTTTCTGCAGTTTATAGTGATCCACATAGTCAAAGGCTTTGGCATAGGCAATAAAGCAGAAATAGATGTTTTTCTGGAACTATTTGGCTTTTTTGATGATCCAGTGAATGTTGGCAATTTGATCTCTGGTTCCTCTGCCTTTTCTAAAGCCAGCCTGAACATCTGGAAGGTCACGGTTCATGTATTGCTGAAGCCTGGCTTGGAGAATTTTGAGCATTACTTTACTAATGTGTGAGATGACAATAGTCTATGTCAAAAATGATTTTTGGAAGAAGAGCTTTATCTTAATAACTTTACCTCTTTTTTTCTAATGAAAATAGGAATCACTCAGTGTAGTAAATAATGATCTATTAACCCTATATAATTGATAATGTTTCTAACTGCACTTGATTATCTCAAAACTCTCTACTCTGATACCAGGTATGTAAAAAAACAAAAAGGAAGCAAACAATGCATAATATTGGAGACATCCATTCAACTAAGACCACCTCTTCCAATTATGTTTGGAAATAAAATCTGAAAATATTCTTTAGTGATCTTTCTAAAAGTAGGGTAGATAGGTTTGACCACATTTCTACCAACCAGACAACTTTTTCCTTCAATGTAGAAAAGTCACCTTGACAGATGATTGAATGAAAAAAGACATCTCTTCATGTGTGCTAGAAAAGTGATATGGACAAGAGGATGTCAATATCTTTAAGAAAGTTCATATATTTCCTTAGTTACATGGAGCAAAATTGAGGAAAATTTTCTTCAGGGAACAATGAAAGTAATTATTATGGCCAGAGACTTGAATATAGAGACACATATCTAAAACACTTATAAAAGTTTAATTTTTGCAAATTTTAGTTCTCCAAATTTCCTGCCTAAATTTATCTTTAAGAAAAAAGATATCTTTAAATGTTAGATTAAGAAATGCATATTAAATTCCTGTGCTTTTAAAACACTACTATCCCTTCTCTAGTAGGTTCTTGCCCTAGGCAAAAACCAATGCCTAACGAAAATATTGAAGAGGAAGAAGAAAAAGGAAACCTCAATAGGCACATCAAGATATATTAGGATTTTGAACAATCAAAAAGGCAAAGGTCATATGGGTTTTGAAAACTCCTTGGAGGGAAAAATTGATCCATTTCTTTTATGTTCTTCACAACAAGGATTAATTCTTTTTGAATACTTTAAATATTATAAGAGAAAACCCATTAAGGAGAGGAGACTCAATTCACTACTCTTGCTGCCTGATCCATATGAGAACTTTCAAAACCAATCTTAGACTAATATATTCCCTATTGATTTTGATTTTTGTATTATCTTAAACCAGAGAGGATTTATTTCCTTCTAAAAATATAGTTTAAAATAATCAATTAATACAATATCACCAAACTCACTATCAAGAAACTCTGCAAACACTTGCAAAAAGTTGTGAATACAGGTAGGAGGCCACCAGTAAGAGATAATAGGAATATAAATTGAAATTATATCAATTTGCATGTCATAATTGATTCTGTTTATCATTCCAAAATGATGAATATTAAACAAGTTAGACTTCACATTAAAAAATAATAATAAAATACTGTTGTTATATTACATTATATATTATATGTAACATCATTTGTAACATTATATTACTATTTATGATACACTGACATAATACTTTATAGATTGCAAATGTCCTTACAAAATTTAATCTACACAAAAATGATATGAGAAGGCTTTGCTATTAAACTGCCTTTAATAGTTTGCTCTAAAGTTACTTAATTCCTCTGGACCTTTGCTTCCTTATTATAGAAGGAAGGAATTACAGCAAATGATTTTCAAACCCCTTTCTAGCTGAAAAAGTTCACTTAAAGACAAATGCTAAAGAAAAATTCTCTCTGAAGCAGTGTTCTTTTCTTGACACTAATCTCCAAAGTGGTGTGATACATTATACCTTATTTTAAACATCTTTAAATGTCTATAAATCTCATACAATAAAAACTCACCAATAAAAGTATACAATTCAAGGATTTTATTATATTCATGGTGTTGTGTAACCACACCATTTAAGTTTAGAATGTTTTATCAGCCTCCAAAACCCAGTGGCTGTTAGCAATTCCCTCCCACACTCTTATCTCATCTATTAAGGTGAAAGGGTTACTCACTTAGTCTTGCCTAACTCTTTGTGACCCCATGGACTGTAGCCCACCAGGCTCCTCCGCCCATGGGATTCTGCAGTTAAGAATACTTTGGCAACAAGAAGGCTACCATGCCCTCCTCCAGGGGACCTTCCCCGCCCAGATAGCAAACCTGGTCTCCTGTATTGCAGGCAGATTATCTCAGCTATAGGAAACCTGTAATCTTTCTCTCTATATAGATTTGCCTATTCCAGATATTTTTTCTATACAGAGAATCATGTTATCTGGTCGTTTGTGACTAAGTACTTTCCCTTGTTCTGATATTTTCCAGGTCATTTATCTTGTAGCATCTTATGAGCACTTCATTCCTTTTTGTTGTTAAGTAATGTCTAATTTTAAGGATATACTTTATATTTATTTATTCATGAGTTGATGCACAAATTATTTTTCACATTTTATTGTTATAATCCTGATACAAATATTGGGAGCAACTGTTAAAAATTTGGGCTGTGCTGGGTCCTTGTTGCTGCGCAGGTTTCTCTCTGGCTGCAGAGGTCGGAGGCTACTCTCTGGTTGTGTGGTGTGGGCTTCTCATTACAGAGGCTTCTCTTATTGAAGAGCATGGGTTCTAGGGCATGAGGGCTTCGCTAGTTGTGGCACAGGGGCTCAACAGTTGTGGGTGCCCAGCTCTAGAGCACAGGCTCAATAGTCGTGGCATACAGGCTTAATTGCTCCGCATGTGGGATCTTCCCAGACCAGGGCTCAAACCTGTGTCTCCTGCATTGGCAGGCAGATTATTTACGACTGAGCTACCAGGGAAGCCCTGTGAGCAAGTGTCTGAGGGGACATATACTTTTCTTTCTCTTAGATATACACCTGGAACAGAATTATTGTGTCATATATTAACTATGCCTACCATTTTAAGGAACTGTCAAACTGTTTGCCATAGACGCTATGGCACTTTCTCCATATCCTCACCAACACTTGCTGTTATCCATCTTTTTTTTTAATATTAAAATTATCCTATTAAATGGTCTTTGTGGTTTTGACTATACTTCCTGGATGACAAAGGATGCTGAATATATTTCCATGAATTTATTGGTCATTTGTATATCTTCTTTGGAGAAATATCTGTGCAGATATTTTCCTCATATTTTATTTGAGTTATTTGGGTTTTATTGTTGAGCTGCATAATATACATATTCCAAATACAAATATTTTATCAGGTATATAACTTATAAATATTCTTTCCATGGCTTTTCTTTTCATTTTTTTTTGATGGTATTGTTTATGTAATTTTAAATCCAATATAGTCCAAATTCTCTATTTGGCTTCTTTGAAGATTTTCTCTTTGTGTGATTTTTCTGCAGCTTGAATATCATATGCATATACAGGAATGACAGATCTTTGTATTTATCTCGTCATCTCTAAGCTTCCTATATCTCAGCTTTGATTCCTGTTACTGAATTTGGCAGATTCTCAGCCATGTTACCTCAAATATTTTGTTTATTTTTTCTCTTTCTGGTATTCCTATTATGCATATGTTACACTTTTTAAAATTATTCAACCCTTTCCAGATATTCTGTTCTCTCATTTTCTTTGCTTTGCGTTTAGTTTGGAATGTTTCCAGTGACATAACTTCAGGCTCACTCATTTCTTTTTACACTATTTCCAGACTCCTGATTTTCCTTCCAAGGCATGCTTTGTTTCTTTTACAGTGTTTTTTTTTTTTATTTTTAACATTTCTTTTTCATCCTTCTTTACAGTTGCTTACACTACCTTTCTTTTCTTGCATGCTATCCACTTTTTACATTGGAGTCCTTAGAATATTAACCATAGTTATTTCAAATTCCTGATGTGATAATCCCCAAATGTTTGCCATATTCTATTATGGTTGTTACTTGCTTTGTCTCTTTAGACTGAGCTTTTTAATTTTAGCATGTATTGAAACTTTTGTCGAAAGCTGAAGTAAATGTCTTATCAATGAACTGTGGGGAGGGGGGCACATTCTTTAATTTTATGAGTGGGTGTCAATCTTTAAATGGGTCTGTAACCCTGAGCTGTGACCTTCATAAGTGCTTCTCAGGTTTTTGGGGTGGTTTTTTTTTGCCTTTTAATTAAGAAAAAAAGCCTAGTTGCGGCAGGTTGGATGTTTCCCTTACTCTAGGCTGGTTAGGTTCTGTTCCAGCAAACAGCTTCTCGTTTGTTAGAAAGTTAAAATTCTAGTGAGAAAGAGGTAACATGTACCGCATTCTTATATGCTCTCAACTTAATATCTTCATATAGTGATATTGATGCACACTCATTTCAGTGTTATATTGAAATTAATTAGACATTTATAATGTTTTACTGGTTATGTATTTTTCTAATGATTTAGAAATGCATATAAATTATCAGGCAACATATCTTCTTCTCTCATAAACACATAAAATCCTCATGAATAACAACAGGTTTCCAAATATCTTTCAATTGATTTTAACTGTACTATTTCCTTATCCTATAAATTATCCTTATTGAACAAATTCTCATTTAATTAAATTAAAATGTGCTTTGTTCTTTATTTTGAAAGTCTGCACAAATACAGCTTCCTGGTAACTGCTTAATATTTCTTTCTGAATATTCAAAAGACTCATCTTGTTCCTATTCAGAAATGGTATGCTAAAAGACATAAAATTCGAAAGAGGCATACTAGCAGTCGTTGATATTAATATAGCCTATGCTTCAGCATACAACACAGAAATGAAGTCAAAATCATAAAAGCAGAAAAAGATGCAGATGCATTAGAGAAGGCATCATACAGGAAGCTGGGGAATTGACAAGCAGCTTTCATTACCTTCTCACTTTCCTCTTTATGCACAATTAACAGTGCTTCCATTTCTTTTGTTTATTCTGCCATTTGTATCCGTTTTAAACAAAATCTCACCTTAGGACCTTTATTTACCTTTTATTAATACTTCACATCCTCAATTTTTCTGAAGTTATTTATAATTATGAAAGTGTTAAGAGCAGTCCTTCAGCAATCTAATTGTTTATGCTTGAACTGTATAAAGGAAGAAAATAATTTATTAAAATAGCCTTTAATGTGGTTGTTTTTCTGTATACATGTGTTTTTACTTTAATACATACCTTGAATCTAGCAACTGAATCAAAACTTAATGCAACTATTATCTTAATGGATATGAAGTGTTAGAACAGAGAGTTAATATATAAGTATAGAGCTAATATAAAGTGGAACAGAGAAAAATGAATTTGACTATGTATCCACAGCAGTGTCTGACAGGAAATAGGTGATTCATTAATATTTGCTATGAAGATAAGTTATTTATATAAGATAAATTATATAACTTATAAGTTGTTATAAGTTATATAATTTATAGGATAAGTTATGGTTCTTAAATATTTTATTTTAATAAATAAAAAATTAATAAAATTAAATACAAAATTTTAATGTTTTTTATTGTAGAGTTGATTTACAATATTGCTTTAGTTTTAAGTGTACATCAGAGTGATTCAGTTATAAATATATATACACACACATAGTCTTAAAATTTAATACATTTAATAAAAATTTTAATATTTATTTAAATAAAATACTTAAAAAGTATATTCTAATTAATAAAAATAAAATAATTATTACTTCCCTATTTCATTACCTTTTTTGAATTCTCTTATGTGCATTTGAAAAGAAGCTGTTTAGTTTATCTTGATGCATAGTTCATTATATATTCATAGAATATACATTGTTATGTATTTATGTGCTTTAAGATTATAAATTCTTACATGTGGTTGAGCCATTTGACTTTTCTTAATCCAAAAGTGATATGTTCAAGTCACGAAGTTTTATTGCTTGTTATCAATAGAAGATGCCTTCTGCCAAAAAATTTTTTAAAAAATGTGGATGGACCTACAATTTATCATATTAAGGGAAATAAGTCAGAGACAGAGAAAAACAAATATCATATAACAAAACTTATATGTGGAATCTAAAAAAAAATGAAATTATTATATTAAATAGAAATAGGCTTGCAGACATAGAAAACTAATTTATGATTACCAAAGGGGAAAGGAGGAGGAGGAATAAATTAGGAGTTTGAAATTAAAATATACACACTACTGTACATAAATTAAGATAAATAAAAGGACTTACTGTATGGCACAGAGAACTGTATTCAATATCTTATAATAACCTATAATGGGAAAGAATCTGAAAAGATGATATATATATATGTATATATATACTATATATATATTTATAACTGAGTCACTTTGATATACACTTAAAACTAATGCAACATTGTAAATCAACTCTACAATAAAAGTAAAATTTAAAAAATGTAAAAGATTATACCTTCATTATTGAAACTACTAACATAACATGACTTTTTTCTGTGGGTTTTTTTTTTTTTTTTGCTGTGAAATTTACCTTTCAAACATTAATCTCAATTTTTCTTTGGCTTGTATTTGCCTGGTATACTGTTGTCTCTTTTTTATTTCACTATGTTTTTAATTTTAGGTATATATCTTCTACACACATATAGGAAGATTTTATTTGCAAGCCTTTCTGAAGATATTTGTCTTTTAAAAGAGGAATAAACCCAATTTGCAGTTAGAGGTATTACCTATACATTCGGTCTCATGTCTGCCATCATTTTATTTCCTATTACTTGTGTTATGTGTTATGCTTGTGTAGTATTTTTCACATAAATGATCCCTTTTATTGATATTTTATTTGTATTATTTTGTTTGTAGTTTTTTAAGCATTATGGAAACTTTATTGTTCTTTCCTAGTGGTTACCATTCCCCTAATTTTTGGAAGGCTTTTCCATGATGCTTCTACATGCCTGGAGAAGACAGTCAAAAGACTGTCTTTTGAGAACATTTTATTGAAAATACTCTTGCACTCTTGGAAGATGGAGAGTGGCTTCCTTCAAAGAAAAGGGTGTATTTGTTTCCTGATCCAGATAGTAAAGGTAATGGCTCCTTCTGTGGCAAGGGTTGAGCAGGTTTTCTATGACCTGCATTACAAGATTGAAGTTGCCCAGCCTTTGGGTTCTTCAGCTGTGAATGAACGTACTGCATAAGCAGTATGCACCTTTGCTGTTTTCAGCCCCTGAGTCCTAGGGAGGAAGGGACGCTAAGGAAATGAGAAGCTCCTTCTTGCCAGATGCCATAGTCCTGTCTTTTATCTCACTTAGGAGTGCCTTGTCTTTTGCCACCTTTTAGGAACTTGTGGGAGGCTAACCTGTGGCAGGCTAATTTGTTTGACTGCAAATAGGATATCATTTCCTGTCTTTCACACTTCTTGATATTAACACGATCATTTCCTTTCATCCACTTAACACTCCTTCCATTCAGTTTCTCATTTCGTAAATATCTTTTGCCTCCTGCCTGTCACCTATAGGCAATTGTTGAGCTTATTCTGTGTTCCCCTTGCTTTTTTCTTCTACAATTTGTATCCTTTTTTTTTTCATTTGTCAGATTATGTAACATTTTATAACAGCCTTCCATCTTTGTCCTCTTTTTGTATTAGTCTTAGATTTATGGTTCAGAATGTTCAGTTCTCACCAACTGTAATATTTTTGCCCAAACAAGACAAAGTAAGCCCAAGTATGCTAGTGAGGAACAAATGAGATATATATATATAGAAAATGCCTTGTAGCCAGCCTGAGGGTAATTTGGGAGACTTTCTAAATGTGGATCCAGTGACTTCTTTAAATTTATTAGACCAAAGAAGTGAGTGAAGAGTAGGTTACAATAAGAAGTAAATTTGGAATAAAAAATAAATTAATATTTTCTACTTAGGCCAGAAAGTGACACAGTATCTTTCGCCCCTAAAACCTGAATTCTTTATTGTCTTTAGATCCAAAATCAGTTAAAGAAGTTAGCATAATAGATAACTGGTTCAGATCCTTCATGCTGTTGACCGCATTCTTTCCAAGCACCTACATTTTCACCTGAGTTATATTTGATGGAGTACTCAAACTGAAGCATTAGCATTCTGAGATAGTTTTACATTTAAAGAAATACCATCTAAAAGTCTAAATAAATACTTACATGATAAAATTTTCCAAGAAAAGAAAATTTATCCCATTTTTTGAAAAACTATAATAATTTTCAATTACTTATCTCAACAATGCTTATTCAATTCCCTTTACTCTTCTTTCCAACAACTCTGTACACTTGTTGGATAGATTAGAAGAAATCAGAATAGAAGAAAGAGGATTTTGTTCCTTGATAGGATAGATATAGTTATCGAGAAAATTAACTGTAGTCAAATTTCATCCTTTATAATGGGACCACAAAGATGAACAAGGAAATGTGCACGTGTGGCCAGGCTACACTTTAGCAAAACGAAGAAAACATAAACTGCGCCTCACAGACGTCAGAAACTCTATTTTCTTTCAACAGTCCATAATAAGCACCCCTAGAATTAGAATTTTTGAAATTCAATCATATTTGCTTCCATTTGATTAGCTATTTAAAGCTAAATTAAAGGGAATAAATTACTGTATTTTTATATACCTACTTTGTTAATTTCAGTACCAAAAATGTAAGTGGGAAACTTTATATATTCTGTCTCTTTTTGTTATTCCCTCTGAATGAAACACTGTGACTTATAGTCACATCTCAGAGTGCCTGCGTTAGGCCCAAGCTTGCGGTTTCCCTCTATTAGAGAGAGACGTCATTCATCATTATGTGAGGTGGAGTTGGAGTCAAAAGATTTCCAGATAAATCTGGAATGGCAGTCAATTAGTCATCACTTTCACAGCTTGTCCATACATCTCTTGCTAAGTGAATGTTTATACACTTACCCTCCCTAAAGGCCCACCAGTAACTTTGTGAAACACATTGACAGAGAGCCATGACATAGCCCTGTTGCAAAATTTGTCTCCAATGGCAGTTAATCAAAGGATGCCATGAGCTCAATAAAACCTGTACTAATAATACAATACAGTGAATATCTGCTGTGACTATTTCTGCTATAAATCTTGTGAGTGCCTTTTACTTTAGCAAGGAAACTATTAATAAATTCAACTTGCAGTAAGGAAAACATACACAATGCATCCTATTGCATGATGGCTTGTAGACCAGACTCTAAAACAACAATTATTATTTTTTAAATATTACATTTGCCACTGGGATATCATGTTTACTCAATATCTGATGAGAAGCAGAACATTGCATAAATATCAGACATTTGATACTAGGAACAATCTTTATTTAAAGCCCCAAGGCATCAGTCAAGAGATAAACATATAACTTCCTTTAGCTTAAATAGCAATCACTTGAACTCTTCTGAAATAGAGTAAAAATGAACTCCTGGCCTTGGTTAACAAAATACAACCACATATTATTTACTTTCATTTTTTGTTAATTATACTATGTCCTATTATACAGAAATATATATGTGTATTTTCATTAATTTTGTACATTGGAGAAGTCACTTGAAGGCATTTTATGATAAAGTTTTAAAAAGTACTTAGTCACTTTTTTAAAGTTATACCTTATTTTAGAGTTAAGAAATCACAATAAAATTGATCCAGCTATTTCTAAGAATTCTATAAGAGAATAATGATGTTAGTAGTTCTGATGCTAGATTCAAGAAAATCTCACCTTAAAATATCAATAAAATGTTGTTATAGTTCTCATAATGATGTATACAGCACATCCTAAGATGAATAGTTTGTGGTTGGCAGCAAAAACATGATAACACAACTAGATAATACTCATAAGAGACATGTCATAAAGAACAAAAATTTCGAGCAAATTTATTTGTTACTATCTCTATTTTTCAGAAATATTTAGAAAAATATTCATTTTTATCTTGAAATATGAATCATTTGGATTTCCCATATCTGTGCTGAGTTTGAAGGCTTCTTAATACCCGAGTAGTTCTTAAGTACATTCAAACCTAATGCATAATTCATGAAATAAATCAAATTAATAATTTAATGTCATATGTTATTTCAGACTGGCATGCTTTGGGTTTGCTTGTATAGAACATTAAGTTAAGTATTCATATCATACTCTGACATTCTTCTCTGTCCTGAATGCCTTAATTATCTTTCATTATGAACAAAATCACTGTGTATTAATCTGGTCTTGAAATAAAAGAACTTGCAGGAATGAAAAAGTGGCCACTGCGTAGGTTAACTTCCTATGCACTTAAAATAAGTGCATAACTACATATAATAGTAAGCATGCCATATGTAATGTAATGGAAAGCATTAAAATTAAGGTTTGAAAAATACTTACCAATTCCTGGCATATGACAAGACCTGTGTCTGTATATTATGAATGAATTCTAACATTATTTAAAAATGATATTAAAATAATCACATTAATGACTGCCAAACAGATGAGTCTACATAAATCTATATATAGATTGTTCATGGATACATTTTCCAGTTAGATAAATTTGCTTTTGTTAATAAATGTAATTTTGATGGAAAAGTTATTTTATGTAATTATTTCAAATAAATTGAAATTAAACCCAGGACAACAGAGTAGATGAATAAATATCTAGTAATAGCAGAAAAATTATGTCTGTATTAGTTGTGCTTGTGTTGTCCAGGAAGGAAATATTTAAATAACATAACTGGAAAAAGTCACTGTAGAAATTCTTCATTTAATTTAGTGTACTAAACATTGCTTTTATCGTGAAGTGACTCCAGGACAATTTCCATCTGTGGAAATTTCCAGCTTATAAAAACATCATACTTATTTTTAAAGTTAAGTTTATTTTGGAAGAAATTAAATCATGTAGAGAGAGTGGAGTCCCCATGATGGGATTAGTGTTCCTGTAAGAAGAAACTCTCTCCTCTCTCTGCTAAGAGAGGACACAGCAAGAAGGCAAGTCAGAAAGAGGCATCTCAGCAGAATCTGGCCATGCTGAAACCCTGATCTCAGAGCTCTCAGCTTCCAGAACTGTGAGAAATGTCTGTCGTTTATAGGTTTAAATAAGAAAGAATCATGTCAGGAACCGGTAGTTTTCCCTTAATCTCTGATATTTAACTAATAATAGTAACTTACAGTTGATGGCATCCAGTCTCATCACATTATGACAAGTAGATGAGGAGAAAATGAAAACAGTGACAGACTATATTCTTGGGCTCCAGAATCACTGCAGATGGTGACTGCAGCCATGAAATTAAAAGATGCTTGCTCCTTGGAAGAAAAGCTATGACAAACCTAGGAAGCATATTAAAAAGCAGAGACAACACTTTGCCCACAAAGGTCAAAACTATGGTTTTTCCAATAGTTATGTATGGATGTGAGGGCTGGACCATAAAGAAGGCTGGGCGTCAAAGAATTGATGCTTTTGAACTGCAGTGCTGGAGATGATTCTTGGGAATCTCTTGGACAGCAACAATATCAAACCAGTCAATCCTAAAGGAACTCAACCCTGAATATTCATTGGAAGGACTGATTCTGAAGCACCAACTGATGTGAAGAGCCAATTCACTGGAAAAGACCCTGATGCTGGGAAAGACTGAGAGCAAGAGAAGAAGGGACTGACAGAGGATAAGATGGTTAAATGGCATCACTGATTCAGTAGACATGAATTTGAGCAAGCTCTGGGAGTTGGTGATGGACTGGGAAGTCTGGCATCTTGCAGTCCATGGAGTTGCAAAGAGTCAGACACAACTGAGCGACTGAACAATGAAACAGTGGGATGAAGTCAGTGATTGTCACAGCACTGCATCCAAGATGATAACTATGAAAATGTGATAAATGTTAGGAGATCATATTTAAACACAAAGTCTAGATTATGCAACTAAATAGTCTAAATTATGAACCCATAGGCACACAAAATGTAAATACATTTTTATCTACTATCAAATAATCATTGTAAGCCTCTGAAAGCCTGGGGTAATAGAAACTGACACACATTTATTCAAAGCTATTCTACAAAAGAAAATAGTATTATATAGACAGAGATGCTAGAGCATGAGTGAAAAATCACTATTTTGTGTGAAATTTTAGACTTCTGCAATATTCCAATAGAATATTCATTTATTTAAATTTAAGACATTTATCACACACCTACCATGTTGAACTGACTGTGGCAGTCATGGAGGTATGCCGCTTGGGTACACATACAAAAGAAAACCTGCACTGGGAACTGCATCAGCTCACAGTTGAATGACAACACTCTTAGGGTCAGCCATAGTATTCTAGCCAAGAATGTACTCCCTCTAGGTTGTCCGTCTTAATACTGGGCACAGGGCAATGCAAGGGCCTTGCTTTTGCCCAACGTGAGACATCTCTAACAGGCGGTCTTTGCTCTGGGGTTCCCTATGGACATGGCTGAGATTTTCTCAGAAGTACAAGAGTAGCTTTACTCATCCAGTGGTTCTCCTTTATCTCTTGTCTTTTTGTAGGTGTCAAACCTGCACCACAGGCTAGAAGACTCTCTCTATTACAACCCCTCTCTCTCTTTCAAATTTCACAGACTATTCTCAATCAATTTTTTATTATTTCTAACTCAGTCTTGTTATTTGCTTTCCAGTAGAGTTGAGCTGACATATTGACTCCCGTGGTATAAATAATAAATGCTGACAGATTTCAAAATGCAGTCTTTTCTCTTTATTACCAAAGGAAAACCTGGAGGGCTATTATCAAGTGAAAAATAAATATATTAATTTCTTGTTGCTCCTGTAAGAAATTATCTGAACAACTTAGTGACACAAACAAGACAAATAAATTATTTTAAAATCTGGAGATCAGAAGTCTGAAAAGAGTTTTATGGAGCTAAGATCATTTTATGGGCTCCCCAAGGGGAGCTAGTGGTAAAGAATCCACCTGCCAATGCAGGAGACATAAGAGACTCAGTTTCCGTCACTAAGTCAGAAAGATTCCTTGGAGTAGGAAATGGCAACCCACTCCAGTATAACTTGCCTGGAGAATCCCATGGACAGAGTAGCCTGACAGGCTATGGTCCATGGGGTCACAAAGAGTTCGACTCAACTGAAGTGACTGAGCACAGAACAAGATCAAGGTTTTTACAGGGTTGTTTCCTTTTGGAAACTCCAGGGAAGAAACCATGTCCTTGTCCTTTTCCACTTCTAGATGCTATCCAGACTCCTTGACTTGTAATCCTTTCTCCATCTGCAACGAACATGACTCCAATCTATTTCTGCCATCACTCTGCCTTTTCCATTGAAGTCAAACCTTCTGTCTTCCTCTCCCATCCCCACACCTCAGCATCATCACTTTTCCCCTGACATAGAATGCAAATAAGTTGGAATAATTAAATATTAGTATCTGGTCTGATTAAATGATTCTCCAGAAGGCACTATAGAAGTTAATTTAATCAGATGAATTTGAAATCAATGATTCAGTAGTATTGTCATCTCTGTGAAGAAAATAAGAAGGAAAAAATAACTAATCTTTTATATCCACTGCCTGGATCTTTAACTGGTACTCAAACTGAGCTTTTCAAATAAACTTAGTTAGATGTTTCAAGGATTAAAACAGACTTTTGTATTTTGTTTTGCTGTATTGGTTGGCATTTACTAACACAAAATGATCATTGAGTTAATAGATATATGAATGTTGCATGGAGCCATGAAATCTGCTTGTTCTTTCACAGACTAATCCCTTTTCTCTTGTGCTCAGTAACATAACAGGCCATAGTTCAGAGGCATGCAATACTATCTAGCATTGTATAGATGCAATCAATAGTATAATCCCATTAAATTCTGCAAAACAGTTTACTTTATGATATAAAGTGGAATTGTGATTGATTTTTAAAGGAGAGAATAGTTCTACATTCAACTCAGATAAGAACAACTTTTAAAGCAGTAACTTTCTCTTTGTGGAAACCCTGTTTTTTCTATTTTTCTTGATCTTAAAAAATAAATTTTGCCTATGTGGCCTAATTAAATGACATTGGATTCTGGCTTGTCGTTTCACTTGAAATTGTCTTGGCTTTGTACCAGCTTTTGAATAGAGAAATAAAATCTGCTTTAAAGTCAGCCACTGACTCTGGAATACTCCTGATTAAAAACAGTAGCTCTTACTCAATGGCAGTGTTTCATAACACATCCATCCCTTAAGATCAAAATTATTGTAAATGTTTATAAATAGTCAAAATTAATGCATACCAGCATTTGTGTTCAGGGTTTTGTTTTTCTTTTATTTGATTAGTCTATTTCCCCCATTGATAGTTAATTGCAACACCATAATGAATGCAAATATTTTTATTATACCTCCTACAAACACATTTATAGTGGATGCCAAGTTTTCAACATTTACCAACACTTCCCCATATGATTAAAATCTCAAGCTGATTTTAAGATATCAGTCTTAAGAAAATGATAATATTTCTTTAAACATCTTTTAAATAACATGAAACTCTTTGGAAACATAAAATATGAGTTTCTCTCAGGAGAAATACTTGGGTAAAACAAAGTTCATTCATTCTAAGAAAGAATGCAGTGGTATCTGTTGCAAAAAAAATAGTTTAAAATCTAGATAAATAATGAAATATCTACACCAAGAAATATTATTTTAAACTAAATAACAGAAATATTAAAACTAATGCAAATTTGTTTCTCTATATACTTTTTGTTCCAAAAAGGCACAGAATTGTGTGTATAGAATGTTAGCTTTTTAATATATGAATAAAATAGAAGAGAAAAAATATATATATATAATTATTTCTCCTATACTTAAATTTTATGTATATATATATGTATAGATATAAATATTTGTAAAATATTTAATATATATATATATATAAACTGTATGTGTTGTCTTATATATTCCTTAAAATGAATTATAAATTCTCAAAATATAATGTTATATATTTCCTGGTATATTCTTAAAATAATTATAAGCAATTATTAAAGTGGAGCTATGGAAAGACTTGGGTAGGTGAAGGACAAAATGGGAGAAATTTCTTCTACAAAATATCACTTTTTGCCAGGCATATGTATAAAAATAAACAAAATATTTAAAACAAAATTACCTCTATTTTATGTTTATATCTGTTTTACATAGAAATAGAATGACATAGTATTATAGATAGAAATATAGATACATCACAATAATAATTACTCTTTTATCAAATTGCTAAAATATTACCTACATACAAACAAGAGGAAAATGCTCATCCTCTGTCATCCCCTTCTCCTTCTGCCCTCAATCTTTCCCAGCATCAGAGTCTTTTCAAATGAGACTGTTCTTCACATAAGGTTGTCAAAGTATTGGAGTTTCAGCTTCAACATCAGTCATTCCAATGAATATTCAGGACTGATCTCCTTTAGGATGGACTTGTTGGATCTCCTTGCAGTCCAAGGGACTCTCAAGAGTCTTCTCCAAAACCACAGTTCAAAAGCATCAATTCTTTGGTGCTCAGCTTTCTTTACAGTCCAACTCTCACATCCATACATGACTACTGGAAAAACCATAACCTTGGTTAGATGGATCTTTGCTGCAAAGTACTGTCTCTGTTTTTTAATATGCTGTCTAGGTTGGGCATAACTTTTCTCCCAAGGAGCAAGAGTCTTTTAATTTCATGGCTGCAGTCACCATCTGCAGTGATTTTTTGAGCCCCCCAAAACAAAGTCTGTCATTGTTTCCACTGTTTTCCCATCTATTTGCCATGAAGTGATGGGACCAGATGCCATGATCTTGGTTTTCTGAATGTTGAGTTTTAAGCCAACTTTTTCACTATAATCATCACAGCATTGTTTTTTTTTTTTTAAAACCAATGTTGTTTTTCTTAAAAATGACATATTTTAAAGGATATATAGTTTTCTTTTAAAGAAATAGTCTGCTTTTCTTCACAACAAGAAGGGGGATCTTATCTATTTTGTTCATTGCCAAATCTGCATCACAAAAGAAGCAAGGAAATAAAAGTACCCTGCCAGGGTAGCTATTATTAAACATTCTTTTTTAAATATGAATAAAAAAGAAATATGTAAAATATTTTAGCAATATATTTACTCAAATCTAACCTTTAACAGAAAAGAACTTGGAAGGGGAGGGATTAAGTATTATATATTCAAGGTCAATCACATGACAGAGGCTGTATAGAAGAGGGTTTTTTGATTCGCAGACCAGAATTATCCATTTATACACAGTATTATTCTATAATCTACTCTGATGATTTAAAGCCCATTGAATAAAAATTGTTTGTCCTCTTAGAACGTCCCAAACCCTAAAACTCTCCTTCTGGGAATAACTTCTTCCATTATCAGATATTCTTCTCTCAGTAGGGACAGTATTAGTGTAAGGATAATGACTTACATCCTTAACACATTAACAGGAACAGATTTATCTGGTTAACACACAGAAAGGATCCTCAAGGAAAAAGTGCCAGAGAAGTTTTGTTGATGTAATATTTCCTAGGAGGTAAAATGCTGCAGTGGGGGTCACAAGCCTCTCTGGAAATCTGAATTTTTAAATCTAAAAAGGAACATCTCCATGTAAATATTGACAGAAAGACTAGAGGCAAATTTCTTCCTCCTTATTTTTAACCCACTCTTGTATACTGTTGTGGTATTTGATAGTTATAAAATTTTACATTCAATATAATAATAAATAGTAATTTTAATAACTGCCATTTTCAAGAATCTCTTATTAGCTAGTCATTATGTAATTGGTGTAGTTTCTTAAATATGTGCCTTCAACCACATAATAATAAATTTAATGTTATTTTAAGTATAAGAAATATAAGAATGAGTTCAAAGAGAGTAAACAACTGTGCAAAATAATGCCATTACTTTAGTGGTGGATTTCAATTTGAATCTAAACCTTTCTGACCTAATACAGTTTTATATAAAAGCACATATTAGTTCAATGTTTAAAAATAGCATTTCTCATAATTTTAAAAGAATATTTGGTTTAATTCTTGGTGTCTGGATGACCTAAGGAGTGAAACTTATTGTCAAGATAACTATGTGCAGTAGGCAACAAGGTAAGTTTGAAAACTAGACATTCCTAGAGTCATATGGATATCTAAAATATATTTATCAGCTATGGGTTCAATTTATTTAAATTCCCCTTACTTCATTTATAATACTAACACTATAAAATTTGGCTATTATTCTGTACACAAAAGGATGTTTTCAAAAACTGGATGAAAATTACTTACTTAACTAGAGTCAACATGTGTCCAATAATTAGTAGTGTGATTGCTATTATTGCTTGTAACAAAAATAAAAAGTCTGATGATGTGATATAATATATCAGAAACTTATAAAACATACCAGGCATTATTGGACTTCAAAACATAAATGGTACATCATTTCTTTCACAAACTGTTTTAAGAGTTTATACAAATACTGAAAACTTTGTGAAATAATGAACCTTGGAAGTCAGAAGGCTTCTCAGGGGCTTCATTGTAAGGAATCCACTTGCCAATGTGGGAGACACAGGAAACACAGGTTCGATCCCTCCCTGAGTCAGGAAGATCCCTAGAAGAGGAAATGGCAACCCACTCCAGTATTCTTGCCTGAAAAAATACCCCTTGGACAGAGGAGCCTGGGGGGCTACCTTCCATGGAGTCACAAAGAGTTGGACACAACTAAGCATGCATGCACAGAAGTCAGAAAAGGATAAAGAAAAACTCCTTTGTTCAACCACATTTTTTATGTTTTGACTCAATAAACAATTATTAATCAGTGCTATTCAGTTTTCATGCAACCATAGGATCCTATCTGTTCTGTATATGGAAAGTCTATCTTTTAGGGACAATCCAAATCTTTTAACATCATTCCTCTTAAAATTACAAGCTTCATTTTTTCTAAGGCACTTATTTTTCACTTACCTATACAAAGGGTGAAATAAATTGAAAGCAGGAAAATGTAGTAGTCAGTTCATTGAAATCAAAATTTTTAGTTTTCAACCCTAGTTTTTCCAGGTTTCAAAACCTAACTTTATCCATGCTAACCATGAAATTTGCAAATATTACTAAACTACTCATTTCCTTCAACTGTGTATTCATAGTAAGTGCAATTGAAAGTATTAGTCACTCAGTCGTATTCCACTCTTTGTGACCTCATGGACTGTTCCTCTGTCCATGGAATTCTCCAGGCAAGAATAATGGAGTGGGTTGCCACTTCCTTCTCCAGGGTATCTTTGTGACCCAAGGCTCAAACCCAGGTCTCCCACATTGTGGGCAGATACTTTACCATCTGAGCCACCAGGCAAGTCCATTTACATAAAAAGTTCTAGGAGTTAAATGAGATAAAAGATGTAAAAATCCTTGCATACTGACTGGCAGTAAGCTAAGCACAATTAACTATGAATTATTACTAAATAACTATTAAATGGCTATTAAGTATTACATTCTCAAAATTCTGTTTCCTTAGCTGCCTTTTTTGAGAACAGTTGCACTGATATTTCAAACTCCATCTTCCAAGTAAAATGTAAGCAATTACTGCTTATGCTCACAAAAATATTCATATTTTTATTGGACAATCAAATATAAATTAGATCTTATTCACTTTTAATATAATAACTTCTATTGGTTTTCCTAATCACAACAAAGATATTGGATATCAAAAGAAAGATAAACTAATTTCAAAACCACTTAACTTCTATGATATTTAATCAAAAGTAATTTTTGAAATCTTAGAATTAGATTTTCATGTAAATCAACTGAGGTTATAGGACTATTTTAAATATAAGATCTTACAGAAACATGAAATTTTATCATACTTATCTATCTAAATATATATACTCATGTATATGTACATACATAAATACTTATCAACATATATACATGCATATATCTATCTTCTGCAGATTTGGACATGACAATTTAAAATGAATAAATGATGTTGACATCAAAATAATTGTACCTTCCTATTGAAGCAGCAGGTACAGAGTCAATTATAATATCTTCATAAATATAAAAATTAACAAATAATAAGCTTCTAAATATAACACATTTGTCATAGAAAAAAGATTAAAGAATCATATTAATATTAGCAAAAGAGCATGAAAAAAGACATATCATATTAAAAATCATTTACTTGACTCATATATTTTGAATGTGAGGAAAAACTTTAGTGTATACTAAAAGGTACAAAGCTTTCCACCAAAATTTGTGCAAAAGTAACTGCAGCAATTCAGACTTTAATGTTTATGAACAAAGAAAAATTCCATTTGATAAATCTACTAATTCTATTTTCAAATAAACTTTCTTCATAAGTTTGAAATACCTGTATCCACTTATGTGTACTTAGTATTATCACAGGTATGTACTGACACTACCAGGTGCAACTGGATTCTTATCTCTTAGTTTAGAAGATTTAATTGCAACAATGGCAGACGGTTATCCTCTTCTAATCATGATTTCACATAACTGAATGAAGCTAAGTGAAGATACCAAACCATGTCAGGTTGTCTGTTAATATAACGAAGTGGAGACCCCATGGACAAGTACGGCCAAGGAATTCACTAGGTTATTAATCGAAATCCAAATTATTTTCTTACTAACAAAGAACAAAGCTACTTTTGGGATTGTTTTTTGTTCCATAAAAATATATTTAAAATAATGTCTATTTAATGTAGTAGATTTAACTTTCAGATTTCCTACTTATATTCTGCATAATCATTAAATTCATTTTATTACTGTTGGTATTCAATAAATAAATGGTTTATGACTGAGGATTTAAAAAAGAAGGCTAAGCACATGTTTGTAATCTAAAATGATGCAGCCTTGGCAGGATTTCTGCCACACGGACTCTGCAGATACAAATATATGTTGCTTTCTACATGTATTTTCTCAATGTAATATTTTCAACATAATGCTTCAGTTATTATATAAAGGTAGTAGCTATTTTAATTATACTTTCTATAGTACATTTCTAATATACTTTTGAATAATAAATTGAGAATAATCTTGACTAAGTTTTGGCATCTGAATCGTGTATTGTTTCATTTCCAATGAGAAATCTCAGATTATTGAAATGTGAATATAGTCTCAGAAAAAGGAGACAGGGATGGCTTTAGTTCAGTTCAGTTCAGTCGCTCAGTCATGTCCAGCTCCTTGTGACTGCATGAACTGTAGCACACCAGGCCTCCCTGTCCATTACCAACTCCCAGAGCCTAACCAAACTCATGTCCATTGAGTTGATGATGCCATTCAACCATCTCATCCTCTGTCGTCCCCTTCTCCTCCTGCTTTCAATCTTTCCCAGCATCACAGTCTTTTCCAATGAGTCATCTCTTCTAATCAGGTGAACAAAGTATTAGAGTTTCAGCTTCAACGTCAGACCTTCCAATGAACACTCAGGACTGATCTCCTTTAGGATGGACTGGTTGGATCTCCTTGCTGTCCAAGGGACTCTTTAGAGTCTTCTCCAACACCACAGTTCAAAAGCATCAATTGTCCAGTGCTCAGCTTTCTTTATCATCCAACTCTCACATACATATGTGACCACTGGAAAAACCATAGCTTTGACTAGACGAACCTTTGTTGGCAAAGTAATGTCTCTGCATTTTAATATACTGCCTAGGTTGGTCATAACTTTCCTTCCAAGGGTAAGCATCTTTTAATTTCATGGCTGCAATCACCATCTGCAGTGATTTTGGAGCCCAGAAAAATAAAATCAGCCATGTTTCCACTGTTTCCCCATCTATTTGCCATGAAGTGATGGGACTGGATGCCATGATCTTAGTTTTCTGAATGTTGAGCTTTAAGCCAACTTTGTCACTCTCCTCTTTCACTTTCATTAAGAGTCTCTTTAGTTCCTCTTCCCTTTCTGCCATAAGGGTGGTGTTATCTGCATATCTGAGATTATTGATATTACTCCCAGCAATCTTGATTCCAGCTTGTGCTTCATCCATTCCAGTGTTTCTCATGATATACCCTGTATATAAGTTAAATAAGCAGGGTTACAATATACAGCCTTGACATACTCCTTTTTCTATTTGGAACCAGTCTATTGTTCCATGTCCAGTTCTAACTGTTGCTTCCTGACCTGCATACATGTTTCTCAAGAGGCAGGTCAGGTGGGCTGGTACTCCCATTTTTTTCAGAATTTTCCACAGTTTATTGTGATCCCCACAGTCAAAGGCTTTGGCATAGTCAATAAAGCAGACATAGGTATTTTTCTGGAACTCTCTTGCTTTTTTGATGATCCAGCAGATGTTGGCAATTTGATCTCTGGTCACTCTGCCTTTTCTAAAACCAGCTTGAACATCTCAAAGTTCACACTTCACATATTGCTGAAGCCTGGCTTGGAGAATTTTAAGCATTACTTTGCTAGTGTGTGAGATGAGTGCATATTTGTGCAATAGTTTGAGCATTCTTTGGCATTGCTTTTCTTGGGGGATTAGAATGAAAACTGACCTTTTCCAGTCCTGTGGCCTCTGCTGAGTTTTCCAAATTTGCTGGCATATTTAGTGTAGCACTTTCACAGCATCATCTTTTAGGATTTGAAGTAGCTCAACTGGAATTCTATCACCTCCACTAGCTTTTTTTGCACATCGTGATGCTTCCTAAAGCCCACTTGACTTTGCATTCCAGGATGTCTGGCTCTAGGTGAGTGTGAGTGATCACACCGTCATGATTATCTGGATCATGAAGATCTTTCTTGTATCATTCTTCTGTGTATTTTTGCCACATCTCCTTAATATCTTCTACTTCTGTCAGGTCCATACATTCCTGTCCTTTATTGAGCCCACCTTTGCATGAAATGTTGCCTTGGTATCTCTAATTTTCTTGAAGAGATCTCTAGTCTTTCCCATTCTATTGTTTTCCTCTATTTCTTTGCACTGATTGCTAAGGAAGGCTTTCTTATCTCTCCTTGCTATTCTTTGGACCTCTGCATTCAAATGGATATATCTTTCCTTTTCTCCTTTGCTTTTCACTTCTCTTCTTTTCACAGCTATTTGTAAGCTCTCCTCAGACAGCCACTTTGCTTTTTTGCATTTCTTTTTCTTGGGGATGGTCCTGATCCCTGTCTCCTGTACAATGTCAGGAACCTCTGTCCATAGTTCATCTAGCACTCTATCAGATCTTTCTCTTAAATCTATTTCTCACTTCCACTGAATAGTCATAAGGATTTGATGTAGGTCATACCTGAATGGTTTAGTGGTTTTTCCCACTTTCTTCAATTTTAGTCTGAATTTGACAATAAAGAGTTCATGATCTGAGCCACCGTCAGCTCCTGGTCTTGTTTTTCTTACTGTATAGAGCTTCTCCATCTCTGGCTGCAAAGAATATTCAATCTGATTTTAGTGTTGGCTATCTGGTGGTAATGTCCATGTGTAGAGTCTTCTCTTGTGTTGTTGAAAGAGGGTGTTTTCTATGGCCAGTGTGTTCTCTTGGCAAAACTTTATTGGCCTTTGCCCTGCTTCATTCTGTGCTCTAGGCCAAATTTGGTGTTACTCCAGGTATTTCTTGATTTCCTACTGTTGCATTACAGTCCCCTAAAATGAAAAGGACATCTTTTTTGGGTATTAGTTCTAAAAGGTCTTGTAGGTCTTCATAGAATGGTTCAACTTCAGGGATGGTTTAATTACTACTAGATTATAAAATTGTTCTCTGGTAAGTAATTATTACAGGCCTTCATAGGCCTGTTTAACATAGTCTTTATCCATGCTAGCTACAAAAATATTCAGTTAGTAAAACTGATAGGTTTTCAGTTGTTTTACCAAATTCCATTGCAAATTAATTTTTTTATGTCAGGAGAAAAAAATCCCTAGAGAGGTAAATGTTAGTTAATTGTATGCATTATAGGTGGTAAACTGAGAATCTTTCACATTATATATGTATGTATATATATATATATATATATATATGTATATGTCAGATAAGTTTTGAATTATATTTGTCCACTTTGAAGTTTTGTTTTAATCAAAAATATGATTTCTGTGTAAGAACAAGTAATATTTTTAGAATAATGAGTGTGAAGCATCATAGGTCATTTGAAAGGAAAGCCCAGGGTTAGAAATGGGTTGTTGAGGCTAATTACTCAGGAAGTAGGTCAGAAAGAGGCAGACTTTTTCAAATACAATGCCACCAGAAAGATGAAGTTGTCTGCCAGTTTCCTGTTTTAAAAAAGATTTATTTATTTGACTGCCTCAAGTCTCAGTTGCAACACGTGGCTCAGAATCTTTAGCTGCCACATGTGAACCCTTAGTTGTGGCATGTGGATATAGTTCCTTGACCAGGGACCAAACCCCAGGCCCTCTGCATTGGGAGTTTGGAGTCTTGGCCACTGGACCACCAGGAAGTCCTTAGTTTCCCATCTTTATCTGAAGTAGACTCTCTCAATGTTAGATGCTTCGTTTTACCATCTGCTAAAAAAGTGTTGTTTTGGGAAAATGTCCTTCAGCTTCTTTCAAAGATTATTTGTCTTTTTAAGTACATCATTTGAAAGGAAATAGAAGAGAGTTCGTCCTATAGGAATCATTAAGCTGACAAAATTCTTTAAAGCCAGAACCTGGAAAAATGAAAGAGTTCAAAGTATTATTCTAGTCCTATCAAGGTAACTGCATTGCTACATAACCAAGATAGACATCTAGTTCAAAAGTTACATACCATTCCAGAGAGATTAGAAGAAATATGCACAGTTAGCATGGCAATAATTGCGATGGGCACTAAATAGATTTTATATAACTCTAAATTAGTCAGTATGCCAGAGAAGGAAAAGGCAACGCACTCTGGGTGTTCCTGACCGGAGTATCCCACGGACAGAGAAGCTTGGCGGGCTACAGTCCAGGGGATCAGAAAGAGTCCCACAGGACTGAAGTGACTTAGCACGCACGCATGCAGTCAGTATGCCCAAGGAACTCATGGAATCTATGATTCCAGCTCACTGGGGCTGATTAAAAGGATGCTTGTTATTTGCTTATAACAAGAAAATGAAACAGAATAAAAAAATGTTTTGTCCATGCCATAAAATTGTTAGTAAACCTAGAATTCCAAACAGTTCTAATTAACTTGATATTGTAAAGATCAAAGGTGTTGTTTGCAAAATAGGCTTTGTGTTTCTTGATCAAAGTTAAAACAAACTCCAGTAACATTTGATAAATGTTTTGAACATCTACAATGCTCCTGGGAAATAGGATAAGCAAACAAAATAAAACAAACATGCCCTGGACATCCTTATGAAGCGAACTGACAAACGGAGAATATTAGGGGTCAATTGTGTGCCCACAAAATTCACATGTTGAAGTCTTAATCCCTCAGTACCTTAGAATGTTACCTTAATTGGAGATCTTAAGGGTCTTCACAGATATTCATTCAGGTTACAGTAAGGTTATTAGTAGGGTGGACCCTAATCCGATATGATTGGTGTCCTTATAAAAAGATATCATTTCAAGATAGACATACCAGAAAATGATATGAACATAAAGACAATGAGAGAGATCTAGAAGAAATTCTTTCCCATACAGCCCTCAGAAAGAAGCAATCCTATAAACACCTTGATGTTAGAATTCTAGTCTCCAGAAATCTGGGACAAAATGAATTTCTGTTTTTTAAACCAATATAAGTTGTTTGTTACTTCAGTACTAGCAAACTAATAGAGTGAGGGAAAATTAAAATATATTTTGTATATAAGATGCTATTACTTTAATTACAGATTACATCACTTACTATATCTTGATCCCCATCCTATAAATTTCTGTCCATTTTTTTAAGGATAGAGCAAATATCAGAGATATCAAAATTTTTAAAATATTTTGATTATTCTTTTCTTCTCTACTATTTAGCCCTCTCCAGGAGACCGCATTGTTATTTGCAACAGTCATTTTTCTATATCATTTTTCTTTCATCTGAAACTTTTGAATGGCTGAAGGCATATAGCATGTGTAATGGCATTTTTTTTTATATTTCATTGAGCTTAGTAGGCATTGCCATAACAGATACTTTAATATTTGTGTAAAGATTTCTTTGCTCCTATCACACCATCAGACATCTTCTTTTTCAGTTATACCCCCATATCTCCATAAGAAAACATGTCTCTATTCATATAGTTTGTTTTTCACTATATTCTTAAAATATAAAGTTATTTTAAATGCTATTTAATGTCCTCAAATTGCTAATTCATGATTTCAAGAAAATGTGAAAGCTCTGACTTCCACTTAAAAGAGCTATAAATTATCCTCCAGATGCTTTAATTTACTTCTATGAACTGTAATACCATGATTTCCACATGTTTAAATTTAAAGTAGATAATACAAGGTCACTCTTTAGGTATTCTAATCAACATGTTCATGACAGGCACTATTGGCTGCTTAAATGTACCAGTTCATGCTCCTTTTTTTTTGAAACAAGACCTGAATTTGGTCAAGAATCAAGCAATATCTCTGTAATCCACAATAGCAAATATAATTTATCTGAGTTAACCATATTCCACTACCTTTACAGAGACACTTGGATTTATTCAGCAATTCACTCAACAAGCATTTATTGCAAACTTCACTCTGTGTTTGGCACGAGGTAACAACAGACAATACTGTTCTTCTGGAGCTTACATTTTACCATCACCTGTAAATATCCTGTATCTTTCTCAAAGAATTTTCCTTTTTTGGTATATGAATTGAGAAAAAAGTAGAAAGCAGATAAAAACTATCTTTTAAAAGGTTAATATTTATATTAATACTCTGTCTTGTTTAGATTTATGATCAGGACTATAACTAGTTGCATATCTTTACGGATATAAATTGTTGATTAATAATGTGTACTTAATCCCTGAGTAAGAAGAGTAAGATCTAAACGCAATTGTGCATATTATTTCTAACCCAGGAATTGTCAATATTAGTTTTAAAGCACAGGAAAGTTCGGAAACTATGAGTGAAGAAATTTTTCAATCAATGTCTACTTTAAAATATGCAAATTATGTATAATTTGGGTGAAGTTTTGGTGGCTTTCTTTTTATTTTTGAAAGTCTAACTTTTAAAATGTTTAAATAATGTATCTTTAAATATATTAACTTAAGATCTACTTAGACTATTACATACTTATTAACTACCTAAGTGATATTTATGTCTTTCAGATTATCTCCTAAATCATTAAGGACTCCTTGTTTGTGGGCAACTAACACTATTGAATTATACAAGGGAAAAAAATTGTATAAAACAAGCAGCTGAGATAATCTTATTTTAAAAGGATACTGTATTTATTCAGGACAGACTAGACTTTGAAGCTCTGAGTTTTATCAGTTACCTAGTCTGAAATTTTTGAAAATCAAATTATATGAAAACCAGTAGCAATAATTTTTATACAAATACTATACATTGAAAATTGCATCATAAAAGTGAATATTAGTAGACGCAACTCAAATTAAGTTCCAATCATCTTTCTATATGTATTTGTGTGCTTAGTCACTCAGTTGTGTCTGACTTTGCAAACCCATGGACTCTAGCCCACCAGACTCCTCTGTCCATGTACTCTCCAGGCTAGAATACTGGAGTGAGTTGCCATGCCCTTCTCCAGGTCTGATATGAATTTGAAACTCTCTATGTTGTACATATTATTTGGCTGTATCCCAAGTGCACAGACCAAGTAACAAATAGGTTTTGTGCAATTTTGCAATAATCTTGACATAAACTATATGGAACTGGGTTTAAATCTTAAGTAATAATGAATTAAAGACTAATGAAAAAAGCAAGCCATAAAATGCAAATTTTGTTTTCAAAAATTTTATGTATCCACATATGCACCCTGTTCAAAATTATTTAAAGTAACTATATGAATCTTACTAGAAAATGAGTCATTATCTCTCCCCATTAAATAAATTAAATTCTTTAATTAGTTATTAATTAAATAATTAATCTGTTTTAATTGTGTATTAATTTTCAAGTGAAATTAACAGTTATTTGACTTATTTATAATATACTACAGTATTTGCTATTTCAATTTTTTGAGTTTTTTTTTCCTATTGGGATACTATTCTCACCAGCTCTTCTCTCATTTTCTAATTATTATTTTGAGCTGCTTCAATGTTTTGTTTCCCTCATCACCCGGAATCACATAGTCAGTAAATAAGAAAGCAGGAATACAAATTGTATATCACAAACTCCAAACCCAGAATCTTGCCACTAGGTTATATTACCGTAATAAGCAGCTATCACATCTGTCTCCCCTCTATCACAGTTGCCATCACATTAATGCAAGCCATTCAGTAATTATTTGAAAAAATAGACAGCAAGAACCTCTTATATACCAGACACCTTCTTGGTGTTATAGATATATCAGTGAACCATGCAGACAAAAATGCTGACAAACCTGAAATTTATATTCCAGCAGGAGGAAAGACCATGAATAATAAACATAGTAAGAGGTAAAGGACATTACATGGTAGAGATGTTTTGAGTGTATGCCAAGGAGAACCAGGAATGATTGAAAAAGAATTAAAATCTAAGTTTAATGATCAGGATGGACCTCAGTGAAATGATTGACAACTTGAGAAAATACTTGAAGAATGTGAGAAAGTTAATATGAACTTATCTGATAGAGAAACATTCCAAACTTCAGGAAAAGCTGTAGAAAAGCCCTAAAACTAAAAGGTTTTGGATTTGCTGAAGAAAGAAAATAAAGGTCAGTGTGCTGAGAATGGAGTGATCAGAAACAGTTCATAGAGTTTGAGGGTTAATTACGCAGGATCTAGGAGGCCATTGCAAAACTGAATTTCACTCCAAACGAAATGGAAAGTGTTTGAAGGACATAAGTAACATTTTTAGTAAATCCTTTGACTACTATTTTGTGAGAAAACTTTCTAAAAGGGCAAGGACGGAGACAAGTAAACCACTTGAGGTGGTTCTCTTTTTTAAGTGAGTCATAGTTGATACACAATGTTGCATTAGTATCCGCTGTATAACTATATATACAGACAGACATCTACTCTTTTTCAGATTCTTTTCCTCTATAGACCATTGCACTGAGTATAGTTTCTCATGCTATACACTAGGTCCTTATTAGTTACCTACTATATAGAGAGTAGTAAATATATGTTACATCCAGTCTCCTAATTTATCCCTCCCCTTTTATCCCCCTGGGAGCCATAAGTTTGTTTTCTACATCTATGACTCTATTTCAGTTTTATAAATAAATTCCTTTGCACCAATTTTTATATTCCACACATAAGCAATATCACATGACATTTGTGTTTCTCTGTCTGACTTACTTCATTCAGCAGAACAATCAGTAGGTTCATCCATGTTGCTGCCAATGGCCTCATTTCATTCTTTTTTATGGCTGAGTAGTATTTCATTGTATATATGTACCATTATTCTCTATCCATTCCTCTGTCTTTAATCAAAATGAGGTGTTGCTTCTGAGAAGGGTGTAGAAGCAGTTGTATACAAGACATCATCAGATTCTGAATTTGACATGTAAATAGGGGAAAAAAGATGACTTCAAATTATTTCTTCCTGAGCAAACAAGATGGTTTCAGCCTCAATGGAGATGGAAAAAATGCTTCATCTGAAGACAGTTTCAGATAGAGTGTTGGTAGGTGGTACCAGAGTTCAGTTTTTGGCATGTTAACAGTGTGAGATGGCAATTCTACAACTATGAGGAAATGAAGATTAGGTAGCAAGATACAGAAATCTGAAGTTGAGGACAAATATCTAGAAAGTTGTGATGTAATGCTCTAAGTTGAAATGAGATCAACTTGTAATGCTCTAAGTTGTAAATGAATGTAGACAGAAAAGAGAAAAAGAGAAGCAAGTTCTAAATCCAGGTAATTTCCTGATTACTCTCACTCAAACTACTGGAAAAACTCCTAACTCTTTGCTTTTAAGCTCCATCATATCTGATTTAATGTATCTAATGTAATCTCTCTACTATTATTATAATTACTTTCCTACAAGTATTTTTCACATCAACCACTGTAAGGGAAATAAAAGGGTACAAAAATTTTACCTTGGTGCACACGATGCTTAAGAATTTAAGCCGTACCAATTTCCCATCTCTCTTTTTCCATATCATGCACCATATCTCAGTCATATTACACTTCCAATCAACCAAAACTCACCCCAAACTTTCCCATTCTTGTTTTTTACAGGATATTACATTTTGGAATGTTTTTTGTTAACTGTTTATTCAATGAAATGTTTTCTTCTTTTAATTCATAATTCAAAAAATTTAAGTAGATTTCCCTAATCTCATGAAAATGAGATCAGGACAAAATTGTAAGTCTATATTGCCATTACCCTGAGGATTTCTTAAAGACAAATTCTATGTCTCTTCTAAATTTGTATCCTGAGCACTTGAAACGGTGCACATAATATAGTAGATATTGACTGAAATAAAATAAAATGTTTCAATAAGGAAATATTGAGTGTGTATCTGTAGTGAGTATTTAAATTATGCATAAAGTGGTAACAAGTATATCTGCTTGGGAGGTACATAATGTAATAGAAAATATCGTAAATACTTATTACTAGATATGTGTTCAGTTTATGAAGTACTCACTCTATACAAAAGCATTTTTATCATCCCTTTGTTTAGTAAGTCACCCAAAGCCATCTGGGAATTAGCTTATTTTGGAAGAATTCTGTGATAACAGATGCAATATATAAGGAAAGAGTGATAGAATGAAGAACATTTTTAAAATATAAGAATTAAAAGAACATAAGCTCAAATGAGTAGACTGATTGAATACAGAAGACAAAATAACATCAGTCTATGTCAATGAAAGTCTGTAATATAAAGCTATTTTCATCTAGGTCATTTCTAAGTTGACAACCTGAAGTTTATCATTTGAAAAATAATGACATAAACAATAGTTCCATTCTAGCCGAGGATATTGTTTTCAAATTGTTTCTTGATTAACCATGGTGGGATCATTTAAAGAAACCAAAACAATCAATTTATTTGACAAGGTCTATGGGTACTATAAAGTATTTGACAATGCATTCTGACATTTTTAAATTGCAGAAGAATACAATAGTGTACAAGGACCTGAGTTGCATTGCTTTTTAACCAATTTTATGTACTATGTCCCACAAATGCATAAAATAATTTACCAAGAGAAAATGGCAGTGATATATTAGACACAGTGACCACCCATGCTTTCCAGTAATATTTTATTGTTTTCTCTTTTAAGAAAGAGTTATTTCATCAAATTTACAGCATTGCATAAAATCAATGTTTTTTCAGTTTTAATAAGTATCAGAATACTGGCTGACTATTTTTCAGAATCTCAGGCAGATCTTATCAATTTTATTTCCTTCCCTCTCTCCCTCTCTCTCTTCTGCCCTCCCTGCCTCCTTCTCCTTCCTTCCTTCCTCCTTTCCCTCTATCTTCCTTCCTTTTGATAACTCATTTCATCAAATACATACTTAAACCTACAACTAAGTATTTTGTTGGGTAGGGATGTAAATGAAATGAATGATACAGTTCTGTCTCAGTGAGATTATAATGTAGTTAAAAATAAGGCAGGAATATAGGAAACTGATTCAATGGACATCAATTTGAGCAAACTCTGGAAAATAGATGAGGACAGAGAAGCCTGGCGTGCCGCAGCCCATAAGAGTTGAACATAATTTAGCAACTGAACAACAACAACAAAATAGGCAAAAGTATTAAAATAAGACACAAGTCATATGATTAGGCAAATAACAAGGGATACAAGACAAAAATATTTAAAGTGCTATCAATTTCTATGATTGCAGAGATCTCTGGAGGATTAAATAGCCTGGAAAGTCTTTTTGGAAGATACACAGGTTATATAGGCTCCTGAATGATGGTAGGGTTTCTATAAAATATACTAGGCAAAGGAAAGTTGGAAGGTGACTCAGTGGTAAAGAATCCACTTGCCAATGCAAGAGACGCAGGTTCAATTCCTGGGTAGGGAAGACTGTCAGAGAAGAAAATGGAAACCCGTCCCAGTATTGTTCCTGGGAAATCCTATGGTCAGAGGAGCCTGGCAGGCTACAATCCATAGGTTCGCAAAGAGTCAGACACAACGTGGTAACTAAACAACAATGAATCTTAAGGTACAGTTAGATTAAGGATTAATCAAGAGGGATTTACTGAAATTTCTTCATTAGACCACAAGTAATTCAAGTGTGAAGGAAGAGAAGAGTCTCAGAAGGGATAAAAGTCAGATTACTCATGATAAGTAGGTTACATAAAATAAAAGCAAGAGATATGAGAAATTTTGGCATAAAGCTAAGGACTAAAGTGTCCAGTGAAAGCTGATTTATTCCTCCAAAGTGAGTGAACTCAAAGTTTGAAGGAAAGGTGGGGACAGTAATTATCTTTCATTTGAGAATAAAAGATGTTGACGGAGAATGAAGTAAATAAGAGAGCAAGTTTTGTTTTTTTTTTTCTGTTACTTCTTCAAGAATGTAGAGAGTTGGAGACAACATTCAAATCTGGGCTTTCCAAAAAAGAAATTAAATAAATATTAATTAAGTAAAGATCACTTCTTAGCATAAAGATGCCAGAATTTCTATTTTCTGACATTTTAAAGTTTTATTTAATTACATCTAAGTCTTTGAAGTCGGGCTTCCTAATTTAGCTTGTCATGTTTTGATTTCCATTGAATCTATTCACTTTGTGCGTTTCACTGGCTAAAATATCTAGTACTTAAGTTAATCTAAGTTAACAGGCCCCTAAATATGCTTAAATGGAGTTTTAGTCTCTAGTGTTATTGCTTTGTTATTACTATTTGCAGTTCAGTTAAAAATCAATCATGTTCATCTCAAAACGAAAGGAAATTTTATCATATACTATCATATCAGAAAACCAACATAGAGGATTTACCTCACAATGGTGATGAAGGCAGAAAAACAAAAACAGACTAGAGTCCCATATGTGTAGAAATGATGTTCTACTTAGAAAATAAAGAAGCAAAACTGTGATCTTGTGTGTGATCATAAGGTATACCTCTGTAATTATTCTTTCTTTTAGATATTAATTTTGGAAATTTCCAGTAATGTTGATTTTTTCCATCTACTGACAATATATGCTTTGACTGAAATACAAACCCCAAAGTATATCATCTCAGATTTTCAAAATGATTTGAAGGGGAAGAGCAATGCCTACAGTAGATAAGTTTGTGACCAAAAATAAATCTCTATAAGTTATTTGAAATCCATTAGGTTCAGTTCAGTCATTCAGTCATGTCTGACTCTTTGCAACCCCATGAACTGCAGCACACCAGGCCTCCCTGTCCATCACCAACTTGCAGAGGCTACCCAAACTCATTTCCATTGAGTCAGTGATGCCATCCAACTATCTCATCCTGTCATCCCCTTCTCCTCCTGCCCTCAATCTATCCCAGCATCAGAGTCTTTTCAAATGAGTCAGTTCTTCGCATCAGGTGGCCAAAGTATTGAAGTTTCAGCTTCAACATCAGTCCTTCCAGTGAACACTCAGGACTGGTTTCCTTTAGGATGGACTGGTTGGATCTCCTTGCAGTCCAAGGGACTCTGCAGAGTCTTCTCCAACACCACAGTTCAAAAGCATCAGTTCTTCAGCGCTCAGCTTTCTTTATAGTCCAACTCTCACATCCATACATGACCACTGGAAAAACCATAGCCTTGATGAGATGGACTTTGTTAGCAATGTCTCTGCTTTTTAATATGCTATCTAGGTTGATCATAACTTTCCTTCCAAGGAGCAAGCATCTTTTAATTTCATGGCTGCAATTACCATTTGCAGTGATTTTGGAGCCCCCCCCAAAATAAAGTCGCCGTGTTTCCATATCTATTTGCCATGAAGTGTTGGGACGGGATGCTATGATCTTAGTTTTCCGAATGTTGAGCTTTAAGCCAACTTTCACTCTCCTCGTTCACTTTCATCAACAGGCTCTTTAGCTCTTCTTCGCTTTCTGCCATAAGGGTGGTATCATCTGCATATCTGAGGTTATTGATATTTCTCCTGGCAATTATGACTCCAGTTTATGCTTCATCCATTCCAGCATTTGTCATGATGTACTCTGCATAGAAGTTAAATAAGCAGGGTGACAATATATATAGCCTTGACGTACTCCTTTTCCTATTTGGAACCAGTCTGTAGTTCCATGAAATCCATTACACCGAGATTTAGATTCTTTTTCCTACATATTTCTGTGTAGACAGCTTAATAATATACCAAGCATGTTTTTCTTCCTGTAAGGCCTAATATCTTTTTTACAAAGTTTCTTCAAAGCAATTCAAACTCAATACTAAAATCCATCCTTTTTATCCCTTATTAGGTCATCCCAAATTTTCATTGGCTTTCATTGAAATATCTTCTAAATTGAATACTTTCCTTTAGATAAGTGATAGGCTCCCTAAGCATTCACTTTGTTTAAGACACTTAAGTCATTCAATTACTTAACTTTTAATAGTAATACATGAATGCATTTAATAATTTATTCAGTTAGTAGTACATTTGTTATTTTCTTTTGCTGATGATTTTCATTCCTTTTTATTATATGTTAAGCACATTTAGTTGGCTCACAGCATGGTGAATATTTATTTTTTTCTATGTACACTTCATATAATATAAACACTTCACAGAGAATTACTATTATGCATACATTCTCAGTTACATTTGACATATGTAAAAGGTAAAATATTTGATAATAAATTTCAAGATATATAGTGAGCATTCATTCACAGCTTCACTAAGCTTTTTTAAAAAACTAATAAAATCATATTCAGTATTTATCATAAAATATCTGTCATGATGTTTTCAATATTAAAAGTATCTATTACTTCAAAGGTTACAAATTAAAATTTTAGGTTTCTAACAGTAACCAATGAAGATACAATAGAAGTCTTTGGCTGAGAATGTAAACAGATTTAAATATATATAATCATATTATATTCTATACCTCTGCATCAAAAAGGTACTTAATAATGCAATTATCAATATCATAACCCTATATGACTTACATTTAACTTAATCAGGAATTGGAGTGTTAATTTCCTAAACAACAACAAAAAATAAACATTTCATTATTAGTTACAGAAATAAATTTTTCTCTAAAATGAATACTCTGTTATCTTAAGATTTTCAACATACTGAACTATAAGGCCTACTTTTAATGCCACTCAATGGCTCAGTCCCTTAGGAAACTGATAATCAAGTATATATATATCATCTCAGTTAGACTTAATAATTTTCTCTGAGAAAACTGCCACAAGAAAGAAATCCTTTGAAAAAAAGGGGGGAAGGGGTGTCTTTAGGATGTCCAAGAGGCACAAGAAAAGATGCTCAGCATCACTAATTATTAGACAAGCACAAATCAAAACTGTAATAAGGTATAAATCACCTCACAGCAGTCAAAATGGGAATCATTAAAAAGCTTACTAACAGTAAATGCCACAGAGGGCATGTAGAAGAGGGTGTGTGGGGAGGAATGTAAATTGGTGCAGCTACTGTGGGGAACAGTATGAGTGAGTGAAAGTTGCTCAGTAGTGTCCGACTCTGTGATGCCATGGACTATACAGTCCATCGAATTCTTCAGTCCAAATTACTGGAATGGGTAACTGTTCCCTTCTCCAGGGGATCTTCCCAACTCAGGAATCTAACTGAGGTCTCTAATATTGCAGGCAGATTCTTTACCAGCTAAGCCACAAGGGAATCCAAGAATATTAGAGTGGGTAGCCTATCCCTTCTCCAGTATATCTTCCCAACCCAGGAATAGAACTGGGGTCTCCTGCTTTTGCAGGCGGACTGTTTACCCACTGAACTATCAGGGAGAACAGTATGGAAGTTCCTTAAAAAAACTGAAAATAGAGCTACCATATTACCCAGCAATTCCACTCCCAGGCAGGTATCTGGAGAAAACCATAGTTTAAAAAGATACATTCACCCCAATGTTCACTGTACCATTGCTTACAATAGCTAAGACATGGAAAAATCTAAATGTCCACTGACTGATGAATGGATAAAAAGATATGGTCTATATATCTTGGAAAATTACTCAAACATAAAAAATCAAAATATTGTCACTTGCAGCAACATGGATGGACCTAGATTGTCATACAGAGTGAAATATGATAGAGAAAGTCATCTATCAGTTAGAAGTCAGAGAAAGTTAAATATCGTATAATACCAATTTACCTGGAATCTATACTATGCTTCAAATGAACTTACGTACAACAAAGAAATATAGTCACAGGTGTAGAAAACAAACTTACAGTTACCAGTAGGGAAAGTAGGGAAGGGTTACATTTGGAGATTGTGATTAACACATACACACTACTATATATAAAATTGATAACTACTATAGTATATAAAATAGGTAACTCATAATAACCTACTGTATAGCACAGGGAACTCTACTCAATACTCTTTAATGACCTATATGAGAAAAGAATCCAAAAAGTTACACATATACATATGTATAACTGTATACATATACATACGTATAATTGATTCACTTTGCTCTATAGCAGAAACTAACACATTATAACCAACTATATTCCAATATTTTTTAAAGGCCTTTTTAGAAATCTCCAAAAAAATAAAAATCTGATACCCGATCCTCTCTCTGTTAGAGACTGATTGGTTTCTGTTCCATCAAAATTCTTATATTGAAACCCCAGCTTCTCATGTGGCTATATTTGGAGATGAGGCCTCTAAGGAAATGATTAAGATTAACTGAAGTCATCAGCTTCCCAGGTGGCACTAGGGGTAAAGAACCTGCCTGCCAATGCAGGAGAAATAAGAGACACAGGTTCACTCCCGGGGTTGGGAAGATCCCCTGGAGGAGGGCATGGTATCCCATTCCAGTAATCTTGACTGGAGAATCCCATGGACAGAGGAGTTTTGTGGGCTACAGTCCATAGAGTCACACAGAGTAAGACACAACTGAAGCAACGTAGTATGCACGCACACACAAATTCAAAAAGGTAAGCCCTTGATCCAGTAGGATTACTGTCCTTATAAGACAGAGATATGGTTGCTCTCTCTTCTCATGCATGCACTAAGAAAAGGAGCTGTCAGAATATAGCAAGTAGGTGGTCATCAGCAAGTGAAAAAGAAAGCTCTTGCCAGAAATCCAATCAACTGGAGCCATGATCTTGAACTTCTAGCTTCCAAAACTGAGAAAATAAATTCCTGTTGTTTAAGCTGTGCAGACTCCATAGTAACTTTTTATGGCAGCATGAATCCCCTAACACACCCTTTAACAGTGTTACACCATTTAAGAATTCCTGTTACATGGAAGTTTTCCATCTTTTATTTTTTAAGAGTATTATCATTAAATACAAATCAGATTCAGCAGGTATATGAGGAGATCATCTGAACAGAAAGCTAGACACCAAAGAAAGATATGAAAGTAATTTTGAAGAAAGAGAGCAATGTAGGAGTCACCACAAAAGAATAAGATTAAAATTAAGTAATAATTACTATTTTCAGAGAGATTTTTTAAAGATGAGGTAAAATGATGCATTTAGGGGAAAAAATGTTCAACAAATAAGAGAAGTAACCTTGGAAATCATAAGCTAATAACATTCAAAGTCTGAAAGATCAAAAGATAAAATTTAGGAAATACTCAGAAAGTATTAATAAAATAAAAAGATACACTATTTACCTATTTTCCATACCTTTGAGGGCTATAATTAGGAGATATTTTTGATCAAAATAAGAGAGTGGATTAAGCAAAAGCAAGAAAAGGAGTTCTGAAAACAGAAGTTTCAATAGAGGAGAAAGGTTGAAGTCTTCCGTAGGGTGATGGTGGTGGAGAGTGCAAAAATGACGTCTCTGTAGGTGTAGAGAGTCAATGCTTTGTGGGTAGAGTTATCCCAGAGAATTATACCAAGTGTTGTGCTTATGAATGTTTCTTGACTAATATTCAAGAAAAATAAATAAGTATAAGCCCATTTTTTTTTAGCATTTGTTAATTTCTGTGGTGTAAATACTCCTACCAGGACTTAAAATATCATGTAACTGACCTCTGACTTGGGAAGAGATTTACACAATCAGTTCTCAAGAGCTGGTTCAAGCCAACCTCAGGATGCCATTTATATTCAAAGAAAAAATAATTATCAGCAAGTAGATTATTTTACCTATTTGACCATTACACAAAGATGTTTTATATTCCATCAGAATTAGGATGAACTAATATGGGCATATAGAAAAAGAAACAAAAAGAGAACAAGGCAGTTATTAACTCCAGGAAAGCCAACAAGTAAGTGGACAAGCCATGGGAGAAAATGCAATACAATTTATTTATTTAAACAAAAGGAAAAAAAAAAAGAAGAAGGCTGGAAAGTGTAACTTTATAGTGAAAAAAATCAATGGATAATATTCAATTTTTAAAAAGTAAGAGAGGGATATAGAAGCATCAAAAAACATTATAGGAAACAGCCCAAATAATTAGAAATCAACTCCTGGGAACAAAAGACAGGGTGTTAAGGAATGTGTTTTCCTCTTAAATGCCTTGTGGTGCTGTTTGAGCTTTTAATCTGCATGTATTTTTGATAAAATTAAATTTAAAACTGGATAAATATACATCATCTGGTATTTTAAAAATAGGAATTGCTATTTTAAGTAATGTTATATTATTTTAAAGTATTGCTTCAATTTTTTAACTGTATCAAGATAAGGAATTAAGAATTTGGAGGAGGCAGTATATTCATTACAACTAGTCACATGACATTGTCTAAAAAATTTCTAATATCTAATATGATCATAATAGCATGCTGACTTTCTCTTTAATACTCTTGTAACATCTGCTCATTCCAGTTGGTACTGGTCTATGGCTGGGAAAATTGGCTCCAGTTGAGAGGCCAATGCCTTCTCGCTAGTGGCCTCCCCCTAACTCCAACTGTCATTCCTCCTTTTCGTCAGTCAGTAGAGGTTGTCTGCTGACAACCTAGATACTTTCTTTCTTTCTTCATTTTTTTTTTTTAGTTTTGCCATACAATGACATGATATCACCATGGGTTTACATATGCTTCCCCTCCGAAACCCCCCTCCCGCCTCCCTCCCTCCTCCCTCCCCCCCGGGAAATCTCAATGCACCAGCCCAGAGCATCAATCCTGGGCTGGCGATTGATTAGACATATGATAATTAACATGTTTCAATGCCATTCTCCCATGTCATCCCACCCTTGCCCTCATCCACAGAGTCCACGAGTCTGTTCTATACATCTGCATTCCTTTTGCTGTCTCACATGCTGGGTTCTTGTTACCGTCTTTCTAAATTCCATATATATGCGTTAATATACTGTATTGTTGTTTTTGCTTCTGGCTTACTTCACTCTGGATAATAGGCTCCAGTTTCGTCCATCTGAGTAGAACTGCTTCAAATGAATTTTTTTTTTAATGCTTAGTAATATTCCATTGTGTATATGTACCACAGCTTTCTTATCCATTCGTCAGTTGATGGGCATCTAGGTTGCTTCCATGTCCTGGCTATTGTAAACAATGCAGCGATGAACATTGGGGTACACGTGGCTCTTTCAATTCTGGTTTCCTCTGTGTATATGCCCAGCAGTGGGATTGCTGGGTCATATGGCAGGTCTATTTGCAGTTTTTTAAGGAATCTCCACAGTGTTTTCCATAGCGGCTGTACTAGCTTGCATTCCCACCAACAGTGTAAGAGAGTTCCCTTTTCTCCACATCCTCTCCAGCATTGATTGCTTGTAGATTTTTGGATTGCAGCCATTCTGAGTGGTGTAAAGTGGTACCTCATTGTGGTTTTGATTTGCATTTCTCTGATAATGAGTGATGTTGAGCATCTTTTCATGTGTTTGTTAGCCATTTTTATGTCTTCTTTGGAGAAATGTCTGTTAAGTTCTTTGGCCCACTTTTTGATTGGGTCATTTATTTTTCTAGAATGGAGCTGCAGGAGTTGCTTGTATATTTTTGAGATTAATTGTTTGTCCGTTGCTTCATTGGCTATTATTTTTTCCCATTCTGAAGGCTGTCTTTTCACCTTGCTTATAGTTTCCTTTGTTGTGCAGAAGCTTTTAACTTTAATTAGGTCCCATTTGTTTATTCGTGCTTTTATTTCCAATATTCTGGAAGGTGGGTCATGGAGTATCCCGCTTTGGATACTTTCTGTATGTGTGCTTGCGTGCTCAGTCGTGTCCGACTCCTTGTGATCCTATGGACTGCAGCCTGTCAGGCGCCTCTGCCCGTGGAATTCTCCAGGCAAGAATAACAAAGTGGGTTGCCATCTCTACTGTGTTTCTTAAGAAAAAATCCTATAAATTGTGTCTCAATGTCATTCTTCATTTGGGCTCTTTTCCAATCTATCCACTATAGTTCCTCTACTTGTGAGCTATTTGCATTTGACTTTTTGCTAGTTTCCTAAACAAATTCATCTTTTTTTTTTAAACTATTTTTAATCCTTTGTCCATTTCCCTCAGTTTTTGAAATTAGTTTGGAAATAAAGAGACTGATATGATAGAAGCTAAGTGTACCTGCTCATTTGTTCAACAAATACTACTTATATAGCTCCTATATGCTGGTGCCATTACAGGAATTTGCAGATTAGTGAATAAAATAAGTGAACATCTTGTTCTCATCAAACTCACAGTTAATGAAACATGGATAAAACCTATGTAACATATTTAAATTGCATTAATACAACCTAAATTCTTTTTTTTTTTCCCATTTTTCCAAGTTAAAATTTTTTGTTTTGCAATTCTGTGAAGTCTCACTAATTAAAGCTTTGTTTATAGCTTAATGCTAAGAATTAGTCAAGCTATCACTAATTATCACCTGAAGTAATACAATGCAAGCATGTTTACTTTTCAGTTTGTGAAAATTAATACTAATTTAATGTCCTCTAGTAAACTCAGAGGACATTTATTGCATGTTTCACTTCATTTGACAAGTCCAGGTGTGTCTCATAGGTGTAATATAAAAGAAGTTTCAGCCCAAGTGGCTTTTTAATATTACTTTTAACACCTTATACTTCCCAGGTGGCTCAGATGGTAAAACGGCTGCCTACAATGCGGGAGACCCAGGTTCAATCCTTGGGTCAGGAAGATCTTCTGGAGAAGGAAATGGACCCCACTCCAGTACTCTTGCCTGGAAAATCCCATGAACAGAGGAGCATGGTAGGCTATAGTCCATGGAGTCGCAAAGAGTCAGACACGACTGAGTGACTTCACTTTCACTTTAACACCTTATACAGTGTGGCTAGACCCACGATGCATTTTTTTTCTGGCCCTTAACTATAATGTGATAAAGAAACATGTAACTGGCTCAAGATTTACCTTTGCCATAGACATTTTCAATACAACGCTTTAAGAAAAAATTTGCAAAGGATTTCAAGGAAGTTCTAACTTCATTATTACATATGATAGTTTACTATTTGATACACAAATTTGGCTAATTTTATCTACAGCCTGTATTTTGCCAAAGTAATGAAATTATACGTGAGCTGCTGTCCGTGTTCCGTAGGGAACATTTCTTTGCATCCAAAGCGTTTCTTGATATTATATATCACGTATAAATAACTATACTAGGAATCACAAGGTTTGGTGGCCACTATAACAGAAGGTGCCGGATCTGATATCAAGAAAACAGTCCTGTTCTTGCCCCTGCCTAGTAGCTAAGCTCGAGATGCTCCTCACTTAGGCTCTCATATTATCATTTCTAGAGCGAGGTGAATGGTGAGCAAAACTCTAATCACAATGGACACTAACATCTAAGATTATACATTATGTGTATATAAATATTTACATATATATGGTTGTATATGGCTTCCCTGGTGGCTCAGATGGCAAAGAATCTGCCTGCAATGCAGGAGACTTGGATTCAACGCCTGGGTCAGGAATATGCCCTGGAGAAGGAAATGGCATCCCACTCCAATATTCTTGCCTGGAGAATCCCAAGGACAGAGGTGCCTGGGAGGATACAGTGCATGGGATCACAAAGACTGGACATGACTGAATGACTAACGCTTTCTGTTATATATATTATAGTATTTATAATATATAACATATATTACATATACACACATATGAAAAATTTTAAACAAAAACAGGAGCACAATCGAAAATGGTGGTCTCTCTTCTAAGATTTTAATTAAAATATCAAAAATTATAGTTGTTGTGTTGAATTGACTTCTCAATGCTCTGGGATGTAGTATAATGTTGTGGGTAAAAAAGAAAGCCTCTGGAATCAGATTTGTCTGTGTACCAACTAACACAATCAGTATGCTGTCGATAACTTCATCATAAGATTGCTACATTGCTTAGATAGTTAATATATGCAGATAGCATTAAAGTCTCCTCAGCACACAACAAACTTCTATAAATGCCAAATCATATTAGTCACTTCCCTCACCATCACTGTTAAATAAAAGCTTCGGAAACTCCTTACAAAGTTGTATGTTTTAAAGAAATTTAATGTATTCTCACAATCATAGAGATTATAACTCTGTTAACCATAAGTGTTATCTACCTTTACATCTATAACATTTTGTTTACTTATTTATAGCAACTGAAATAAGAATATGTGGTAGTCTTGTTATCTGGAATGTGGCTTTCATGATTAATAAAACTGCTATAATATCATTTTTTAATATTTTTAACATTTTCTCATATTTTGACAATGTAAAAAGCTGAGTAAAATATTTAAATGTATGCAGATTCACTTATCAAAAATCCAAATGATTCAACATATTTAACACATCTGTACTTTTCTGCATGCTTATCATATAACTGTCAATAACAGTTTTCTTCAAAAAGCTAATCTTTTCTTGGTAAAATGCAATATAAACTCAATATTAATAGATATGGTAAAGTCAACATGGAAAGCAGGCATAGTAGTAGGAGGTAGAGAGATTATTTATTTCAATATACCAAAAAATTTGAGTTTTATACATGTTAATTCTCAAGTGAAGAAATGTCAGTGGCAGTGAAATTTGCATGCCATTACCTCAGCCTTCAAACAGTAAAATCTCTGGAGGATTATAGAGTTGAATGCTTTGTTGCAGGTCTACATTCTATTTGGCAGTCTCAAAGGACCATTTCCTTAAGTAGCTTCTCATTTTCACGTAAAGAGTCATGTTAAAAATGCCCACGTAGAAAAATAGAATTGGATATAGGTATAATATGTGGGAGAAATATGAATGTATATAGCCTAGTTTCTGAGTCATTTAAGTCATATTAGTTCAGTTCAGTTCAGTCACTCAGTTCTGTCTGTCTTTGCGACCCCATGGACAGCAGCATCCCAGATCTTCCTGTCCATCACCAACTCCCTGAGTTTACCGAAATTCATGTCCATTGAGTTGGTGGTGCCATCCAACCATCTCATCCTCTGTCATCCTCTTCTCCTCCTGCCCTCAATCTTTCCCAGCATCAGAGTCTTTTCCAGTGAGTCAACTCTTCACATGAGGTGACCAAAGTATTGGAGTTTTAGCTTCAATATCAGTCCTTCCAATGAACACCCAGGATTGATCTCCTTTAGGATAGACTGGTAGGATCTCCTTGCAGTCCAAGGGACTTTCAAGAGTCTTCTCCAACACCACAGTTCAAAAGCATCAATTCTTAGGTGCTCAGCTTTCTTTATAGTCCAATTCTCACACCGATACATGACTACTGGAAAAACGATAGCCTTGACTAGACAGACCTTTGTTGGCAAAGTAATGTCTCTGCTTTTTAATATGCTGTCTAGGTTGGTTATAACTTTCCTTTCCAAGAGCAAGTGTCTTTTAATTTAATGGCTGCAATCACCATCTGCAGTGATTTTTGGAGCCCAAAAAATAAAGTCTGACAATGTTTCCCCATCTATTTGCCATGAAGTGATGGGATCAGATGCCATGATCTTAGTTTTCTGAATGTTGAGCTTTAAGCCAACTTTTTCACTCTCCTCTTTCACTTTCATCAAGAGCCTCTTTAGTTCACCTTTGCTTTCTGCCATAAGGGGGGTGTAATATACATATCTGAGGTTACTTATATTTCTCCCAGCAATCTTGATTCCAGCTTGTGCTTTTTCCAGCCCAGTGTTTCTATGATGTACTCTGCATGTAAGTTAAATAAGTAGGGTGACAATAAACAGCCTTGACAGATTCCTTTTCCTATTTGGAACCAGTCTGTTGTTCCATGTTCAGTTCTAAGTGTTGCTTCAAGACCTGCATACAGATTTCTCAAGAGGCAGATCAGGTGGTCTGATATTCCCATCTCTTTCAGAATTTTCCAGTTTATTGTGATCCACACAGTCAAAGGTTTTGGCATTGTCAATAAAGCAGAAATAGATGTTTTTCTGGAACTCTCTTGCTTTCTTGATGATCCAGCAGATGTTGGCAATTTGATCTCTGGTTCCTCTGCCTTTTCTAAAACCAGCTTGAACATCTATCTGGAAGTTCATGGTTCACGTATTGCTGAAGACTGGCTTGGAAAATTTTGAGCATTACTTTCCTAGCATATGAGATGAGTGCAACTGTGCAGTAGTTTGAGCATTCTTTGACATTGCCTTTCTTTGGGATTGGGATGAAAACTGACCTTTTCCAGTCATGTGGTCACTGATGTGTTTTCCAAATTTGCTGACATATTGAATGCAGTACTTTCACAGCATCATCTTTTAGGATTTGAAATAGCTCAACTGGAATTCCATCACCTCCACTAGCTTTGTTCATTGTGATGCTTCCTAAGGCCCACTTGACTTCACATTCCAGGATGTCTGTCTCTAGGTGAGTGATCATACCATCATGATTATCTGGGTCATGAAGATCTTTTTTGTATCATTCTTCTGTGTATTCCTGCCACCTCTTCTTAATTTGACTTAATAAAGACTTTTCTCATTAAAAAGTTAAATATGTGTATTTTGAAGGGTACAGATTGATTTATTTATCCAATTGTGTTGAAGGAAACTATCTTATTAATTCAAGGTTTTATATATATATACACATATAAGTACACATACACATATTTAAACTTCAAAGAAATATATATATAGAAGTTTATATTAATAAAACATCTATGATATTTAATGACTTTTATTTAGAAATATTATAACAAAAATATGCAAGATATATAATGTAATAATTAATATATATACATGAAGGGACTCACTATGAGTATCTAAATTCTAAGATTTAACAATGTAAAACTTGTTAAAATTTATGAGATTAATATGCCATTGTGCTTTTTACATCGTTTTGTCAAATGATTGTCAGGTAGTCAGTTCACAAGTATGATTAGAGAAATAAAAATTTCCTTATTCATGAATTATGTATTATATCATTGATTCTACACCACAGGTGCTTCACATATTAACTCTTCAATAGCATAAAAATTGAAAATGGTTTTGATAAAGATATAAATTCAAATGATATTATACAAAAGTAGTAACATATTTATTTGTTTTCAGTTCAGTTCAGTTCAGTCGCTCAGTCGTGTCCGACTCTTTGTGACCCCATGAATAGCAGCATGCTAGGCCTCCCTGTCCATCACCAACTCCCGGAGTCTACCCAAACCCATGTCTATTGAGTCAGTGATGCCATCCAGCCATCTCATCCTCTGTCATCCCCTTCTCTTCCTGCCCTGAATCCTTCCCAGCATCAGGGTCTTTTCCAAGAGTCAACTTTTCACACGAGTTGGCCAGAGTATTGGAGCTTCAGCTTCAACATCAGTCCTTCCAATGAACACCCAGGACTGATTTCCTTTAGGGGACTGGTAGGATCTCCTTGCAGTCCAAGGGACTCTCAAGAGTCTTCTCCAACACCATAGTTCAAAAGCATCAGTTCTTCGGCGCTCAGCTTTCTTCACTTACATCCATACATGACTACTGGAAAAACCATAACCTTGACTAGGTGGACCTTTGTTGGCAAAGTAATGTCTCTGCTTTTTAATATGCTCTCTAGGTTGGTCATAACTTTCCTTCCAAGGAGTAAGTGTCTTTTAATTTCATGGCTGCAATCACCATCTGCAGTGATTTTGGAGCCCCCCAAAATAAAGTCTGACACTATTTCACTGTTTCACCATCTATTTGCCATGAAGTGATGGGACTAGATACTATGATCTTATTTTTCTGAATGTTGACCTTTAAGCCTGTAAAATTCATCAGGCCAAATCAGATCATTCTAAGTTTTCCCTAAGCAATGGATTGTGTAACATTACATTTTCTTAACCAGTGCAACAAACATTATAATAGTCAAGTGCACAGTTTCATAGGGAAGCTAAACACCATTTAACATTAATATGATACATTATATGGCACAAGCCATTTAATATCTGGAAAAGGTGATGGCACCCCACTCCAGTCCTCTTGCCTGGAAAATCCCATGGATGGAGGAGCCTGGTGGGCTGCAGTCCATGGGGTCGCGAAGAGTTGAACATGACTGAGCGACTTCACTTTCACTTTTCACTTTCATGCTCTGGAGAAAGAAATGGCAACCCACTCCAGTGTTCTTGTCTGGAGAATCCCAGGGGTGGGGAAGCATGGTGGCTGCCGTTTATGGGATTGCACAGAGTTGGACATGACTGAAGTGACTTAGCAGCAGCAGCGTTTAATATCATAGTTATGATGAAACCAATGCTGAAGTGGATATGCCTGTTAGGGAAAGTGCAGACTTAAATGGCAAACTTATTGGAGAAAAGATGACTCTGTAGAGGATATAGGAACATAATTTGCTGGGAAATTATTTTTCTAGTATGAGATCAAGAAAGTACATAGGGTTAGAATTAGATAAAGTTAGCTATTTATCCCCAAGGACCACAAACTGATATTTTGACCTTGGTCAAGTAGACTTTTTCCTTAACATCAGTTTTGCACCAACTGTTCATGTGCCTTGATGTTTAGAGGCTCAGTTTTTTAGCCATAAAATAGGAATAAAATGCATAAATTTCAGTGTTGTAGATCTTACATAATCATAATAAAATGCTTAGCTCACGACAGTATATTTATCAAAAACCCTGTTATGATTGTCTTTGATGTTCAATGATTGTCTTGTTATAATTGTCTTTGATGTCCAATGCATACATGATAAATAGTATATGTAAAGAGTATTTTTAAATAAATCTTTTGAGAATGATCACACCTCAGAGAGTGGCAAAGGCAAAATAGTACAGTCCCAACTTCACATGTCCATGTTGTCAGTAGTCTGTTGGGAAAAAGAGAAGACAAAAAAATGAAAAGGAAACAATCATTTTATACTCAGAACAAATTATAAATGCTATGAACCTAACAAATTAGGCACACTGATTGACATAATTGGGCAAAGTGGACAATGGGCAATATTTTTAGATCAGATCATCAATTCTTTTCTAAGTTATTAGTATTTAAATGGATATAAACAAATAGAAGCAGTCATGCACAAAAAGCATGATGATATGTTGGCAAGATATGGAGAAATTAGGAGTCTTGTGCACTGTTGGAAGAAATGTAAAATAGTATAGCCACTGTAGAAAATACTGACAGTTCCTCAAAAAATTAAAAATAGAGTTACTACACTATCAAGCAATTCCACTTCTGAGTACACAAAAGATATTCAAAAGAATTGAAAGTAAGGTCTGGAAGAGTTATTTGCATACCCATATTCATGGCAGCATTTCTTCAAAGAATCAAAAAGTAAGATAAATGCAAGTACCCGTGGACAACAGATAAACAAGTTATGATATGTACATACAATGGAATATTATTCGGTCTCAAAAAGGAAGAAAATTCTGACACAGGATACAGCATGGGTGAATCTTAAGGATGTTATGCCAAATGTAATAAGCCAGCCACAAAAAAAGACAAATACTATATGATTCCACTTACATGATGCATCTAGTATAGTTAAATTTATAGAAACAGAGAGTAAGAATGGTGGTTGCCAGTGGCTGGGAGCAAGGGGGAAATGAAGACTTGCTCCTTAACTGGTACAGAGTTTCAGTTCTGTAAGTTGAAAAAGTGCCTTTGAGATCTTTTGAACAACATTGTGAATACACTTACCACCTCTGAACTGTACACCTCAAAATGATTCAGATGATAAATTTTACCATAGTTGTAAAAAAATTTTACCATAGTTTAAAAAAAAAAATCATGAGAATAGTGTTTAAAACAAAGGGAATGGCTTTAGTGAGACCCAGAAGAGTGGGGTGGGAAGAAAACAAAATAACTTAGTATTTTCTAAAAACTAAAAGGCCAAAGTTTAAAAAGCATCAGTTGTTAATGATTATCCCAGGTCTTGTGTGCCATTATCAAGAATTTTAATATCAATCAATATAAAGCAAGAATGTATTGACATGTTCCAAATCAACCAACAACTTGGGAAGAAACATTTTGTGCCTTACTGAGTCTCTGACCACCAAACAAACTAATGAAACATATAAAGGGTGGTCTCTCTGTTGAACAACCCAATATTAAATTGCCAGAGCAGTACTTCAGAAAAGATGTTACGAGTTCATAAAAAGGAAAGATAATCATCATTGGCTGTATCCATAGCCTTACTGGGCCCTTTGATAAAACTAGGAAATAAAAATAATCATACTTCCCCTCCTGGTTCCTCAGGCTGCACCCAGAGCAGGCTCTATTAGCAGACCTGGGGAGTAAAGATATTCAGAAAAAGAAACAGAATTTGAAAGGAAGGAAAGAAAGGGAAGCTTAGGGAAGGGTTAGGATGAAAGGCAATGGCAACCCATTCCAGTCCTCTTGCCTGGAAAATCCCATGGACGCAGGAGCCTGGTGGGCTGCAGTCCATGGGGTTGCTGAGTTGGGCACTACTGAGCGATTTCACTTTCACTTTTCACTTTCATGCAGTGGAGAAGGAAATGGCAACCCACTCCAGTGGTCTTGCCTGGTGAATCCCAGGGATGGCAGAGTCTGGTAGGCTGCCCTCTATGGGGTCGCACAGAGTCAGGCATGACTGACCTGACTTGGTAGCCGCAGCAGCAGCAGGATGAAAGGAGGAAAGGAGAGAGAGAGAGTGATAAATGCAGCAACAAGACAAGAGGCAGAGTCTAAGGGGAAATTTGGTCAGGATGTTAAATAGACTTTAGGAAAAGTGTGTTTAATTTTCATTTTTACATTGCTTGCATTGCTGCTTAGTAAATGCAAGCTTCTTAAAAACTCAGATAATTTGCCACAGGTACAAATATCTTGTGTAAGTATTTCAGAGAATAAAAATCAAGAATCAGACTGGGTTTCTAGGCTGACTCAGTGAGGGAACTAAGAAAATATAACAACCAGATGAGTAACCGGATGAGTAAGAAATGTCTGAAAAAGGGAGTTCAACAGAAACTGAAGCTTCAAACTGCAGAGAATGAAACCCCTTAGGAAGCGACAACACATTTTAGGGAAGGCTCCGGATGGCCAACATGATCTAAGTGAGGGTATCTGAGCTAATCTAAATCCTAGAGAGAGAGCAGGGTGACTTCAGCTGACGTCTGAACTTAAATGAATAAAAAGCAGGTCTTAAGCATTTCTGACGTTCTCTTCTTTCATTCTCTTATGGAACTCATGAGAGCGGAGTGTATATAGGTCCCCAATGTTTACGCAAGAAATGTGCTCAATAAACATCTACCCAATAAGAATGAATACTAATACCACTTTTATTACCAAAAAATGCCTTATTTTATTACCAAATAATGCCACTTTCTTCATAGGCTTCTAAATTGGAAGACATTTCTTGACAAAATTTGCACCCACCTACAATTTTCCCCACTTCAAATTAGCACTCAGGGGAAGGAGAAGCCGATCAATATTTCCATATGAGATTATACAACTTTGACCACCCTGCACCTCAAAAGTTGTTACCCTGTCTTATCCTTTTGATTCATCCTGATTCCTCCTCTCCTCCTTCATCCAGAGTTTTGTTTCATAAATAACATGTTCTCCTAAATCATCTTTGAATTTCTCCTCATTATTGTGCTTTCCTCCTGATTCTATGAGAATAAGTGTGATTTCTTAGTGTGATTCATCAATAAATGTGATTTCATCAACTAAATAAATTTTTTAAAATCTCTGGAATTTGTTAATCTTTTCAGTTATTTCCTTATGATGGCTGTTTATTATCTATAAAACACCTTGACAAAAATTACTATTTTAAAATTAGCCTCTAAATATTTTGTAAAAAGTGTTTATGTTTTATATATTTCGTTCTCCAGGGGATCTCATCCTGATCCTGGGATTGAACCTGGGTCTCCTGGATGGCAGGTGGATTCTTTACCATCTGAGTCACCAGGGAAGTCCGTTAATATAATACTAAGTATCAGAGGAAAACTCAACATATAGTCTTTGGACAAAAGATTTCTATTAATCTAAAAAGTTCAACAATATTCCAGATGTTTTCATAAGATATAATTTATGTACTTTGACAATTGGACTCAATACATCTACTTAGTGGAGTTTCCGTAAGAATCTATTTTATAATTTTGTAACTCTGCTGGCCCTTATTCTAGTCCAGTTTGCAGATCTTTAACAAAAGACATTATTTTTTGACATTTACAGAACCTGTGTAAGTTTAGGCGAGTTTTGTACTTATATTTTCTCACCTAAAGCACAAAATTTATATGCTTTATGTTTTTAATGAAATTATATATGCAAATCATCATGTACAGAATTGATACATGTTTATTACTTTACTGATTCTTTTTATTTTAAGCCTCCAAGTACCACCTTTTCCTTTACACAAGCACTTAAGAAACTTAAAGAAAAAAAAGAAACATGGTTTAGATTTAGAGTTAGGTGGAAGCCTGAAACCTACAAATAGGCAATAATTTTCAGAACATGAAAATCTGGAAGGATATAAGAGTATTTTCCTATATCTAGTTTCTAAACAGCAGTATTATTTAGATGAAAGGGAAGAGGTTCTCTTAAGCAGTTTAAGACATTCTGTAAGAGAGTTTTGTTTTGTGGACATCAATGATTTATAGTTTGAAGACAAAAGGACGCTGAGACAGAAATCACTGTGTGCTGGAGCCTCATCTAGATAGGCGTCTCAGGGTATCTCGGCTGCGATACTTTGTCACTCTTCCCCCTAGTGGCTGCCATGATAATTACATGATTGGTGTAGCCAGAACAACAGTTTCTCAACTGATTACAACTGATTACAGATTACAGGATATAGTTTTTTTTCTCAGGGCTGAGAGTCTTGTTTTAGAAAGAGAGCATACCTGCATTTAAACTAAAACAACTGCTAAAATTAATGAAGAACACTAGAGGAAAAATTAGGAATTAATTTACATTAACTGTCTTACACATTTTACAGAAGAAATGAGAAGTTGAAGAAGAAATTATTTGTTACTTGTAACTTCATTACTCAAGTTCTATTGTTTTATGCAGTATTTTTTAAAGTGTCTTTCTAAACTACGTAACCTCAAGTGAGACTGGATCAAAAATAATATATGGCTAATATGCACATTAGGTAAAAAAGTGATGCGATTCTTTTGTTTACTAATTAAAAATTTAAGTCTGAAAAGTCAGTTATTTTTTCTCATTAAGTTATATTCTGCTCTTCACAGAAAAATATATTTTCCAGAAATTTATATATGTATATATATATATATATAAACTATAAGGGAGATTTTAATTGTATGTTTCCAAATTATGTGCTATATGAACCCTAAGGATATTGGAAATATTCATCATACACAAAATGGGCAAGCCATGTCTGTTCTACATTTAAATGATTCTAGGATACATGCAGTTAACCTACAGTGAGCACATAGAATGTATCAACTGAAGCATGAAGTTTAAAAAAGTTTGTAGTGACTAAAATGATTCTGTATTCAAATACATTTTAAAGTATGGATTTCTTGAAGTACAAATATAGATTAATGAAATATCAATTTTATATAAAAGTAATTCTGTTTGCTAATTTTAACCAATACATTTTTTAAAATTTATTTTAATTGGAGGCTAATTACTTTACAATATTGTAGTGGTTTTTGCCTTATATTCACATGAATCAACCATGGGTGTACATGTGTTCCACATCCTAACCCTCCTCCCACCTCCCCCCATCCCATCCTTCAGGGTCATCCCAATGCACCAGCCCTGAGCACCCTGTCTTGTGCATCGAACCTGGACTGGCGATCTATTTCACATATGTTAATATACATGTTTCAGTGTTATTCTCTCATATCATCCCACTCTCGCCTTCTCCCACAGAGTCCAAAATTCTGTTCTTTACATCTGTGTCTCTTTTGCTTTCTCACATATAGGGTCATTGTTACCATCTTTCTAAATTTCATATATATGCATAAATATACTGTATTGGTGTTTTTTTTTTTCTGACTTACTTTGCTCTGTATAATAAGCTCCAGTTTCATCCACCTCATTAGAACTGATTCAAATGCATTCTTTTTAATAGTGGAGTAATATTCCATTGTGTATATATACCACAGCTTTCTTATCCATTTGTCTGCTGATGGACATCTAGGTTACTTCCATGCCCTGGCTATTGTAAACAGTGGTGTGGGGCAATGAACATTGGGGTACACGTGTCTCTTTCAATTCTGGTTTCCTCGGTGTGTTTGCCCAGCAGTGGGATTGCTGGGTCATATGGCAGTTCTATTTCCAGTTTTTTAAGGAATCTCCACACTGTTCTCCACAGTGGCTGTATTAGTTTGCATTCCCACCAACAGTGTAAGAGGGTTCCCTTTTCTCCACATCCTCTCCAGCATTTGTTGTTTGTAGACTTTTTCATAGCAGCCATTCTGACTGGTGTAAAGTGGTACCTCATTGTGGTTTTGATTTGCGTTTCTCTGATAATGAGTGATTTAACCAATCATTTACTTTGCAAAATAAGAAAATTCAGGAAAATTTTATAGTGGTTATTCTCAGTACTTAAAGAATAACATTTAGTACATACTTTACAAATATATACTACTTGTATACACACACATATATATGCAAATTTATATGATTTAAAAAACTTTTTGCAACTTTTGCAGACACTGGTTTTGTACTTAATATGTAATGAGAATTTTCTGTTTAGAGTTATGGCATAAGATCAAATAATGTATAGGTCTTAGACCTTAACTAATCTTTTTCTAATAAGACAAAGTTATGCCATAAATTGTTTAATTAAAAATTTATACATTGCATAAGAAACATCATTCATTAAAAATGATAAAAGATTTTAGCAAAATTAAAATCTCTTTTTCTGGAAAAGACACGGCTAATAAAAGGGACATGGTAAATATTGTGAGAAAATATTTGCAAGTCACATTAAGTATCTATAATATACAAAGCACCCTTAAAAACAATAATAAGAAAATAAATAACTCAACAACACAATAGGTAAAAGATATGAACAGACACATCACCAACATGTGATCAGGATGTCAAATGAGATCATGAAAATATATTCAACATCATTAGGCATCAGGCAAACAAAAATTCAAACCACAGTGTACTCCCACTACACACCTATTAGACTTTCTGAATAAAATATCATACTGACAATACCAAGTGTTCTGGCTGGCTCTCTTATATACTGCTGGTTGGAATTCAAAATGGTACAGTTATTTTGGAAAACTGTCTGGCAATTTATTCAAAATTAAACCTGCATTTAACTTTAAGACCTGGAAATCTCATTCCAGGGTATTTACTCTACAGATGTGAAAACTTATGTCCACACAGAAACACATAAAATTGTTTATGGCAGTTTATTATTCATGACAATTAGAAAATTGTCCAAAACTGGAAACAATGCAAATGGCCTTCAATAAAGGAATAGATTAACAAACTGCTGTGCATCTTAACAATTTCATAATACTGAGAAGTAAAAAAGGGAAAGAACAACCTTCTGTTATGCACAATAACTTGGATAATTTATCCATCTATTCCATAGATGTTATGCTGAGCGAGAGAAGCATGTCTCACCAGATCACTTACTGGATGCTTCAGTTATGTGACATTCTGGAAAAGACAAAATTTTTGTGATGGAGAACACCTTAGTTGCCAGAGGTTTGGAGTGAAGGGAGGACATGAATAGAGTTTCTTGAATGAATAAATAAGTTTTCTTGAATGAATAAGGCAGTTTCTTGAAGTAATACAATCATTTTGTATCCTGATTATGCTGGTGGTTACTGGTGTTATGCATGTGTTAACATTTACACAACTTCACTCCATAAAGAAAGAAGTCAATTTTCTCCTTTGAATGTTAAAACATTCAAGTCACAACATATTTATTACTGCTTTAAAACAGTATTGCATCATGAAAGAAATATATGTACATCTTTTATTATTACCTATTTTTGGCTTTTTCAATTTTTTTAAACTTTTTATTTTGTGTCAGGGTATATCCAATTAACAATTTTGTGATTGTTTCAGGTGGACAACAAGAGACTCAGCCATACATATATGGGTATCCATTCTTCCTCAAACTCCCCTCCCATCCAAGCTGCTACATAACGCTGAGCCCAGTTCCATGTGCTGTAAACAGTCCTTGTTGGTTATCGACTTTAAATATAACTGTGCAAATGTCCATGCCAAACTCCCTGACTATCCCTCCCCACACCCTTCCCTTCCAGCAACCATAAATTTATTCTCCAAGTCTTTTTAGGTAATTAAAGTGTAGCCAGTGAATCAAAAGACATTGTAATTTTTTTAAGTAAAATATACATATTGAGAAATTTACACTTAATTTATAATACATGAAATTATCCACTTCTATGTGTTCACCAGCATGAAATCTTAAGATTCTTTTAGTTTTTACATATTTTAGGCAAAATAAAACTTAACTTATTATTTTATTTTATTTATATTTATTTGCTATATTTATTTATATTTATTATATTTATTAAATTTATATTTAATTTGTCATGGGTTTGATATTGTATTTTACTTTCAAGTCTATTTGCATTATTCACACTATTTTCTTTCCTTCTGTGACATTTTATTAGGGAAATTTCCACTCTACAAGAATTTGATATAACCGATCTGCCTGGCATCGCTTTTGCCTCCAGTGGTCAGGAAATTTTAATTTGTTTTGAACCACTCACTAAATGAAGATGCACAATTAGTCTGCTACTTTGAAGACGTAACTTCCTGCATGTTATTAGTCATTTACGTCTCTCTCATCTGCTTAGCCTTGAATAACAACAGTGCTGTGAGCTGTCAGTGACTACTGCACAAGCTGTGAAATTACACCGTGAAGCAAATTTGATTGTACTGAAAAGACTTTTCACAGGACAAAAGCGTGGATCTCTCTTCACACAATTTTGGACTTGTGCTAATGACTCATACTGGCAGCAGGGCAGCCGCCAAGAAATGGTGTAAGAGACCTGATGAATAGGAGAGTTATACTGCCTGACCAAGTTCTGCTCCAGAGCATTTTAGCACCTGGATCGTAGTGTGGCATGTAAAATCAGACGTCTGATTAATTGGTTCACTCTCACACTCTGGGATTTAACACCCATGCTTTTATTCCATAACATGAACACACTATTAGAAATTTGCATTCAGTTCATTAAAGTAGGCTAGATTGTTTTAAGAAAGGATTTAAAATTTCTTCGAATGGCATTTTGCAAATTCTGAATTACCCTCAAACATTACTTTTAATTTTCTATCTATTTTAATAGAACTCTTAATGAATATATGTTCCTGTTCATGTGTGTGCCTTGAGGGTAAAGGACATGACATTAGAATTGAAGATACACATCTTCTGAAGTCCCTTAGTTTTTGGTGCATGATCATAGCTTTGATGTGAATGCCTGTATCTTTAAAATGTAGATAATATAATCATATAAGATCAGGCACCCTATTGCATATAGACATGCTGAAACTATTGGATTTATTTTCAGGGTCTTTGAGAAAATCAAAGGTGCTAATCAGTGTGGTACCAATTCAAAATAAAAAACTTTTTTGAAAAGAACTTTTACGACAATGGACTAATTTGTCAGTTTCAACAAAAAGTTCAATACACTTTCCATTTACTGATTGCAATATTTGACACCTTTGTTCACAAGGCAACAGATATAGCTGTCATGTAAACAACAAAACTGTAAAAATAAAAGGTATATATATATATATATATATACATAATCTAAATATGACAGACAAAATAGATAACTAATAAGAACCTGTTGTATGGCACAAGGAACACTATACACTGTAATGGCCAGTAATGAAAAATAAAAATGAAGAAGCAATTCTGAAATTCAAAAAAATAATAAAAAAAAAAGACACAAATGAACTTATCTACGAACAGGAACAGACTCACAGATATAGAAAATAGATCTGTGGTTGCCTACGGGGATGGAGGAGGAATGGAGCAGGAGTTTAGGATTAGCAGATGCAAACTACTGTATATAATATGGATAAGCAGCAAGGTCCTAATGTGTAACACAGGAAATTCCTTTAAATATCTTATGATAAGCCATAATGGAAAAGAATATTTAAAAAGAATATATATATATATATACATGTGTAACTGAATCACTTTCCTCTACAGCAGAAATTAATACATTGTAAATCAACTATTTCAATCTTTTAAAAAAGTCCATATACACATATAAAACTAGCCTCATGGCTGGAATTTCTTTTAAGAAAAACAGAAATTTATAAAGGCAATCAAGAATACTAATTTACAAGTCTACCCATTATTATTTAGTTATTATCTTCATAAAATACTTTCTAGAATATCAATAATTTATTTCCCACATGACATGGATAAACTAATAATCAAGTTTCCTAAATGGTTTCTTTCAGTTTGGTAAGTTATCCACCAGAATAAAACATATTGCAGAAAACGATGCTGTTTGTCTGCCTTTGCTATGGTTCCCCATTCCCACCCTCTTCTCATCCAATGCCAAGGCTCTCGTTCTGGTTTCTCTAGTGCCGTGGTTATGTCCCAGTGGAGATTCTTATCCTTACTATTTATCTACTAATTGTGCCAACAGTGGACTCAAAGGAAAATTCTTACAACATGCAATATTTTAAATTTACTCTCCTGAAGACAGTAATCCTATCTTTGTTTCTGTGAAAGTTGATATTTCTCCTCTCTCAGATCTGTATAAGGCAGGTATGCCACAGGTGGGACAAGCATTTTCAATTTGAATATTCCTTCATATGAATAGTACATCTAGCCCTACAATAACATCCAAGTTCTCGTCTATGCTTAGTAAAATAATCAGCAATAATTTGAAACAGTGCTGTTAGTGAATTCTGAGAATTCAAAAGTTCCGTAAAGAAAAGTATTAAATCCAACTTGTTAGTTCATATACAAAACATGGAAAAGAAAAAAGTTAATAAATTACATAAATGCTAAAATGGATAAGCTCATTAAAAACCCATTATTTCTATTGCAATATCAGTAAAAGCTTAATAAGTTGTGATTATGGGCCAATTTTCCAGCTGAGGCTTCTTGTTGTTGCAAAATGTAAACAGGAAGAAAAAGCAGTTTGACATCAAAACTGTGGTACAGACAGATTTCATTCCACTTAAAAAGTAAGCTAGATCTAAGCAAACTTTATTTTTCATTAATTTTAAATCTTTTAGCTTATAATACAGATGAAAGATTTTATGGTACAGGGTATATGTGTGAAAACACATATATTGTGGCAACATACTCATAATAGATGCTTAGCTACTCCGATTATTATCCACATGTGGTGGGATGACAGTAACGACCTTTTCTTCCACTGATTTTTCAACCATTGTTACTTTAATGAGTGTCAAGAACGTGTAGTAAACTGCCTGCTAAACAAACATTCTTCAACAACCATTGCTTAGAACCACCACCAAAAACGAACAAACAAAAACCCTGCAAACAGCAACAACATAAAGGTCTCATTTCCTACAACTGCAGGTCACACTCAGCTGTTGTCTTTCTCAGACAACTACAACTGAAGCAAATTTCTGCAGCCTGACTCATTTAGTCTACTTAAAACAATTGTTTCCTGAGCTCCTGATTATTTTTTAATCACAATGTGGACACTCAGGAGGATCATTTATATCACCCAACTATTATCACCCACCATCCTGTATTTAAAAAGATGCCACTTTGGTGATAGCAGAATAAATGTTCCACAATTTTTTGGTGTTATCTTGACTTTGCTGCTCCTGCTACTGCTGCTGCTAAGTCGCTTCTGTTGTGTCCGACTCTGTGTGACCCCACAGATGGCAGCCCACCAGGCTTCTCTGTCCATGGGATTTTCCAGGCAAGAGTACTAGAGTGGGATGCCATTGCCTTCTCCAATCTTGACTTTGACTTGCCACTTAAAGTTTATTAAAGCCCATAAGTTATATTGGATATTTTTAAGTGTGCCAAATATGATATTTATAACAAACTTCACCATTCTAAGTATCTTTATTTTCCTTAACATAGGAAACCCTTCCTGTTTGTCACTCTCTAAAGAACATACAAATTTTGGATATTTAATTTTTGTCACCCTGAATAAAATGTCAAGATATTTTGAAGCTGCTCCTATCATCGCTATTATCAAAACAAGGGACATAGAGAGGGTGTGCTAAGTTGGTGTATCTTTGTTCTCTCTTGTTTAATGATCCTTGAAACACATTTTCAATATTTTGAAATCTAGCATAAATTTAGACTGCCATTTGGTAAAGAGAATATAGGGTTTCATGAGTATCAGCTACACGGAAAATATCAAAGACCAAATAAGAGGTTAATATTAAACACCTTAAAAATATCATTAATAGAAAAGAAAATTCCTAGGTAAATCCCTATCCTCAACAAATGAAAATAGACTAAAGTTAATCAATTTAGTTTGGAAGAGTAGAGAATACTAGTGTGTATCTTCTTTACGCAGCCAGTTCTCAGTGTGCATTCATTATAAATTTTGCATTTCAGTTCAGTTCAGGCACTCAGTCATGTCCAACTCTTTGCAACCCCATGAACTGCAGCACACCAGGCCTCCCTGTCCATCACCAACTGCTGGAGTTTACTTAAACTCATGTCCAGTGAGTCGATGATGCCATCCAACCATCTCATCCTCTGTCGTCCCCTTCTCCTCCTGCCCTCAATCTTTCCCAGCATCAGAGTCTTTTCAAATGAGTCAGCTCTTTGCATCAGGTGGCCAGAGTATTGGAGTTTCAGCTTCAACATCAGTCCTTCCAATGAACACCCAGGACTGATTTCCTTTAGGATGGATGGGTTGATCTCCTTGCAGTCCAAGGGATTCTCAAGAGTCTTCTCCAACACCACAGTTCAAAAGCATCAATTCTTCGGTGCTCAGCTTTCTTTATAGTCCAATTGTTACATCCATACATGATTACTGGAAAAACCATAGCCTTGACTAGACAGACCTTTGTGAACAATGTCTCTGCTTTTTAATATGCTGTCTAGGTTGGTCATAACTTTCCTTCCAAGGAGTAAGCGTCTTTTAATTTCATGGCTGCAGTCACCATCTGCAGTGATTTTAGTTTTACATTCTTGTATATAAGGGCTTTCCATGTGGCTCAGTGGTAAAGAATCTGCCTGCAAAGCAGGAGACATGGAAGAGATGAGAGTTTGATCCCTGGGTCAGGAAATCCCCTAGAGAAGGAAATGGCAACCCACTTCAATATTCTTGCCTGGGAAATCCCATACATAGAGAAGCCTGGAGGGCTACAGTCCACGAGTTCACAAGAGTAGGCCGTGACTTAGCACTAAACAATAACTATGTGGTTTTGCAAGTTACTTGTTAAGGTTAGTCCTGAGTATTTTTTGTACTTATCATTGCTTTTGTGAATATGTTCTTTTAATCCCCATCATATTGTCTGGTGTGTTGCTACTGATATATAGGAAAGGCAAAACATTTGTTGTACATTCACCTCTAATATATTGTTAATGAATTCTACTTTTAGATTTTTAAAGTCTCTTTGTTGTTTGTTAATTGATCTTTCTAAAGAAAGAGACTTAGATTCTATTGATCAAATCAGTGGGTTATTTAGTCATCTTTTTCATTAATGACTCCATCTTCACTAATTCCACTCTTCTGTCCTTTTAATGCATTTTTTAAATGTACTTGAGTTGAATGTTTATTTCTTGTCTTTCGTATTTTTAATTAGTGTGCTTAAGAGTACCTGTTTTCCTCTGATAAATGTGCTAATAAGTTATATATTTCCTAGGTGTCTTTGTACAGACATTATACTAAGCATATTTATTAGTTATGTAGATGATGCTGATTATCTTATGTAAAGTGAAGTAAACTAGTCAAAGTAACATGTAGTAAGAGCAGATACAGGATTCAAACCCCTGGCTGACCAAATGTGGAGCAGGAGTATTAGATTACGTGGCATCAGACACTCTGGTTAAATGTTGAGCGATAGCCACCAGTATTGACTTGCTCTTAATAATTTATTTTTGGACAAGCATTTCAGATAATTTCCTGGCTATGGATTCATTTTTGTAAGTTCTTTTGATAAGTTAAAAATATTATTGCATTGTAGCAAAGAATGCAGCTGGAATGATTTCTACCTTTTGGAATATAAAAATATTGTCTTGGCCAAAATATTCATTCAGGTTTTTCTGTAACATCTTATGGAAAAATCTGAACAAATTTCTTGGACAACTCAACATTTTCTCTTGCCTAGTTGTGTGAATCTTTTGTGAACATTTAAACATTACATATTCCACATACATACAAAGTTTTATTTTTTTATTATATCTATAACGTATGTGTTAGTTGCTCAGTCATGTCCAATTCTTTGTGACCTCATGGCCTGTAGCCTGTCAGGCTCCTCTGTTCATGTAATTCTCCAGGTGAGAATACTGGAGCGGGTTACCATTCCCTTCTCCAGGGGATCTTCCCAACTCAACGATTGAATCCACATCTCCTGCATTGGCAGACGGATTCTTTACCTTCTAAGCCACACAGGTTTTGATGTATATGTAATGCCAAACTTTACTACGGATGTTTGGAAATAAATATGGAAATATTACTGTGAAGAATAGTAAAGAGAACAGAGTGAAATCATATAAAATATTTCCTAGTAATTCATTTTTTGATGTTATATTTAATCAGCAACATTATAAAATATATATACCAAACATATTTTCAAAAATGGCAAACGCATATATATTTTTTTCAAATTTCTACTTAACTATGACAGTATAAAAAGAATGCTTTGATATATGACCTCCTTTTAAGATTTTCTAAAATCTTCTTGCAAAAAGTATCAGGTGTGTAGATCAGAGAAGTGATAATTAGCAAGATTTCTACTCTACTTAATCTTACACCTCTCTTGCATAAAATGAAGCATTAGCTTTCTAAATTTATCCAATGAACATCAGTCTAGATTATAAGATGCAAAAATAAAATACCATGAGGAAGTTGGTGAATAATGTCACATTTCACTGCTGAAATATGTATATATAAAGATTACATGCCATATCTATTTTATTTTATTAATAGCTTTCACTTAATAGCTAGCTTAGAAAGAAGAGCATCTGGTTTTAATGAACTTACATGTGTTGATTTCTCTTCTCCCAAATAACACTGTTAATATAACACACTAGATCATTTATTTCTCATAAAAAGTGCTGTAGAATACATAAACAATAATACAGCTTTGAATAATAAGAGCCTGAATGTTTAAAGGGCTGATATACATTCATTGTCACAAATATATAAAGGGCCAAATGTTGAGTCAGTTTCATCCCATAGAAAGTATTCACCTATCTGTAGAATTTGAAAATTTCTAATCCCTGAACACTTTGGAGTTTTATGTTGCAAAGGATTTGGGCGAAAAGATCATGCATTTCTGGAATTCTGCACTAGAAATAAAAAGCTTTGAAAAAATGTAAGCTTAAGTTTTACGCATACAGTGTTATGTGACTTTCTACTTACCATAAGGTTGAAAGTAATTTCCATCTACTCATCTATTCATTCAGTCATTCAGCAGATATTTTTAAAGCACCTATTAAAGAGTATGGATTAATCAGATGTACTTTAATGAAAATGATCACTATGGTGATGTTGAAAATGTAGATAAAATCTATAGTAGAAATAACCTCTTCTGATACTGATATTTAGCAAAGTATTTTACATGCACAATTTTTTGGGTATGGTGGAAGAAAAATAAACAGACAGGAATTCTTGGCTGAGATCATCAAGTATGTAACTCACAGAAGAAGAGTTCCAATCTCTTCTAACTCCAGAACCTGAATTTAGCCATCAAATTCTACTCCAGTGTCAAAGTAAAGTGAAAGTCAAAGTTGCTAAATTGTGTTGGACTCTCTGAGACCCCTTGGACTATAAATCCATGGAATTCTCCAGGCCAGAATACTGGAGTGGGTAACTGTTCCCTTCTCCAGGGGATCTTTCAACCCAGGGATTGGACCCAGGTCTCCCGCATTGTGGGTGGATTCCTCACCAGCTGAGCCACAAGGGAAGCCCAATAATACAGGAGTGGGTAGCCTATCCCGTCTCCAGCGGATCTTCCTGACCCAGGAATCCAACCAGAGTCTCCTGCATTGTAGATGGATTCTTAACCAATTGAACTATCAGGGAAGCCTATAGTAAAAGCCGTCAACTAAAGAGCATTATGATTGCAGCAGACAGTTTGCTTATTTTCCCTATGAATAAACAGAAAGGATAACTTGGACTATTAAACATAAGCCACCGTCTCAGTGATGCACCCCCCAACCCCACTCCAACATCAATGATCTTTATTAAGTCAGGTAAATTCTAATCATCTTACTGTCCTCAATAAGAAGATACATAGCTGTGTCTCCCTTTGTTTCCTTCTTCTTATGAAGAGCAAGAATTATTAAATAATTTTCAAATCTGAAATACCTGTTGCCAGTTACAAGAATGAATTGCTCTCTGACTATATCCCCTAGAGAGCCATTTTATTATTAAACTACAAAGCAATAGTCAGCCTTCCTCATGTTTTCAAGGTGTTAATAAACATCCTCTCCCATAATGCATCTCCAGCACACCCTTTATTCAAGAAAGTATTCATATATTGCTTTCTTTTACTACATAATTTGTTTATTATACTGTACAGACTCTCTCTGCCCTCAAATCATTGTTGATCAGCACAAGAATATCTGTTCTACTTTTCCATATCTGACATTTAAATAGCATGTTAACATATAATGAAATAGAAGGTTTTAAATCCCTAGTTATCATGTTCTTTTTTTTTTTCTTTCCTTAGAACTTATTTGCATTTCATTTCAGTATCTTATTTTCTTACTCTTCCACAGACATCACAGTGATGTTAGTAGCATGCTGTATTTAAAAATTTATTTCTAAAGAAAGGCAGAAGTGAAAGAAGGAGAGTGTTAAATAATTTGACATTTTCTTTCCACCTGAGAAAGGGCAAACATATTTCAATATTTTATTGAAGACAAATGCCTGGCCTTTCACCCCTGGCTTCTCAGTGACAATAGTTGTGTTTTCTTGCATGTACATAACACATAAATTATCTCACTGATCTGCAAAGAGAAATTTTGTGTCCAATCCAGGACAATTACAATCCCCCTTTTTGTAGAGAAGGAAGTTAACTTTTAAGAATTCTGGAATTGTCCCAAATGCATGCTATGTGACCATAGACCATGTCTTCCAAGAGCAAAGACCATGTCTTCCAAGACCATGTCTTCCAACAGCATGTTTACTCTCATTCAATCTTCCCACATCTTCACATTTTGATTTCTTCTTTTTAAGAGTTTTTACTTTTATATCTGAATCTTATATGAGCTTCCCTCATATTTAATTAAGATAAAATAATAGAAATTAAATGTTTTAAACCAAACAATTCTAGATTCAAATCTAAACTGTAACTACCTTAATTAGGCAAGTTATATACTCTTTTAAAGTTTCTTTAGTACTTTTGTGACCTGAAGTAGTACACAGAGAGAACTTAACATTCTCACATATTGTTAAAAATCATGTTTAAATGAGATATCCATTTTTGTTTTCACTTAAATTGTGACAACTTACTTAGATGTGAGTAATATAAATTACTTTTCATGACATATTGAATAAAGAGAATTAAAAAATATTTCCTGTAATTCTCATCAAATTCAGGAATCCAACTTACTATATTTAGTACTTTATTGAAGAAATTTGACCATATTTAAGACTCTGAGCTCCATGTGTGATAGCTATTAAAGGTTTCTATGAAGGAAACCCAACTCCATATCAGCTTGGCATTAATCACTAATGTTTGGTCCAACTCTCCATATTGTATTTTTTGGGATCACTGCTCAGTGGGAGAAAGGGACAATAAGTTTTCAATTTTTAGAACTATGTTACTTTTCTTCAAAATAACTATCCTATGAATAAATGTCAGCTTCTGATACTTGTCTCTGTTCATGGGAATAATAGGAAAATAAAAAAGCCACAGCCTAGCTATCTACTTACCTAAAACGTAGAACACCATAAGTAGAACTTTCAACCTGTTCAAATAAATTTTGTGAATTTTCTCTAAAGTCAATAGTGAGGTTTTTTTTTTAACAGTTAAACCAGAGCTATTATTTTAGAGACATAAAAATACCAAAATACTACAAAACATGTCCACATGTCCATTTTGAAAAATTGATACTTCATCCCAAAGATAAATTGTAAAGTAATGTATTTCAATAAATACAAAAGTACTCAAGATAACTTCTTGAAAGTCTAATCTTAAAATAGTAAATAAAAGCCAAGCCAAATTATTCCCAGTTAATCTCCTACCTTTCAAAGTAAGATGGTAATCTCATTAAAAAGTCAACATTTCTAACCTAAAATTAAAAGAAATCAAAAGACAGAAAGGGTGATGTATCCATTGTATATGATGATTTATAGTGTGTGAACCTGGGGCAAGTACATTTATTTCTGTTCATTTAAGAGAGAGTTGTGCTAGGATGCAAAAACCAGTGGGATAGACTTACACATCAAGTGTATTATCAAGCTAAGGTCCAATGCTTCAATTATTGTGCAAGTATAACTGCTATTATTAAACCGATACATCCTCTACAGCATCTCAAAACATAACAACACAGCTATAATAGCTTAAAGCTCAACATTTTCTATTACAACACAAATAGAACCAACAACAGTTTTTTACTACAGGTGCTACAGAGACTCAGAAGTGAAGGGGCATAAGTGACTACCTTGAATATATTACAGTGAAACTTCTGCAGAACCCTATTTTCAGTGATCCAGGTGAACAAACAAAACTACCTGCAATTTTATCAAAGATTGCCATGATTTCAAGAGGAAACCCAAATTTACACTGAAATTATCCTTTCTGAAGCATTCAATACTTTCAGAAAGACATGGAAAATAGATATACCACTGGTCAGAGATGACCAAATATCTTTCTGATTTTTTTAAAAGCAAGAACTTCATAAACTACTAGTAAAAATATCAGTCTCTGAAAAATTATCCACCTGATTATACATTTTGAGGATGGAATTTGGGGAAGTTCTTTCTTTTCCTCTCCCACAAGCTAAATTATGGTAGAAGGATCTACTTTTGGAGTGGGCATGAGGATCTCTGCAGACATGTTCCCCAACACACACACACACACACACACACACACACAGTGAAAAAATTACTTTAAAAAGCAACCACTTAAGATCTCCAGAAAAGCTATCATATTGACACCTTATCTTTGACAAAGGAGGCAAGAATATACAATGGCGAAAAGACAATCTCTTTAATAAGTGGTGCTGGGAAAACTGGGCAACCTCTTGTAAAAGAATGAAACTAGAACACTTTCTAACACCATACACAAAAATAAACTCAAAACAGATTAAAGATCTAAATGGAAGATCACAAACTATAAAACTCCAAGAGGAAAACATAGGTAAAACACTCTCTGACATAAATCACAGCAGTATCCTCTATGACCCATCTCCCAGGGTAACGGAAATAAAAGCAAAAATAAACAAATGGGGCCTAATTAAACTTAAAAACTTTTGCACAATGAAGGCAACTAAAAGCAAGATGAAAAGACAGCCTTCAGAATGGGAGAAAATAATAGCAAACAAAGCAACTGACAAAGAATTAATCTCAAAAATATACAAGCAGCTCATGCAGCTCAATTCCAGAAAAATAAATGACCCAATCAAAAAATAGACCAAAGAACTAAACAGATATTTCTTCAAAGAAGTCATAAGATGGCTAACAAACACATGAAAAGATGCTCAGCATCACTCATTATCAGAGAAATGCAAATCTAAACCTCTATGAGGTACCATCTCATGCTGGTCAGAATGGCTGCTATCAAAGAGTCTACAAACAATAAATGCTGAGAGGATGTGGAGAAAAGGGAATGCAAACTAGTACAGCCTCTATGGAGAACAATGTGGAGATTCCTTAAAAAACTGAAAATAGAACTGCCATATGACCCAGCAATCCCACTGCTGGGTGTACACACCAAGGAAACCAGAACTGAAAGAGACACGTGTACCCCAGTGTTCATCACAGCAGTGTTTATAATAGTCAGGACATGGAAGTAACCTAGATGTCTATCAGCAGATGAATGGATAAGAAAGCTGTGGTACATATACACAATGGAATATTACTCAGCTATTAAAAAGAATGCATTTGAATCAGTTCTAATGAGGTGGATGAAACTGGAGCCTATTATACAGAGCGAAGTAAGCCAGAAAGAAAAACAACAATACAGTATACTAACACATATATATGAAATTTAGAAGGATGGTAACAATGACCCTATATGCGAGACAACAAAAGAGACACAGATGTAAAGAACAGACTTTTGGATGATGTGGGAGAAGGTGAGAGTGGGATGACTTGAGAGAATAGCACTGAAACATGTATATTGTCATATGTGAAACGAATCGCCACTCCAGGTTCCATGCATGATACAGGGTGCTCAGGGCTGGTGCACTGGGATGACCCTGAAGGATGGGATGGGGAGGGAGGTGGGGGGGAGGTTAGGATGGGGAACACATGTACACCCATGGCTGATATACATCAATGTATGGCAAAAACTACTACAGACAGTAAAGTAATTAGCCTCCAATTAAAATCAATAAATTAATTTTAAAAAAGCCTATCAGGGCATTTAGCAAATGAATAAACATCTATTTAAGAATATTGAGTACATCTCAGTAAGAAAAGTATTTGCAGCACTTGAGCTATAACCTGCTCTCTTCACCCCATCTTGCTTCACCCATTCAAAAAGATGATGGCTCCTGCTCCTGCTTCCAGATGAGGACTACCGGCATCTCCCTGGGAGGACATGTGACCAGATTTTCTCACTGCTCCCACCTCTGTGTTATCGAGACTAAACTTCAAGCAAGTGCAACCAAAATGTGGAGGTCTTCCTTCTTCCACAAAGACCCCACATTTAGGGCAAAGTATCTACAGCAGATATGGTAAGCTGAGAATACTTGGGTCTCTATTGCCCTCACATCAGTTTGCTCACAGGGCAGAGATTCAACATGAAGAAAGGTAAGCTGTGAAGACCAGAGACTATACCCCACCCAACAAAGCACTCTAGCCATACAGGAGAGGTAATACTGTAAGAGAACTGAACCACTGACAACAGATTCAAAAATTGGGCAAGGATCTGAATGGACTTTCTGCAAGAAGGTATCAGTTCAGTTTGGTCACTCAGTCATGTCTGACTCTTTGCAACCCCATGAATCGCAGCACACCAGGCCTCCCTGTCCATCACCAGTTCCTGGAGTCTACCCAAACCCATGTCCATTGAGTCAATGATGCCATCCAGCCATCTCATCCTCTGTTGTCCACTTCTCCTCCTGCCCCCAGTCCTTTCCAGCATCAGGGTCTTTTCCAGTGAGTTAACTCTTCTCATGAGGTGGCCAAAGTATTAGAGTCTCAGCTTCAACATCAATCCTTCCAATGAAAACCCGGGACTGATCTCCTTTAGGATGGACTGATTGGATTTTCTTACAGTCCAAGGGATTCTCAAGAGTCTTCTCCAACACCACAGTTCAAAAGCATCAATTCTTTGGTGCTCAGATTTCTTCACCATCCAACTCTCACATCCATACATGACTACTGGAAAAACCATAGCCTTGACTAGATGAACCTTTGTTGGCAAAGTAATGTCTCTGCTTTTCAATATGCTGTCTGGATTGGTCATAACCTTCCTTCCAAGGAGTAAGTATCTTTTAATTTCATGGCTGAAATCACCATCTGCAGTGATTTTGGAGCCCCCCAAAATAAAGTCAGCCACTGTTTCCACTGTTTCCCCATCTATCTGCCATGAAATGATGGGACTGGATGCCATGATCTTAGTTTTCTGAATGTTGAGCTTTAAGCCAACTTCTTCACTCTCCTCTTTCACTTTCATCAAGAGGCTTTTAGTTCCTCTTCACTTTCTGCCATAAGGGTGGTGTTGTCTGCATATCTGAGGTTATTGATACTTCTCCCTGCAATCTTTATTCCAGCTTGTGCATCTTCCAGCCCAGTGTTTCTCATGATGTACTCTGCATATAAATTAAATAAGCAAGGTGACAATATACAGCCTTGAGGGACTCCTTTTCCTATTTGGAATCAGTCTGTTGTTGCATGTCCAGTTCTAACTGTTGCTTCCTGACCTGCATACAGGTTTCTCAAGAGACAGGTAAGATGGTCTGGTATTCCCATCTCTTTCAGAATTTTCCACAGTTTATTGTGATCCACACACTCAAAGGCTTTGGCATAGTCAATAAAGCAGAAATAGATGCTTTTCTGGAACTCTCTTGCTTTTTCAATGATCCAGCGAATATGGCAATTTGATCTCTGGTTCCTCTGCTTGAACATCTGAAGTTCACAGTTCATGTATTGCTGAAGCCTGGCTTGGAGAATTTTGAGCATCAAGAAGGTATACAAGTGACCAATAATGACATGAAAAGATGTTCAACATCATTAGCTATCACAGAAAGGCAAAACCACAGTGAGATATCACTTTGTACTCACCAGGATGGCTAATATCAAAATGACAGTAATAGTGACAATATAGGTAAATTGGAATAGTCATCCACTTCTAATGGAAATGTAAAATAATCCAGCCACTTTAGGAAAGAGTTTGACAATTCCAATAAATAATCACCGGAAACCTTCCAATCTTGTGTGCATACACAAGAGAAATGAGAACTTATGTCCAACTAAAAACTTGTTCATAAAAGATCCTAGCTAGGTTATTCATAATAGCCTAACATTGGAAACAACCCAATATCCATTAATTGATGAATAAAATATGACAGGTGTACTCAATGGGATATTACTCATCAATAAAAGGAAATGAAGTGCCTATACGTGCTACAACATGGATAAACCTTGAAAATAGGATATTAAGTGAAAGAAGCCTAGAGATGGAAAGTGGAATTGTTTGAGCTAGGGAACTAAGGATGAATGAGTTAGAAATTACAAATTTGAGTGAGATTTCTTTCTGAGGTGATAAAAATGTTACACGATTCATTGTGGTGATGGGTTTACAATTCCGTAAACATACTAACCATCAATTTGTATACTTTGTAGAACTGTATGCAACATGAATTAAATTGTAATAAATTTGATATCTAAGAATTTGCGAGACTCCTCCTCCCACAAATTCATCCTTAGGAACTAACAGAGAAAATTAATCCAATTTAATTTTCAAAAATATTAAAAAAAGTTACTAATTTGACCAATATAATAATATAAATTTATTAGTGATTGAAAAATATAACCCTATAGTTTGATAATCGCTGTATGAAAGTTAATCTGGAGTGATTGCCTAGTAATAAGTTACAAGTATATTTCATTGAATATGCTCAATATTTAATCAGTGACTAGGCTGAAGATATATAAGACTGTATATCAGTCTTGCTAATGATGAAAATTCTAAATAGCTAAGTAACATACTTGATCCCACAAACACTGCTAAAATTACTATAATATGGTAAATAGAAAAATATACTTCATATGAACAAATATTCCTGCTCTGAGCTGCAAAAATTTGGGACTATAGGTAACAATAGGAGAAATCTACCTGATTAGCAATTTACATGTCTGTAAGAGCTCTGTCACCACATACAATATGTACAGTATGATGGCTAAAAATATTAGTAAAAATTAGATTTCCAGAAAAAGAGAAGTAACATTTCATTCTCTACCACTGTTACAATATTTAAATCTTTGATGTCAGGTCCTTGATTCCTGATTTAAATAAAACATAAGCTTTCTGGAAGAGGTGATTTCTCTCAGTGAAGGTCAGAAAACCAGCCCTACATAAAAATATTTGGATGAATTAGAAATAATTTGGATTAAGAATCATACTTACAGAAAACAAAAGCATGATAAATGCCATCATTGTGTGGAAGGCAGGCATAAGAAAAAGGTGTGTTTTTCTGATGAGTAATTTTGATCTTAGAAAACTACATCTGGTGTTAAGAATTATGAGGAGATATTCTAGCTGGTGACAAAGACATTCTTAGTAACCAACAAATCAAAGGTGCTCCTAAACCTAAGAGGATGCTCTCTAACTAAAAGTATTAAAGCAAACTCTGAACACTGTAGTGAGAATTCCTGTTCTTCATAGCACCCATACTTACATCCTTTCAAACATTTTCATAAAGTGGTAAGTTATAGCCCTTCACATATATCTTAGCTCATACTACACTCTCTAGTGCCCAGCTGCTTTTGACACTTTGGCCCTTCTTCCAAATATTCAGTAAATAATCAAACACTTCATTGCCTTTAAATTGGCTTTTCTTTTGCCTGGAGCACATTCTCCCGTTTATCCATAAGTCTCATTTCTTTATCTTCTTGAAATAATTCCTCAAATGTCACCAGCTAATCAAGTCCCCTTCTTCTGCTCTATTTAAAAATTGCAATCTCAAAACACACAATGTGTTCATAATTTTGCTTCTACCACTCCATTTTATATTCCATAACATTTGCTAGTTTCTAATATAATATACACTTTACTTATTCACTGAATGTGTGGAGTTTACATCCATTAAGATGTGAGTTCCATAAGGAAAGACATCTGTATTCACTGATGTATCCTCGGCATCAAGATCAGTATTTGGCAAAAACAGGCACCTAGTAAAGAGTAATTGAAAGTATATAAATGTGCACAAACTAATAAATACACACCCACAAACATACACACACACACACACGTGGTTTATTCATCCAGATTTTCTCTGTACTTAAATTTATAATATTGTGTGAATATTAATGGTGAAGACAGTCACCTCCTAGTATCTGTCGAGGAATGGTTCCAGGACTGTCCTTGGATACCAAAACCCTGAGGGTGCTCAAGTCTCTTATTTAAAATGGTGTCATATTTGCATATAACCTACACATATTTTCCTGTACACTTTGAATTATCTCTATAATTTTTTATAATTTATTTTTCATTGAAAGATAGTTGAATAACAATGTTGTGTTAATTACTGCTATACAGCAAAGTGACTCAGTTATACATATATAAGTGAACACATTTTTCCATATTCTTTTCCATAATGGTTTATCACATGATATGACTATTGTTCCCTGCACTATACACTAGGACCTTTTATATCTGCTAATCCCAAACTCCCAATCCAACCCTTTCCCACTCCCTTCCCCATTGGCATCCGCATCTCTATATTTCTTATTATACCAAAGCAATATAAATGCTATGTAAATAGTTGTAATTGCAATGTAAATGCTATATAGATGATTAGCAATATGTAGCAAATTCAAGCTTTGCTTTTCAGAACTTTCTGGAATTTTTGACTATTTTCAATCCAAGGTTGGATCTACAAGAGAGGAACCCACAGATACAGAGGGCAAGCTGTATTTCATATTTTAGTTTTCCTTTAATTTTAAGAAGAAATTTTAAAATTGGGAAAATTCCTGGTGGTCCAGTGGTTAGATTTTGAGCTCTCACTGCTGAGGGTCCAGGTTCAATTCCTGGTAAGGGAAGTACCATTCCACTGTACACTTTGTACACAGCCAAAAATAAATTAAATTACTTATTTGCCTCACATTATATTTAGTAAAACAGCTGCTGCTCTAGAGTTAGGAAAGTAGCCAGGTGGGGGTAAACCAGCTATGAGTCTCACTGTTAAGTAGTCACATCTCTTTCAAATTATAAACATCTGCTTTGTAAAACCTTATTTTTATTGATTTGTCAATGCCATGTTCATTTCTGTGACAGGTGTAACTTCATTACTTTATTATAAGCAGCTAATAATCCTTAATGTACTAATGCCAGGTGATCAATAGTGATTATAAATTGCCACCTCATCAATGACTGTAGTTTGATTAAACATTTTTATCACCAAAAAACAACAAATACTTTTGTACTTGGACAGTAATACACCAGTTGCCCTTGCATTATCACTGAGAAGAGATATATCACATTAGACACCAGTGGTGACATATAAAGAATGCCTTAACTTGACACCTTCTGCACCCACATCTGTTTGAGTATCAGTTCTCCAAATTCTAAGGTTATTTTCTAACATTTCCTTTTAAGAGATCATGGAACAATATAGGTAATGATTATGGATATAGTCAAGGAGTATAATGGTCGCCATCAGGGAAACATCTATAGTATCTGAGAGAGATTTGGCAAAGCAAAGGGACAAGCACATGACTAAATATTTCATTAATGGCTTGAATGGAACATTATGGAAATGGAACTCATTTGCCAGAAAACCTGAAAGAAATGCTAGCTTTATTTATCACAGATGTGGTGTTTATTTCTACAAAAAATAAAGACAAAATTGAAGAAATTGAAGAAAGTACAGTATCAGTATCAGTTCAGTCATTCAGTCTTGTCTGACTCTTTGCAACCCCATGAACCACAGCACGCCAGTCCTCCCTGTCCATCACCAACTCCCGGAGTCCACCCAAACCCATGTCCATTGAGTTGGTGATGCCATACAGCCATATCATCCTGTCATCCCCTTCTCCTCCTGCCCCCAATCCTTCCCAGCATTAGGGTCTTTTCAAATGAGTCGACTCTTTGCATGAGGTGGCCAAAGTATCGGAGTTTCAGCTTCAACATCAGTCCTTCCAAAGAACACCAAGGACTGATCTCCTTTAGGATAGACTTGTTGGATCTCCTTGCAGTCCAAGGGACTCTCAAGAGTCTTCTCCAACACCACAGTTCAAAGCATCAATTCTTTGGTGCTCAGCCTTTTTCACTGTCCAACTCTCACATACATACATGACTACTGGAAAAACCATAGCCTTGACTAGACAAATCGTTGGCAAAGTACGACAACTTCGATTCTTAATATTGTAATATAGAATTAAGGCAAAGCAACATTAATAAGGTTTAGTATTTTCAAAAGAAATGTACTGAAATAAAACAAACCCATGGTTACCAAAGAGGAAACAGGGTGGAGAGGAATAAATTTGGAGTCTGGGAATTCTTGAAAGTTTTTCAATCTTGTCCAACTCTTTGTGACCCCATGGACTATACAGTCCATGGAATTCTTCAGGCCAGAATAATGGAGTGGGTAGCCTTTTCCTTCTCCAGGGGATCTTCCTGACTCAGGGATTGAACCCAGGTCTCCCACACTGCAGGCAGATTCTTTACCAGCTGAGCCACAAGGGAAGCCCAAGAATACTGGAGTGGGTAGCCTATCCCTTCTCCAGCAGGACTTCCCAACCCAGGAATCAAACCTGAGTCTTCTGCATTGCAGGTGGATTCTTTACCAACTGAACTATCAGGGAAGCCCAGGAGTATGGGATTAATAGATAAGAACCACTGTTTGTAATATAGCTAAACAACAAGGATTTTCTATATAGCACAAGGAACTATGCTCAATTTCCTGTAATAACCTATGATGGAAAATAATCTGAAATATACATATATATATATATATATATATACATACACACACATGTCTGTGTGTGTGCACATTCAGTTGTGTCCAACTCTGTGAAGCTGTGGACTGTGGCCCGCCAGGCTCCTCTGTCCATGGGATTTCCCAGGCAAGAATACTGGAATGCGTTGCCATTTCCTTCTCCAGGGATCTTCCCAACCCAGGGACTGAACTTGGGTCTCTTGAGTCTCCTACATTGGCAGGTAGATTCTTTACCAGCTGAGCCACCAGGGAAGACCATATATATATATTTAACTGACTCTCTTTGCTAGACACCTGAAACTAACACAATAGTGAAAATCAACTATACTTCAATAAAAATAAATTAATAAACAAAATTTTAATTGTTAAGAAGGAATGTATTATTCTCTATATTCATTTTATCATCTCCATGGAATCCTCTAACAAATATCACAAAATTTTCTGATGGTCTGATAACAAAAACAGTACCAGGTAACTACTAATCTCAAAAAAGCAGATATGCAGTTATAATAAATTCATACTAAATTTAATCAGTTCAATTTAAGATTTATCTTAGAAATTAATGTTCTCATCAAACCTAAAAGAGGGCTGCTATGAGGGGATTTACTTAGTCATTGGCTCACGAATCTTCCTCCTTGTTCGCATTAGTCCTCTGCTGTTCCCACCTCGTTCTTGGTCAGTTAGGTTGAACTGGACAGGGAAGTAACCTCTTTGTTCTTCACAGTTGTGCAGCATCTCATCTTCTGCATATTTAAGAAACAATTTAGGAAAGCTGCATAAGGAAGTGATCAACAGAATAAATTCAGATTTCAGTTTAGCTAAATAAGTGACCTTGGACAAGTTACTTAGCTTCTCTGTCCCTCAGTTTTCTGATCTGTAAAATAAAGTCAGTACTAGAAAGTATTTCATGAGATTATTGTAAGCATTTAATATATTTGCATGCTAAGTCATTTCAGTCATGACTGACTCTTTGCGACCCCATGGACTGTAGCCCACCAGGCTCCTCTGTCCATGGGATTCTGCAGGCAAGAATACTGGAGTGGGTTGTCATTTCCTTCTCCAAGCATTTAATATATAAATCACTTCAAGTCTGATATATAAGAAGCATTTGTCTCATCTATGCCTGATACAATATTAAAGAATATCTTTAATACATGTAAACATTTATATATATAATCTTTACAACTTTTACACTGGGGATATGACATCATACTTCTTTACAGAAGAGGAAACTGAGGCTCAAGAATATTAAATACTGTGACCAAGTTACTCCAAGAATGTCAGAGTCAAGATCTGAACCCACATCTGTTGAAATTTCAGAGCATAAGTGTCCCATTTCAATTTTTATTACTGTTAAATGTTATTCTTCAGTAATAACTCAAAGATACACACAAACTCTATTACCTTACATTTTTTCCTGTGTAAATATCTTTGTTCTTGAATACCTGAAATAATTTTAAATATCAATAGCATGATTAAAGCAACAATCACTTTATAGTGATCCAAACACATCTAACAGAAAAGAAAGCATGTATTTGAGAATTCTATATAGTCAGAAATGTAACTCAGAAGTTTGATGAGTAATTTAGCTTTTTATAGATATTCTCAGTGATTTATTTTCATTAGCTTTTATAACATAGCTGATATCCACCTTCACACCACCATTTTCTTTTGTTATTCAGTCTCCATTTTGTGGTTGAAGATAAAAGCCTGTCACAGATGCACAGAAATACATAAGGAAACTTTCTCTTTCAAAGTGGAAGTGGGAGTGTTAGTCGCTCAGTCATGTCCGATTCTTTGTAACCCTATAGACTGTAGCCCTCCTGGCACCTCTGTCCATGGAATTCTCCAGGCAGGAATACTGAAGTGGGTTGCCATGCCCTTCTCCAGGGATCTTCCCCACCCATGGATCAAACCCAGGTCTCCTTCATTGTTGGCAGATTCTTTACTGTCTGAGCCACCAGAGAAGCCTTTTCTTTCTAAATTTCTCCTATAAATATCACTTCTTTCTTTCTTTCTCTCTGTCACACACACACAAAAGCATATATACGCACATATCCAAACATGTACACATACATATACATAGGTGTGTGCACTTGGGTAAAAATAATACATGGAAACTTAAAATCTCAGAAAATGTAAAGAATATAATTTTCATACTTTTAGATTGCATTGATTTTATAACACATTTTTCAGATCTTTACTATAACGGTTCTACTCTTTGCTCATCTATAAGATTTTTAAATATAAAACTGAATCTTTACCAGCAGAGTGTTCTTGAAGGAAGTGATACTAAAAGCTGGGTTAATATTCTAATTCTACAAATTTGTGTTAGCATTAACAACCTCTTTGGAGTCTTTTAATTCCTCAATTTGTAAAGTTAATATAATGATATCAGTAGCTACTTCATATAGTTTTCTGAGATTAATTAGTTTTTGTAAACTTATTAGAACAGAGCCAGATACATGACATTTGTTTCTTTCATCTATTCTTTATATTATTTTTAGATTTGACTTGTTGAAGCTTTGTTATTTAACTTAATATACACAAGTTCCTTATTATAGTTTCTGTAACTTAGATTTTTAATTTTTTCACTTATATTCTTTGAGAATTTCAATTTTTTTCTGCCTCATAACAAACATAATTTCCTGAATCATTGTTATTCTTTCTAACTGTATCATGATTATGGGTTTAAGGTAAATATAGCCCTTCTCCTCCTGCCCTCACAAGGTTCACTTTCGATGCAGGGTATTGCTATTTGTATAATTTGGCTTCTGTGTATATTAAATACCTATTGTTTCTACATTTCTAAATACTCCATATTGCTTTGTCTTCTCCTTCAACGCTGGAAGAAAATATTTCTTCGTCATAATGACTGTCTCCTTTGGACCATGAGAAAAGTTTTCTGACCCTGTGTCTGCTAACAGACAGCAGACATGGACTTTTCCTTGGGTGCTCTATTTTCATATGAGGGTTGAGAGCATAAAGGTACAAAATAAACACAAGCAAATGTCTAGAGATGAAGGACAGGTTGATTTACACTTTCTAGTTTATTTCCTGCATCTACAAGTCACAGAGCAAATTCACCTATCTTGGATGATAAAAGACCTGCTTCTATACCTCGTTACCTGTTTTCATTGTATACAATAAGAGATAAACAAAAATTTACAACATGTAACACGTCAGTTGCCAAAACACTTTTTTTTCACCATCATTAAAGTTTAATTATGAAGATCTCACCCAATACTTCTTCCATCAAATTGTAATGATGGCTTCTTCAAATGGTCTGAGAATTTTCTGTCCACTTCAAGAAAAAATATATTGCTGTAATAGGATAACAGTTAGGAATTTTGATGCACAGAAACTCTGATCTGGGACACTGAGTGAGATTACAAGAATCTTTCAAATTCCCTAAGGCTGGCAGGTTTTGTTCTATTTCATTTAGCATAGTAAGTTTAAACCGCTGAACAGAGTTCTCAACACAATAGATTTTGAACTATATGACCATTTCTCTCTTATTTTAGCAACAGATTTGCCATTAGTTTTATTGTTAGACCTTGCAGGGTATATATTTTTTGTTTTTATTCATAGGAAATTCAATGGGAAATTAAGTAAGTTCTACCATATGTTGATATTTCTGTCCATCTGTCAGAAATACTTCAGAGATCTATAGCTACATGATCAGGTGATAGACCCTCACAACTCTCTTCTGTCAGTAAATATATTTTTTAGAAATATTTCTGACAATATAGGTGTTTCCCCCCAGCTCAAATAAATTATTTAATCATGCCAATCATGTATGAAAGTGGTGACGATGTTTAAAAAAAAAATGATGAGTGATTTGGTTTAACTTTTAACTACCCAGGAAAATGAAAAACAATTGTTTCTTTAAGATTTGCTCACTTTTTCATTTTGTAAACTTCCAAAATAAGTTTCAAAATGTAGATTTCCCTTACTCCCTTTGAGTGTAATCATTTCTCAGAGAAATGAAAAATCTTGTGGTCTAGAAAGATTTCCATTCTGGAATGTGATAAAGGTATGAAAAGTCAAAATAATGGCATATATGACTCGCAGCAAGGAAAGGACTCTATTTATTTTTACCACATTTTTTAAGATCACAACTGCTATGTTAAGGTAGGAAAAACTCCTCAAGGACAAAAGAGAAGAGTCTGATTCAATTGCTGTTCAAAAGTCATATATTTTTTATAAGTTCTATATAAATCCTAAGATGCTATTTCAGGCACTAGTAAAAGTGTTTTCTTTAAGAGAAACAGTGCACTAGGGCTTTAGAATTTTTTTTTCCAAGGATGGTAACTCTGACTCCTTAAATAACTTACCTTTCAGTAAAAAGTAGCCGTGGGACACGTTCACAAATGCATACATCATTTATAGCATGCAAAAGCCAAAGTTGGTGTTTTATTCATTGAAAATCATGAAACTGTCATGAAACTATCTTAAATGCTTTTTAAGAAACTTACTCCCTTGTTTACTTACTAAAGAACAAGAAATATAAAGAACTATACTTGAGAAGAGAACCACAAGTATCAATACGTTTCCCCCCAAATTTCCGTAATCCTTTGGCTTTCCCCTTGAGTGCAATGCTCCCAAATATTTCAGAAATTTCATACACAAATTTTCAGTTGAACTAGAAACTATAAAGCTAAACTACAACATAGCAGCCACAGTAACTCAGGAATAAAACTTTTCTTTTTTTTCCCACCAAATGAGATAATATTATGATTGTAAAATTGCATTTTATATAATTTAGACATTATTTCAAGGGCAGTTCTACACTGCAGTTTTAGGGAAATCCCCTTTTATGCCATATGGACTCCCGGTTCCCCCAGATAAATGCTATCAACATTGGTAGGAACTGCTTCTATCGTCCTTACTCTATCATAATTCCTACTTGTGAAAAATTGGTAGTAATCAAAACCAAAATAAAACCCTAAATCTAGGAATTATATTTCAATGCTCACAGTTTCCCAAAATCATCATAAACATACAAAATAAATACCAAAAAATTCTTTCAGTAAGAAACAATATTGAGATGAGAAAAAAGAAAAAATAGATCTATTATTCTTTCTCTACTATTGTTGATCTTTCACAGAATAAAATTAGTCTGATGAGAAAAGATTTATGAAGAACTCTCTCACTCACACACACATATACACACAATATATATAGTGTAGTTGTTGTTGGTTTTTTTTTTTTAATCTAGATTACTTGGTCCTACAATCACTTAAATGACCTTATTAATTAAGTTAATAAACCAAAGTAGGTGTTCACTGTCCTAAAAGAAGATTTTAAGACAAATTTGTAATTGTGGCTATGGTTGTTAACAGTAGTTTTAGTATTTAATTGTCATTTTCAGTGATTTACCTAATTTGTCTTCACTACTTTCACATAGAGAACAAACCACTGGGTAAAATGGAAGAAAACAAAAATTGCACAAGTAAGATCGCTGAAAAAGGTATTCACTAGGAGGTGAAAAATGTTAGATTTGAGGCAGTGGCAGTTCAGAGAAATATCTCAGGGTGCACGGGATTGTCCAGTTCTATGAAAGGACAGGGGTGATGTCCCTTGTGGCCCAGCAGTGTGGTGCTTTGAGGAGTGGTTGTAAACATCGTGAACATGTATATTAACATATGCATGTTATAAATGCTTTTGATTCCAAGAGAAAACCCCCAGAGTCCATGGTGGTAATGCCTGAACCTGGGAAAGCAAGGCATCAATGTGAAGTGAAAAACACTTGGGGAAACAGAACTGAGCTTCCACAGCAATCCTAGGAGATCAAAGTCCAGAAAACCCAGTAGGGTGTGATTAACCACGTACATCGAAACTGCCACCAGAATCAGGACTCTGGAGGAAGGGCCTGAGAATTTTTAACAAGAACTCAAAATAAACCTTCTGTATACTGGGGTTGCAAACCACTGAATTAGGTTTCCCTACTTGCTTTGTACTTGAGCCAGAAGGGTTTAAGCAAATTGGAAGAAAGGAGGCTTATTAGAAAACATACTGTGTTCCCCACAAATAAGATTTAATGGGTACACATCTGTTGACATGTTCAAGTGTGTGCAGTAAATCTATATCATTTTATTGTCATGAATATCTTTTCCATTGCTCCACAGAGGTGCCTTTTAAAAATTCTATTTAACGTTGTTTGCAGTAAGAGGTGATGTTACTATATGTTTACATATGGATAATAGCTCTACCTTCCTACATAGATATAGATATGTTTGCTTTTATATTAGAAGAAGTCTCCAGTTGTTGTTCAGTTGCCAAGTTGTGTCTGACTCTTCGTGATCCCATGGACTGCAGCATGCCAGGCTTCCCTGTCCCTCACCATCTCTCAGAGTTTGCCCAAGTTTACGCCCATTGAATCGGTGATGCCATCTATTCATCTCATCCTCTGATCCCCTCTTCTTCTTTTGCCTTCAAATGATGCATCGGGATCTTTTCCAATGAATCAGCCATTCCTATCAGGTGGCCAAAGTTTCCAGTTATACAGATTCAAATCCTACCTCTCAAAAGGCAACTTCATGTCCATTCCTCCATAAAACTGTAAACTAGAATACAGTTTTCTTCCTTCTGAACACCAGTATCATATTATCTAGATCTTCCATATGGTTTCATCAGTTGTTCCAGAATTGATTAGTCACAGTACATCCTGAATATAAACAGGACCCAACTGAAAATCAGCAATATAAGGAGGCTGGACAAAGTTTGGACAGAGATGGGACTCCTTTTCGAGTCACTGTTGACAGGTCATATTAGTCAAGCAGGAGTGATATAAACAAGGGTAAGGCAGACATAATTGCCTGAGTGAGAGGTATCAGGTTCTAATCAAGGATGGAGAGGGGATAAATTGGAAAGGACAGTGTTTAGCCACAGTTCATACTAGCCCTGATCCAGTCTGGGAAAGGATGGGCTAGAACTAGAAGAATGTTAAAGTAAACTTATCTCATGTGTTGACTGGTGAAGAAAGACAAATTATTATCACTAGTTCAGATATAGGGCCAGAATTTACATAAGCCAGAGATGCAAGGGAGATGCTCCAGAGAAATAAGCTGTGTGAATCAGTTTATCAAGATTAAAACTTCGGGCTATTAAGTTGTATAACATTTTCACATTCTTGATTTGAGAAACATGGCATTAGCAGTTTCTTTATAAATAACTGTTTCTAATTGAGAATACCTCAAAAACTAGATTTCAGTGTTTCAAGACCAAAAATCAAGAGACTTCAAACAAGATAATTTAGTATCTAGAGTTGGGTGAGGGTAAGGACTTAATACTTTTTCTTTTCCTAATTGCCATAATGTAAATGAATCCCTTAAAATTATTTTTATTTTTATTATTATTATTATTTAGTTCTGATTAAACTCCCTTTAGACTATCCTAAGATTATTAGTGCTCTACATTTTATGAAAAAGAGACTCAAAATAAATTTCAAATTAATAAATGAAAAATAATGTTTTATGAAATTAACCCCTTCCCCAAATTCCCTCAGTTATACTGAAACCAAGTCAGAGACAATGAAAGAAGGAGAAGACTCATGTACAACTCCTTATAATGCCGCATTTGAATACAAATATAAAAATGCTCTACTGCAGAAAATGTCTTATGACCATTGAGCATGTAATTATATATAAAGATAGATATACATTCATATGTTGTGGATACTGAGATCTTTCTATTTCAGAACAAAAATTAAATTTTAATTTAATCCATGGCAATGTGGTTCTTTATGGTCATTTTATTGATTTTATTTATTTATTTTTGGCTGCGAGGGGTCTTTGCTGCTGTGTGCAAGCTTTCTCTAGTTGCCGTGAGTGGGACTACTCGTCACTGCAGTGTGCAGGCTTCCCATTGTGGAAGCATCTTTTGTGGAGCACAGGCTCCGCGTGTACAGTCTTCAGTAGTTGTGGACCATGGGCTTAGTTACTCTGAGGCATGTGGAATCTTCCCAGACCAGGATCGAACCCACGTCCTCTTCACTGGCAGGCAGATTCTTAACCACTGCACCACCAAGGAAGTCCTACTGGTTTTTAATAAAAGTAATTATTTGTTTTATTATTAACTAAATGTCTAGAATTACTAATAATATAAATTTCAACTATACCTGAACAAATTTGTACAATTATGTCATAAGAATTCAGCTGGGGGAGGAAATTTGATGACTTAGCATGCTTAAATGTTAGGAATATATCTCCCCACACTATTCCAGTCCTGGGGGACAGTCTCCTCAGCAGCAACAGTAACAGAGATTCATCTATGTTAAATACTTCTGGTCACCAGTAACATCTTATTTTCAGAATAAAAATGGTATCCTGCATTTCCACACACACCTGCCGAAGAAAGAATGTCTTTATGTCAAGCTCAGTTCCATGTTTTGAGAAAAAAAGTTGACAAAAATTTCTAATTAATTACAGCCCCTATGAAGGCAGGAGCAAGGATGCCTGTGTGAACCCTGACTAAAAACACAGTCCTCATCACATTGCCTAGCATAGAATATGTCCTCGAAAAAGTGCATGCATGCTGAATGCTTACATGCTTATTTCACTTGCTAAATAAGTGACTAAAAAGAGTAAGGGAGGAAGTATAATCCTATGTTCATTTTGATACAAAATTGACTATTATTAAATCATAAACTTATTGACTAGTTTCCTTAAGTTGATACTTTTGTCAAGTGCCTTTTATGGCTGGGTTAAATGGGCCACAGAGAGAAAGCTGTATCCATTAGCAAACAAAAATAAAGTCATAAATATTTTCCCAAAGAATACAATGCATTCCCACATGCATGGGTGTCATTTCCTTTGACATATTTGCTACCTTTCCGATTCCATATACGTTGGGTGTGTTTCATTGAGTTTCAAAGCTTATTAATGCCTCGAATCCGCCTAACAATGAGAGAAAGATTCCCATCTGTTTTCTAACTGGCTACACTTTGCATACCCGTCTTATGAAAGCACACAGAGAGTGTTTCATTCCAGATTGAAGGACTGCCATAATGGACACTGCCGCATTGCTTCTGAATCAGCAGTAACAGGAACAGCATTGCCATTAGTGCGACAAGGGCTAAAGCAGTTAGATTTAAACTTGATGAAATAGCTGTACCATCCATTTACTAGATCACGCTGAAACATTCCCTCATCCTTTCATGTGTTTGTAATGGCAGGTGCCCTGTGTGTAAGCCGTAGTGTTCGTCTCTGGAGCCCTGACTTGTAACCACGCATACAAAGAATGTATTATAGCCTTGAGAGACTGATTATCTCTATTGTCACATCTCTCCATGGTACCATGCAACTGTTTCAGCTGCAAGTAAATTCCTGAAATGCTTCGTACTGCACACTGGATGAATGTCTACTCAACCTTCCAAAATGCTAGTGACGATCCAATGGGAAAAGGAGGTCTCTTTAGAAGCATTAAGGTTGCAATGCATTTTTATTTGCTGACCTGGGAAAACACAGATGTTGTTGACAAAACTAACAAGTCAAAGGTAGTTATAAAGTATTTATAGGGACTATATAGTGAAGAAAATCTGTCTTCAGTATTTGGACTGTATGTTATAAAGGAATGCCTGCACATACCATAAATATATTTTGGTCTAAATATTAATAAATCAAAAATAAACAATGCTTTGATGTTTTGGCAACAAGATATTTAGACATCAGTATTTATTTACGTTTACATTACTTCATATAGATAGTATGCACCTACCTCCAGATGCTAAAGGCATAAAACATCATGAATGAATTCTTCCTAAAATATCTGTATATTATCAATTTGAAATATCTTTATTTAAATTCTCAACAATAGCAAAAGAAATAAGCAAATGTATTCAAATTAGAATTTCCCCCTTAATTAATAAAATCTTACTTGAACTTTACCAAAAGTTTTTAAAGTTATTATAAATTACTGCTCAGTGAAAAGACAATACTTTTGATCATTAGATGGGGCCTAAAACTGATGATCTTCTAATTATTGATTTTCTACTTGTGTGATAGCTAGGCTACCCTTACACTGGTTTCAGAATAAAATTGGAGTAGGTTTAGAATGTCGCCATATAAAAGAGTAGCATCTTGTGAAAGACTGGGAAAAAATAAAGAACTGAATGGACAAACTGTACTGGTGCTTATATTTTAGAGACAGTAACTTGGCCAAATTGTTGGGAAGCTAAGTCATTAACAGAAAATTCTGTCATGTTCATGAAGTAAAAAATTTATTTTACACTATTACTTTAATATGGATATATTTCTGTACCATATAGTGAAATCAACACACATAGTCTATAAATATTTTAGCAAATATTTCAAGAAACAGGAATATTATATATTATGGCATCTTTTGACTCTCAATAACTGTTTCCATTTAATACCAAAATGCAATAGCACCATTTCTGGAGACTGCCTACTTTTCTTCAATTCTCCTGCTGTTTCTACACTTAAATATTTTCTCTACAGGCACTAATTTGTATGCCAGTGTAGTACTGGATTGACAGGTAAATTACCCTTTACAAACATTAAGAATATTCACAAGATAAACAGTTATACTAAAATACATCACAGAACTTAGATTTTTTTTCTTGACCTTAGTCATGAAAAATATTACTTTTGAATCTGTAATGGAAATGAGCATCAATTAAAATATCATTTAAAACAGATTTCCCCCTCTCATACAAAAGAATACACAGGAAAGCCAAACTCTCAGAAAAAAAATAACTAAGCTCTAATTCTTCCTTTTAGAAATCAGTGCACACAACCTTAAATTAACTGCAAAATCTTTGCATATAACCCAGGCAATAGAACATATACCGATTGTTACGTTTGATCTTTCAGATAGCTCTGTTTCCAGATTTGGCTGTAGTGTATGCCAAATATAATATTGGGGACTGTAACAGATTTTATGTTGTTGTTGTAGCATATTTCATTTAACTTCGAAAAGAGATTTATAGCCATGCCTTCCCAAAACAATGATTAGACTGGCAATTTGGAAATAGATATTGAGTGGCATGAGTGCTTCCCTTTAGTTAAAAATTAAAAAATTGAGTCTCCAGAGGTTTCTAATAACTTCTGAAGAATTTAACTTACATAACTTATTGACATTTTAGGAATCAGCAAACTAAAATGGACTGGAATGTGTGAATTTAACTCGGATAACCATTATATGTACTACTGTGGGCAAGAATACTTTAGAAGAAATGAAGTAGCCATCATAGTCAACAAAAGAGTCTGAAGGGCAGTACTTGGATGCAATCTCAAAAATGACAGAATAATCTCTGTTCATATCCAAAGCAAACCATTCAATATCACAGTAATTCAAGTGGATACCCGAACCAGTAATGCTGAGGAAGCTGAAGTTGAACTGTTCTATGAAGACCTACAAGACCTTCTAGAACTACCACCCCAAAAAGATGTCCTTTTCATTATAGGGCACTGGAATGCAAAAGTAGGAAGTCAAGAAACACTTGAAGTAACAGGCAAATTTGGCCTTGGAGTACAGAATGAACCAGGGCAAAGGTTAACAGAGTTCTGCCAAGAGAATGCACTGGTCATAGCAAACACCTTCTTCCAACAACACAAGAGAAGACTCTACACATGGACATCACCAGATGGTCAACACCAAAGTCAGATTGATCATATTCTTTGCAGCCAAAGATGGAGAAGCTCTACACAGTCAGCAAAAACAAGACCAGGAGCTGACTGTGGCTCAGATCCTGAACTCCTTAGTGCCAAATTCAGTCTTAAATTGAAGAAAGTAGGGAAAATCACTAGACCATTCAGATATGACCTAAATCAAATCCCTTATGATTATACAGTGGAAGTGAGAAATTGTCTTAAGAGACTAGATCTTAAAGAGTGCCTGAACAACTATGGATGGAAGTTAGAGACATTGTACAGGAGACAGGGATTAGGACCATCGCCAAGGGGAAAAAAATGCAAAAAGCAAAATGCCTCTCTGAGGAGTCCTTACAAATAGCTGTGAAAAGAAGAGAAGCAAAAGGCAAAGGAGAAAAGGAAGATATACCCATTTGAATGCAGAGTTCCAAAGAATAGCAAGGAGAGATAAGAAAGCTTTCCCCAGTGATCAGTTCAAAGAAATAGAGGAAAACAATAAAATGGGAAAGTTTAGAGATCTCTTCAAGAAAATTATAGATACCAAGGGAACTGTAATTTCATGCAAAGATGGGTGGGCACAATGAAGGATAGAACTGGTTATGGACCTAACAGAAGCAGAAGATATTAAGAAGAGGTGGCAAGAATACACAGAAGAATTATACGAAAAAGGTCTTCATGACTGAGATAATCAGGATGGTGTGATCACTCACCTAGAGCCAGACATCCTGAAATGTGAAGTCAAGTGGGCCTTAGGAAGCATCACTGTGAGCAAAGCTAGTGAAGGAAATGGAATTCCAATTGAGCTATTTCAAATCCTAAAAGATGATGTTGTGAAAGTGAGGCACTCAATATGCCAGCATTTGGAAAACTGAGCAGTGGCCATAGGACTGGAAAAGTCAGTTTTCATTCCAATCCCAAAGAAAGGCAATGCCAAAGAATTCTCAAACTACTGCACAGTTGCACTCATCTCACATGCTAGTAAAGCAATGCTCAAAATTCTACAAGCCAGGCTTCAGCAATACGTGAACCATGAATTCCAGATGTTTACGCTGATTTTAGAAAGGGCAGAAGAACCATAGATCAAATGGCCAACATCTGCTGGATCATCAAAAAAGCAAGAGAATTCCAGAAAAACATCTATTTCTGCTTTATTGACTATGCCAAAGCCTTTGACTGTGTGGATCACAATAAACTGGAAAATTCTGAAAGAGATGGGGATACCAGACCACCTGACCTGCCTCTTGAGAAACCTTTATGCAGATCAGGAAGCAACAGTTAGAACTGAACATGGAACAATAGACTGGTTCCAAATAGGAAAAGGAGTACGTCAAGGCTGTATATTGTCACTCTGCTTATTTAACTTATATGCAGAGTACATCCTGAGAAATGCTGGGCTGGATGAAGCACAAGCTGGAATCAAAATTGCAGGGAAAAGTATCAATAATCTCAGATAGGCAGATGACACTACCCTTATGGCAGAAAGACAAAGGTGAACTAAAGAAGCTCTTGATGAAAGTGAAAGAGGAGAGTGAAAAAGTTGGCTTAAAGCTCAACATTAGGAAAACTAAGATCATGGCATCCAGTCCCATCCCTTCATGGGAAATAGATGGGGAAACAGTGGAAACAGTGTCAGACTTTAGTTTTTGGGCTCCAAATCACTGCAGATGGTGATTGCAGACATGAAATTAAAAGACGCTTACTCTTTGGAAGGAAAGCTATGACCAACCTAGAGAGCATATTAAAAAGCAGAGACATTACTTTGCCAACAAGGCTATGGTTTTTCCAGTAGTCATGTATGGATAGAGAATTGGACTATAAAGAATGCTGAGCACTGAAGAATTGATGCTTTTGAACTGTGGTGTTGGAGAGGACTCTTGAGAGTCCCTCAACAGCAGAGAGATCCAACCAGTCCATCCTAAAGGAAATCAGTCCTGGGTGTTCATTGGAAGGACTTATGTTGAAGCTGAAACTCCAAAACTTTGGCTACCTGATGTGAAGAACTGACTCATTTGAAAAGACCCTGATGCTGGGAAAGATTGAGGGCAGGAGGAGAAGGGGACAACAGAGGATGAGATGGTTGGATGGCATCACCAACTCAATGGACATGGGTTTGGATAGACTCAGGGAACTGGTGATGGACAGGGAGGCCTGTTGTGCTGCAGTCCATGGGTTGCAAAGAGTCAGACATGACTAGTGACTGAACTGAACTGAAATTATTGAAGTAAAGTTCTTGTTCTATTTCCACACAGTTGTATTTTTATATAGTTACATTTATGTAAAGTTTTGCTATATTTTGGTTTCTATAGATATATCTGCATATACTTCAATAATAATATTTATAATAATATTGCTAACTAGACATGTTTTACTAGTTACCAGATTCTTTTACATTTGTTAGCTCACAACATAACAATGAGATAAGTAACAAAATCACTCCCCACACGCACTTATTACAGAGAAATCTAGGATCCAACTGAAGCACAAAAAAAGTTAGGGTAAATTTTGACTATGTTAGCAACAAATAAGCAAATATTTATATAAATAGGTGAAATCGTGTGGTGTGTCTACCAATGATAAATTCTATACCAGAGAAGACTTTTATTATTTCTCACTTAAAACTTTCCTCATTTGGAAAATGAGTGGCTTTAAAGAGACACACAGAGAGAGAAATCTGCTCTACAGCCCTTAATTTAAAATTCATGTATATGTACATTAGCTTATTTTATGTTTTTACTAAATAATTTAAAATCATTGTATGAATTTTGTTTTTATTTTCCTAAATATAATATTGTATTAAAAAGAAAGGAATATTGACAACACAGTAGAAATTCATTATACTTATCTATTAATTCCCAAAAATGTATTTCCCAAATGTATGTGTAGAGATGAATTATGTTTCTCTGTGTATATATATACACATACACATACAGATTCATGCTCAAAATGTCATTTTGCTTTGATTAGAAAATATATCATGGACATATGTCAGGTACAATGATCCAGACCCCTATTTCTAACAAGAAAGATAGCCTCTGTCAATCATTTCATCTCTCCAGGAAAGTTTTCATTTGTGTTAAAAGTGAACAATAATTAATTTATAGTTTTATTATAGCAAAATGACCAAAACATGATTTGTTCTATAATATTAACTACTATTTACATGCATTGTTTATAAGTATAAAAACTCATGCCTAGTTAGATTATTGCAAAGACTATTCTTCAACACATTTTTTAAGAACTTTGCAGAGAAGACAAAATGAAAACGTAAAAACATTTAAACTTAAGTAACAAAATATATGTTATATACAATGCTAAATAATGAAATAATGTTTGCACGGTAATTAACATTTTAAGAACATGGTCTTTATTCATACTACTTAGATGATTTTTATCTCCATAATGTTATACCAGAAAAGGATAATCTGGTAAACACTTCAGGTGTTCACTTGGGACCTATGAGGTATTATCTTCCGTAAGTAATGACAAACCAGAAGTTATCTTCACTAGTTGATTAACAACTTTAAGGGGACAAAAATGGTTCTGACCTGTAAATAAAAGTATATAGTGAAATTCAGATAGGTAGTTTATAGATCTAAATTCAAAGTTAAAAAAGTAAAGCTTTTAGAGGAAAGCACAGGTGAATATATTCATTAGTCAAGCTTTAACAATGTTCCTTAACCATGGTACATAAAGCACTACCTATAAAATGAAGTACTTAATTTGGGCTATTATATGAATTTCTGCACAAAAAAAGCACCACTCAGGTCATAAGAGATAACCTATAGAATAGAAGAAGATATTTTAATATATAAAAACAAAAAGAACTTGTACCCACAAAATATTTATAAAAATCCTATAAATTAATAAGAAAATATATAAATATTAAATAAGTGTGTAAATTAGGAGATAAGTAGGCAAAAGAATTAAACAAGCACTTCACAAAAAAATATCTAAATGGTCAGTAAGCCCTTGAGAAGATGCTCAAACTATGTCAGATGAATTGAAGTTGAAACCACAATGAGTATACAACCACATACTTGTATACAAACACAAGAATAGAAAAACAAAAATAAAAACATCATAAAAAAAGGCAAAATAAGAAAACAAAAGGCTGCAAGTTTTGCTGAAGTCATAGAGCAAAGGGAACCCACACATCACCAACAGGAGCATAATTTGTAAAACTCCTTTGGAAAACTGTTAGTATATATTAAGGTGAACATACTGAAAATTTTGCATAAATGCATATATATGTGTATATATATATATCCAAATGTCCATCAGCACTAGAATTTATAAATTGATAAATTCCCACTCTCACTACTATTTAGAAATTTAAAATGAATGAACTAGTGTTACATATAAAACATGGCAAAATCCCGGAAAAAACAATTTAGATGGTTTAAGACTCATATGAGAGAGTATATAATATATGATTCTAATTAAATAATATTTAAAATAGGATAGACTTGAAATTCAGAGCAGTAATGGCTTTTTGAATTGTAGGACTGAGATAGGCAAACCATTTCTGTGTGAAATAATACAACCTTATTGTTTTAATCTGCAATTATTATGGTGATTTGTTACAGAAGAATACATAACTGATCTACCGCATATTATGCTGTTCAACTCTGACTCAGAATGGAACTGTTTTTAGGTCTATCTCTGGATAAATGCAAAGACTCCTTTTATAAAGAACAACTGCTGTAAAATACATTTACTGTACTGAATGCCAGGGATCTTATTCTCTCATTTGTGTGTTTACTCCATTGTTAAATAGTATTAGTTATTAAAAATATTCTGCTTCTGTTGAAAAGAGAACCCCATAATTTTCATTTATTTTTCCTAATTCTGCAGTTAGCAGTACATAGAAAAATGTAACTCTCTCTAATAGGACAAACTCTCCCACATGTGAGAAGCAAACTGTTAAGATTTATTTTAAGTACTTATACCATTACGGCTTCTGTACATACATACAACATACAGTTTCAGCACTCCTGCTAATTTTATCTACTAAAATTTTCCAGAAAGAAGAAATTCTAGTGAATTCCTGCTAAGACATGTCAGAGGAAAAGGATTAGTACTGCCTGCCTCAGGTTCTAAAGGTCAATGGGTTTGTTAAAAAGGGAGGGTGAAAGATTTCTTGAAGCACGTCTCCACCATCAAAAATGTCCTTACTGGTTCCCAGAAACCCAAATCTGCAGGTTGCTCACTAGGCAATATTTATAAATCTTTTATGAAAGGGTCGAGGCTAGGGTATTGCAATACAAGCTATCATCACTAGAAATAACGTAATAGGTTCTGCTGAAGGCTACCCGTGTAGGTCCCGCACACATGGTAACAAGGCAGAATCACCTATACATACTAGCTACATAAGAGCTGTGAAAATTATTATAGTTGAATTCTATCTTTTTAATAAATAACCCATAATTAACACAAAATGAACCATGCAGAAGTATATTCAGATAGTCCTCAGAAAATTGAAAACATGCTCATATTTCAAGATTTTTTTATCTCAAAGCACTTACATTAATGATTAAATGTCATAATACAGAATTAATTTTCAAAGAAAACCTTGCTGTACTGAGAGTTGAGTAACATTTATAAAGTCATGCAGCCTTGGTATCTCATACAGATAATGCAGATAAATTGACATCTTGAGAAGTATCCAAACTCAAAATATCTGGATTGAAAAATAAACTTTAAAATAGCTGAACTCATAATTTTTTTTTTAAAAAGTATTAATACCTTTGGGCCTCCAAGTAGAAAGGATAGTAGAGAACATAGTGGTGAATATAGCTGAACTACAGCTATCTTGGGATGATTTTCTGATATCAGAACCAAGAGGCTTGCAGTTTACATACTTCTCCAAGAAATGGAAATAGTATCTTGGGTCTACCAAAATTGGGGGTTAAAACTGAGACCCACACAAAATGAACATGTTAGCCATAAGGATAATAAGAAAAATCTACCCACTTATAAAGGTCTATGACTAGTATCTCTTCTGTTTGTACTAGCACTTATGGAAAAATATATAGCCATTAAAACTTGAAAACTAACTGCCTTAACTTCCCATGTAGCTTTAGAGTTAAAGTATGAGTACATTGCAAGAAGCTCCAATCTAAGAGATTAATCTAAAATGGTGTTGAGATAGTGTCATCTCAATTCACCTGAAAAAGCAAATTTTCTCTGAAGACACAACATTTAAATCAAGCTTCATAGGATTTCTGCAGATAGCATACTGCTTGTAAGGTTCATAATTCTAAATCATCAAACATACAAGGAAGCAGCTATGAGTGAAAATCAGTAGAAACAACACATAGCACAATTAATCTGTTCAAAGTATTAAGGTATTTAGTAACTAGATATAAAATACAATAGGTACATATAAATGTTTAAAAGAGTGATGCCCATGATTTAGGAATAAGATAGAATCAAATAGGTCCAAGTACATTTGATAATGAATCAAATGAGCTTTTTAGACTTGACAAATATTAGTAGTAAGAATCCAGAGCTAAATCAGTCACCTAGATTTGGATGACAAGATAATTGATGCTGCTGGATACAGATGTGAAGAAATGACTCAGATTTGCAGCATATTTTTATGAGAAGCAGAAATAAGGGGTGATAAAAATAACAGATGATAAAATGAGAGGGTCCTAAATTTGCCTTACCAGATTTCAAAGAGAAGGAAAAAGAGAAAACAATGTGTGGGTTGTATTTAATATATATATATATGTATATTACCACACACACAAATATATGAGAATGACCCAGAATTGATTAAAAAAAAAAGCAAAATAGTAAAATCCATCTTATTTAGAAGGTACAATGTATCCCAAACAGAGCACATTAAAAAACTCAGGTTCTACAGGAGACTGTTTTACAAAGATGACTGCTTCAGTCTTGCACTCCAAACATTTTCCTATAATGCAAGCATACCCCTCTCTCACTAAGAGGAGAAACTGAATTCCTGAATCTGAGATGGTCTTGCAATTTGTTGGTAAACCGACAGACAAGCAGAGCAAGGCGCTGTTTGACCGCAACAGCTTGGTCAGAAGCGGTCATGGGGCTCCTTCCTCTTTTCAGATGCTTACTCTTGGCAAGATTCCTCTCATGAATTTCCCCTTTGGAAATCAGCCCAGTGTGTGAGCTGCTTCACCTCAAGCCACGTGGGGAGGCCACACGTAGGTGCTGCTCTCAACTGCTCACACTCAGCCCAGCCTTGGCATCACCATAGCCAAGGCGTCAGACGTTTAAGGGAAGAGGCCCCCTGATGATTCCAGGCCCCAGGGGTTCAGGTCTTCCCTGCCGAGGCCCTAACCATTTTGGAGCAGAGAACGTAGCCCCGCTGTGCCCTCCATGGATTTGTGATCTACATAATCCCTGTAAGCTTCATAAAATACTTGTTTTAAGCCATAAAATTTAAGATGCTAACTGGAGTGTTTATCTAGACATATGGCAATTTCCCTGAAGAATTAAAAAAAAAAGGAAGGAAATTAGAAGATTCAAAAAATCAGTCTGATAATTTGCTACTCATCTATCTGTTTAAGGACTTCTATCAATAATAGGCAGAAAACAAGAAAAAGGCACAAACATAATGGAAATAAGTGGACAAAAGCCTTAAGATACACTTAGTGACAAAAGATAACTCAATGGCCAGCAAGCTTAAGATAATCACATTAGTCAATGGGGAATCAAATGAAAACTATACACAATTCACTATACCAAAATGGCTAAAATGAAAATAGTGAAAAGTTCCAAGTGTTTGTGACATACAAAGCAATGAGAACTCATATAAACTGTCGGTGAGAATGTAAATTGATATGATTCTTTTAGAAAATGTGTTTAAGGTATCTACTCAGGCAGAATATGCCTGACTTACAGCCCAGTAAATTGAGCTTCTAGGTATAATCCTAACAATTACATACAGTTGCTCACTAAATAAAAATAAAACATGTGTTAGAATATTCATAACCGCTATTCTGAACTCAAATGTTATCACAAGCAGAGAGGAGAGATATTTTAATTTAGTCACACAATGTAATACTATATAGCAGTGAGACTGAATCAATTATACACATGAATCAATATGTATAAATTTCATAATTGAGAAAAAAAAGAGCATGTACAATGCATAATCCCATTTAGGTAATCTAAAAGCAAGCAAAAACTAATAAAGCTTAATAGGAGACTGAATAATATGTACAGTTAGAGGAAGGAGATTAACAATTGTAAAGGAACCTGAGCATGGGTACTGGGGTGTAGATATTGACTTGTTTACTCATGTATGAGAATCGGTTGCAGTGGTTTAATTTGTGGAATTCATGAAGCTATAAATGTATAATATCTTTCTTTTTATTTAATATACTTCAAGTTATTATTAACACACTTAAATATAAAATGAATAATATATTTCAATAAAAGCAATTGGTGAACTTGAAGTGTGTTATCTACAAGAAATCAAAACAGCAGAAGGAAGTCATAAGAGAGTTAAATAATACAGGTGTCAATCAAGAATTCTATGCCCAAATAAATAGATAAGAAATGAAAGTAGAGTATTTCACAAAAAAACCAAAATGGAGATAATGTATTTATAATAAGAATTTCAAAAATAAAATTTTTTCACTTAGCAGAAATTTTTGAAACATGTAAATAACTAGTTCCCAGAAATTCTGAATCAGTATACATGAGTAATGCCAGAATATACAGGGTTCTAAAAACCATATCCTGCATTTCAAAATGCATTCAAGTTATGATTAGTTAGGATTAGAAAAATTCCAGATTTAAATTCTAAGATCAAGGAAATAATAATGTTTTTATCTATGTTGTCAGCTATTAAAAACATCACTTATACTCCCAAGTGTTTATTTCTTCTCTTCAGTTTGGTTGTAAATTTCTTAAAGCTCATCTTTTTTCTTTGTTTTTCTTTTAACTTCCTATTCTAGAGCACAGTGGTCTTTTCGATTGAGAAGGCAATTCTGGAGTTGATCCTGTAATTGCTTATTAAATGGTGCATGTGTGGGCAGGTGCTCAGTCATTCAGTCATATCCGACTCTTGGCAATCCTACAGACTGCAGCGTGCCAGACTCCTCTGTCCATAGGTTTTTCCAGACAGAAATACTGGACTGGGTTGCCATTTCCTGCTCTGGGGGATCTTCCTGGCCCAGGGATTAAACCCTGTCTTCTGTGCCTCCTTCAATGGCAGGCGGTACATTTAATTTAATTGTATTATTTCTGGTCAAGAATTTTTCTATGTTTTAGTTGACAAACACTATCTTTAGAAATTCTCCAGATCCCAAATAATAATAACAATACTTAAATCTTTAAAATTCACATATATACGCACACATATAAATATATATGCAATTGTCCCTTGGTATCTGTGGGGAAGTGGTTCCAAGACCATCCAGGATACCAAAATCCCCAAATACTTAAGCACCCTATATAAAATGGCAGCTATTCACATATAATCTACACATATCCTCTCATATACTTTGAATCATCTCTAGGTTACTTACAATGCCATACGATATAAATGCTCTAAGAAATAGTTGTAAATTCAATGCAAACAATTGCTGGTGCATGTTGAATTCAAGTTTTGCTTTTTGGGACTTTTTGGAAATTTTTTTCTGAATATTTCATGAATATATTTGAATACCAGGATGTAGAACCTGCAGATAGTGAGGACCCACTGTATACACACATATGAGCACAAATTTGATCAAAATAAATAGCAATATATATATGTATTTATTCATATACATATATCAATGCAAGAGTAATGCATGTAATTGTAGAAGTAATTCATGTATCTGTGTTCAAAGCTATCTCTGGAAAGAAATAGACTTGTTTGGTGAGTCAGAAATTACAAGTAAATCTTATGAATCAATTCAGTCTCTGTAACTGATATAGTATTTCTCTTTTTTAAATCAAGTTAAATATGAGGTACCACCTCACAATGTAGTGATCAAAAACCTTCTACGCCAGCACAAACAACACATGTTTAAATCCTGACTATGACAGTTATCTTGAACCATAACTATACTTTGCCTTAATTTACTTTATTTTCTCATTTATAAATGTGGGAAGTACTAATAGTATGGCAATTATATGAATTAATTTACATAAATGAAAGTGCCTTTTTTAATAATCAGTAACTATAAGTGATTAATATTATAAATCATTAGATTTTAAATCATCTAGTCTTTCAATTATATCCATGTTTGAATCTGTTCATAATTTCTTTCATTTTAACTTGAGTCTTTATACATTTCAAGGATACACTTCAGCAGCTTCCCCAGTGGTTCAGTAGTAAAGAATCCTCCTGCAATGCAGGAGCCAAAGGAGACGCAGGTTCGATCCCTGGGTTGGGAAGATCCCCTGGAGCAGGGCATGGCAAACCACTCCAGTATTATAGCCTGGAGAATGTCATGAACAAAGGAGCCTGGTGGGCTACTGTCCACAGGGTTGCAAAGAGTTGGACATGATTTAACTTAGCACGCATGCACACACACAGAATAAGTAACCAAATAAATATAATTATGGCTAATTTTACAATGAAGTTTATATTATTTTTAATAATTTTGTAGAATTAATTTCTCCCACTTTTGAAGTTCTTTCATATACTTCACATTATGAAAAATGTATGCATGAAATAAAGTTTTAAAAATATCATTCTAAGATTTTCTTTTAAATCTAAAATTTTTGAACTATTTCAAACAAGGCCAAAAACTAACCTTCAGAGATGATGCAGAAGAGAGCTATTTTAGATAAAAGATAATGCCCACAAACTCTCCAACTTCTGGCCATTAAAAGGTTTTGCTCACTTCTCTACTTATGTTTGATGATAAAGGTAAAATACACTAATTAGTCTTTTCACAGTTATTTGTTTAATCTTTGTCTTATCTAGATTTCTAGGGAATGTGTTTGATCTAAAGATGTGATATAGATAAACTTCAGTGAGTGCAAGATGAAATTTTAAAAAGGTAATAAATTTAACTTCTGATGAATTAGAAATTTTACATAATTTCTCATAATATCAATTTGGGACATTCAAACAAAGAATTATGTCAAGGTAATATAAATATGTGAAATAGTGATTTTTGCGTAATTTCCATATGAATTTATGGAAAAAATCACTGATTCCAATAATGAAACTATACAAAATATTTAAAACATCATAAATTAAAAGACTGTTTTAAAACATTTTATTTGAAGCACTTTTGCTCTGCAACATTTAACTACTAAAATTATAAAACCACTAAAATTATAAAACCACTAACATTTATAAAACATTACACAATTAGAGAAAAGCAAAGAACCTCAACTTTGAGTCTTATGTTAGCATATATTAACTACTAAAATTATAAAACCACTAAAATTTATAAAACATTGCACAATTAGAGAAAAGAAAAGAACCTCAACTTTGAGTCTTATGTTATATATTAATGTCTAATGTCATATATTAATGACAAAAGTTTGTATTTTCCACAAGTGGGATATAAACTATTTTAAAAAGCTTTTTAACTTTTTTATTTAAAAAACTGCTAAGAGATCTTTTATCCAATTGAAAGATTTTAAATAAGTCCTAAATCCAAAAATAGAATAGGAGGTCAGAGAAATGGGTAATTGGACTATTACTTTTTTAAAAAATCTAATGTACAAGAGATTAACAACCTAATCAAGTATTAACAAACTTCAATAAATAATTCTGGAAACAATTAAAAAGGTTTAAATCACAGAGTAACTATAGGAGCTAGTATATTAGCCAGGGTTTCTCACAAAAACAAAACAAAAAGAGGATACATATATAGAAAGAGACAGGGAGGAATTTATTACAGGAATTGACTCATGCAATTATGGAGGTTGAGACCTTCCATGATTTACCACCTGTAAACTGTAGATCCAGGAAAGCTAGTGTTATAATTCAGTCTGAGTCAGAGGCCTGAATGTCAAGAGTGCCAATGTTCAGGGTTGGGCTAAGATGGATGCCCCAGCTCAACCAGAGAGAAAACTTGCCCTTACTCTAGCTTTTTCTTCTATTCAGGTCCTCAGAAAGACTGGATGATGATAACCTGCATTGGTAAGGGTTATTGTTTACTCCGGCTACCAACTAATCTCTTCTGGAAACAACTGAGGGATCTCTTAGCCTAAGTCAAGTTAACATGAAATTCACCATCACACCCAGGGAATAATCTCAACCTGAAACTGTGTGTTTAAGAATTCACAGAGGCTAGAGAAGAACAAATTTTGACCAAAATGTGAGCATTACTTTAAAAACTGCAATTTGAACAGAAATTCAAGCCATCTAAAATGAAAAATTGATACTTTCAAATTGTGGTACTGGAGAATGCTCTTGAGAGTCCCTTGAACAGCAAGGAGATCAAACCAGTCAGTCCTGAAGGAAATCAACCTGAATATTCATTGGAAGGATGGATGCTGAAGCTGAAGCTCCAGTACTTTGGCCACCTGATACTAAGAGCTGACTCACTGTAAAAGACCCTGATGCTGGGAAAGACTGAGGGCAGGAGGAGAATGGGGCGACAGAGGGTGAGATGTTGGATGTATCACCAACTCAATGGACTTCAGGAGACAGTAAAGGACAGGGAAGCCTGGCATGCTGCAGTCCAAGGGGTCAGAAAGAGACAGACATAACTTAGCAACTGTACAAACAACATACAATACATGGGCCTAACTTGGCAGTTATCTCTCTATAATGCAAAAAGAAAAATTTAAATTACTAATGACCTCATGAAAACAACTCTTGAAACCTAATACTCCAGGGTCATTAAAAGTAAAACTGTGGGGCTTTGCTAGGGAAAGAAAAATTTATTAACTACTAACCTTTTTCATTTGATAATATTATCATTCATAATAAATTAATAATATAGCATGCAAACTTTAATATGACTTTCACAAAAATTAATTAGCAAGGCAGCAGAATTATGGAAATAATACTGGAAATGAATTTGAAAGAACTATGCATGGAGTCTTGCCTTCCATTTTATAGTTCTGTGGCCTTGGGCAAGATACTTAAACTTCCTGATCTTTACTTTCTTCATGTGTAAAATGGGTATAAGAAAATAAAATATATTTCATAAAGTTAAATTAGATAGACTTATTTAGGCTAAGAAATAGATATTTGTTGAATAAGAATTCTGTAAACTCTGACTATTGTTAAAACTGAAAAACTTAAAACCATAGGATTAACATGATTCCAGTCTTATAAAAGGTAAAAGCAAGACAGTCTATTATTAGATATAATACTCTAATTCCTATTGAATTAATATGAAGCATACATAACATAGAAATATAATCAACTTATTTAATCAATAAATCTATATATGCTATGAATTAATTATTATATTATAGCTGATGCAGCTTTTAAATTCTAGTTAAGGACATGACCACACTCATTATCATAGTGGCCATTAAGTACAGCTCTCTATCAAAATGCAAAAAATTATTTGAGTTTAAATTTGTAAATATATGAATATTCTATAGGACCAACTGAGCAAAATTTCTTAATCATTCCTATAATCATTTCTTAAATGCGTACTAGAGTCCTTGATGAAACCCAGATATTTCTTTGTTTTTCACCCCTACTTCCAACCAGTGTATTCTATTGTCTGTATAATCTAGATACATGAAGTGAAGCTGAAATATTGATGTCAGTGAACTAAGAAGGGTAATGTTAAACTAGTGAACATTTCAAAAACATTTCTTTTATATTTTTTATTTCTTATATGATTTTGTATACAGTGACCAATAAATTATACTGCACACCTAATTAAATTGCAAACTATGAACAAATTAAAATATATGTTTATTGCTTTTCACACAATTTATGAATTTAATATTAATATACAAGACTTGTAAGCTTTCATTCATGTTCATAGCCAAAATATTAAACAATATTCAATATAAAAAGTTACAGATTTCAATATTTGTTTGTATACCCTCAACCCTGAAGAGCCAGATGTATATGAAATATAACAGCCAGCAGGAAATAGATTGAAATCATTTGTTTTAAAATACTTTACATGAAAAGTGTAGAAACACTAAAGTACTCATGGAGACTCATTATGATACAATCTAATAGGCAAGGAGATTTCCTTTTAAGGAAGGCATATTTCATTATGAATTTTTTTAGTAATTTAGTAAGCAAATTTTCTTGACTATTGACCAATAGTATTATTTTATATTAAATTACTTGAAATGTCAAAATAGTTTCCTGAAAATTTCTGATTTGTAAATACATTTAAATGTACATGTATTAATACAGATTTAGGCATGTTGTAGACTTCTAAATTGTTATGTGGCATTATATAATGTAGAATATTTAATATTCCATATTAAATAAAACATAATTATGTTCAATATTCTATACAGACAAAGCTAAAAGCAAATATGAAATTAAACATTGCATTATGCAACTTAACTATTCCAGGAAACATGTTTGCATTCTGAGAGAAAGGCCATTTTAAGTTTGGGGCATTTATATTCTCTCTCTTCCTTGTTTTATAGTAATTTTAGTACTTCCTTAATTGATTCAATAGTCAATATTAACTTATCAAAAACCAGTTTCACCAAATCTCATTTACTTTGTTTTCAGGTGGAGTTCCTACTTTATAATCAGAAGGAAGTCTTGGATATAGGAGATCGTGTTTTCAAGAAATAATATACAAACCAGCTAGCTATCTGTCAGAATTCTGTAAGGGTTCTGGGAGTGGATAGAAGAGGTTGACTGATTCCCCTGTATGGTTTCTTCCAACTCTCGTAATATCTGACGGCATTCTCATGATAGCATTTTCAGTTCTGTACACTGGTTTTCTTGTTCTTGGGCAAGAGTCCCAGTGGCTGTCACTTGCTCAATGATATAACTTCCAACTTGAGTGCCTAGTACTATTCGTTGTTGTTCAGCCACGTAGTCTTGTCCAGCTCTTTGCTACCCAATAGACTGCATCACACCAGGCTTCCCTGTCCTTCACCATCTCCTGGAGCGTTCTCAAACTCATGTCCATTGAGTTGGTGTTGGCATGCAGCCATCTCATCCTCTGTCATCCCCTTCTCCTCCTACTCTCAACCTTTCCCAGCATCACAGTCTGTTTTCCACTAATATCTCAATATGGCTTTGTATTTCACTTACTCATTGATACAGATTAATAATAAGCACTAAACTTTTAACTTAACTCTAGAACATAGGCAACATAAACTTGTCAGAGAAAAGCAAAATATGTGACAAAATATTTACTGAGAACAAACACTGCTGACCCTTCTCATCCTTAGCCTTGGCCTTTGGTCTTCTATATCCTGCTTCTCCAGACATACATAGGGTGTTCATTTATCTCTATGTTCTATAAAATGTTTATCTTCTTTCTAAATGTTATTAAATGTCTACTTTCACATCCCCATATACCCGTATGGATCATTTTACCTTCAAAACTTATGATGGCAAAAGTCACTGTTCCTTAAGGTATAAACTTTGGAATCACTGTCTCCATGCTCTTAATTCCTAATAAAGTTATTAATTTTTATCGATTTCACATCCCCAATTTCTCCAAATGTTATTTAATATTCTCAGAGTCTCTTGTTGCTGTCCTATTCAAACCTATCTCACCTATCTTACAGAAACAACCTCCAATTGTTCAATCCAGCATTCAATCCATCCTTAACCCAGTCACCAAACTTATTATACCAATCTCTTATTTAATCTCTGTAATCATTGTGATTTAACTCAAACTTCTTGATTTACAAGTTGTCCATAGCCAAGAACCAGTGTAGCATGCTAAGTATATTTCTAAATTATTTTCAGTACCATTAAAGTATCACATTCATGATGTTCACCTCTTTACCTTTGAGCATGCTATTTCCTTTCCTCACACTCACCTTCCTTTCTTTGATATACACTAATCTTCAGTTTAAAATTTCCTTCTTTGGATCATGTTTTCTGACTTCTAGCAAGGTCCGTTTTGAACATTTCATAGGTGAATTTATACTACCTTATGACCGAGGCCCTACTCCTGTAAGAGTACTTTTCCTGTTCTATGATTTCTTATTTACTTGTTCCCTTCTCCTAGCAGAGTCTTAAACACAGAGTGAACACTCAGTACAAGGTGTGAGGCGGGGGAAAGGAATGGGAGAAAGGAGGGAAGCAGGAAGTGAGGAAAGGAGGAAGAGGGAGCCAAAGAAGTAAATAAATAAACATCAAAAAAGAACAACTAAAGCAAAGAGAGAAGTAAGAAAGTGACATTTTAATCAAATGAGAAGTATTTGGCTAAGTTATCAACCTATGCTTCATTTGTAAGAATTAACTCACTTCTAATAACAATAGTATCACCTTTAATAGCAGAAACATTTTCATCTTTCCCAAAATCACAAGCTAGGAATGATCACCAGTAAATTTTTCAATACATGAAAGTTACAGGCAGCTTTTTAACTTTTTTTTCTTTTGTTAGTTCTTATTAAAAAAAATATACCAGGTGATAAAATTACAATTAAAGTAGAAAGCAAGCTATTTGATATCTTTTTCTTAGTAGCATCACAATGTTTTAACATTTTAAACTTTGTTACTTTAAGTGTTATCATCAGGTATTTAATGGAACAGAGCTGATAAAATAGTGAAACATATATATTTCCTCATTTGTTCAATATTTTTACTAACTCAATAAGATTCATCTGCAGTCTAGTAATTTACTCTGCTGCGTGATTCATGGTTACAGAGCACTGTTTAATTTTAAAATCTCTGAGATAAGGTGATGATAGTCTGTATAAACACTTAAATTATCTTGCTAATATAAAACTTCAGAAGTTAGAACATAAGACACAAAGTGTGGAAAATTTACTTAGAAAATCTTAAGAAAGACTGTGATTTATATAGGGAGAGAAAGAAAAATTCCTGCAATATCCTTATTTCAACTTGTTTTCAAATGAAGATCCCAGGTCAGTGATTTGAGGTGAATAAGTTTTATTTACATGATAAATATTCAGTCTGTATTTGATATTAGAGCCTAGTAATTCTTTGTGACTAATGTATGTATTTAATTTGAAAAAAGTAGTGTATAATCTCTGACAAGGATATTAGCTAAACCGTCATTTAAAAATCATCATGTGAGCTTGCTCTTGTGGATGTTTTGGAAGATAAACTCAAAGGAGAAATGATGGACCTGCAGCACGGGAGCTTATTCCTTCAGACACCAAAAATTATGGCAGACAAAGATTACTCTGTCACTGCCAATTCCAAGATTGTGGTGGTAACTGCAGGAGTTCACCAGCAAGAGGGGGAGAGTCGTCTGAATCTGGTGCAAAGGAACGTTAATGTCTTCAAGTTCATCATTCCTCAGATCATCAAGTACAGTCCTGACTGCATCTTCATTGTAGTTTCCAACCCAGTGGATATTCTCACATATGTTACCTGGAAACTAAGTGGATTACCCAAGGCACCATGTGATTGGGAGTGGATGTAATCTGGATTCTGCTAGATTTCACTGTTTTATGGCTGAAAAACCTGGCATTCATCCCAGCAGCTGCCACCGATGGATTTTGGGAGAACATGGTGACTCAAGCATGGCTGTGTGGAGTGGAGTGAATGTGGCAGGCATTTCTCTCCAGGAACTGAATCCAGAAATGGGAGCAGAAAATGATAGTGAAAATTGGAAGGAAGTGCATAAGATGGTAGTTGAGAGTGCCTATGAAATCATCAAGCTAGAAGGATACACCAACTAGGCTATTGGATTAAGTGTGGCTGATCTTATTGAATCCATGTTGAAAAATCTATCCAGGATTCACCCAATGTCAACAATGGTGAAGGGCATGTATGGCATCGAGAATGAAGTCTTCCTGAGTCTTCCATGTATCCTGAATGTTCGAGGGTTAACCAGTGTTATCAACCAGAAGCTGAAGGATGAAGAAGTTGCCCAACTCAAGAAAAGTGCAGATACCCTCTGGGACATCCAAAAGGACTTAAAGTACCTGTGACTCCTGTCTGCGAGGCTGTAGAAACTTGAAACTACAGTTTGATTAACCACGAGCCTTTAGTTTGCGTCCATGTACATGGAACACAGTTCGCTTTTTTCTTCCTAAGTCTGTGTATCTGAGCTCCCAGAATCAAAGCCCATGCTTGCTTTAATGCTTGCAAGATGAGTCCTTGAACAAACAAAATAAACCACCTAGAGTAGTGTGAAAAAAAAAATCATCATGGACACTGTGGAAATATAAAGTCCAGAAAACAGACATAATTGTGAAAACTTTTTTATTCAACTACAAATGGGATAAAATTAATCTAATGCATCCTTGAGCAAACAACAAGGGAATTTCCCAGAACCACCTCCACCCTTCTCCTTTCCTTCCCTCCCTCCTTCCTGCATAATTCTGTTCCTCTTGCTCTCCTGCGTCTCTCTCCCAGTTCCCCGTGCCTTTTGGCACCTTCTACTCTCCTTTGTCATTTCTAGACCTTCCTTCTTTTTGACAGTGGCCACCTTCTTTGAAGCAGCACAAATAGGTCTGTCAAAATCTCTATTTCCTCATATCACTACTGCCAGGGAGGACGTACAGGTCACTACCCTGGGAAAGAGGGCAGATTAGCCCAGTTTGAGTCAGATGTTCAGGCCTGGGCTAGACACCTGTGTTTAGGGGAGGCTAATGTTACTACCTTAGCTTCCAAGCTTCTACTTACATCCAAGACAGCAGATTCTAAGGTAAAATCTCCTATCTAAACCCCATGCTTGAGAGAATTTTCCTGACTCAAAGAGTGATGTTTTTGTCAGAAAAAACTATAGATAGCCTTTTACAAGATGTTGTGGATTATATAATAACTGAGGGAGGCAAAGATAAGTTGACATCTTTTTTCAGAAGGATATCATCTACAGGTATAGAACAATGTCAATATATGAAGGGAAGAACCAAGGCTATTTCTTTGCCAAGTGATCTAAAATTAACTAGAATTAGTCAATACATCCATTTAAAGCTTTTCTATAAAAGCTACTTCCTGCTTGTTCTCTTTGTACTGTCCTGACAGTGAACTATAATGCTTTGGCAAATTCACTTTCTGGCATTCACAGGAGAGTTACACACAGTCGAAGATCGGAAGGCCATGTTCATCCCTATTCTAGGGGAGAGTGAAAGCAATAAACAGGCATGCCAGGGCCTGTGGGCTCAGCCACTTCGGTTGTGTCTGACTATGTGATCCTATGAACTGTAGCCAGCCAGGCTCCTCTGTCCATGGAACTTCCTGGGCGAAAATACTGAAGTGGGTTGCCATGCCCTCCTCCAGGGGATCTTCCAGACTCAGAGATCAAACCCTTGTCTCTTGGGTCTCCTGCATTGGCAGGGGTACCCTTTACTAGTAGTGCCACCTGGGAATAATGCCCCCAAAACACATTTCTGGTCTGAGAGTTAACCCAGAGTAGGGGGATGGTTATTCAGGCTGCCATTTGTGCATTTTCATCTCAAAAGTTTACTTGTTTAATCTTCATGATTCCTTAGGACTCATGATAATATCAATATTTTCATAGTGCCTTCACTGTAGATCCAAAGATTCATTTCCCCTTTTATTTCCATTGAATCACTTATATTATCAATACTTACAGCACTTTGAGCCTTTACAATTTTTTAGATGTTGCATTATGTTTAAATTTTCTCATTAAGTGTTTTTTAATCACTACTATGGACCTATAAGTCAGTTACTTTTATTCTCATTTTTGAAATAAGATGGGTTGAAGAAATTCTCCAGGGCCACACAACTCAGAAGCATGTAAGCTTCAGTCACAGCCGTGACTCACACTGTTGTCCATCATTCTTTACACTACAGCATTCAAACACTTCTCAAACTCATTGCTGTTGTCCTCTGTATTACTCATTCTTGTTCTTATTACCAGATGCCTAGATATACCCAGCAGTCTTCTCCAAGCCTCTCCTCATTTCAGTCTTTCCTTCAGATTCCTGCTATATCAGTGTTTCTCCAGATCATTTCAAAATGGCACCCATCCTCAAAAACCTTCAGGACCAAATGAGATCACTTGTATACCATTTTCTTGTACCTTCCTGATGAAAGGTAGGCATCCGATATAACCTTTAATAGAATGAATAGTGGCTACCAATTGCAATATAATTTAACCCAAAGAAACTCAAATTCTACTCTATATTAAAGTAAATCAGAACTTATTTAAGGACCCCGTTGAATATCATTCAACACTTTGTGCTGACTTATGTGTCATTCAGAAATCATCGGCTCTACTTCTGCACTCCTATGAAACTCATTTAACATGATAGGTGCCATCTAAGGGTTGTATATTTATCCTTTTCATGGGCTATATACTTGAGATATGAGGTTAGGTACTGTGTCTTCAACTTTTTGTATACCAAAGAATATCTAACAATTGCCTTAGCTATAGATCCTTATTTAAAAAAAAATTACTTTTTCTTACTTGCTTGTGATCTTATTCATTAATTATTGGTAATTTTATAGTGGCATTAAAATATTCTCAAGTAATCATCTTAGTTTTCTAGCTAAGGTTTTACCACCTATCTGCTCAGTGATTTTTTTTTTTAATTTCATGGAATGAGAGAGATGAATTCAACTTGGGGAAGGAGAAGGCTCTGATGACATAGAGGATACCCTCACCAAATGTAAAGAAAGAATAAAACAGAGCACACCTGTCCCTAGCAGGAAAGAAAGAAAATGGAGGATAGCTATAGGAAATTCATAATATCAGACAAATTTGTTCCTGTTCTGATCCCCTATGACAAAAATCTTAGAAAGTGAGATGTTACATAATTTGGATAGAAAATCAAGAAATTGTTCCCTGATCCACCTTTGGCATTTTGGGAGGTGTCCACCAAGCAGGCATTCCCAAATTAAGCCAGAAAGTCTAAAACAGACTAAAAATGACCTAGCTGGCTGAAAGAGTACCAGAGTAGTACGCCAGAGGTTTTTACAAGTTCTATTCATCAGAAAAATGCACCTCAAATTTCCAGCACACCTCAAGGCTGAGTTGAGATCCATGGCTGTGTCATGGAAGGAGCAAGATGACCTTAATCTATAGGGTGATAATAGATGGACACCTTAACCCAGGCTCCAGGTGGAGGACATGGCTAAAACTCAAGAAGAGTCTGCCAACTCTGTGTGATTAAAACTGGGTTGGCAGGGAGATGCACTGGGCACTCACCCAACAAAAGAATGGAAATTTTCAACAGTGGTCATCTTGACAGATACAAGTATAAGCAATTTGGAGACCACTCAAGCCAACAATCTTGCAGCTGAGTCCAACTCAAGGTCAAAGAAAAAAGCTCTGCATTATGTTATGAAGTCTCCTCCTCCATCCAAGGGTTACAGAAACTTTCATGCTCAAGTGCTTTCTGGAACATAACAGGGAGAGGGAGAAGGAAGTAACTATAAAGAAACTTGTTAAAATGAGAAAAACTGCTTCAAATAATAACAGAGCAGGATACCTTAACCAGAATGTTTAAGAATCCCTTTATTCCAGCAACAAAGGATGGGGATTCTTGAGAGTAGGTTTAGAAAATGTATAACAAATATTAATAAAAAGTAATTTTTTCCTTCCCATCTAAGTGAAGAAAATCAAATTTTGGACTGTGATGCAGTTTAAATCATACCTATTAAGGTAGTCTTCCCTGGTGGCTCAGACAGTAAAGTGTCTGCCTACAATGCCGGAGACCTGGGTTCGATCCCTGGGTCGGGAAGATCCTCTGGAGAATGAAATGGCAACCCACTCCAGTATTCTTGCCTGGAAAAGCCCATGGACGGAGGAGCCTTGTAGGCTACAGTCTATGGGGTCACAAAGAGTCGGACACGACTGAGCGACTTCACTTCACTTCACTTCACTTCACTTCTTCATAATAGGTAAGTATTTAAGCATTTTTGTCCAATGTTCTAAGCCAAAATTGGAGAAAAAATGTGAGGAGACACTTTGGCAGAGATTCGCCCAATATCTAGTCTCTCCTACTGCTTTAGAAATAAAAACCTCTAAGTATTTCAGTGAAGCACATAATCATTCCAAATGGACACTGCAATTCCTGTTAACTACTTTAGATGTGACAAAGTTCTGGACAGTGAACTATGTGAATTGTTGAGCAACATCTTCTGGGAAAAAAAAGTCTTAACCCTAAGTATACCTAGAAATAATAATCACCAGTTACCACCTCACTGCAAAGGACCCTTTGAGTTTTTTAAAAAATCATTTTATGAATATTGTAGAGTAAGAATGAAAGGAGAGTAAAAAAAAAAAGATTCTTAGGAATTTTAATAAAAAATAAGTATAATACAAGATATTACAAATCAACTATACATGAATAAAATAAATGATTTTAAAAGTTAAAAAAATAAGCTACCTTTTTCTATCAGGTATATTTTGGAGCACAAGTCTCGTAAAGGCTGAAAGGACACTACCATTCTTCCATATAACAAAAAAGGATGGTCCACTTCTTTTAAATGTATTATATGAGGAGGTTCTTTCTGTTGAATGACTACCTGGATGAGGGTATCATATATATTTATTAAGAAACATATTTTACAAACTGATTCTTGAGTTTGAGAAAATTTAACTAGTACACTGTAGTCTAAAAATTCGTAGTCCGAGATTGCATTTATAGGGTCAATTTCACTATGAGTGCTAGAGCCTAGGCTAGTGCTGTCTAATAAAATCATATGAGCCAAATGTCTGATTTTAAAATTTCTTATAGTCACATTGAAAATGTTTTAAAAAATGGATGAAACTATTTTTAAATTAATTTTTACTGAAGTATGGTTGATTTACAATTTGTGTTGGTTTCTCCTGTACAGAGAAGTGTATCAGTTATATGTATCCACATATCTACTGTTTTTCAGATTCTTTCTCATGCAATCATTACAGAGTATTATTGAGTAGAGTTCCCCATGCTATAAAGTAGGTTCTTGCTGCTGCTGCTGCTTCTAAGTTGCTTCAGTCGTGTCCGACTCTGTGCGACCCCATAGACAGCAGCCCACCAGGCTCCCCTGTCCCTGGGATTCTTCAGGCAAGAACTCTGGAGTGGGTTCCCATTTCCTTCTCTGATGCTTGAAAGTAAAAAACAAAAGTGAAGTCGTTCAGTCATGCCCAACCCTTAGCAACCCCACGGACTGAAGCTTACCAGGCTCCTCTGTCCATGGGATTTTCAAAGTAGGTTCTTATTTTATATCTATTTTATACATGTTGTTGTTCTTGCTGCTGTTGTTGTTTAGTCACTAAGTTGTGTCCGGCTCTTTGTGACCCCATGGACTATAGCCTGCCAGGCCTCTCTGTCCATTGGATTTCTCAGGCAAGAATACTAGAGTGGGTTGCCATTTCTTTCTCCAGGGCATCTTCTTGAACCAGTGTCAAATCCACATCTCCTGAATTAGCAGGCAAATTCTACACCGCTGAGCCACCAGGGAAGCCCCCTATTTTATATATGGTAGTGTGTACATGTCAACCGCAACCTCCCAATTTATCCCTCCCAAAAAAACTATTTTAATAAAATAATTTAATACATCCAAAATGCCATCATTCCAATCCAAAAAAATATAAATTATAAGGTGTTTTGTTTTTATTTTTCCTTATGCAATTTTTTCAAAACATTGTATGTAGTTTATATGTAATAAATGGGATTCCCTGGTAGCTCAGTTGGCAAAGAATCTGCCATCCCCTGGAGAAGAAAATGGCAACCCACTCCAATATTCTCATCTGGAAAATCTTATAGATAGAGGAACCTGATGGGCTACAGTCCATGGGGTCACAATAGTATGATATGACTTAGCTACTAAACCACCACCAGGTTATAAATATCTTAATTTGATCACATTTCAGGGGTTGACTAGCTACATCTGGTTATTAGTGGCTTCCATATGGGACAGTATAGTAGACAATTATATGTTCCCTTGTTTTTATCTTCCAGCAGTTGCAAAACTTCTAACCTCTCCCATTTTCGTCTCTTTGCTGTTATGGGTAGAAATGAGAAACTCTGAAATCTCAGTTGTGTTCAGTGAAAGCTAAAAGCAGGCTATCAGTTTCCTTTGTACCTTCTTTAAATAATAAGGCAATACCTGAGCTAACTGAATAGTAACCTGGTGACATTATTATAACATCTCTTCATATGCATCTTTTTTAGCATGTTTTAGAATTACTGAGGAGTGATAAAATAATTCCTAAGATGATAACAGCACAAAGTTTCAAGACATAAAAAAAAGAATTTTAAGAACCCGCAATATATTTAACTTAGAGTAGGAAATAGCAACCCTCTCCAGTTGCTATATGGACAGAGGAGCCTGGTGGGCTACAGTCCATGGGAGTGGCAAAGAGTCAAACACGACAGCACAACAGAGCACAATGCATTTGATATTTATAAGAGGATCCAATGAACCCACACAAATAATTGTAAGACACAGTGAGTTTTATTCAAATATTAAAAATACTTTAAAGATATTTTTTCTGATCTTCAGAAAACTCAAAAGAAAATCATAAAATATTAAACATGGCAAATAGTTTAAAACATTCAGAAACAGAAGCAAAAACTAAAATTAAATACACTGCTCATTAAGAGTGTACTGAAGGTCAAAGGCATATGGTGGACCAACTTGCCACTGTGTCTTTGTTCATTCCTCTATTCAGCTGCCTAGAATATGATGTAATTTCATACAGTATGATCATCTCAGCACAGAAACACAAAGTGCTCACATTCAGAGATATCATATTGTTGAATGAAAGAATCTCTTTATCAAACAAGGAGTTACCATCTGACTTTTTAACAATGAGAAGTATGTTAGCAGTTGCCTTCAATATGGCCTTCTTACAGAATTGTGTACCAATAGGATTATGCCCATGTTTTTAACACTATTCCACCACTCAAACAGACTTTCGCATGAATGACACTGGAAAAAAGTGTTTGTTTTTTTTTTTCACTTAGGTGAAAATGTCCTTCACCTAAGTTCAGTTTTCTTCTCCTTTCCTCTCTGTGTTTATTTAATGAATGTCCAGACAATTCAAACATCAATCAAGGTTTCTTTCATTTTTAAGATTACATTGATAACTGCTGCTGCTGCTGCTAAGTCGCTTCAGTCGTGTCCGACTCTGTGCGACCCCATAGACGGCAGCCCACCAGGCTCTGCCGTCCCTGGGATTCTCCAGGCAAGAACACTGGAGTGGGTTGCCATTTCCTTCTCCAACGTATGAAAGTGAAAAGTGAAAGTGAAGTCTCTGAGTCATGTCCTACTCTTCGCAACCCCATGGACTGCAGCCCACCAGGCTCCTCCATCCATAGGATTTTCCAGGCAAGAGTTGGGTTGCCATTGCCTTCTCCTAACAAAATGATAACAAATGAATAATTATCATATAAAGTGAAATTTATTGTAAAAATATGGACAGATTTTTGAATAGCTGAAAGTTCTATCAGTATGTTTATTGCCATCTCCAAAATACTGCTAGCTCATTCAAGTAGGACTATTCTGTTACACTATAATGCTTTTACCCTATGATATTCTTAAGCTTTCTTAAATCTGGGAAGTGTATTATCTACATTTGTTTCACAGTTGAGTATGAATAAAACATCAGAAACTAAGTTATATGTTCAGGTAATATAAATTTGGCTTGACCTCTTTGTAAATATCATAAAATGTAGCAGAAAAACACATTTTCTTCACTTCCAAACTAGAGGGTGCTTTCTTTGGAAATGAATAAATCAAGAAGCAAATTATATGCATTTTAAAATCTGGATATAGGAAACTACAAAGAAGAAGGAGAGCATGTAGGTCAGGTTAATGATCCTTTGCTTATCACAACCTGACCAAAATTTACAAATGTTAAAATATTTTAACGTTATTTCCTGAAGTATTTCAAGTATTTGAAAGCTTGGCACAGCAGTGCTGTTTTATATACTATTTTCTGAACACTCAACCCAATTTTCTTTTTGGTGCTAACACATCTAAGGAAATATGTAAACACTGGGTTTATAACTGCAGGGGCTTATAGGAAAAGAATTATGATGACTAAATGCAGGGGGAAAAAAGATTTTGGGGATGAAATATGGGATAAATTTTTCTTAAAGAGAAACAATAGGACTTCCTTGGTGGTCCAGTGGTTAAGACTCTGCGCTCCCAATGCAGGTGGCACGGTGGTCTTCCACATTGGGAAAGATCCCACATGCCTCGTAGCCAAAAATAATAGCTACAAGCATCATTGTTTTGTTTTGTTTTTTAATCCAATGCATTTTGTCTTAGTAACATTTAGCACAAAATGAAATTAAAGACGAAATTCACATAAATTAAGATTTTGAGCTTTCGTGTTTTGATTATTTCTAGTACCTGAAAAATACTTGAATCAATATCATTCTATCATCTTAAATTTGGATCTTCTTCTGAAGACTCAACACTTTGAATTAATTTATAAGAATTAAGAAGCATAGCAACAAACAAAGGAGACAATAACTGCATTCTGAGTTCTACTCTGACCTTTATCTTTCAAAACAGTAGCTCTCCAAAATTTCAGAAAGGTTAACTAATCCCTTAAAAGGTCACCTGTCTTTAAACTAGCTACAGTATATAAATGCTTTTCTGCTATCCTGGAGCAATTCATCAATAACTCATTAAAATAGCACTGTTTCTGTCTTGAAGTTTTTACTTTCTTTCAAAGCTATTTCCTCTTGGTCAATATAACATTCAATGTATGTCATAATTTATGAGAATATGATTATATAAAACTGTTACAGTGCTGTTCAATTAAGTAAAACTATTTATTGAGTACATAGTATATGCCAGTTGTATATGCCAGATCTAGTTCTATGCCAGATCATCAGATCTAGTTGCTAAGGAAAGAAGGAAAAGTCAGATAAAAAACAAAACAAAACATGTGATATGAAGTGTGTTTATATTTATTGAGTATGGTATATATCAGTATTTGATATTTAAGTCATTATAATGGCTCATAAACCCACTGGAAGATAATGTACTTATCTTAATGCTGATAAAACTGATTCAAACCTTTTCAAAGCTATTTTTTTCTAACTCATTTGGGAGTCTATGCTTAATGTTAAACATGCTGCTGCTGTGTAATCACTAAAGTCATGTCCAACTCTTTGCAACCCCATGCAACCCAGCAGGCTCCTCTGTCCATGAGATTATCCAGGTGAGAATCCTGGAGTGCATTTCCATTTTCTCCTCCAGGAAGTCTTTCCTAACCCAGGGACCAAACACGCGTCTCCTTCTTGTAGGTGGATTCTTTACCACTGAGCCACCTGGAAAGCACAATGTTGAACATAAATTAGTGCAAAATATTTTCCTTGGAGGTCTAGTTGGATATTTTAATATGATCAAAGGCATTAAAATTATGGTAGGTTAAATAAGTTACCTATGATAGGTAAAAAGGGCTCCTATTTGCAGATAAGGATAGTATTCTAAACTAATGACATATAAATTTGCTTCTATTTTCTGTAAATTGATGCAAAAGATATTTTGCTGTTGTTATTCTGAAGGAAAAAAGAAATAATTTTGTAGAATCTTTGTTTATTGTTTAAAAATGAATTTCACTAAAGTCTACTAATATGTATTAGAGTTACCTATTACCCACCCATTAGTTGAGGCCCCAAATGCCATTCTACTGAGAAAGAACAATGGGCTTAATGAAGAAGCATCTTTCTTCCAAAGAATTAGTAATTTGTCCACCCTTTGGATGAATAATTATAATAGTTGGTAAGAACAACACAAACAAAATTTACAAGCCCAACTTGCTGAACAGTATTCTTGTTTTTGGCATTTATTAAATTCATGTTTCCAAACTGTGGATTTGACATACATTATCTCTTTTTTCCTCAGCATAAAAGGTTATATATAAAACAGAAGATGCATCAACAAATACCAGGTGTATAAATACCATGTAGTGGAGCAAAGAGATACTTTATGAAACTTATGTTTTGATTATGTTTATTTATATGTTTTTACATATCTATTTAGTTACTAGACTGTGATGTAAATTTTATTTCTAATAAAGCTGTTTTTGAAAGACACTAAATTAGAACATTACTTGAAAACATCTGAAAGTATCAATAAGAAATAATGTCTAATTTTCACAAATATTCTTTAATTTCATATCTCTTACTTTTGCTGAAAACTTTAGCATTCACTAAATCAGATACATAAAAGTTTATTGATTTGAGAGTTGTGACTGGAATTGTGGGAATAAGAAAAAACAAATGAAAGTTATCTAGGCACTTACCTACAAAATGTAAAAGTTCATTCCTTCCAACACACAATTAGATATATGACTATGAAATAAACTTAAATATATATATACTCAGAATATCATTTACAATTATGTTAGCTATTTAACAAGATTTTTTTATGAAGTTTTACATATCGCATCTATGCTTTTAAAATAAATGCACTCGGACTTCTAATTAAATGGGGGAAATTGAGGCAATGGTTTTTGATGTTGATGTTTGTAATTACTGTCTTTTATCAAAATGAAATCTTATAATTTTTACTCAGCTTCTTAATTTTGAATTCTTGTATATTCAAGTATATGAAGAAGCTGAGTATACCCTTGCTTCTCTCTACTGAAAGTTAAATGGATTCTACTCTCCTCACATCTTAGTACACAACTGTTAAAAAGTCAGAATCCATTTACTCCCTTAAAGATGATTTTTTCCCCCCAAATGCATAGTCCATCAAAAAGTCACTTTTACCCAAATCCCTGTCTACATTCTACTTCATTTGAATCTAACTAAAAACAATTGGGATCAGAATGATCCAGGAAACTTGGTCTCCAAGTCAAGATGGAGTAACAGGCAATGGATTGACTCACCCAGTTGAAATGGCTAAAAATTTGACAAAATATGTGATCAGTGTTAAAGACATTGGACAATGAATGACATTAATCCCTGAGAGATGGGAAACAAGATGAACTCTACAATTGACCTTACAATTGCATTTTGAAGGCCATGGTAAGAGAGTATGCAGGTGAAACCTGATAGCCTCTGCAAGGGAAGGAGATGAAGCCTAGAATCCAGAAACAAGGAAGCTGAAGTCCATTGAAGAAAGAATATCAGAGAAGAGATAACGAGGAGCCTTTAGATCTGCAGAGAGAAGCTCTTGAGTCTACAGATGAATACTCTTTAGATGTGCCTTTGAGGAAAATACCCAAGGTAGGGTCAAAGATTAACAGAAATACTATCTTTGTGTTACATAGGGCTGATAATAATTCCTATTCTTACCAGCTCCTTGAGGAGCAACAGCAATAGAAATTACCAAAAATGAAAAACAAAGGAAATAAGAAAGAAATGAATAGATCATCAATAAGTGGCCTAATATGCAATATAATTGTGTTCTTCAGTGGGGAGGAGAAAATATAATTGCATTCACCAATGGGGAGGAGAAAAAGGTGGGAGAGAAAAATGTTTGAAAAACTAATGGCCAAGATTTTTCAAACTATACTGAATCTATAAAGATTCATATATCCATATATTCAAAGAACCCAACACACTGAAATGAAACACAAAGAAACCTATGCCAAGGTACATCAAAATCAAATGACTTGAAAATGGTTATAAAGATCAAATCTTCAAATCAACCAAATGGAAAAAAAGCTTCATTTTTCCTAGAGAAAAATATAAGAATGATAGTATATTTTTTGTCGGATATAAGGGACATGCTAGAAGACAAGGGAGTAGTAAGCTTAAAAAAAATCAAAAGAGCAAAAAGTTTCAGACAGAAAGAATACATCAGAGACCACCATAAACTTCTGGAAGTGTTAATGGAAGTTCTCTGGGTTGAAGATAAGTCAGACCACGTGTTTCTCACATTTCTGCCCCTCTGAGGAATGAGGCGCTGGCTCTGTCTATGCATTGTTCTTCATCAGCTTTTCAAAGATATTATATAGTAAACAACCTTGGAAGGTAGAGTTGGTATTTTTGGCTTGAGTGAAGCTTTAGAAGATAGGGATAGTGTCTACCTCTGTGGCGAATGACAGGTAGGTTTGCTTCTGGATAATAAAATCTGAGTACCTCAGATGCAAAGAGAAGACATGCTTACTGCCTATTGTAAAGGATTCAGGTATCCTAAACTCAGACTTCCTCTGATATCATGCAACTCTGTTATTTGATGGCCCTCTTCATATTCAGTTCAGTTCATTTCAGTTTCTCAATAGTGTCCAACTCTTCGTGACTCCATGGACAACAGCACACCAGGCCTCCTTGTCCATCACCAACTCCCAGAGTTTACTCAAGCTCATCTCCATTGAGTCAATGATGCCACCCAACCATCTCAATCTTGTCCCCTTCTCCTCCCACCTTCAATCTTTCCCAGCATCAGGGTCTTTTCAAATGAGTCAGCTCTTCACATCAGGTGGCCAAAGTATTGGAGTTCCAGCTTCAGCATCAGTCCTTCTAATAAACATTCAGGACTGATCTCGTTTAGGATGGACTGGTTGGGTCTCCTTGCAGTCCAAGAGACTCTCAAGAGTCTTCTCCAACACCACAGTTTAAAAGCATCAATTCTTCAACTTTTATATTCCAACTTTCACATTCATACATGACTACTGGAAAAACCATAGCCTTGACTAGATAGACCTTTGTTGGCAAAGTAATATCTGTACTTTTTCATACTATCTAGGTTGGTCATAGCTTTCCTTCCAAGGAATAAGTGTCTTTTAATTTCATGGCTGCAGTCACCATCTGCAGTGATTTTGGAGCCCAAGAAATAAAGTCAGCCACTGTTGCCACTGTTTCCTCATTTATTTGCCATGAAGTGATGGGATTGGATTCCATGATCTTAGTTTTCTGAATGTTGAGCTTTAAGCCAACTTTTTCACTCTCTTCTTTCACTTTCAAGAGGCTCTTTAGTTCCTCACTTTCTGCCATAAGGATGGTGTTCTTTGCATATCTGAGATTATTGATATTTCTCCCTGCAATCTTGATTTCAGCTTGTGCTTCATCCAGCCCAGTGTTTCTCATGATGTATTCTGCATATAAGTTAAATGAGCAGGTAGACAATGTACAGCCTTGACTACTCCTTTTGCTATCTGAAACCAGTTTGTTGTTTAGTGTCCAGTTCTAACTGTTGCTTCCTGATCTGCATATAGATTTCTTAAGAGGCAGGTCGGGTGGTCTGGTATTCCCATCTCTTGAAGAATTTTTCACAGTTTATTGTGATCCACACAGTCAAAGGCCTTGGCACAGTCAATATTAGCCTGTGGGAATTAGGGCTTGAGGAACTCACATAAACAACTACCGCTATTAGTAATCAACTGTCTTCTGTCTCTGATCCAGTAATATGTCAGCAACCCTGACACTGTGGAAGGCTAACTTCTTAGCTTGAAAATAGTGCAAAATCAGACTTTTCATGGTTCTTGATGATTACGTGCATGCATTGGTCATTTTGTAATTCCTTACTCTATAATGAGAATGCATATACTTAGCAGTTGACCAAACAATCTCATTGGTTCCCTAACTTGTAAAGGAAGAGCTATTGTAGTGAAAATGAAAACCTAGAAGCCTACAGAGAATCCCCACCCCAGCCATGATGATAAGCCCCTGCCTTCTAAATACATACAACGTATGATCACCTGTCAATATTTACATTAATAATATCATGATCCAGCCAACCTCACAAGTCTCAATTCCAAAATAGAATCCTAACACTGGTGTCCCTGATCCCACTCCCATCCTAAATTCAGAAAACAAAACTACTGTAATCACTTTCTAGAAGAAACCATTTAAGATGATGAACCATTCTTTAAAAAAGACCTTGTTTCTGGGGGAAAGATTAAAGGCAAAAGGAGAAGAGGCAGAGGATAAGATAGATAGCATCACCAACTCAAGCAACAAGAATTTAAGCAAACTCCGGGATATAGTGAAGGACAGGGAAGGCTGGCATGCTGCGGTCTGTGGGGTTTCAAAGAGTCAGACTCAACTTAGCTAGTGAACAACAACAAAAATTTGGTTATCAGTTTTGTAAAGGCAGATAGATTGGGTTATGCCTCTCATATACATTCACAAAATGGTACAAAACCTTCCTGAGACTGGGGCTACTGTCACTGATGTCATGAGTGTAGCTTTGTTTTTCAAGGTCTGAAATTATTACTGCCTCAGGGAAATCTCTGATACCTGCAAACTGGGGAACAGGAATTGAAGCTCAGATTGAGGTATTTTGTGTCTGATCAACAGGTTTTCCCTCCTGCTATTTTTCTTGAAACCTAGGGGACCTCAGGTTTAGAGCTTTTTTCAAAAATCTCACAACTTTGTCGGATCTGCCACATCCAGGAGCCACAGGAATTAGTGTCCACATCATTTCTTCCTTCCATCTAAAGTGTATAATGAACAGAATCTTCTTTATATTCAAAATCTTACTTTAAAAAGAGTCTGTAGAAAAAATAAAAGTTAGCTTCCCAACCCTAGCACATAAACAGCAGATGAAACACAATTTTGAAAGAGTAAATTCCAATTTTTATGACAATACCCCTACAACACTTTTTCTACCCAGCCATTTGAATACCATTCCACTATATAAAACCCAAAGCCTTATCATTGCATACAAATTAAAACCGCATATTCTTACTGTGGTTTAAAGTTTGCTCCGTGATCTGGTCACTTTCTTCCCTCCTCTCCTACTTCCTCCCTTTTATACATTATTCTTCATGCATACTGCTTTTCTTTCTCCTTTTTATGCTCCAATCTCCCTGGAGTTTTCCACTTAATTATTGCGTACTGAATGAATTGTATCAGATTTTAACTCCAATGACATTCTCATGAGAAGCTGTTCTTTTACACTCCAATCTAATAGAGTCACTTTGCCATGCCAGTCACTATTTAGAATGCCATTCTGGATCATTTCTTGATAGCAATTTTGTCATAGGAAGGACAACATTTGATTGTAGAAAACCAACAAAAGCAATGAAAGGTTAGGTTAAAGGTTAGTCTTTAATATAAGGTCTTTTAAAAACTTTCCCTACAAAAGAAGCTATACAGAGCAGAGCAGAGGACAGATCTGTATGTTGCATTTAGGTAACCGTCCCTAACCCTTAAACGCCATCATAGTCTATGAATGTTTACCTTCACTCACTTGGAAGTGAAGGCAATTTAACTGGAAAAGAAATAAACTTCAGGCATGCTTGAAGTTCTTACCTGCAATCCACATCACCATCACTTTTGATTCAATATTTTTACAGTATGACTTTGCCAGTTTTATCATTATTTATCTTTCTAGTGTTTCCTAAATTTTGTACACCTGTCTCTTCTTCTGGCTTTGCTGGTGGCTCAGATTGTAAAGAATCTGCCCGCAATGCAGGAGACCTGGGTCTGATCCCTGGGTCAGAAAGATCCCCTGAAAAAGGGAATGGCAACCTACTCCAGTATTCTTGCCTGGAGAATTCCATGGACAGAGGAGCCTGGCGAGCTCTATATGGTTCATGAGATCACAAAAAGTCAGACACGACTGAGTGACTAACACACACACACACACACATCTCTTCTACTAGACTAAATTACATGTAGTAGCTAGGAAGAGGCAGGTACTATGTTTAATTAAACAAATGTATAAATAGTCCACATTTCTTTGTGAACTGAAGGATCTAGCTCCCTCCTTTTTCTTATAAGAAATGGCAGTCAACTGACTCACATGGATTGGTGTGTATCTGCCATAGCACTGTTCAAAGTACTAGTACCGCTTCAGTGTCATTATGACCCTACACCCAACACAAACCCGTCTCTGTTATCATGTTGTTTTTCTGCTCTGAATTTCACTGCTAGTTGTAACACTTTCAGCTAGATCTGTTTCATCAACTTCTGATAGACATACATAAGAAGTTTGTAATTTTTTATAAAAATAAAGCAATATTCCTTGGTTCTCTTGGACAAAAATCAGAATTAGCTAATTACCAAGAATATATATATACACACATATATGTATGTATGTGTATGTATACACAAACACTCACGTATATATATTAATAATTATATAATAATATAATTATATAATAATATAATGTATTATTTGCACATACATATACATGTGTGTATATATGCATATACACATAAATATAGTAAATATATTTTAAGGATTTAAGACTATAAGCAAAGACTTCTGTAGCTTAAAACAGAAAGCACTAGCCGTAAGTGCAAAAACTGCTAAATTTGACCTCAAAGAAACTAGAAAAATTAAGTGAGTTAAAGATTGGGAGAAAAAGTTTGTAAACCACATATCTGACAAAACAATTGTGTCTAGAATATACAAAGGGGTCTCGAAACTCAACAGAAAAAAAATATATTTTAAAAATCAGTTATAAAATGGGCAGAAAACATGAGAAATTTCACTGAAGAGGAATATGGATGCCAATAAGTGCATGGAAAAATATTTGATATCATTAGGCATTAAGAAAATGGGAATTAACCACCCCCGCCCAAGGATGTACCACTAGACATCTATCAGAACTGCTAAAATTAAAACATTTGATAATAACAAATGCCAGCGTGGATACAATGAGACTCTTATCACATATTTTGGTGCCTAGAATATAAAATCATATAGACATTCTGAAAAAGAGTTTGGCAGTTTCTTAGAAAGTTGAAAATGCAATTACCTTACAGCCAAAGAATTATACTCTTAGGGATTTTAGCTCAGAAAAAATAAAAACTTGCATGCATGTAAAAACCTATACACAAATGTTTATAGCAACTGTATTAATACTGCCAGAAAATAGAAGCAACTCAAATGCTCTTCAATGAGTGAATGACTAAACAAACCATGGTACTTCCATACCACAGAATAGCACTCAGAAATTATCAAGAAATGAACTACCGATGCATGCAACAATATGGATGAATCTCCAGAGAATGGTTCTGGGTGAAAAAAACAATATCCCCAAAGGCTACATGGGGAGTCCCTGGTGGTTCAGATGGTAAAGAATCTAACTGCAATGTGGAAGGCCCAGCTTCAAACCCTGGGTCAGGAAGATCCCCTGGAGAAGGGAATGGCAACCCACTCCACTATTCATGCCTGGAGAATCCCATGGACAGAGGAGCCTGACAGGCTACAGCCCATGGGGTCCCAAAGAGTCGGACAGAACCTAAGTGATTAACACTTCTAACTTCCTCTAAAGGCTGCGTACTATATGAAATGAATCTATTTGTAGAAAACTCTTGAAATGACAAAATTATAGAAATGGAAAACATTTCCTGTAAAGTAAGTAATAAAAGGTCAGTCACATCCTAAAAGGAGTTATAGACTTGAAGAAAATTAAAATCAGGTAGTTTGCAAATGAAAAGGCTTAAAAATCTCTAACTTCATGTAAGATAAAAACAAAGCATAAAGCATTTTGTTAGTATATGGCAATTATGAACAATTTGTGCCAGTCACAACAAATTGGATTGATAGTAGTAATAACCAAAGTATCAACAAATAAGTTTTCTCCCCTTTGTATAAGACATAAAAATGTTGATTACATAAAGTGTTATATACAATAAAGGAAGTATATTTTTCCTTGCGGTATTAGTGAAGCACTATCTGAAAATTTAATTTCCCACTGAAGTAGTTTCTAAGTAAATAGAAGATTCTCAAAATGAAATTATTTTAACATCAAGTTTTATTAGAAAACCTATGATGTGTGTATGCAAATTAGCTTCATAAAGTAGTTTGTTGATTCAGAAACTTAGATCATTGCCTAGTAAAAGCATAGACACTTTGGAAGGCATCCTGGAATTTCCCTGGTTAAGACTGCACTCTCAATGCAGAGGGAACAGGTTTGATCCCTAATGATTCCTAAAAAATCCTTAAGGGACTTTTTGTTAGAAGAGGAGCCACTGTAGTTCCAAAGGCCACATTAGGAATATTAAGCCGAAGTTATAATTGGACAGAACTTGACTTCAGACAAAGATTTTGAAAAACATAAGTAATGAAGAACAATTTGATGAGGGCTTCATAAATTATGTAGCACTCAGAGTATTTAAATAAAGCCATGATAACTGTCTTAAAAGCTATAAAGAGGAATTTGATGTATCAAAAGATTTTTATTAATGATTGCATGCTTAACAATTTTTTAAAAACAGATGTGTTCTCTCCATTTTTATTTTAGGTCATGAAACTGAACTAAAATAAATGATCATCTTGATCAGTAATAGAATAAATGAATGTTTTAGAAAAATGTCAGTTATTGAATGAACTAGCATTTGATTTAATTTACAAATTTTTGAGTCAATTTTATGTGAATAATATCAAAAATATAATAGCCTACTTAATGTATTGCTGACAGCAGATGATATTAAGTGTAACTTAAGTAAAACATAAATCAATGAATTTTTTCAAGTAACATATAACAAATTATTAAAATATCATTAATGTTGAGTAATATGTAACACTGGTCCTATAGCATAATATCATAGAATTACATGAAGACACCAGAAAGGGCCTAGAGGTCATCTCTAGATAAAATACTATCTTACTAATGAGAAAACTGAGTTAGTCATAGATTAAATAATGTTTTCCAGGGTACAATCAACAGTTTATTACAAATCAATGAGGAATTCCAATTTCTTCACACTATTTATGTATGTAAGATATACTCTGTACTAAAACACTCACTTTTGTATTTTTTTTTGAGTATCACATTTTAATAATGTTATCAAATTTGAGTTCCTCCAGAGAAGTGTGATCAGAATGGTCACAGATCTATGAAAAAAATAACATATAAGAAGCAGTTTTGAAAACTAAGAATCTATTAATTGAAATCTACCACCATACCTCCAGTTTAAAAATAAAGATTCACTGTCTAAAACATTAGAATTTGAGAGCTCAGAGATCTTTTCTTTCTTAAATCCAACACAATCTATACACCCTGTGGAAACCAGCTCTCTACAACCTGCATTTTTTCAGCTCCTGACCTAACTAACATTTTTGTAGTTGTAGTGGTGTGGCCTTGAAAGTGACTAGCCATCCCTTTTGTTGTCTTCTGAGCACCTAATACCATGCTTGTACATGATAAAACCAACTCTCAAATATCATGATTCTATATGCCTATGGTTCTGAAAATGTAATTCATGAACTCCGGGGTTCCTGAGCCACTTCCATAAGGCCCACAATGTCAAAACTCTTTTCATAATAATATGAGAGTGAAAATACTTTTGACTCAGCTCCTACACTACCATTAACTTAGAAACAATTCATCAAATTTTAGTGTAGTATCTATGAAAAATATCCATATCATCTGCAAAGACTTTTAAAACACCCCTTTCCAGCTATATATTTGTGTGCCTTCTCCAGATAGTTACTTCATGTTCTTTAATCACAGAATTATAAAGCTAAAGATAGAATGTGGAAGCACTTATAAGAATCCAACTGGTAATATCTAGACATTAAAGATTTACAAAGTTGTGAAATAAGATGACTCTTGTCAATATTCTTTTGTTTTGGAAATATAGTTATTATTTATAAAAACATATCATTTATGGAAATATGTAACGATTTTACTTTCATAGTAAATTACTATAGAAATATTTAAAATTTTTATCTTTTTCTCTCCTTTTTTTTGGGCATGCCACATGTCTTGTAGGATCTTAGTTCCCCTAGCAGAGACAGAACCCAGGCCATGGCAGTGAAAGCACCAAATCTTAAACCCCTTTGTTCTTTTTTATTAATACAGACAATATCAAGGACAAAATCCATTATAAACAGACTCAACAATTTTCTCAGTCATTTTCAGGAGTATTTCAGAGCTGCTGACCAAATGCTTGACCATCACTGCTATCTGCAAATAAACACACAGACATACCAGTTCAGTTCAGTTCAATTGCTCAGTCATGTCTGACTCTTTGCGACCCTGTGGACTGAACTCCAAGACTCCCTGTCCATCATCAATTCATGGAATTTACTCAAACTCATGTCCATTGAGTTGGTGATGTCATTCAACCATCTCATCCTCTGTCGTCCCCTTCTCCTCCTCCCTTCAATCTTTCCCAGTAACAGGGTCTTTTCAAATGAGTCAGTTCTTCTCATCAGGTGGCCAAATATTGGAATTTCAGCTTCTGCATTAGTCCATCCAATGAATATTGAGGACTGATCTCCTTTAGGATGGACTGGATGGATCTCCTTGCAGCCCAAGGGACTCTCAAGAGTCTTCTCCAACACTACAGTTCAAAAGCATCAGTGATTCGGAACTCAACTCTCTTTGTAGTCCAACTCTCACATCCATACATGACTACTGGAAAAACCATAGTTTTGACTAGATGGACCTTTCTTGGCAAAGCAATGTCTGCTTTTTAATGTGCTTTCTAGGTTGGTCATAGCTTTTATTCCAAGGAGCAGGGATCTTTTAATTTCATGGCTGCGATCACCATCCGCAGTGATTTGGGAGCCCCAAAAATAAAGTGTGTCCCTGTCACTATTTGCCATGAAGTATGGGACCAGATGACATGATCTTAGTTTTCTGAATGTTGAACTATAAGCCAACTTTTTCACTCTTCTTTCACTTTCAAGAGCCTGTTTAGTTCTTCTTCACTTTCAGCCAAAAGGGTGGCATTATCTGCATATCTGAGGTTATTGATATTTCTCCCGGCAATCTTGATTCTAGCTTGTGCTTCATCCAGCCCAGCATTTCACATAATGTACTCTGCATAGAAGTTAAATAAGCAGGGTGACAATATACAGCCTTGATGTACTACTTTACTCATTTGGAACCAGTCTGTTGTTCCATGTCTCGTTCTAATTGTTGCTTCCTGATCTGCATACATATTTCTCAACAGGCAGGTCAGGTGGTCTGGTATTCCTCTTTCAGAATTTTCCAGAATTTGTTGTGGTCCACACAGTCAAAGGCTTTGACATAGTCAATAAAGCAGAAATAGATGTTTTTTCTGGAACTCTCTTGCTTTCTCAACGATCCTATGGATGTTGGCAATTTGATCTCTGGTTCCTCTGCCTTTTCTAAGTTCAGCTTGAACATATGGAAGTTCATGGTTCATGTACTATTGAAGCCTGGCTTGGAGAATTTTTAGCATTACTTTACTAGTGTCTGAGATGAGTACAGTTGTGCAGTAGTTTAAGCATTCTTTGGTGTTGCCTTTCTTTGTGATTGGAATGAAAACTGACATTTTCCAATCCTGTGCCCGCTGCTGCATTTCCCAAATTTGCTAACTTATTGTGTGCAGCATTTTCACAGCATCGTCTTTTAGGATTTGAAATTGCTCAACTGGGATTCCATCACCTTCACTAGCTTTATTCACAGTGATGCTTCCTAAGTCACACTTGACTTTGCACTCCAGGATGCCTGGCTCTAGGTGAGTGATCACACCATTGTGATATCTAGCTCATGAAGATCTTTTTTGTATAGTTCTTCCTTGTATTCTCGCCACCTCATCTTAACATCGTCTGCTTCTGTTACCATTTCTGTCCTTTATTGTGCCCATCTTAGCATGAAATGTTCCCTTGGTATCTCTAACTTTCTTGAAGAGCTCTCTAGACTTTCCCATTCTATTGTTTTCCTCTATTTCTTTGCACTGATCTCTGAGGAAGGATTTCTTATCTCTTTGCTATCCTTTAGAACTCTGCATTCAAATGGGTATATCTTTCCTTTTCTCTTTTGCCTTTCACTTCTCTTCTATTCACAGCTATTTGTAAGACCTCCTTAGACAGCCATTTTGCCTTTTTTTTTTCTTGGGAATGGTCTTGATCCCTGCCTCCTGTACAGTGTCACAAACCTTCATCCATAGTTGTTCAGGCACTCTATCAGATCTAATCCCTTGAATCTATTTGTCACTTCTACTGTATAATTGTAAGGGATTTGATTTAGGTCATACCCAAATGGTCTAGTGGTTTTCCCTACTTTCTTCAAGTTAAGACTGAATTTGACAATAAGGATTTCATGGTCTGTGCCACAGTCAGCTCCTGGTCTTGTTTTTTCTGACTGTATAGAGATTCTCCTTCTTTGGCTGCAAAGAAAATAATCAATCTGATTTTGTTATTGACAATCTGGTGATGTCCATGTGTAGAGTTGACTATGTGTGCTACTCCATTGCTTCTAAGGGATTCTTGCCCACAGTAGTAGGTATAATGGTTATCTGATTCACCCATTCTAGTCCATTTTAGTTCTCTGATTCCTAAAATGTTGATACTCCTTCTTGCCATCTCCTGTTTGACTACCTCCAGTTTGCCTGTTTCACAGACCGAACATTCCAGGTTCCTATGCAATATTGTTCCTTACAGCAGCAGACTTCACTTCCGTCACCAGTCACACCCACAACTGAGTGTTGCTGTTGTTTGGCTCTGTCTGTTTATTCTTTCTGGAGTTATTTCTCCGCTTATCTCCAGGTGCATACTGGGCACCTACCGACCTGGGGAGTTCATCTTTCAGTGTCCTATCTTTTTGCCTTTTCATACTGTTCATGGACCACAGCCTTGTCTAACTCAGTGAAACTATGAGCCATGCCATGTAGGGCCACCCAAGATGGATGGCTCCTGGTGGAGAGTTCTGGCAAAACGTGGTCCACTGGAGAAGGGAATTGCAAACTACTTCATTATTCTTGCCTTGAGGACCCCATGAACACAGATACATATGATGTATCTAACCAAATGCAACTCTATATAGGCAACTAAGCTAATTTTATGGGCAGGCAAAATTGTTTTCAGCCTGAGCTGAGTACTTTCAATAGGAGAAGCACTCCAGATCTGGAAATCAAGAATATCAAAAGGGGGGCTTCTGCGGTGGTCCAATGGATAAGGCTCCAGCGTCCCAAAACAGGGGGCCTAAATTCCATTCTTGATGGGGAACTAGGATCCCACCCACCACAACTAAGTCAGTGCCCCACAATTAGTGGGCATCCATGGGTGCACTGGAGTTCACGTGCCACAATGAGGACCCAGTGCAGCAAAAAAAAAAAAAAAAAAAAAATGAATGTCAAAAGGAGATCAGATATTTTAGAATATGAACATCGAAGTGTCTTCTCTAAAATTTAGGAGATCTTTCCAAAATTTAAACTTCATAAGAGTATTCTGCACACTGAAAATATGAATGAGCCTGAGAATTCCTGCTTGTCTAGTGCTTTTCTATACCACTGGTTGGATAGAGAGACCAAGCAGGTAAATAAAATCAACAAGATGAGTTCTGATTGTGATATATTATACAAAATTAAAGAAATGGTCCATAAAGGAACTTGTGAGTGTGTGTGTGTGTGCATGCACGCTCAGTCATGTCTGACTCTTTTGAGACCCTATGAACTATAGCTTGCCAGGCTCCTCTGTCCATGGGATTTTCCAGGAAAGAATATTGGAGTGGGTTGTCATTTCTTTCTCCAGGGGATCTTCACACCCCAGGGATGGAACCCACTTCCCTGGCTTGGCAGGCAGATTCTTGACCACTGAGCCAGCTGGAAAATTCAACTTGTGTAAATTAAGTTAGAATTTTAGTGAATTAATGAATGGCCTCTCTGAGGTGACTTTTTAACTGAGATTTTATTGACAAAAAGAAGCTAGTAAAGGAAAGACTCATGGAAAGAGTGGAACACCCAGCAAGGACAAAGCTTAATATTCAGAAGTCACTGTTGTTCATGCTCTAAGAATGAGAAGAGAGTATTTTTTTTTCCTTGTCCATAGTCCGATGGCCTTCAGTTTATTTTTTTATTTATTTATTTATTTATTTTTGTTTTTGCCATACATTGTCATGATATCACCATGGGTTTACATATGCTTCCCCTCCGGAACCCCCCTCCCTCCTCCCTCCCCCCCGGGAAATCTCGCTGCACCAGTCCTGAGCATCAATCCTGGGCTGGCGATTGATTAGACACATGACAATTAACATGCTTCAGTGCCCTTCTCCCAAATCATCCCACCCTTACCCTTGCATTCAGAGGGAAAAGAGAGGTTATATTATGTAGACCCTTTATACTATTCAACAAACTAATTTTAATTTGTATGCAAAGAGAAATCAATGGAAGTTGGCTGGAAAAAAGGAGGTTTGAAAGGTAGTAATATGTTCAAATTAAATTTCTAAGAAGTTTTTAGTCTCTGTACAAGGGTGATACTTAGTGAACAAAAATGGAAATATTACTTAGTGAACTACTGTAGAAATCTAGGCATGAATTAGAGTGGCAAAGAAGTCAACAAAAAAGAAAATACTTTGAATATAAAGTTGATAAATTCACTGTTGCATTGGATTTGAGATATGAAGAAAAATTAATAAAGAATGACTTACAGATATTTAATACCAGCAAGGGAAACTGTGTAGACAGTAGTTCTATTAACTGAGATAAGAAAGACTTTGACAGCAATAGGAGTTTGGAAACTGTTTTTAAGACCTTGGATTTAGACATGTAAAGTTTTAGTTGCATATTGAACATCTGAGTGGGAATTCTGAGTATGAAGCTTGATAGACCATCTGTGCCTGCTCAGTTGTGTCTGACTCTTTGCAATCCCATGGACTGTAGCTCACCAGGTTCCTCTGGTCATGGGATTATCTGGCAAGAATACTGGGCAGGTTGTCATTGCCTCCTCCAAGGGATCTTCCCGACCCAGAGATCAAACCCACGTTTCCTGCGGCTCCAGTACAGGCAGGTGTATTCCTTGCCACTGAGACACCTAGGAAGCCCAGACACATCTGCACCTGTAAGGAAACTTGGAGGGAGTGTATTATCTCTATTGTGCACCTACAACCTAACAGCTCCTGACCATACACTCAATGAATATTTGCTGAGCAAATAAATGAATGAAGAATCTATGTCTCTTACTTTTTACTCTTCATGTAGTCTTCTAATTAGTTCATCATTTATTAAGTATCTTCCAAGTTATTCCACATGAGGAGGAATGATGCTATAAATAGGAAATCTGAGCACTTCACATACTGAAAAAAGAACTCCTTAAATAAATTCTTAAATTGAAATGTTTCATGTACATTTTCTTATCTGCAACATAAAAATCTCTGGAATGACTAAGAAAATTTAAGTTCCCATTGTACACCTGAATTGTCTTTGATAGCTACTTCTCATGAGAGTCTCTGGCTGTGAAGAACATATGCATTCTTTTTTGTGTTCATGCATGCATTCATTGATTTCTGACAGATATTTATTGAGTCTTTACCTGCCACAAGCACTTTACTAGACATTCAAGGGCAGTGGCACTATTGGTAAAAAACTTGCCTGCCAATGTGGGAGAGTTTAGGGACATAGGTTCAATTCCTGGGTCTGAAAGATCCTTTGGAGAAGGAAATGGCAGCTCACTCTACTATTCTTGCCTGGAGAATCCCATGGACTGAGTAGCCTGACAAGTTACATTTCATAGGTTCGCAAAGGGTTGGACACTACTGAAGCGACTTAGCAAGACATGGCATAGGAGGATAATGCCTCACCTTGTTGTCCAGTGATGGAGTCTAGTCATATTACAGAAATAAAAACCAGTGCTTTACACTCAATAAAGTGGCAGTCATACAAAGTTTAATGGAAACATGAAGTGGGATATTCTAGAAATATCCTGGTTTGTTATATTTTACACAAAAGTAATAACCAAAGAGTGAGAAAGGATAGTCCAGGCAAGAGAAACAGTGTACTATCTAATTGGCATATTATATAAAATACTGTGGTAATATTTAAAGATGAATTGAAAAGGTCAGTAGTAGGGATAAGAGAAGATCATAGGAAATTAGAGACAGAAATAAAGGAATAAGGAAGCCAGTTGAATAAGCTTAGTGAACTCTCTGAACTAAGACAGAAACACTGGATAAAGAGGGGCTTCTGAGTTTCAGACTTCAACATTTGGAGAGAGATAACACCATTCATTCACCGGGATGTGCTAAGGGAAAGAAGGAAGAAAGATTGGGACCTCCAAATGGGGATGTCTAGTAGGATGGAAGGATTTAGAGAAAGGTTGAAAAGCAACCCACCAAGTATAGTTACATTGATGATAGTTTACGATATTACTGCAACTAAGAAAAGCCAGCAAGAGCAAAGAGAGACTAACACCAGAAGCAGAACCCAAGAAAAGAAAGTACACAAACAGAGAAGGAGTGATTACAGAGATAAATGTGTGAAACTAACAGGAGACAGTGTCATGAAAACCAAGAAAGGAGAGTATTTTGAGGAGAGGAGAAGCAGTAATGACAGATGACACGATTATAAATTAAAAAGCATAACATTTAAATTGTTATGAGATTACATTTTGATATACTGATGCAAAACAAAGGAAAAGACTCCAACAGTTTTTTTTGCCATCATGAGCATTGGTCAAGATTTTGCTAAGAGAGTGCATACACTTTTGAACAATGTAATTTAAGAGGCAGCTCTTTGGGGTAGTTTTTAACATTTGTTACAATGATTGAAAACTTGACACAGCAATAGAAGATTATGGAGAAAATAGAGATCTTCAGTCTGTAGAAAAGATAATTTAATGTATTTCTCCAAGCTGTCCTTACTTATATGAAAGGCTCTTACATGGATCACCTCCTCTGGAACACACCTTGAGGTATTAAGAAGGTAAGAACAGAATAATATTTCACTAGAAAATGCTGTATTCCAATTTGGGAGGATAGATAGAGTCTGTGACTAACAAAAAGAAATACATACTTGAATTTGTTTAAAAAGGGAAGGGGTAAGGAGAAGTTATGAAGACATACATTATGGTACTGAAGGGAATGGCAATGTTTAATTGAGAAAAAGAATGCCTTAATGAAGTACTATGGAGGTTTTGTAGTCAGAAAAAATAAATATGCATGATTCTGTTTGCAGACTACCTGACTATAGCCCTTTACAAGAATAAACAGGTTTGGCTTCCAGTAATAAGAGAGTAATACTGTGTCACTTCTATATTTCTTCTGCATTTCAATTGTTGATATAGTTTCATGTTTCTAGAATGAGAATGGTGAGCACAGTAAAATCTTGCTTTTTATATTCAATTGATTCTGGATGTAGAAATATTATAAGCATTAGAATAATTATTTAATATTTACCAGGTACTGTGACATACACTCTGGGACCATATGAAGACTAAAACTATAGTAGAGTAACAAAAGGAAGTACAGGCCTACTGAATTATTTTTTTAATCCAGGAAAATAATATAAGTCTAAATTATCCTGAAAATTTCAAGTTTTATTGTGCACCTTTTGGTGATCTTATTAGAATGAAAATGCAAAAAGTTTGCTTGCTTGGCTTTGTATAAAAACTATCTAGATCTTAATGGGTAGAGTAGAATATTTTCAGAAGATATGATTGACCTTTCATAACTAATGGTTTGTGATTTATTATTTTACCTCCCTTCCATAAAAATGGACTCTAGGAGAGTAAGATACTTAAAAAGAATCGAGGGTATTTTTCCTGGCCAAACTTATGATAGACTTAACTATGCTTCCAAGAAGGAAAAAGATATCTTCAAGGATGGTCATCTTGGGCATAAATTTAGTCATTATTGATTATATTGTCCTCTAGCTGAAGTACCTAATCTTTTAGCTGATGGCAAATGGAAGTAAAATGGTCTGATTATTTCACTGTGAATTTTAAAAGGCACACAGTCAAGTTTAAACTTAGCCAGCTAAAAATAAAATAATGGAAAAAGGTGTTGTCAGCTAACTCAACAAAAATAGAAATGTTTTCATTACTTCAAAAATAATGAAAATATATTTTAGTAAAGAAGAAATCAACACTCCATTTCCAAGCATTATTTTGGAAACAGATCTTAGAATGATAATGTAAGAAGACCAGATGGGAGACACAAGAAACAAAAATTACACTTTCAAAATAATTCAGGATAAGGTACATGGGAAACTTGAAAGTAACTCCATGTTTTATAAACATTTATTAATGACACAAAATTTACCAGACATTTTTAATTAGTGCTGGATGGGAAAAAATTAAACCAAAAATTACGTATATGTAAACATATTTTGGTCATAATGAAGTGAAACCGAAAATGGAAACTACTGAGTGGTTCCAAAGATCTTGAAAAATAAATAAATCACAAAAATTTTCTGAATGTTATAACACATAGTATGTTACTGAATATAAATAAACTGCAGCATATTATCAACTTTTCCACAAATAGCCATTTATTATGACTATAAGAAAAATTACTGCTAATATTTTCCTCATTGGACCTTGTACTTTGTATTTAAAAAGAACTGTAAAGAACAATTACAAACAAAAAATATGCCCTGCTTGATGTAATGCATAAAACTAGTTGCAATTTAGCATATTACTTTTGAAAATAATAGGGTCAATCATTTCTTTTCAGGTCATATGATTAAACACTGCACACCACCTAAAATAGGGCTAATGTGTCATATATTCAATACAACATTTGGTTAAACAGACCATTTACTCAAAATTCAGTGCCCAATTTTAAAAATCAGAATCTATAAATTTTTAATCAAGTATTGTTGAATAAAGGTATTTGTGTGTTGAATAAAGGTATTTGTGAATTTCTCACAGCTGTGAAATATCAAGTATGATCACAGCTCCACAGTTAAAAATAAACAGAATTTATGAAATTATTTTGATGTTGAGACCAACATACTGATATGTTTATTATATGAATTCTTTTGCCAAACAAAACAAAATAACATATGTGGGCAGAAATTATAACATTAGAACAATTGACAATTAAAGGTAGGCCTTTGTGTTTTCAAATAATATGATTAAGTTCCTCTGGTAGAGGAACCAGAGATCAAGTTGCCAACATCTGCTGGATCACAGAAAGCAGGAGAGTTCCAGAAAAACATCTACTTCTACTTTATTGACTGCATCAATGTCTTTGACTGTGTGGATAACATAAAACTATGCAAAATTCTTCAAGAAATGGGAATACCAGACCACCAGACCTACCTCCTGAGAAATCTGTATGCAGGTCAGGAGGCAACAGTAGAACTGGACATGGAACAATGGACTGATTCCAAATCAGGAAAGGAGTATGCCAAGGCTGTACAGTGTCACCCTGCTTATTTAAATTATATGCAGAGTACATCATGAGAAACGCTGGACTAGATGAAGCACAAGCTGGAATCAAGATTGCCAGGAGAAATATCAATAATCTCAGATATGCAGATGACATCACCCTTATGGCAGAAAGTGAAGAAATAAAGAGCCTCTTGATGAAAGTGAAAGAGGAGAGTGAAAAAGTTGGCTTGAAACTCAACATTCAAAAAGCTAAGAACATGGCATTCGGTCCCATCACTTCATGGCAAATAGATGGGAAAACAGTGAAAACAGTGGCAGACTTTATTTTGGGGGTCTCCAAATTCACTGCAGATGGTGACTAAAGACATGAAATTAAAAGACGCTTGCTCCTTGGAAGAAAAGCTATGACCAACATAGATAGCTTGTTAAAAAGCAGAGACATTACTTTGCCAACAAAGGTCCATCTAGTCAAAACTATGGTTTTTCCAGTAGTCATGTATGGATGTGAGAGTTGGACAGTGAAGAAAGTTGAGTGCTAAAGAACTGATGCTTTTGAACTGTGGTGTTGGAAAAGACCCTTGAGAGTCCCTTGGACTGCAAGGAGGTCAAACCAGTCCATCCTAAAGGAAAACAGTCCTGAATATTCATTGGATGGACTGATGCTGAAGCTGAAACTCCAATATTTGGCCACCTCATATGAAGAACTGACTCACTAGAAAAGACCCTGAGTCTGGGAATGATGGAAGGTAGGAGGAGAAGGGGATGACAGAGGATTAGATGGTTAGACTGCATAACTGACACAATAGACATTAATTTGAGCAGGTTCCCAGAGTTGGTGATGGACAGGGAGGCTTGGCATGCTGCAGTCCATGGGGTCGCAGAGTTGGACATGAGTGAGCGACTGAACTGAACTGATGCTAAAATGAAGACTACCTGTCATAAGATTTTGACCAATTAACATATATTCCTGAAAATACAGTTTAAACTATTCATAAAAAAGTAAATCACAGAGTTCTTCAATATATTTATAAAAAATGTTACCCTAAATTCACTTATCAAAAAAGGAAAAAAAAGGAGACTTACTATTAGCCTAGAACTCTGCAAGGTGCTTAGAATAAGGAAATGCATAAAAAGATCTTGACTAATTATAGATCCCATACAGGACATAGATACTATCTAGAATTTGTATCTCTGAATCCATCACCTACCAAACCCCATCTTTCTCACTTCTATCAGACTTCAATCTTACTTTATTCCTCAGATACACAAAAGCTTTCCCCTGGAGTTTCTCTCCACCTGGGATGCTTGACATGACAAACTGTTTCTCAACCTTTAAGTCTACAGCATTCAATAATAGTTGCTACTCAGTATGCTTCTTTCCTATCTTCTTACTCAAAACTTTGTATAGAAGATGAGAACATACTTATTCCAAGCCAGATATAACAATAAGTCTATAGTTTCTTAAACTCTTTGCTGTTAGTGCATATATATTTCCCAGTTGTTGGCAATATAATGTTAGTAAAAATATGTTGTATACTTTCTGGGAAGTCCACTGCTCCTCCCAAAACAGACATGTAACTATTCAATAAGAGGTCATTTTTTCTGCTTTGAACAGTGGGGGGATGAATGGAGATGGGGCAGCCATCAGTTGGCCATAAGGTAATAAGCTTAAAGTAGAAAGCTAAGAAGCTAAGGATAACTAAGCCACGGTTTCATCATTGAACTGCCAAACCACGGTAGCAACAGTCTACTTTTAGATTTCTAGAATGAGAAAAAAAAATACTATATTTGAATGTCATTACCAACCAGTACAAAACCCCTGCTAAAGTTCTGCACTTAAACATAAGACTTATGCTTTAAAATTCTGTCCCCAACCAGTTACGTTCCAGTGCCTAAACCTTTTTTATTTCCAAGCATGTATATGAACATGTGACTTTCTTATTTATTCATTCATTTATTTATTTTGTCTCCAGTTATAGGTAGAATGCTGTCTCCATGAGGGCAGAGACTTCGTCTTTTCGTACAGCTTTTGTACACTTGAACCTAACGTGGAGAAAAGAGAGCAAGTGATAATTGCCTGAAAACAATAGACAGAGTAGAAATTTTCAAAGTGCATACAGAAGAAAAGTATTCCAGATAAGAAGAATGAATTTGGAATGAGACAAGGAGACATCAAGAGATGGTAAACAACTCTCCCTAAGTAGACAGAGCGTAACATATGGGGGTAAGTAGTACAAGATGAGGCTGAAAGGAGTGTTTTCACATTGGAGGAAGTTTATCCTTCACCTGCTGTAACATGGGGAAACTCTGATAAAATCAAGCAAAACAAATAATGTGATGATTATCTTTTGAAACATAAGTTTGATGCTGACGTATTAAAAGGGAAAGAGATGAGGTTTGGTAATGAGTAAAAAAAAATATTGCAGTGAATGTTTTACTTATAAATTATAAGAAAAAGTTAACTTTATACAGATATTTCAGAAGGAGGAAAACTTTTGGTTTAACAATGAAAATAATTCTACTCATCTTGATTAAAGTGCCTATAGAAAAGTAAGGTATCATATGTAATAATGATCATCAGGCAGCAGTTAATCCTGGATTGAGAACGAAGATAAATTGCCAGTCCTGAAAACACAAAAGTATAGGTATTAGCTAAAAATATGAAAATATAGAGATACTTTTCAGACACAGGATGTAAAGATAAAAAGAAGATCCAGAAAGGAACTTTGGGAAAACCCAATACTGAATAAGACAGCATCTTAAAAAAAAATTACATGGAGAAGTTAGACCTAAGAAAATCAAAAAAAGATAATTCTTCAGAATACAATTTAAAAAACAAGTAAGCATCTCATGAGAAAATATTTTAAATGCCATCAAAATATCAAGTTAAACAAAATCAAAGGGCATGCTGGATTTTGTAATTATGATGTATGTACTTTTAAAGCAACAGAAAAATTTCTATTAATATACATGTTTTTCTACTGATCTGAGTATACACACACAACTTACAGCTTTTGTCAAAAGAAGAGCAACAACAAAAGAGGAAGGGTCCACATGAGTTGGATATCTAGTTACTCTGGTAAAAGTGATAGTAGAGTCAAGTGCAACTTAATTTAGGAAATCAGAAAACGTTCTGTGTCTGGCACACACAAGTACTGGAGTATATTCTACCTACAATACAGAGCTTCAATCAACAGCAGAACTGAATATGACTACCTAGCACAAAACAGAAGACAACTTGTCAATCATATAACTCCATCAGGAACAACCCCTCCATTCTTTACATTTTCAGTAATTAAAAAAAATGACAACTGATAGTCAATGCTATTGAGTTGGGAGCCAACTGGGAGTGGCATGCATCATTCTTTTAATAGGAAAGAAAATTTCCCTCTATTTAATGAGAGGTATTTCTAATTTAGAGTAACATGGTAACAGCTGAACTTGTACCTCCATCTTTTACGCTATTTTGTGCACAAATGATTAGTCTCTATCACAGGTATTTTGCTTTTTTTTTTCTTTACTACCTGTTTGTGTGTCTGATGCCCCACCACAAAATTATCCAGCATTCTGAGAACAGCTTTATTTGTGTGTGTCTAATGAGTAATTTGTGTTCTTTCAGTTTCTTTAACTTTTGGCTATAATTTAAACTGCATATAGAAAAATTCATCTGTCATAATCACAGATTTGCTCACAAATTAAGCACACCTAAATAACCAGCTCACTGACTCAATGGACATGAGTTTGAGCAAATTCTGGGAGTTGGTGATGGACAGGGAGGCCTGGAGTGCTGCAGTCCATGGGGTTGCAAAGAGTCGGACATGACTGAGCGACTGAACTGAACTGAACTGAACTTAAATAACTAGCACCCAGATCAAGAAATAGAATTATCCTAGCACTCTAGAATTCCTCTTGATTCCCTTTCAGTTATTACAGAACAAATGATAACCATCAACCTGAACTGTTACACAATAGTTCAAAGTTTCCTCTTTTGTTATGCTATTCAAAACAGAATTATACAATGTCTGATGACCAATTTACTTAACACTTTTTCATTTTTACTGTTATTGGTCATAACTGTCTGCTGAAACCTTCTACCACCAAATTTCTGTCTCTTTACTACTAGTTTGTAGGAGTCCGTTATTTATTTTGGATAAGAGTACTTTATTTGGATACATGTACTGAGAAATCATCTTCCTTCTGTAGGGTGCTTTGTAATCCTATGTTTAGTGTCTCATGAAGGCTCATATTATTATTTTTAATGCAGCTCAGTTCAGTCCAACTCTTTGCAACCCATGGACTGCAGTATGCCAGGCCTCCCTGTCCAACTCTCGGAACCTGCTCAAATTCATGTCCATTGAGTCAGTGATGCCATTCAACCATCTCATTCTCTGTTGTCCCCTTCTCTTCCTGCCTCCAATCTTTCCCAGAATCAGGGTCTTTTCCAATGAGACAGGTCTTCACATCAGGTGGCCAAATATTGGAGTTTCAGCTTCAGCATCAGTCCATCCAATGAATATTCAGGACTTATTTCCTTTAGGATGGACTGGATGGATCTCCTTGCTGTTCAAGGGACTCTCAAGACTCTTCTGCAACACTATAGTTCAAAAGCATCAATTCTTCAGTGCTCAGCTTTCTTCATAGTCCAACTCTCACATCCATACATGACTACTGGAAAAACCATAGTTTTGACTAGATGGACATTTGTTGGCAAATTAATCTCTCTGCTTTTTAATAAGCTGTCTATGTTGGTCATAATTTTTCTTCCAAGGAGCAAGCATCTTTTAATTTCATGTCTGCAGCCACCATCTGCAGTGATTTTGGAGCCCAAAAAAATAAAGTCAGCCATTGTTTCCACTGTTTCCCCATCTATTTGCTATGAAGGGATGGGACTGAGTGCCATGTTCTTAGTTTTCTGAATGTTGAGTTTTAAGCTAACTTTTTCATTCTCTTCTTTCACTTTCATCAAGAGGCTCTTTAGTTCCTCTTCACTTTGTCATAAGGGTGGTGTCATCTGCATATCTGAAGTTATTGATATTTCTCCTAGCAATCTTGATTCCAGCTTGTGCTTCTTCAAACCCAATGTTTCTCATGATGTACTCTGCATATGTTAAATAAGCGGGGTGACAATATACAGCCATGACGTACTACTTTACTTATTTGGAACCAGTCTGTTGTTCCATGTCCAGTTCTAACTGTTGCTTCCTGATCTGCATATAGATATCTCAGGAGGCAGATAACTTGGTCTGGTATTCCCATCTCTTTCAGAATTTTCAGTTTGTTGTGATCCACACAGTCAAAGGCTTTGGCATAGTCAGTAAACCAGAAGTAGATGCTTTTCTGGAACTGCTTTTTTGATGACCCAACGGATGTTAGCAACTTGATCTCTGGTTCTTCTGCCTTTTCTAAAATAGATGTTTTTCTAGAACTCTTGCTTTTTTGATGATACAATGAGTGTTGGCAACTTGATCTCTGGTTCCTCTGCATTTTCTAAATCCAGCTTGAACATCTAGAAAGTCAAATAATTTAATGTAGTCCAAATTATTATTTCCATTTATTACTAATTATGTCTAAGAAATCCTATCTTCTCCAAAATCACAAAGACACTGCATGAAATTTTCTCTAAATTATGCACTCTATCTATAATTGATGTGTGTAAAATGTGAGGCAAGAGTGCATGCAGCTGACTCTACTTATTTCATTTTTTTCTTATACAATGTACATGAATAGTTTTTCCAGCTAAGTGTTATATAACTCATTATTTATAAGGACCAAATCTTAAACCTTTGGAATTTTTTTTTTACCATTCTAACAAGCAATATAATGTTGGTATAAAAGAAGACCCTTGCCATCCTTAAACCTACTACAGAGAGTTAATTACAACTGAACACAGATCACCAACTAAATCTGTATCCTCATGGAAGTTATCTGGGAAAGGAATACTCACACAGAAAACACTGGGCTTTGAAAAAAAGGAGCAAAGACACAGAGGCTGGAAGGCAGAGAAGAGAGATTTATAAAAGAGATATAGTTAGCGAAGGTTTTCAAACGAAAACATGGACACCACATATTATTAAACATTCTGCTCTGTTTTCGCCTATGAAAATCTTTAGTAAATTTCTAATGATGTCCATTGAAGAATATTAACTTGAGAATACATCGTTATTAATCAATGTGGCAGCTCTGTCTCTCTCTGATTCTTGTACATATTAGACATGATGTCATCTATATTGACCTTGTAATATATATCCCATCATGTTACTTGCCAAGGACATATAGTCTGATACAATGTCTGAAAACATAAAGAAATTTAGTGAATATGAAATGACAAACATAATATCAGTAGCAGATCTGCATGAGAGATTTTTAGCGGCTCTCTTGTCGAACACATTATTTGGTCTACAATTCATTAGATGACCCAAGATATTTTTATAGTAAATAATAAAAGATATCAAGTTGTACTATTTCATGTGTATGAATGAAATAATTCTGATGGTTTCAAATTATTTGTAATACACAAACACAAAGTCTCAAAACAATCTGTCCCTGAAAAAGCCCAGTTAGCTTTTCAAGGAATCTGCAAGTATATCAGTATTAGCAGTTTCTTTTAGATTTGACGTATGTAGATCAATTACCACTGATGCTTAACTTTGATGGGGAAAAAATGTCGGCATTTGTTGCCTATATAAACTCCATCAGGCTACTCATATTATGCTCCATTTTAGATTTGACTTCAAACTCAAAGGATGCTTTGTATACTATGGAGCTCACCGCAAAACTCAAAGCAGAGAATTTGCTCAAGACACATTTATTCCCAGTTTTTAGGAAATAGTAGCACACGATCCCTCTCTATACAGACAAGTTCTTCTTTAGTTGCCTTATGCTAACATGTATCTTGTAAACACAAAAGGATGTTTGTTTTGTTTATTACAAATGAATAGTTTAGAGAGCTTTTTGCTTACTAAAGTTTTTCATACACAAAGTCACAATGGCTTCTTCATTGAGGCAGTTTCTTTATTGTGGCAGATTACTGTTGATGCATGTATTGAACATAGACAACAATTCCCTTAGAAACTCATTCCTAGTGTATAGATTTGAAAAGGGTTATCTCAACCAGTGATCTCTCTTTCCTAAACCCTGCCCAGGATTGTGTGAGATATTTAATAATCTGTAATAAATTCCTTTCTGCTTAACATAGCTGGAGGGACTTTTTTCCTTCTCACAGTAATCTGACCAATAGTGTGTTTTGTAAGAATGAAATATAAACTCTTTGATTCGTGATTGAGAGATAACCAATGTTCAACAAACGTTTGTATCACAATTATTGAGAATTCAAATATGTATTCAGTATGAGAACTAAATTATTGCCTGCCATATCAGTAAACAAAGCATGTCACAGCCATCAGCTATCACATTACAGATGCCGGATGGCAACTCAGGAAAAAACAAGGAATTCCCATCTTTTAGCAGGCTTCATACTGAAGCCATTCCTAACGGTGCAGCCTGAGAAAACTCCAAATGAGGAAACACAGGGTACTGGCCCCAGATAGCTGGGGTGGATATCAAAAGAATGATTTCAGTGAGCCCAGATTTCCTCATTTTCCCATACAAGGAAAAGTGCTAAATTCCTTTACTTGAGTTATCTGGTTTTCTTTTGTTAACAATCTTTTAATGTTCTGATGTTCCAACTACCTGGTTCTTTTGCAAAAATATCTCATACATCCTGCCCTCCTTCCTTCCTCTCTGGAACAGTCTCTCAGAGTTGAGATGCCATCTCCAAGGCCTGAAGTCTTAAGAATGTCCAATGAATAAAACGTGTGTACACTCAGTGTCTGACTCTTTGCGACCCCATGGATTGTAGTCCACCAGGATCCTCTGTCCCTGGGATTTCCAAGGTAAGAATACTGGAGTGGATTGCCATTTCCTCCTCCAGGGGATCTGCCTGACCCAGGCATTGAACCTGCAATCCTGCACTGGCAGGCAGATTGTTTTACCAGTGAGCCACCTGGGAAGCATGTGTAAAACATAATGCTCAACTTTCGGGTTGTACTCCCCCCCCCCCCCCCCGCTGCAGCCAACAGATATAAACAATTGTAGATGAAACCTGGGTCTCCAACATTGCAGGCAGATTCTTTATCTTCTGAGCCACCACAGAAGTCAATAGATGAATACATTTAAAAATTTTTTTTTTATTGTAAAAAATTCAAGAAAGACTTTTTTCTTTACATTATTGTGTTGGTTTTGCCATACATTGACATGAATCCACCATGGGTATACATGTGTTCCCCTTCCAGAACCCCCCTCCCACCTCCCTCCCAATTCCATCCCTCTGAATCATCCCAGTGCACCAGTCCTGAGCACCCTGTATCATGCATCAAACCTGGGTTGGTGATTCATTTCACATATGATAATTTACATGTTTCAATGTCATTCTCTCATATCATCCCACCCTTGCCCTCTCCCATAGAGTCCAAAAGACTGTTCTATACATCTGCATCCCTTTTGCTGTCTCGCATACATGGTTATCGTTACCATCTTTCTAAATTCCATGAACTGCCTTATGACCCAGCAACCCCACTGCTGGGCATACTCACCAAGGAAACCAGAGTTGAAAGAGATACGTGTACCCCAATGTTCATCGTCTCACTGCTTACAATAGCCAGGACATGGAAGCAACCTAGATGTCCATCAGCAGACAAATGGATAAGGAAGCTGTGATACATATACACAATGGAATATTACTCAACCATTAAAAAGAATACATTTGAATCAGTTCTAATGAGGTGGATGAAGCTGGAGTCTATTATACAGAGTGAAGTAAGCCAGAAGGAAAAACAACAATACAGTATACTAATGCATATATGTGGAATTTAGAAAGATGAAATACTTTTGACCAAAGTTAAGTGGCAAGGAAATTCCTGAAAATTTGAGGAATTTCTGGCCAATTTTTGCAATTTCTCCTTATTATCTATTGCAATTTATTGCAACCTGGGGATGTTGACCTCATCCTGGAGGAAGGTTCTGATGCCTTCTTCCTCAGTTACAGACTCCTCTGTGCGGTCTACCTTCCCTGCAGGGAATATGGTGGCAGTGCCTGCATGGTTTGGCAGGGGCAGAGCAACTGCTGCAAGCAGGAGGTGGGGAGCTGCTTCTGCAGCTGCTTAAATGGGGCTGCCCCCACCTACGTCCTCAGAGTTCCACTTCAGCCTCTCTCTTACTCGAGGAACTGGCATGGCCAGTGCCATGCCCTACAGAGAACCAGCAGCCCTAGCCTACCTGGCAACACCGGCCCGCAGTCTGTTAGAGAACGGGGGAAACAGCATCCCAGAGACACCTCGAGCTTGTCTTCACGCAACTGGAGGAGGAACTTGGAATCCCAGGTTATCTGGGCTCACTGAAAATAATCTGTGGGCTCTGAGGAACTATTCCTCAAGGACTGGCTATATATGCATCTCCTAAAAAAGAAAACAGAAAAGAATCTGTTTGAAGAGGAGAAATTGCTAAGAAGGAGATTGAGAGAAAATCCAGACCAAGGTAGTGGAGAGTGAAACTGTAAGTGGCTCAGTCACTTTCTGACTCTTTGCGACGCTATGGACGATAGCCTCCATCCATGGAACTCTCCAGGTAAGAATATTGGAGAATTCCCTTCACTAGGGGATCATCTTGACCAAGGATTCAAACCCAGGTCTTATGCATTGCAGGCAGATTCTTTACTGGCTCAGCCTCCAGGGAAGCCAAAATAGGTGAGATAACAGTGAAATTTCTGAAAAGTCCCCTGGAGATGGAGGTGAAGAGCAATGTTGAATGAGAGATAAATTCTGAAATAGTTGTTGCCACTTCCACAGAAATCCTGGTGTAATAGTCACCTCCACATGCACTGAAGTTACCAGAAGAGCCCATCCCAGAGTGGGATCAGTATTGGTGTGAGGTGGCAATTGCTCATGAAATTTATCAATCAATCTAAGAAATAATTAGAAAATTTTATTCAAGGCAAATTTGAGGATTATAACCTGAGAAGAGCATATCAGAAAGTTCTGAGAACTGTTCTGCCAGTTAGAAATCAAGGCACAGTTATGTAAAATTTTTTGAGATGGAGAACTGCACATCAAATGATGTATTATTGACGGTTTATATAATTCAGCTCTAAGCAACATCCTTAGATGTTGGGTCATATGACCCCTTACAAGACCAAGAAGTAATGTTATCTCTTAAGGAGTTGCCTTGTTGGTGCTAGGAGAATGTTGCCATATGTTATACCTGCTCATGGGGGAGGTGTGGCCAATACATAATGCAAATACACAATGCATAGTGTGGGGAGAGGGGAGGCCGAAGGACAGAGAAGAATTTTATATTTATATTTTTCTTGTCTTGCCATAAAATATGAATTTTGTCTCACTTGTGAGGGTACCTATGTCTGTCTGAACTTTGGGAGGCCCAAGACCAAAAGATGTAAGTACTGGTTAGCCCAGCAAGCTGCCAAAAGAATGGTCTCCACCAGCTCCTAAAGGATCTGAATCTATTCTCCAAAAGTAGCAAAGTAGATTCAGAAGAGCAGTGGAGCCAAGATGGGCCAGCACCATATCACTCCCAGTTCTGACCAAATACAGAATTTTGGAGAGCATATGGAGATAGCAGACTAGACTGTGTGTACATGTTGAACTGTCCATATTCATCATCTTCTTCAACACTTGTCACATCTGGCCTTGTTGGGTCAATCCTACTATAGAAATACCAGGCTGTATACTTGATAAGCTGAATATTAATAGACCAGAAGAGTCTAGAGCCTATTTAGTCTCTTCCTCCATTGGAATTCATTGGAGTAAATGGTAGAGCTAGTTCATTCTAACCATCCAAACTGAACATTTGTATCTCAAGAAAGAATAGATTGTGTTCTTTAAAAAAAGACATATGCTTACTGGCTTTTAAACATAGTCTGGAACATATGATATACTTGATGATTGAATGATGAATACAACTTCTCTTCAGATGTATTCCAAGCTTACTCATCTAAGCATTGATTTCAAGGCAAAGGATAGTATCGTGCTCCATCTGATATAAGACGAAAGTGAACTATTCAGAACATATGAAGACAATTCAGTCTTAGTTTACATCACTGTGTTTTTCAAAAGTATAGAAGAGTTGTATGTGTGTGTGTGTGTGTGTGTGTGTGTGTGTGTAATAGGAACATTAGAATATGAGGTTAACCTTCAGGGCTGCCCTTTTAACCACTGCATCCAAAGTCTTAGCTCAGAGCCTGGTATGGTGACTCACTTAAAAATCACCATTCTTGTAATCAGCATCCTAGAAACAGTAAAAACTCTACTATAAAGTTTATTATTTTGCTGTTTTATTATTGTCACTTTATAGTTTGTCCATATAACAAGGGTTGGAGAAGAGTACCACAAACCCAGATTTACCCATGAGGACTCAGAGGCTGAAACATCATCCATGATTACAAACTTTGAAAATGGCAAAGCCAAACATTAAACACAGGTTTGTTTAAGAAAACCCAAGGAGTGAATAACAGAAGGCCCCTTTAGTGTAAAATATTGCTTTTACTATGGTATTCTAGAGATGTTGCCACTATTTGCCTTTTCCAACTACCCTTTTAATCAACTGAGCACAATGGGGATTTACTGATTCTCTTGCTTCTGTAAATAAAGCTTTTGTATCTGTTCAAGTTTCTCCTCTGTTTTAAAGAAAAAAGACAGCCCATAGGAATTTCCTGCTTGAAGCCTATTTTCTCTCTGTGATTAAATTACATAATCATATTTAGAAAACAAAATAACACTGTAATAAGAAATGGAGGCATATCAGAAAATAAGATGCATCTAAACTGAAAAACGCAGATTCCACAGAGAAACAAAAACAAACAAAAAACCCAACCACAAGTATTTTGTATATTTTTATGTTAAAATATAATATGAAAAATAAAAAATAGTGAACATTTTTTGATAGCTGTTTCAAACATATGCAGTTTTCTCTTAAGATATGTAAATTTTTTGAAGAATTTACATTTCATTAAAAACATTGAAGTCACACTATGAAGACTTAACTTGAAAAGTTTTCCAGATATCCCTTCTGTTCCCAAATCAATTGGTCTCTGCATTCCACAAAAAAAAAGTACAATACTTCTCTGATTAATGGAGAACATCAATCTGAATTGAGTGGTTTTATTAATAAAGTCTTTCAATTTATATTTATTTAGACTAAGTATACTAATTTATTAAACTAAGTACACTAAATGCTGGGCATGTTGCTAAACATTTGAGATGAAAATAAAGTGAATTCTTCATAGCTGCTAATATTAATAACACAACCATCAAACTAAACCCTAAAAATAGAAAACTACTTCCCAGGTAATTTAGATGAACTTGAGGAAGAAACTCAAAATACCTTCTATTCCAATATTCTGAAAGGTTTAGGCTTTGATTTGATGGCAGTATGTAGATTAGACTGTAACTGACATATTCAACAACAAATGACTATTTATAAAATAATTTAAAATTCCTCTATGGTTGTTATATTAAGTTGTTCATTTGTCAACATATTGCTTTAATATGTAGGCATTATTGCATCAACAAAATAAAGTGAAGTGGTCTCCACCACCATATTTATAAGGAACATATAGATTATTACTGACAAATTATAGTATAATAAGGATAATCAACTCATGCATAATATAGTTTCATTTGTCTTCTCTGCTCTCTACTTAAACTAATCTCTATTAAAAAGTATCCAGTAAACTTTACATAGACTTCACTCAGTAAGCTCTTACATCATGAGCATAGCTTAGACAATGCTTGTATATTGTCCTACTTGTTCCTAAGCGTTTTGTTTAAGATTCTCAGATATCTCCGGATTATAGACACCATGAAGGCAAAATTCATGCTGGGATTCACTTTCAAGTCACTTCCAGAAGAAGTAGAGGGGATTCAAGTATAGAGGTATAAACACCTATCTATAGAAGGCAAAGATGTCAGAGAAATTAACACTTGCCATCTTAAAGGAGTAAAGGATGAAGAGGTGTTCGCCAAACAAAAATGTAACTGAGCATGTTCCACCAAAAAAGAACACCAAGTGTAAGGGGCAGAGTGGTTGAGGGAGGGTTGTTCAATGGGAAATACAATTCAGGTTCCTAGACTGAAAAATACAGGGCAAAAATATAAAAAGGAAGGTTAAATTCACTGGACAGAGTATGAACTGATGTTTATATTTTACCCAGTAAAACAATGGTATTCAGGACTCCCCTGATGGTGCAATAGATAAGAGTCTGCCTGCTAATGTAGGGGACACGGATTCTATTCCTCATTTGGGAAGATTCCAACATGCAGTGGAGCAAATGAGCCCCATACCCTAGAGCCCGCGAGTCACAACTATGAGCCCACGTGCAGCAGCTAGTGAAGCCCACATGCCTAGAGCCCACGCTGTGCAACAAAAGAAGCCACCGCAGTGAGAAGCCCGTGCACCACAACTAGAGAGTAGCCCCTGCTCGCTGCAACTAGAGGAAACCCCAGAAGCAATGCAAACTCAGCACAGGCAAAAATAAACAAAATTTTTTTAAAGTAATGGTGTTCAAATATTCTTTCACAGTGAAACTATTTAAAATATAGCTTAGTACCTTAGATATAAAACAGATACAAGTGGAACACCAATAATTGAAATGATGACCTAAATATCCAAAGATTTTGTTGTCTATCCTCCTATCACAATAGCCTCCCTTTACACAAGCAGCTCTATCCTCTAAGTTTAAGGAAATGATATTATGTTGAGATAGTGGCTTCATGTTCTTGCAAATGGCCTTCAGTAAGAGGACGAGAGAAGACATAACTCTACCAGAACAAGACTCAATTAGCCCCTCAGTCAGTATCTCCCATCAAGAAGCTTCCATAAGCCTCTTAACCTTCTCCATCAAAGGGCAGTCAGAATGAAAATCATAGTCACAGAAAACTAACCAATCTGATCAAATGGACCACAGCCTTGTCTAACTCAATGAAACTATGAGCCATGCCATGTGGGGCCACCCAAGACGGATGGGTCATGGTGGAGAGTTCTGACAAAATGTGGTCCACTGGAGAAGGGAATGGCAAACCACTTCAATTTTCTTGCCTTGAGAACCCCATGAACAGTATGAAAAGGAAAAAGATAAGACATTAAAAGATGAACTACCCAGGTCAGTAGGTGCCCAATATGCTACTGGAGATCAGTGGAGAAATAACTCCATAAAGAATGAAGAGACAGAACCAAAGCAATAACACCCAGTTGTGGATGTGACTGGTGATAGAAGCGAAGTCTGATGCTGTAAAGAGCAATATTGCGTAGGAATGTTAGGTCCATGAATAAAGGCAAATTGGAAGTGATCAAACAGGAAATGGCAAGAGAGAACATCGACATTTTAGAAGTCAGCAAATTAAAATGGATTAGATTGGGTGAATTTAACTAAGATGACCATTATATCTATTACTGTGGGCAAGAATCCATTAGAAGAAACAGATTAGCCATCATAGTCAACAGAAGAGTCCAAAGTGCAGTTCTTGGATGCAATATCAAAAACAGCAGAATGATCTCTGTTTGTTTCTAAGGCAAACCATGCAATATCACATTAATCCAAGTCTATGCCCTGACCAGTAAGAAGACCTACAAGACCTTCTAGAACTAATACCCCAAAAAGATGTCCTTTTCATTACAGGGGACTGGAATGTAAAAGTAGGAAGTCAAGAAATACCTGGAGTAACAGGCAAATTTGGCCTTGGAGTACAGAACAAAGCAGGCCAAAGGCTAATAGAGTTTTACCAAGAGAAAGCACTGGTCATAGCAAACACCTTCTTTCAACAACACAAGAGAAGACTCTGCACATGAACATCACCAGATGGTCGATACCAAAATCAGATTGATTATATTCTTTGTAGCCAAAGATAGAAAAGCTCTATTCAGTCAGCAAAAACAAGACTGGGAGCTGACTGTGGTTCAGATCATGAACTCCTTACTGCCAAATTCAGACTTAAATTGAAGAAAGGTCATATCTAGATCATTCAGGTATGACCTAAATCAAATCCCTTATGATTACACAGTAGAAGGGACAAATAGATTCAAAGGATTAGACCTGATAGACAGAATGCCTGAAGAACTATGATTGGAGGCTCTTTACATTGTACAGGAGGCAGTGATCAAGACCATCCCCAAGAAAAAAAATCAAAAAGGCAAAATGGTTGTCTGAGTCCTGACAAACAGCTATAAGTAGAAGAGAAGCTAAAGGCAAAGGAGAAAAGGAAACATATACCCATTTGAATGCAGAGTTCCAAAGAATAGCAAGGAGAGATAAGAAAGCCTTCCTCAGTGTTCAGTGCAAATAAATAGAGGAAAATAATAGAATGGAAAAGTCTAGAGATCTCCTCAAGAAAATTAGAGATACTAAGGGAACATTTCATGCAAAGATGGGCTCAATAAAGGACTGAAATGGTATGGATGTAATAAGTGCAGAAAATATCAAGAAAAGGTGACAAGAGTACACAGAAGAACTATACAAAAAAGATTTTCATGACCCAGATAATCAGAATGGTGTGATCACTCATCCAGAGCCAGACATCCTGGAATGTGAAGTCAAGTGGGCCTTAGGAAGCATCACTATGAACAAAGCTAGTGGAGGTGATGGAATTTCAGTTGAGCTATTTCAAATCCTAAAAAAGATGATGCTATGAAAGTGCTGCACTCAAGATGCCAGAGAATTTGGAAAACTCAAGAGTGGGCACAGGCCTGGAAAAGGTCAGTTTTTATTCTAGTCCCAAAGAAAGGCAATGCTAGTAGCTAAACAATGCTTAAACTGTTGCACAATTGCACTCATAACTAGCAACGTAATGCTCAAAACTCTCCAAGCCAGGCTTCAGTATTATATGAACTGTGAAATTCCAGATGTTCAAGCTAGATTTATAAAAGTCAGAGGAACCAGAGATCAAATGCAAATATCCATTAGATCACCCCCCAAAACTGAGAAAGTTCCAGAAAAACATCTATTTCTGCCTTATTGACTATGCCAAAGGCTTTGACTGTGTGGATCATAAGAAACTGTGGAAAATTCTTAAGCAGATAGGAATACCAGACCACTTTACCTGCCTCCTGAGAAATCTGTATGCAGATCAGGAAGCAACAGTTGGAATTGGACATGGAACAGCAGATTGGTTTCAAATCGGGAAAGGAGTATGTTAAGTCTGTATATTGTCACTCTGCTTATTTAAATTATATGCAGAGTACATCATGAGAAGTGCTGGGCTGGATGAAGCACAAGCTGTAATCTAGATTGTTGAGAGAAATATCAATAACTTCAGATAGGCAGATGACATCACCCTTATGACAGAAAGTGAGGAAGAACTAAACAGCCTCTGATGAAAGTGAAAGAGGAGAGTGAAAAAGTTGCCTTAAAGCTCAACATTCAGGAAACTAAGATCATGGCATCTGGTCCCATCACTTCATGGGAAATAGATGTGGAAACAGTGGAAACAGTGACAGAGTTTATTTTGGGAGGCTCCAAAATCACTGCAGATGGTGACTGCAGCCATGAAATTATAATACACTTGTTCCTTGGAAGAAAAATTATGACCAACCTAGACAGCTTATTAAAAAGCAGAAACATTACTTGGCCAACAAAGGTCCATCTAGTCAAAGCTTTGGTTTTTCCAGTAGTCATGTATGGATATGAGAGTTGGACTGTACGAACACTGAAGAATTGATGCTTTTGAACTGTAGTGTTGGAGAAGAGTCTTGAGAGTCCCTTGGGCATCAAGGATATCCAATCAGCTGATCCTAAGAGAAATCAATCATGAAGATTCATTGAATGGACTGATGCTGAAGCTGAATCTCCAATACTTTGGTCACCTGATGTGAAGAACTGACTCATTGGAAAAGACCCTGATGCTGGGAATGGTTGAAGGTAGGAGGAAAAGGGGACGACAGAGGCTGAGATGGTTGAATGGCATCACCGACTCAATAGACATGAGTTTCAGTAAGCTTCAGTAAGCTCTGGGAGTTGGTGATAGACAGGGAAGCCTGGTGTGCTGTGGTCCATGGGGTCGAAAGAGTCAGACATGACTGAGCAACTGAACTGAACTGAACTGAACTGAGTTGAACTGAAGAAGAGGCCTTGGCTTGTATGAGTTCGAAGTGAAGCCTGAAAGCCTCTAAAATGGTGAGCACAGGAGTTAGAAGCCAAGGGTACTCAGACATTGAATTATGAGTTGTGTTGGTTTTAAAAAAATACCTTAATCACTTCTGTGGCAGAAGTAAGTTAGTAGCACCCAGGTCAAGTTCTGTAGGGTCCAAAAAGAGACATTAGTTTTCAGATATATTGAACTTGAGGGTTTGAATTAAAGGTGCACCTGGTAGTTGAGTTGGGGTGTATTGAAAAAGAGTGAATGTATTGATACACATATAAATGAATCTAGATATGGAAGGATATAGTTTAAGTTAGGAAAATTTGAACATATATATATATACACTGAGGGTAAAAAATACTGGAGAGGAGGTTAAAGAGATGATTGATGGAGAATGACTTCAAAGAAAGCAGACAGGAAGAAATGACCTTAAACACATTGGTGTTTGCATCAGCCTTGGAATTAGAGAATTTGTTTTCTTATCTGAATCTTTGAACCCATGTATATCTCTTTCAGTTACCTGAGCCAAAGTGATCCTTTCGTGTTAAGGCAACATGGGTTGATACTCCATGACTTGTAATCCCAGCAGTCCTGATTAATACAAATGGTGACAGAAAATTTTCATTTTAAGATTGTAAGGATGGGGACTGATAATGTTGAGATTATGAGACTCTTAGAAGAAGTTGGAAGGTTTTTTATGGTGCCTAAACTAGCTCTCTGAACTAGGAAGCAAGATCATCCATTGAAAGGTGTGAGTGAGGTGGGCTTGGATTTCAGGTTTGAGAAAAGTAGTTATAATGTAACATTTGAAAAGGAAAGGAACTGAAAATAGACTACAATGAGATTGCAGAGCAATATTTACACTATGTGTTAAATAATTTGATGAAATTGAACACACTATGTAAGACAAACCGAATTTAGTGAAAAACATTTCTCAGAACAAATTTCTTAAATCTAATTTTATGTTGGTTTTCATATTCCTTGTTTTTTGAACTGGGAATGTGTGCATTCTTACTCTGCACGAACTATTCAAACTTGAAACAATAGTTACATGATGTGCTATTACTGATAATTGTTCACATCAAATATTAATCAGGTAAATCATGTTAGAAAAGCTTCTTATTAGAAAGGGGAAAAATTATTCCTTCAAATGCTTACATTAATTCCCCTCTCTCCCTCAAGGTGTTTTTTCAATCTTTTTTTAATTAAGAATAAATAATGAATACAATTTATCAGTGTCTTAAAGGGATGCTTATTGGCCTTGATTACATGCAAATCGATTACTAATAATCTGTTTTTAAACAAAGAGCATTGTTTTTTCACGTGGTTTCTGAAGGATGATATATATACTTTTAGGTCAGTTGGTGAAGCATCTATAAATTATATATGTGTGCAAATATACATAAATATAACACAGAAGTCTCTATATTTATGTTTTTGTACGTATTTACACACACATACACATAAAATATAGTATATAGGTGTATATATTCTACACATAACTTTGTAAAAACATGTTTTTTTAAATTTTCTGATTTTAGAGATTATGAGAGTTCAAACATATCAATATGTGAAAATAAAAATAAATTCTATGCCTGTATTCATTGTATTTCTATGTAAAAAAATTACACCCCTAAGCAATTTGCTAAAAGTCATATCAATAAAAAGTTTTTTATCTACATATGCAGACAGGGAATTAACAAGCATTTAATTTTATTTTCATTGGTACTATTCAAAAGTTATAGTTTAAAAAAATGTACTGTTCAAAAGTCCCCAGCTTGCAAATAATTCCTTTACTTAAGATGAACTTTTATAACATGGCACTTTTTTTATAGACATAATCTTATAGATGCATTCCCAGGTTCCCTGTACACCATATAAAAACAATACATTCTTCAAATGGTTGAAATTGTGTATGTTGATAACAAAATAATTTTATGAAAGTCAATGTTGTTATAAACCAAACACTCAGCTAAAGCTCTTCTATATGAATACTTAAGGTGTGCATGCCTGCTAAGTCGCTTCAGTCATGTCCAATTCTTTGTGACCCTATGGACTGCAGCCCACCAGTCTCCACTGTCCACAGGGTTCTCCAGGCAAGAATACTGGATTGGGGTACCATGCCCTCCTCAAGGGGATCTTCCTGACGAAGGGAATGAACCTGCGTCTCGGGTATTTCCTACATTGACAGCTGGATTCTTTGCCACTAGTGCCACCTGGAAAGCCCATTAAGGTCTCTGTCCAGGGATCGAAACCAGGTCTCCCACACTGCAGGCAGATTCCTTATGGTCTGAGCCAGCAGGGAAGCCTATTTAAGGTCTAGTTAGATAAAATTCTAATATAACATTCATCCATTGACATAACTCCTATCAAATCTGTACTATTGAGGAGGAAATGGGTAGTCGGATGAAGATAAGCACTATATTTCTGAAAAAGTAAAATGTGTGAAAAACAGATTCTAAAGTGTTTCACCATTATCATAATCATAGTCATTTTGGTTCTCTTTTACTCTTAAATATTCTTAAACTGATAAACCATTTCTATTATCTTTGTGTAGACTTAACAATCCATCTCTTTCTTTTCAATATTCTTCTCCAACAAGTCTTCCAGTAGAAATTCAAATACCACTGATATTATTAAGTCCATGATAAGTGGTCTGATTCATTTTGACTTCTAGAAGAAAAATCATTGCTACAAGTATGATAATCAGAACCAATGGATATGTTTTTCAAATATTGTTAAAAATTGCTATTTACAGAGGGACTTATTTAATCCTCCAACAGTCAGTGTTTGTCCATTACAATGAGTCATTTGGCCAAAATTAGAATCCACACATATGGATTTCAAAGCCCATGTCGCCATTTTAATTACTGCTAGATTACTACTAGTGTGTCAGATGTGAAATTCTTTTAAGGTAGTGCCCAGAGTTTTGCTTTTTTAAGGTTAAAAATTCAATAGGACTGTCTCTATATTCCTCATAATACAAAATTAAATCTTAGAGCTCTGTCTGCAAGATTCAGACAAAAAAGTTATATATAGAATCTGTAGCACAAAGTGCCTTGTAATGTTTCTCCTCACTTCTATAATATATATATATATATATATATATATATATATATATATATATATATATACAGCATACTACAAAAAAAAAGTAATATGGATGTTACACTTTTTATACATATGATCAATAATATAAATTTCATATGAATTAAAGCATAAAATGTGCCAACAACCCAGTGCAAAAAGTTAAATCAACAGTTGCAAATTACAAAGAAAAAAAAAAAAACAGATTCCTTAAGTGATTTTGTAAAAGCCACACAGATTTAAAGTATTATAAAAAGGATTTTAACCCAGACCATCTAATTTTATAACCCAAGTTTGACATGTGTATAAAATGCGCTGCCTGTGGATAGTTCATTTCTGCAACTAGGTTGCTACATGACTTTAATTCACACTCTGCAGGGCTTGATTTTCCTCTTCCACAAAATATGTGAAATGATAAATTAACATTTCCTGTAGTTTGTACCTCAAAACTCTTCTTTTGATATGCTCATTTTGTAGGGAAAAAAAAGATTTTTGTGGTCAATTGTAAGGAATACTAGGCTGAACATGTTTGTTGAAAATGAAAATTTTTGTACTCCTTTTTCTCCCACCTTCAATCTAGGTAAGGGTTCATGGAACATTGACTTAGGAATTTTAGACAAGGAGATTTCTAAATCCTATTTTCCTCTGGTATACTCCATCATATGCTAGTCTATGTTTTATTTGCAATATTGTGACCATCCAATCATAATCTCATTTTACACAGGAGTGTGCATGCACACACACACACACACTCATACTCAGTGTAATGTGAGACATACTATTATAGCTTGAAAATGTGAGAAAAAACAATACAATACAACCTACAATTTATATCTTAAAGTCTTTTTATCATTTCTGATACTTGGAGCATAAGCTTTGTTTAAATCACAAGGCTTTGAGGTTTAAATGTGAGAGAAATTTATGTATCTAAAGATAGTTTCTCTTTAAAATTCTGTATATGATAAATCTATTTTGTATGTTTCTAATGAAATATTATTTGTTCAATTGCTTCATTTTATTTTTTCTTATTCCATACTATTTAAGGTAGCTAACAGCAGGGTTCCTTAAGGCAGAAGTTAGCTCCCAGCTCCAAAACTCACTAGCCTTATAATTAATAGTCAAGTATATAAGCTTGGGCTCTAAAATTACTGCAGATGGTGATTACAGCCATGAAATAAAAAGACACTTATTCCTTGGAAGGAAAGTTATGACCAACCTAGATAGCATATTGAAAAGCAGAGACATTACTTTGCCAACAAAGGTCCGTCTAGTCAAGACTATGGATTTTCCAGTATCATGTATGGATGTGAGAGTTGGACGGTGATGAAAGCTGAGCACAGAAGAATTGATGCTTTTGAACTGTGATGTTGGAAAAGACTCTTCAGAGTCCCTTGGACTGCAAGAAGATCCAACCAGTCCATCTTAAAGGAGATCAGTCCTAGATGTCCATTGGAAGGACTGATGTTGAAAGTGAAACTCCAATACTTTGGGCAACTCATGTGAAGAGTTGACTCATTTGGAAAGACCCTGATGCTGGGAAGGGTTGGGGGCAGGAGGAGAAGAGGATGACAGAGGATGAGATGGCTGGATGGCATTACCGACTGGGTGGACATGAGTTTGGCTAGACTCCGGGAGTTGGTGATGGACAGGGAGGCCTGGCGTGCTGTGATTCATGGGGTCGCAAAGAGTCAGACACGACTGAGTGACTGAACTGAACTGAACTGATAAAAGCTTCTCAGAGTTTCATCATCTGTAAATGGATTAAAACTATCATTATGTTTATGTAAGTGTTGTAATAACAGACACAATACTTGCCACATGGAACACTCAATAAACATTAGCTTTCACTGCAACTTTCGAACTATCTCAGCTTTGATTTTAAGGCAAGTCCTCTATGCTTATCTTGGTTTGTGCTACAGTTTAGATCTGTATACAAATTCACGGTAGGGATGCATTTTTATCTTCTTTGTCAGGAAAAGTTTTCCTGTAACACCTGCCAGTGTAACGTAGAAATTGCTATTCCCTATCACTAATAACTAGAAACATTTTAGTAGACTGTTCAAAATGTAGCTGGGGGAAGGGTGTTGTATGTTTTTATTTCTACCCAAAACTTCCACTGAACAGAGAAATGCATATGAATTTATTGGATGAGTATGTTCCCCCTTCCCAGAACATAGAAGATTCTCCCTACAAAATAGAGATTGTTTTGTCTGACATTGTTTCCAACTGAAATTCAATTCATGACTCTAATTTGGATATGAGAAATTATTTCAGTCTCCAAATTAACTGCAAAACTTTACCAAAGTCACTAGAATAAAACCCAGCTTGAAATAATTTCAGAGACATCATTCTGTCCTTTACACATTGTCTGTATATAATATTTCCTATAGTATCAAAGTTAATGGAGAGTGGTACTAACCTAATGTCTACATTGAGTTATATGTTTAAAGCCTTTATTGTTTTCAAATTCATGCTGATTATTTCAGAAAAGAGGCATTTTAGATTATTTTAATTGCAGTGTCAGAGCTAATTAACAATTATGTTTTTCTCAACAACTACTTTGCTTGCAAATTAGTAAGTGGTTTGCTTTGCAAAGTGCCAAACATGGTAAAATTTCCGGGACTAGGTTGAATACACAAGTATTACATGCATCACCTACTCAGTTCTGATAGAATCAGTATAATTTCAAAGTGTGTGAAAGTGGAAGTGTGAGCTGCTCATTTGTGTCTGACTCTTTGCGACTTTATGGGCTGTAGGCCACCAAGCTCCTCTGTCCATGGAATTCTCCAGCAAGCGTACTGGAGTGGGAGGCCATTCTCTTCTCCAGGGTATCTTCCCGACCCAGTGATCAAACCTGGCTCTCCTGCATTGAAGGAAGACTCTTAATCGCCTGAACTATATATATTTTGTGAAAAAATGTTTTAAACCCTCTTGTTATGATTTCAATTGTATATAATATCTGTACATTCTAGAAACACCTGAATTTTAGAGCATTTTTATCTTCAATTTTAAGGCATATTCATTTCTACTTTACACTAAGATGAGGTGGGTATTCCATTCTTTTGTTTGCATTATAATTTCAGGAGAAGATATGCCCTTTAAGGAGGAAAAAATAATCTTTATAGTTGATGCAAAATAAAATTCTAAGAGGTACTTTCACTTAACTTGTAGCAGTCAGGATATTAAATGTTCACAGGACATACTCTTTCAGTATAAACTCGGGTTTTTTTAAGAATCTGTTTTTAATAAATATTGTGTTGGTTTCAAGGTTTTAAACATACAAAAATTCACTGTGTTTCTTTTATCTTCCTGCTGGTGATAAGAAAGAATGTGGGTGCTTTAAATCCTCTTGATGCATCTGTCACTAGCACAATAAACTCTCCTCCTGTGCAGGGGAGGCCCTTGTCTGTCATTGGGATCTCTTCGGAGGTGAAGATTGCCATGCAGGTTTTCTATGGACTTCCTAAAATGTAACCTCCTCATCTAGGCTGCCATCTCTGGCGTGACAGATTGGGTAGGTGATTACCGTTTGGGGCCAGGTGTCATCTTCGGAGAAAAGAGCTAAGGCTTTTGTCTCAAGTATTTCTCTTGTTTCACTTAACATCTACTCACCTTTTGGTACTGAAAGAATAAAAAAACCCAAACTGATAAGCCTATCCCCAGGCGGAGTTTTCATCCAACCCAAGGCAGTCGCGGCAGTTATAAAGATCCTTCAATAATCTGTCAAAAACTGACATCACTGTGTAAAGAGCTGCTCATTTCTATATCTCATTTTGGACTGATGTACGTGCACTTTTATATCCTTCAGTTCGATATAACATTTGGCCTTTCATGTTCTCAGTTTCAGCTACAGGGAATTCAAAGCTATTTCAAAGCATAATTATACCAATCTGCATATAAAAGGCTATATGTCCTACAGAGGGTTGGATGGAACCGCAAACTCTTTCAAAGAAGAAAATTAGAAGTAATTCCCACAACTAAAATTCACTAACATTAATACATTTTTTATCTGATAAGAAGTTTTTTTGTTTTTTTTTAAACTCTCTAGAAGGTGAATCCAGAAACTGATGGGGACTTTTATGTGAGGTAGGGAGGAGAAGGGGAACGGATACCTGAAAACTGAGGAGGAAAGCAATGAGGTGGTACAAATACGTTATACAAATTATTTATTGAAAATGGCCACATCACACCAGAAAAATCAATGCTTACAACTGTGCAGCAGGCATTAGCATTCTCACTTATATATTGTATTAGTTATCTATTGCTGCATAAAAATATACCCTAAACATATTATTATCTCATAATCGTGTGTGTGTGTGTGTGTACCATGTACTCACTTGTGACCAGGGTCTTTGCAAACCCACCGAGTACAGCCCACAATTGGGATTCAAAAATCCTTGGTGCGGCTTAGTTGGATGCATCTAACTATGGTCTCTCTTGAGATCCACAGTCAAGCTCTTGGCAGGAGCCATGGTGTCCTTTGAAGATGAACTCACTAGAGGGAGAGGATTCGCTGCCAAGCTCACTCACAGGATGGTTGTTAGGCCTCAATCTCTTGCCACCTGGGTCTCACAGAGCTGCCTCTATGACATCTCCACATGCAATCCAACAGAGAGTGAGAGAGGATACAAGGTCCACAAGATGGAAACCATCACCTTTTGTAACTAATGTCAGAAGTGACATCCCCTCACCCTACCACATTCTATTTCTTATGTCTCCTGCATTGGCAGATGAGTTCTTTACCACTAGCACCTCACAAGTGTGTGATTAAGGTGGTAGAACTCACTATGGGCCATCCTAGAGGCTGCCTTCCCCACTGCTGCTGCTGCTGCTGCTGCTAAGTCGCTTCAGTCGTGTCCGACTCTGTGCGATCCCATAGACGGCAGCCTACCAGGCTACCCCATCCCAGGGATTCTCCAGGCAAGAACACTGGAATGGGTTGCCATTGCCTTCTCCAATGTATGAAAGTGAAAAGTGAAAGTGAAGTCACTCAGTCGTGTCCCACTCTTCGCGACCTCATGGACTGCAGCGTACCAGGCTCCTCCGTCCATGGGATTTTCCAGGCAAGAGTATTGGAGTGGGGAGATATACTCATATTAAGTCACTTTTGATATTTTTTTTTAATGTCACCAAAAAATTTCCAAAATACAAGTCCTGAAATTATGGTTTTAAACTGAAAGTAATTGTTATTACACAAATTTTGAAAGTTCATTTTGTTTTGAATATGTGCTCTCCAATTATATTCCCGCTAGTTACAGAAAGTTTCACAACTTGAAAATGGTGAGCACAGTTCCTTAAATCTTTAAAATAACTGTCCTTTTTTTACTATGAAAAAGTTGAGATAAAAAATAAATCCCTCACAAACATAATTGTGTAAATTCTGGAGCTAACAAACTACTTAGCACTGAAGTTATGTAGCATATGGTTATCCTAATCCCAAACAGTAAAATGTGTCTGTATGTGCCAGCTCTTAATTACCAGCTCATTAACACTCAGGTGTCAATTGCTGGTGGCAAAGGCAATACCCAAATGGCCTAGTTTCTGTCAGGCACAGTGTAATTAAATTGACCTCAAGTACTGAAGCTTGCAAGTTGCCTGATACTATTTGGACACTAATTTCAGATGCTATTCAAACTAGAGTAATGTGCTGAGTAAACCAAAGTAATGAGAGAAAGCTCTATCAGGCTTTAAATTGAATTTTTGTGTATAATTATAGTCTTAAACACAATTGTATAAATAATCACCATTCTAATCTATATCAAATAGAACAAATGCATATCACATTTGATATTATCATTATTGAACTAAAATTCCACTCAATCTCAAGATAAGGACAAAATTGTTACTAATCACAATGAAAAATAAATTATTATAATAGTTGCTTTTGGGGAAAATGGTATTATATATTATATTTTGTGATCTCATTGATTTGTAATGAAAGAAATAAATTATTTTTATTTTGTATTTAGATTATTAATTTCTAAATATGACCCAATGTCAAACATATCAGTGCCTTCCATATAACCTTAGTAACAACAGAAATTATACCATCAAGAATCCCACAAACTCTCACTAATCTAGTCAATCTTCATGACATCCTCTGTCTTACTCATAAAGTTTTACTCATGAACCCAAAGCTCATTCCAAGCTTCCATTTAAAGAGACAGAAATAATGAATTCATGCACTCACCTTCACTCTTCCTAAAACTCCACTGAAATAAAAAAAATTGAAGGTAAAACCTAAAAGGACAAAAAAGAGACAAATAAATAAGGAAGAAAAACAACAGTGACAACATTTTGTGTGTGTATTAGTTGCTTAGTCCTGTTTGATTCATTGTGACCCCATGGACTGCAGCCTACCAGGCTCCTCTGTCCATGGAATTCTCCTGGGAAGCATACAGGAGTGAGTTGCCATTCCCTTCTCTAGGGGATCTTCCTGAACCAGGGGTGGAAACCAGGTCTCCTGCATTGCAGGCAGATTCCTTACCATCTGAGCTATAGGGAAATCCCAACAACATTTTGGAAGTTTAGAAGTAGATCAATAAATTATAATTGACTTAGTGGTTTTGAAAATATTTAATCTTTACTGGAACTTTAGAGTGTGAAGAAGAAATCTGATTTATTTAGTTATTTATTTATTCCAAAGGCTCAGGAATCGATAGAACAAATTAGTTCTGAAGTGGGAGTGAATACAAAAATAAAAAGAAGGATCAAATGTGTCATTAAGAAGCAACTAGACTTCCAAGTTGCCCTCATCGACACCACACGTGCAAGTGATCCATTATCGCCTCTGGTTAAAAGATAGGAGATTTATTCTTTAAGGAGGTTAAAATAGAGATTCTTGGGTTGGAAGGCAGCAGGACCAGTTTAATGTGGGATCACCAAGAGAAAACATTGCCTGCATGAAAGAGTTCAAAATAGCTTTAAAAAGAAATATTCAGAAAACAGAAAGATCTCTTAGATTTAAAATAATAATGAAGTAATTAAATAACAAGCTCAATAGCAACTTGGATGACAAATGTGAGAAAATCTCCCAGAAAGGAGATTTCAAAAATATAGCAAATAGGGAAGAAAAAGTGAAGAAAATGTACAGGTCAGTGAAAGAGTTTCAACTTACAAATAAGGAATTGAAAAAAGATGAAGAAAATAGGGTAAAAAAATGATGAAACAAATAATTCAGAAAATTCCCTCAAACTGTAAGATTTGTATTTAAAGACTGAAAGAGTTACTAAGTACCTGCAATGTGGTGGGAAATGATTATACATCAAGTCACATGAACTCATGAAAAGTTTCTTTATGAAAATATTCTGCTTTGGAAGACAATATGGAAAATTTTTCAAGGAATCTAAGATTCACATATGACAAATTTGGCTTGAATCAAGCCTGACCAAAAGCTTGAAGATTTGGTCTTCTCCATCCCTTTGACACTACGGTGGGACTCCTTCCCTCACCAATAGGATGAACAGGAGCCAAGTATGACGACCTTTGACAGAATGGTCCAGTCATGACCAAGGACACACAGTCAACTTGAATTAACTGCTGTTAGATAGACGAGTGGTTTCATGACACAGGGAAGGCTACCTGGGACCCAACAGCCAATTGCTGGCAGAGTGGACTTGTGTTTTGGCCTGTTGGGCGTTGTGTTGCCTTTCTCTTGTGTTACCCTCTCCTTCCACATTTAAATGATCTTATCCTCAGGAGGAGAACTGTTAATTGCAGGTTGGCATGTGGCTCTTTCAGGTTCTGTCTATTTTTGGCTCTCACACAGCTAGAGAGGCAACACAGCACCTTAAGTGGTCAGATGGTGCCTGAGTCCCCCTTGCCAAGGATAAGCTAGAGCTTTCTGGTCACTGCATCTAACTTAGTAACCATCACTAGCTGCTTGGGACAGTCATTATGGATATTATTTGTGATTGTATGCACTCAGGAGGGACCTAGGTATGATTCATTGTGAATTTTGTGGAAAGGAAGGAGATTACCATCTATGGGGACTTAAGCTTGGCACTCAAATCATCTGACAAGCATCACTGAGGTAAGGTAGCTGCCTGTAGTACTGTTTCCCTTACTGCTGTCCCATGGATTCTCCTGGGTCCAAAGAGCGTTTATCTGTGGCAACCCACAGCCCAGGCACTGATGAAGAAACAATAATAATAACGAGATTAAGTGGAAGAAGCATTGGGTACCAGCTCTTCCCAAGACAATGGAGGCAGTGACACAACTTTGCTGATTAAAAGCCCCTAGGCAATGGGCCCAGGCTTTTCTTAGAGCTGCTCCTTACCATTAGGCTGAAGGTGTAATATGATCCCAGGGCTTGTTTGCCTAAACAACACTGTAGACAAAATGACCTTACTGGAAGCAGTCCCTGACCCTGGGGATGTGGCCTGATGCTTTCTGGAGGAGGAGACTGGATATCTACAGATGGGCAGCTCAGCTTCCAAGCTCTTTCCCCTCAACAGCCCAGAAGGTCTGCCCCAAGGGTGATCAGATAGAGGAAGACATTGAAAGTCACGACTCTTTAACAAGTCTACGAATCAAAAATATATTGAAAAAAATTGTACATAGGGAAGAGGAAAAACTAAACAGAAGGAAGCTCATAGGAATATAGCAAAGGCTGATTTTAAATAATTGACCTCTTGATTTTGGGCCTGGAACTCTTCTACTGTGCCACTCTGTTGCCTCCTTCTCTATTGCAACAAAGATTCTAATTCTTGGAATGATAGGGAAAAAACATCCATGACACCTCTATGGCAAAGCTAAGGGGATCCTTGCATTCTGCAATGCCTTGGGGGAGGCTACAATACTGATGATAGTAATTTGAGGCTTTCTGGAGTCAAAAAAAATATAAACGAGAACAGGATAGAAGGAACTCTCCACCTCCACCACCAACAAAATGAATCCAGTGGCAAAGAAAAAACAAACAGGAGAGGAAGGAAGGAGGAAGGAAGTAAGGAAGGAAAGAAGGAATGGGAAGGGGAAGAAACAAAAAAAAAATTAAACAAGTGTACACAATTTGGCCTTGGAAATTAAAATTTTACTAAAAGAATATATACAACAAAAAGATAAGAACACCACTGATTGGCTTTGCGTGTCTATAATGTAAGTTCTGAATTAACTAACATGTATTGAACTGTACCAAATGGCAAAACTTTATAACTCCTGTCTATTGAGTCGGTGATGCCATCCAACCATCTCATCCTCTGTTGTCCCCCTTTCCCTCCTGCCCTCAAAAAAGATTGAGGGCAGGAGGAGAAGGGGGACAACAAACTCATTTATCCTTACACAACCCTATGAGTTTCAATATTTTTTTTGTTAAATTTTATTTATTTATTTTTGGCTGTGCTGAGTCTTCATTGCTGCACACAGGCCTTCTCCAGCTGCAGCAAGTGTGAGTTACTCTCGAGTGGTGGAGCACAGACTTCTCTTTGCGGTGGCTTCTCTTTTGTGGAGCATGGGCTCTAGGGTTCACAGGCTTCAGTCATTGCAGCGCGTGAGCTCAGTAGTTGTGGTGCACCGGCTTAGTTGCTCGGAGGCATGGGAAATCATCCTGGACCAGGTATCCAAACTGTATCTCCTGCATTGACAGGGGGATTCTTTAACCACTGGTCCACCAGGGAAGTCTGAGTTTCAATATTTTTGCATAGATCTGTGTAGCATTTTAATTTCTTTTGTGACTTGCTTGTTTATGTCCCTGCCATTAATTTTTCTGATTATTTACTTGTGTTTTTTCATTCATTTAAAGAGCATTTTTCTTGTCATTTTTGGAAGGAAGTGGGGTATAGAAGTGCTGTTATATATTATTATTAGTGCTACTATATATCAGTGCTCCCTTGAATTTTTAAAAATAGATTTTATTTTTTAGAATAATTTTAGATTTACGGACAAATTGAGGATAGTACAGAAGGTTTCATACCGTATATCCATTTTTCTCCATTTTTAACATCTTTCATTAATATGGTACATTTGTTACAATTGAAAAACCAGTATTGATATGTTATTATTAACTAAGGCCTTTATTTTTATCAAATTTCTTTCATTTAAAAAACTGTGTTGGGATTTCCCTGGCTGAAAGGACTTCTCTGGCAGTCCATTGGTTACGACTCTGCCTTCCAAAGTGGGGTTCCATCCCTGGTTGTGGAGCTAAGATCCAACGTGACTCAAGACCAAAAATCCAAAATATATAACAAAGCAGTGTTGCAACAAATTCAATAAAAGATTTTACACATGGTACACATCAGGACATAGTGGGGGAAGGAAAGGATGGGACGAAATAAGAGAGTAGCATTGAACCATATACATTACCATATGTAAAATCAGATAGCCAGTGGAAATTTGCTGTATGACACAGGGAGCTCAAAGCCAGTGCCCTGTGATGACAACCTAGAGGTATAAGATGGGGGTAAGGTGGGGGGGAGGTACAAGAGGGAGGGGACACATGTATACCTATGACTGATTCATGCGGGTATATGGCAGAAACAAACACAATATTGTAAAGCAATTATCCTCCAATTAAAAATAAATAAAAATTTATAATAAGAAAGTGGTCCACATAAAAAAGATCCCAAAAGGAAACTCTTTTAAGATATACATAATGTAAAATGTTCTGTTATAATCATTTTTAAGTGTAATTCAATGGCATTAAGTACATCCTCAATGTTGTGCAAACATCACTACTATCCATTTCTGGAATTTTTTCGTCATCTTAGACAGAAACTGTACTCTTTAAACAACTCCCCATTCTTCCTTCTCCCAGCTCTTGGTAAGCTCTGTTCCACTTTCTGTCTCTATGAGTTTGCTTATTCTACATTCTTCATATAATAGAATTAGACAATATTTGCTTTTCTTGAATGAATGAATGAATGAAATTTCATTCAACATGTTTTTAACATTCATCCATGTTGTAGCATGTATCAGAATTTCATTTCTTTTATGGCTGAATAATGTCCCACTGTGTTTATTTTTTTTCCATTGTGTTTAAATACTACAGCTTATCCATTCATCTGTTGATGGATCTTTAGTGTTTACCTAATACACTTTTTCAAGATCTCATCGTGAACATCACATTGTATTTAGTCTTCCCTTGGCACTTCCCTGGTGGTTCAGATGGTAAAGTGTCTCCCTACAATGTAGGAAGACCCAGGTTCAATCCCTGGGTTGAGAAGATCTCCTGGAGAAGGAAATCACCACCCACTCCAGTATGCTTGCCTGGAAAGTCCCATGGACAGAGGAGCTTGGTGGGCTACAGTCCATGGGGTTGCAAAGAGTCGGACATGGCTGAGAGACTTCACTTTCACTTTATGACTGTAATCAAAACTGGGACTTAAATGGCAGTTATACTGAAAATCCCACCAAAAATAGCATTTATAATTTTAGAGAAATGACTGCATATAAAATAGAGGACAAATTGGTGAACTCCACTTTAATCATCCAACCATTAACTTTCCTAAATTCCCCATGGTCGTAGTACTTGCTGCCCTAATTTTAGCACAGTTCTAAAATGGGCATGGATGGTATGACACAATGAGTAATATACTATAATTAAAATAAGTCTTTGGCATTAAAATTGGCCTAAAAAAGGGAACCCAATGGACCCCATTTCCAGGTTGAATTTTGGCCTGTTCTTAAACCTGGCAAGAATTAGTTGCATCCCATTGTGTACACCTACCACATCTTTACCCATTCATCTGTGGACTCTTGGAAAATGGTACAGATGACTCTATTGGCAGGGCAGGAACAGAGATGCAGATACAGAGAATGGACAAGTGGAGGGAAAGGGAGGAGGGATGAATTGGAAGACTGAGACTGACATATATATTCTACCACGTGTAAAAATAGATAGCTATTGAGAACCTGCTGCGGTGTGTGGGGAGCCCAGCTCAGTGCTCTGTCATGACCTCTGTGGGCGGGACGGGGGTGTGGGTGGGAGGGAATTCCAGGAGGGGAGGGATATGTGTGTATATACGGCTGGTTTGCTTGGCTGTGCTGTGGAAGCTAACACAACACTGTAAAGCAACTGTACTCCAATTTAAAATAAATAGCACCTCATGGTAGATTACAACATCCTTAACGCTGTGGTTCAATCCGATAAGACCCCCACACTCAAAACCTAATATCTGTGGGTGTATTTAGTCACTCAGGCATGTCCAACTCTTTGTGAACCCATGGACTGTAGCCTGCCAGACTCCTCTGTTAACGGGATTCTCCAGGCAAAAATACTGGAGTAGGTTGCCATTCTCTTCTCCGTGAAATCTTATCAATCCAGGACTGAACATGGGTCCCCTGCACTGCAGATGGATCCTTTACCGTGTGAGCCACAGGAAAGTCCTCAATACCTAATTTTTGTTTCAATTATTGATTTAATCCAATAGACAACCCATTTCTATTTAACTACTACAGATTTGGCTATTCAGTTCAGTTCAGTTGCTCAATGGTGTCTGACTCTTTGCAACCCAGTAGACAAAAATTATGGATTTGGCTATTATGTTCTATTTAATGCTTACTTCAACAAACTCTAAGCCACATGCTGCCTTCACCTCCAAAGTAATATACCTTTATCAGGCTACTCATGGGACTCCAGAAGTCTTGCTACCACACACAGTCTTTGCTGCTAAGACAAGAATTGCATGCAGCCTTCTCCAGGAGCACAGGTATTGTATCACACTGATGACATCTGAGGAGATTCATTTCACACATATGCTTAGGACATACAAATTCTCACAAAGGAGATCACAAAAAGGGGATGTGCCATTGCCCTCTCTAGAGTGCTAGGCCCTGGAACTTCTGTTAAATTCCTGAAAATTCTTTACAAAATGAGGGCTGCCCCATCCCAACTGAAGGGAAAAAAAAGCAATTGATCCTTCTCAGCACCCACAATGTTTACACAATCCAACATCTTTCAGATCTTCAGGAGTTTGGGAGGCCACATATTACTTATGTACAATTTTACTTAAGCCCATTTATGCAGTTGCTTACAAATCAGCCCTACTTTATTGGAGAACCTTCAAACAAAAGGCCTAGACTCTGTCCAAATTGAAATTTGTAGGTTCTCTCTTTAGTGTCCTCAGAGATTCCTTCACTATAGAGACTTTGACAACCTCAACTCATGGCTCCTGGAGTCTCTGGACCATATACAGAGGCCACAAGTTGCCTATGATCTTCTCATACAGGAAACTGTTCCCTTTTGCCTTGTGCTATATGCCATTAGAGTGATGACTATTGGCCACGTGCTAAGCTGTTCAGAAAACAGTTCCTCACAGACCCTGGACATCTATGCCCTGACTCCAAGCTGGCCGCTGGTCCTCACATTATGGAAGCAGCCCAGTACTGTACCAGCTCTGCACAGTGACCATGCTTCTTTTCTACAGCCTGGAGCCAAACTCCAATCCTCTAAGATATCACTCTGCAGGAGGAAGAGCCCCACCTCTCCTCAATCCCTTGTCAGATGTCTCGGTGCTAGAGAAGGTCAGTGTACTCCCAGCCCCCTGGGGACAAGCACTCTCCATACAATACCACAGAGGTTCCTCAGTTTCCCTTATTGTCCTTAAAAGGAAGACCTCTAAAATTCATATTTTTGAAAGTCACCTCACTATGTGGTCTTCTTCCTCCTCAAGTAGCTACTTCACATCCTCAAGAGGCACTTCTACTCCCTGGAAATCTCAGCTAATCACCAATATAAAAATTGATGGCAAAGCATCAAGTAATTAATTATGGTCTAAGAACTAAAATTAAGGCTCAGTGTTATGTGCTGCTTTGAGAGCTGGCATAACCAGGAGTGCCAGTAATGGCAGAAACTCACCTTCCTCATTTTCCACTCAAAGACAAGATCCCTTAGCAAAGTGTTCTCCTTATCAGTAAGTTTCACTTCCTTGCCAGCCTCAGTGAATTCAAATAAGCCAATCACATCCTCCAGTTGGAACCAAGAAGAAACCCTTCCTTTTAATATATATATATATAAAGTCAACTTCTCATAGCTTCTGATGTTCCTTCTATCCCTGAGTGTAAAAACGCTGAGGTCCTGTGTTTTGTGTGGTGTCCTTGCCTCCCAAACTATGAGGATATATAACTCATAGGTTGTTGTCAATTTCATCTGTCTGACCAGCTCCAGGTGTCATGTGTTCTTCCTTCTATAACCCTAGGGTGGAAATTTCTCCCTCATCAATAGGGTGGGTTCTTGTTGTTCAGTTGCTAAATCTTGTCTGTTTGCGGCCCCATAGACTACAGCCTGGTCCGCGCTGCAGTCCATGCAGTTAGTAAAGGATAGTGTCCTTCACCATCTCCAGAAGCTTGCTTAAACTCCTGTCCATCGAGTCAGCGATGCCATCCAACCATCTCATCCTCTGTGAACCCCTTCCCCTCCTGCCTTCAATCTTTCCCAGCTTGAGGATTCTTCTCCAGTGAGTCGGCTCTTTGCATCAGGTGGCCAAAGGATTGAGGCTTCAGCTTCAACATCAGTCCTTCCAAGGAATATTCAGAGTTGATTTCCTTAATAGGGTGGATAGTGGATGATTAAACTGCCCTTTTTCTACCTTATTTATATTTCCATATTTGACTAAATCAGTTAAAGTAAGTTGAGCTCCATTGGGTGAACTTATTAGGTGGGATGATGATTTTACAAGATCAGCTTATTCAGACCTATTCTTGGTGAAGCAGCAGTTTGTTGAATATGATTTCTCTGGGAGATGTTCTCATATTTGTTTGACTCTGGTTTTGCTTATTCACTGCCAACTAGAATGCTGTTAAGGCAAATAGGAATGCATATATTAAAGCAACACTCTAAATATAAATCTTAAAAGGACAGTCAGAACTGTCTTTAGTTTCTTAGTTCCAATTTCATGGTGTCTTATACATGAGAATCATACTTACAGATGAGCATGTGGCAGGGAGAGCACTGAAATTTTAAAATATAAAATGAAGTTCTAGATGCTTTAACTTATTTGTATATTTTTGAGTACAGTTGCTCCTAGGATTTCAACTTAAAATAAGACACAAGGACTGGAAGCATATGTTAGCCCAGACTGAGAACTCTGAGTCAAGAGAAAGGGTCTAGGTGAAAAGAGTTAGGATAGTGGTTAGGTTCTCCCATCAACTGGTCTGTATTTGTCTCATCTTCATAGGTAGGATGTGTGCATGCGTGCTCAGCCACTCAGTTGTGTCCAACTCTTTGCTACCCCATGGACTCTAGCCCACCAGGTTCCTCTGTCCATGGGATTTTCCAGGCAAGAATATTGAAGTGGTTTGCCATTCCTTTCTCTAGGGGAGCTGACCAACCCAGGGATGGAACCAGCGTCTCCTGCAGCTTCTGCATTGGTAGGCAGATTCTTTACCACTGAGCCACCTGGAAGCCCAACTTTTTCAAAAATAGTTGCTAAAAACATTATTTGAATGCAGATGCAAAGGTAGGTTACAAAATACGTTTTTTACACTTATTGTTTCTTTTATTTATTTTTATTTACATTTCTTCCTCTTCATTGGGTAATGGTATGTGTGTGTGTCACAAAAAAGTAAAAAAGGAAGAGCCAGAGGATTTGATTTAATCTGTATCCTTTTTAAATTGATCAAGAGCATTTTTGGCAACACACTACCCAAAGTTCCACGTGAAAAAAAGGGTAGACTTTAAAAATATTCATAATTTACATATTACATATTTATAGAATGATTTCCAAATAAACATAATTACTGAAAAAAGTAACTGAGGAAATATCATTCAAAAAGTAATAATAATTGTCAATTGCCACATGAAGAATAAATAGAATACAGTAGAGAGACTTTTATTTGACATAAAGGTAAAAGTCTAAAATTCTCTGGGAATTTTAATATATAAGACTGATCAGGTCCCATTTGGATAACAAGCTTAATAAAGCTTGAATGATAAAATTATCAGACTCTTCTACAAATAAGCTTATCTTCCCCACAAAATTTTTTCTTCCTTTTCTGTTGTCTTGTTAAAGGCAGAAAGATCCAGTCAGGCAAACAAATAGTCTCAGTGATAACTTTTTCTCCCTCATCAGTCAGGTGACCATCTAATCTGAGAGGAGGTTTAATCTGTCTGTCATTTGACATGTCTCTCAACTCTGTTCTCACACCTCCATTTTTACTAGGCCAGTCTGAAGCTAATTGTGCTCATTTGTTGCCTAGCTGGAGATACACAACATTGAGTCTCTCTTTTTATTCCCCCACAGTTATGAGTTGTCTTACTAAATCTAAATTTGATAATACTTAGTTACTTGTAGCATTTATTTTCATCTTTTAACTGTTGTTGCATCTAACATTGGAATAGATTCTTCTGCAAAGAGTGTTAAAAGAAATGTTGCATCCTTAACTAAAACTCTGTGCTAAGGTCTAAACTTGGAATATACTTAAGACATATACCTTGTTCACTCCACATAAATGATTTGCAGTTTAAAACTTGTTTCCCACCTCAGCAGCAATATCTTGAACTGATAATCACAGTGCAACAACTTTGTCATATAGATTTATGAAATGAATTGTATCAGGATCATGTGATTCCACATGATTTGTTAATGGTATGACCTATTTTTCCCTTTTCTGGTTTTTATAATTACAAGTGCGCTATCCTAATGTCCTTGAGACACCTTCGAACAGAGTCTGAGTAACGTTTTTGCAAACACTGGCATGTGAATCCATACACCTTTGTCAAAGAAAGAGTGGAAACCAAGGAAGCATCTACTCAGGCATTTCAGTGAAAGTGTTTGGTATTATTATATTGCAAATAAAATTAATTTATTTATTCCCTCTTTTACTTCTTACTGGGCATACTCTATCACTTTATTTCATTCTTCATAATATTTTAACTAGAATTACTCAACAATCATTTATTTTCATTGCTTTTCTCCTTGTTTTAACTTACAAAGGTACGTGACAACATGGACTTTAGAAATCAAAACTGCTTCTCAGTCTCTTAAAACTTATCATAGAATGAAGAAGATTATTGCATTCTCTTTCTTTTTAGCTCTCTCATTTCTCACTTTCTGTCTCTAATTCAACCTTACTCAGTGTATTCTATTGTAACCATTGTGTTGTTTCCTTGTGGTCCATGTAGCCCAGTAATAAATAGCGATGGGTTTCACACAATGTCAAAAAAAATATTGACCATTGGTTGCTCAAGGGTGGAAAAGCTCAACCCAGCTTCTTGATGATCAAATATTATTACCTTCCAACCAGGCATTTTGATATTCTAAACGGTAATTAAGAGAAGGGCACAAAATTCTGTCTCATCATGTATTCATCCACACGAGTTTGTTTGGTGTCAATTAATAACTCTACCCATCACACACACACACACACACACACACACACACACACAGACACACACACACACACACATACACACACACATCAATTTTGAGAGAAATAATTGCCAGGAAACTTTGAAAATGGCCATTCAACCCATTGTTAATTAGGAAGCCTAACTGAGGGTGACACAAGTCTCACACTTTCAGAATAAAATTCAAAATTTCAGATTTATGCAATTCACCCTGTCAACAGTCATATTCTTCCCTTTGTCATGATTAAGAGGAGTCTTTCACGCTGATTAGGGGATGGGAGAGAATGGGAATTGTGCTCCAGACTACCTGATGGCAGTGTTAATTAAATGTACTTACTCCTAAGTGGATTCCTTGAGGAGTTGCCCAGTGATTATCAACTGCTCTCAAAAGTGCATAAGTTAAGAGGAAATAAGACAAAACTATCTTAATCTACACAATATTCTCAATAGAAAATTTTACATGGACTAATAAATTTTCTTTAAACTATAAATGCTCCCTTAGAAACATTAACTTAGCCAAAGATGAATAGAAATTGCCTTATTTTACAAGAACATAAACCTTCCAATTGATTAAAAAGGAAGAGAGAAAAAATGTTTAAACTTTTTGCAGAGCCGAAGGATAGCTCTGGAGAACACAGTGCCTAGCTAAGAAAGGACAACTTCAAGAAGTCTACAATTAGAACTGTTACAAAGAAATCCAATTTCCACTAAGCAGATAGTGAATACAGTCCACATTCACTTTTATAACATAAGTTATATGCAAAAAATGTGATTCTGTCAGATAGGCAGTTAATTCCAACTCATTTATTTGCATGGAAATATAAAGATATTCAGAAAGCGCCTTGAAGTCAGGTAAAAAAATAAAGTATATATGGCCTAGTGCTGAGGCAGGAGATAAGGTGAACCCCCAGCCCCCCAGAGAAAAGTGATTTGAGATTCATTTCCTGTAGATCAAAACTGCTAAAGGAGAATAGCAGGACAATTGAGGGAGTAGGTTGAGTCCTGCTTAGACCATACATTTCTCATTTTTGAAGTCAGGAGACCTCCCTGACCACACATGCACAGAAAAGCTTCTTTGAGGCCAAAGGGGAGTGATGCCAAGGGATGATCTACCCACAGGCCTTTTCAGTAAAATCCATCTTGGCTAAGAGATATGCACATCTCTTGGACCATCCTAATATATACCAAATATGGACTATGAACAATGCAAATCAGAATGACTGGCCAAAGGAAACCTGGAAGAAATGCCCCAGAGAAATAATTCAAACTGTCAGGAGGGTATGACTCAGGGATTCTCCCTCTGAGTCTCCCCATGTCTATCCGCATTTACTGTACTCTTTTCCTCTTAATAAATACTTCACTTTCTTGACTACTTTCAGTCTTTATGGAAATTCTTTTCTGCAAAGCCCAAGAGCCAGGACCACTGGTTTAGTGGCTAGGATTTGGTGTTTTTACCATTGCGACCTGGCCTCAATTTCCAGCTGGAAACCCGGGCCCTGCTCTAAGCCACTGCAGGCTGGGACCACCCAAGATCAGGGCAATCATACATATACATTTTTCATTAGTATGGACAGTCAGCAACTTGAGATGGTCAAAAAGGGATTGAGAGAAATGACTCAAAGTCAGTGGCTGTGATTTTTGATTTCCTGGACACCATATCACCAAGAATTAAAGAGGCACTCATGGACTGAGCTGATGAGTGGGTACCAAACTTAGGTATATTTTCATCTTGAAGTTTTGAAATTAGCATTGCTTAAATGCAACCCTGAAGCAGTCTGGAATTTTAAGAAAATAATTATTTTCATTCTCAAACTGTATTCCATGCTTTAGGTAACCAAGAATAAAGTAATAGAAAAAATATTAATAATAAAATATGCCACTTATTGTGTGTTAGCATACATCAATTCCTCTACTTCTCTTCTACAGCTTAGTTAGTATACTTCCCCATATTTTAAAAGGTAAAGATTCAGATGTGAAGTAACTTTTCAAAAAGATCTTGCCTGTCTTTTCACAGCCATTAAATAAGTTTAAATTTGAAATATAGATCATATGGTGCAGCGCTTTTCTAACATTTAGGGCAATGTTCACAGTAAGAAATACATTTCATATTGTGACCCAGTTCACACATGTATCTGAAAAAAATATTTCACAAAGAGCTATTGGCTTTTATCACAAATGATGAGTTTTGATATTTTTCTATGCTATATTTTTCATTTCTGTCCTTTATTGTGTCCATCTTTGCATGAAATATTCCCTTGGTATCTCTAATTTTTTTTAAGAGATCTCTAGTATACCAAGAGATACCAAGGGAACATTTCATGCAGAGATGGGCACAACAAAGGACAGAAATGGTATGGACCTAGCAGAAGGAGAAGATATTAAGGAGAGGTGGCAAGAACACACAGAAGAACTATACAAAAAAGATCTTCACAACTGAGATAATCACGATGGTGTCATCACTCACCTAGAGCAAAGGCATACTGGAGTGCAAAGTCACGTGGGCCTTAGGAAGCATAACAACAAATAAAGCTAGTGAAGGTGATGGAATGTCAGTTGAGCTATTTCAAATTGTAAAAGATGATGCTATGAAAGTGCTGCACTCAAATGCCAGCAAATTTGGAAAACTCAACAGTGGCACAGGACTGGAAAATGTCAATTTTCATTCCAATCTCAAAGAAAGGCAACGGCAAAGAATGTTCAAACTACCGCACAATTGCAGTCATCTCACACATTAGCAAAATAATGCTCAAAATTCTCCAAGTGAGGCTTCAATAGTATGTGAACCAAGAACTTCCAGATGTCGAAGTTGGATTTAGAAAAGGCAGAGAAACCAGAGATCAAATTGCCAACATCCGTTGGATCATAGAAAAAGCAAGAGGTTCCAGAAAGACATCTTCTTCTGCTTTATTGACTACACCAAAGCCTTTGTGTGGATCACAACAAACTGTGGAAAATTCTTCAAGAGATGGGAATATCATCTCTTGGTGTTCTTGGCCTGAAGGAAAGGAGAGATGTGAAGTGTGATTACAGAAGTGTGGCAGTCTAGTTCCTAGCTGGGGGTAAGAATTGTACATAGAGTTTTGTCTGAAAAAACAGAAAGGAGCCTGTTGTAGATGCACGTCAGAAGTGGTGGGTATTAAGGAGCAGTAACTAGGCTAGATCAGAGGGTGGGCTTGGGATAGTAACAGAGGCTTTGAAATTTGAGAGAAGGTCTCTCCCAAGAATAGGAGTGGGGCATTTGGGGAGTATGAGAAAAGAATGGGAAAATGGGGTATCTTAAAGTGTGCAAGGTAGAGGCTCGGTTATTCATGGCATAGGTATTAAATCATGAACCCCCACACAGAGACTTGAGAGACCTTAGTTTTTTAAGAGTAGGCAGACATAGCAAAGTAAGTGGCCCCCGTTGTCAGTGAGAAAGCAGACTGGCTTACCTGCCACTGTAAGAGTTACCCTGGGCTCTTTAGAGGTGATGAGAGTTGGGGTCTCGGGCCCTGGGCACCTTCAGTCTTCAGCGGCAAGTCTGAGGAGGCTGGGCAGAGCTGGGTTGGAGGACTCCTGCTCAGGACCAGGAAGGGATGTCTGGATCCCTGGAGAGGGATTTGGTCAGTCGACCTTCCAATGTCCCTTTATGCCATAGCTGGGACATGGACCAGGAGGGGGGCCTTGGCTTTAGGCATAAGCACGCCCAGTGGCCTTCTTTGCTGCATTTGAAGCAGGGCCCAGGTGGCTTCCTTTCTTTGTTGGTTGATGGAGGCTTGGAGCCATGTAAGGCAGTGGCTGAAAGGTAGTATTTGGCTTGATCTTGTTGGGCCTTCTCGAGCCTTGCCCGTTCCTCCTGGTTATTGAAAATCTTAAAGGCTAAATTTAAAAGGTCTCATTTAGGGGCTGGAGGGCCTTCTTCTGCCTTTTTTAGTTTCTTTTGGATATCTGGGGATGACTGGGAGATAAAATGGGTGTTACGGACAATGGTGCCCTCTGCTGAAGTAGGGTTTAATTTTGTATATTTTTGTAGTGCTTCCGTTAACCTGGTTAGAAATTGTGCCAGGTTTTTGTACAGTCTTTGAGTAATTTCCCAGAGCTTATCAAAGTTGACGCTTCATGGGCTTTGTGCCCTGCCTTTTGAAGGCCCACAATGAGACAAGCAATCATATGCTCATCCAGGTCTCCCTGCCTGATAATTCCGGTTGGTATCCTCTCAGGGGACAGCCCCTACGGGCTTAGTGTGTATCTCATCACCATGAGCCTGAGAGGCTTGCCATACTCAGTCCTTCTCTTCTAGGAAAAGAGTGGAGGAAAGTATGATGTAAATTATCATCCCAGGTTAAGACTGGATAAGATACTTGAATTCTTTTAGATAATTATCTGGTCTGAGGAGAAGGAGCCAAGATGCTTTTAGATCTGAGATAGATGGATGAGGGAGAATGGGACATGATTCTGCTCCAGCTTCTTCCTGTAAAGGGAGAACTGGGGCAGGGGAAGGAGTGAGATCCTGCAGTGAAGTTTCCTGTTTTCAAGTTGTTTGGATGGGGAGGAAATCTATGGAGGTCAGAGTTAAGCCTTGGGACCCTCAAGGTAGAGGGTGGGGCTGAGGCCTCAGAGCTTCTCTCTGGTACCACTGGGGAGGGGGGCTGGGAGCTGAAGCAGTGGAGGAGGCCTGCTACTGCTCTTGCGAAGGAGGGAGGGAGGGAGGAGGGGACGTAAGGTGGAGTTAGTGGAACTGGAGGATTCCACCCTGATGGATCTGGAGCTGCTGCAAGGGAATTGGGAGCTATAGGGGGTGGGCTGTGGTGGGAAGGGTCAAAGGAAAAAGAAAAGTCTGAACAGGGATCAGACATTTTATTAGGAAGATGTGGCCCAGAGTGGGCTAAGAGTATTTGAGAAGTAGAACAGGATTCACAGAGAGAGCAGAGAGCAAAGAAAACCTGAACATGAGGGATATCTAACCACTTTCTTTGCGGCAGTGGCAGAAGTTATGGAGGTCTGTAGAGTATTATAACTGAGAGTTCTGTTTTTCTGGCCATTGAGACCTGTTATAAAGTCTCTATTTTAGCCAGACAGTGTTAGAATAGTAAATAAGTCTTTTTGGTCTTATCTCCTCTTGGAAGCCCAGGGCTTTTAGGTTTCAGAAGAGGTATCCTAGAGGAGTAGATTTTTGAGGGCTGGGATTGAGAATTTCCCATTGCCAACAACGAGGGAGGTTACACATGGGTGAGAAGTGAGGAGAAAGGTCCTAGAGACAAGGCATCCCTGTTCTCAGGACTTTTCCAGAGAATATTAATAGTCTGCTTTGAAATGGGCGTCCCCTATTCCAAAGTCAGTCGGGACACAAGGCCGAGGGCCCGAGGGCCATGGGGATCCTCCTGCCTAGCGCTAGGACTTGGAAAAGAGGTGAGAGAGAGAGGATCCAATGGAATGGGATTTCACAAACCCTTGCAACCAATGGATGAAATGTGGGCTGGTGTGTGGATGTCAGTCCAGCTAGGCCATTGGAGAGTCACATCCCAGAGCTTGTCTCAGTTTCTCAGAGAGGTCCAAGTGAGGAGACCACTTGTGAGAGGAGCTTACCCAGCTGCAGTGGATCCCTTCTGGGTTTCAGCACCAGAATGTAAGGTGAGTGCAGAGAAACAGAGAGCAAGCCGGGCAGTCAGACAAGAAAAGGGAAATTTATTAGAGGCAAAGAGAGGATGACTGGCTCTTAAGGAGAACCAGGGTCCTCCCTTTCTTATGGAGTCCTTCTTATACCCCACCAATGAAAATAATTCTCTGAAGGGATGGTCACGTAGCCAGAGGTCTGGAATCTGGTGGTATCACAGCTTTGAGAAGACAGGACCCAGTGAGATAACAGGATGCCATTTGGACAATTTGGTCAGTCTCACAGATCACCATGATTTTAATCTTGGTTTTCGAGGTCAATGTAATGAGCCATCTTATCAATGAGATCCCATGTGGGCCCTGTAACTTACCTGTCTCTTGAGAAACCTGTATGCAGGTCAGGAAGCAACAGTTAGAACCAGACATGGAACAACGGACTGGTTCCAAATAGGAAAAGGAGTACATCAAGGCTGCATATTGTCATCCTGCTGATTTAACTTATTTGCAAAGTACATCATGTGAAATGCCGGGCTGGATGAAGCACAAGCTGGAATCAAGATTCCTGGGAGAAATATTAGTAACCTCAGATATGCAGAGGACACCACCTTTATAGCAGAAAGTGAAGAAGAAATAAAGAGCCTCTTGAAGAAAGTGAAAGAGGAGAGTGAAAAAGCTAGCTTAAAATTCAACATTCGAAAAACTAAGACCATGGTATCCAGTCCCATCACTTTATGGCAAATAGATGGGGATAACAATGGAAACAGTGGCAGACTTTATTCTGGGGGGCTCCAAAATCTCTGCAGATGGTGACTGCAGCCATGAAATTAAAAGATGCTTGCTCCTTGGAAGAAAAGCTATGACCAACCTAGACAGCATATAAAAAAGTAGAGACATTACTTTGCCAACAAAGGTCCATCTAGTCAAAGCTATGATTTTTCCAGTAGTCAAATATGGATATAAGAGTTGGACTATAAAAGCTGAGCACTGAAGAACTGATGCTTTTGAACTGTGGTGTTGGAGAAGACTCTTGAGAATTCCTTGGACTGCAAAGAGATCAAACCAGTCAATCCTAAAGGAAGTCAGCCCTGAATATTCATTGGAAGGACTGATGTTGAAGCTGAAGCTCCAATACTTTGGCCACCTGATGTGAAGAACTGACTCATTGGAAAAGACCCTGATGCTGGGATACATTGAAGATGTGAGGAGAAGGGGACGACAGAGGATGAGATTGTTGAATGGCATCACCGACTCAATGGACATGAGTTTGAATAAACTCCGGGAGTTGGTGATGGACCGAGAAGCCTAGCGTGCTGCAGTCCATGGGGTCGCAAAGTCTGACATGATTGAGCAACTGAACTGAACTGACATTTTTCGTATCTTAAATACTTAATTTTGATCTTATGCTACCGTCTTAATATACTAAATTGGGTTGGGTTTTGACCACAAATGTGATCACTGAATCATTTGATCATTTTATGATTTAATAGTCTCCTCTTATTTCTTTGGTTCCCGAAGCAAATTATTAATAGAATTTTCCTGAAGACAGATGTTACCATGCTGCATTCCCTCATTGTCAAACCTTAAAATATGTTGAGAATCTAATAAAATTTTACCTCTGAAAATTCATAATCTGGATTAAATAGAAGAGTCCATGATATGATTCACAGAGCAGATAATAGTAAGGGATAGGAGATATGGGTGTACAGGGGGAACCAAAGCTACTTGTAGTTATAGCTATTAACATTTAATTGAGAACCATCATTCATGTATATTTTATTTAGTTCTTTTCCATTATCAGGTTGGCTTTATTACATGTTCAAATACCTAGTCTTCTCTTTTTGTTTCATAACATGAACCTCTGTCCAGATGTGTGGAGTTTGAACTCAAGAAAATAAGTTATGCAAACCACACATGGGATTAGGAACCACACATTTTTTATATTACCTTTTAGCTATTAAAGAACATAAATGTCTATAAGATTCATTCAGAGTCTTTTTAAATTATAGAAAATTCTATACCCTAATTCATATTTTCAACTTGGGCAATGATACCCATATGATTTTTTTTAATGTTTCTATTGACTTTAAATATGAAAGAGTTTGCTTCTAAAATTTCAGATAAAATTTTTTTCTTTTGTTGCTTGAAGTCACTCATATCCTACATATAACTTTGTTTTAATCCTTGTGGACCCTTGTATTACTGCAACTTAAAAAATTTAAAAGAAAATATAACATTAGGTGGAAAAATACATGTTTTAAAATATTCATTGTGGCTATCATGAGACTCATATGGAACTAAATGCCTACTTTCAAAACTATAAATATAGTGAAATCCTTTAAACCTAGCATATGTTGCTTCAAATGAGACTCGGTTTAGAACAGATGTCCCCTTAGACCTGTTATATTAAAACTAAAATTACTAAATCAGCATTAGTTGTTTTTAAACTTAGGGCCACATTTTGCCACTAATTTTTATTCAAAGCTCCCACAGGCGTAAGTGGAAGACCCATGCATGGAAAAATGGTATAATATGTATCCTAGTTTTATTTATTTCATATGTATACAGCAGTATAAAATAATATATTACATTTACACTCATTTTACTTATGTATTATTATAGCATTCACAGTAACAAACACTATAGTTAAGATTTAAACTCATCTTTTGTTATAATACCCTGTTTTCACTCACAGATAACTGTCTCAAAAATGTGTTTGGAGCTGAAATTCCCTGCTTACTTTCAGCTCAAGCATGTATGAATGTATTGGAAGTCTGAGTTCTGTCACTCAGAAATTTTTGAGTCTCATGTGAAAATTTAATTTTTTTGCATTATTAATGCATTATTTTCATGCAACTCAAAAACATCTCTAGTGTAAAACTTCAGACTAAGCATGTGACAAATTTTCAAGAAATAAAAGTTATTTTTCTAATTTTACAAATGCTTAAAAATAACAGTGGTTAGAAATACATGCATGCACACTAAAGGTATTAGAATTTTACTCATATTATTGCCTGCAATACTCTGGCGGCACCCAGCAACCCACAGACTTCCCTGGTAGCTCAGTGGTAAAGAACCCGCCTGAAAATGCAAGAGACTTAGGTTCAATCCCTGGGTCAGGAAGATGCCTTGGAAAAGGAAATGGCAATCCACCCCAGTATTCTTGCCTGGGAAATCCCACGGACAGAGGAGCCTAGCAGGCTATAGTCCCTGGGGTCGCAAAGAGTTGGACACAACTTAGCAGCTAAACAAACAACAACAACCACCCTTTCTCATAGAATGCTATAATCTAAAACCTATGCCAAATTTTAGAAGAAAAAATAATACCTAACAGTAGTTTCACGAATTACTGTCTTAGGGTTTTGTTATTTTGTTTGAGGGATATTCTTTGAAATGCTAACAATATATAAAGTAATTTTACTACTCCATGGCATAAAAAATATGGAATTTTGTCATTTTCTGTTTTTCCTTGTTAAAAAGGAACATAAAAAGGATGTTAAGTGCAAAGCCTTTACCACTACAAAATTTGAGTTGAAAAAGATAACCTAAGAAATTGCAATATGAAAAATATAAGATTTTCAGAAAAATTATCAAGTATATCAATGTTTTCAGTATTTTTGAATTCCTTGGATATTAAACACACACAGAAATATAAATAGGAGGAAAAAAAAACATAGGCAATGACAAATAACAGTACTATTATCAGTGACATGAATTATTTTCTTTATCTTGCTAAACACTTGCAACATTCTGACTGAATAATTATATTAAAGATGAACTTTATTCTAGTAAATAACTTCTGGAAGTTAAATAGTACAATTAATGCACAGCTATTGAAATTTATGTCAAAAACTGTAAGGATTTTCTTTCTTCTTCTTACTGTAGATGCAGGAGGGTTTCTACGTTACAAAAGATCTGACTGCAGATTGTAACACTATTAAGAAATGAAACAAGAGAAAAAATAGTTAAAATATTTAAATCATCTATTGTAGCACTTACTTTGCAATGTTTGATAAAGGCATTGCATTTAATATCTTCATAAAATAAATATACATATTTCCTTAGTAATTACTAAGATAGATGATATGCTTGTAATGATACAGACATCTTATATCTGTAAAGTAATTCTGATGCAATATTTAAATATCTGATTTAAAATGATTTCACAAAATTATGTTCATGAGTTAAAAATTAGAATTTTACATATGGGTGAAATATTTCTAAAAATTGTCATTTGACATACCTTTGAAACATCAAGACACTGTTTCCACAGGAAAATATTGACTTTTTACTACTCTAAAACTAACCATGTTAACAAGGAGTAAATGTCATGATTATTCTTTTCTGAAATAATTCATTGATGGAATACTGTCTAATAATTTGGATATTATTCTGCATTGGTATGTATAAATTTATGGAAGATTGGATATAAGGATGACTAGATTAAATAGAAATCTTATTCTAAATTTTCTTTTCATACAAACCTAGTAAATGTTCATTTGGAAAACTTCATTATTGGTTGTTTAAGTCTTTCCATCTTAAAATCCCCCTCACTGGTAGCTAACATTTTGGCCAGTTTAATAAAGTCATATGCTTACTGTGTTGTAACTTCTGATTTCTGCTGGTTGCAATGAATAGATTAATAACTAATCATTTAATATTTTATGTTTAAATAATTCTAGTTGTATCACAGATAAGGCAAAAAATTTGTTGTTTTTGAAGATCATAAAATTTAAGAACTAAAATGCAAATTAGTATATGTTTACTACAATATATTAAAAAACAGACAAACATATGATATGAGAAGTTGATTCAAAGGGGATTATGTTCAATGATATGAAAGGCTAAATAATTAAATAAATTTTTTTGTAAGATGAATTAGTATAATTCACAGAGTATCACTTATTTTCAATGCATGTTATAAGTCTGATGGATGTGGGTTTCCCCCCATAATTGTAAAATTGTGAATGAAATGTTTTAATTAAAGCAGAGTGGTTCAACAAGAAAATAATTTTCTTGTTTAAAAAGCAATTAAAAACCAGCAGATTTTTTTCCAGTTAAATTACTTTAAAACATATAGTTTCTTTCTAAAATAGTCTATCATCCAAAATGTTAATGTAGTAATGCAAAAATTTTGAGAAAATTTTACTGCTGCTTCTAGTGAATGTGTGTGCTTTTTGTGTCATATGTAATGAATTAGCTTCATGTACTTTTAAAAGGTCCCCCAAAGCCTGGAGCATTACACAGATTACTTTGACACATAAATTGATTGGGATTGTGACATACTATCATCTATTTTGATAAGACAAATAAGTGATACCAAGATATCACTCAAATATACACAGCAGTGACCTAGAAATATGTATGCATATTTATATGCATTTTATTGTTAATTCTAGGAAAATATTCCTATTCAAATAACATAAAATTAGGTGGAAGACATTTGTTATGTGTCAAGTTTAGTCTGTTCTTTAATAATAGTCTGGCTCAAACTATCATTGAACATGTGATCAGTTAAAATTAAGGAAAATATTTCAAAATCAGTCTGCAATTTGGGTTGGGCAAGTATTTAGATATAATGTTGTGGGAGTTTTTTAGAGAGGAACTGTGACAAAGCTGGTTTTTGCTTAGAAGATTATCTCACATCTTCTGATTTTCCCTTTCTTATTTGTACTTTAACAAGCAATAAACAGCAGTATAATAAAAGGAATATGTGTAAAAGAGGAAAATGCAGATTACTAAATTTAATAATCAACCTTGTTGACATAAACATAAAAGGAAGAATTCACTTTTCAAGGCTGACTCATGATGAATTTTCTCTTTAATAAAATAATGACTACATTTAAGCTATAATTCTCACACATAAGATAATATTGAAACAGTAATGTACCATGTTGCTATCTCCAAATTTATTTGTTTTAAATTTAGAGATCCTTTATATCTTATAGTTATTCTTTACCAGTTTGGATATTTATGTATCTCTATATATTTATATAGAGTTATAGATTTTATATGTGTAGTGTGTGTTATTAGAAGTCATGAAACTATGCAAAACTATGTAAAATAAAATTCTGCGTGAGTTGTATGATTGAGGACTTCGTTTAAAATAGTAATTTTCAGGTACATATTTTACACCACAAAATGTACAGACACCAGTGCTTTTTTTTTGTTGTTAACAACAAATACAGGTAAATGTATAGATTCTTTATAAAAGCTTTAAATGATTCTAAATTCAAAGCCATAGAAGTAGAATTGAAATAATCTAGATTGTTAGATATTTTGAGAGTACATGCTCAGTGCTCTTTTGATAACATCAACAGCTATATCTTTGGCATTGAAAATTCAGTACGAGTTCTTGACAAAATCTTGTGGCTTGGAGCTCCATTCTTTTTTTAAACAAGGAAAAACAGGGTTGAAAAAGATATGAAAACTGCGAGGAAACTATTACTGATTTTCTTTTCCTTCATATGTTTATCATTGGGACCCTGAATTACCTTTTATTTTATTATACGATGTGGATTGTATGAATCCATTTAAAAACCAACTGAGTTGTACCACATTTTAGGAAAATTATATAATATAATATATATATTTTATATTTATTTAGAAGCTTTGAAATAGTACAGTAAACACTTTGCAACACGGTGTATAAACTACAGAATGTCTTTGATATTTTGTGGGTCTTCAGAATACAACATTTTTTATAACCCACAGGTGAAAAGAACATAATCACAATCTCTCTTGTAAAGTTGGAATAGTTTGGGGAACACTTGATCACACAAAAATAATATAAAACAGTCAAGTTTAAAACAGTGATATTGCATTTATAATGCACAAATTTCCTTTATCTTTATGACTGGCTTCTCGTGGTGAATATAAACATCTAAAGGGCTCAGTGACATTTGGAGAGAGAAAGATATATAGTGCTGTAAACAGGCACACACTGATCGGAGAGGCAAAATCAGTTGCCTAAAGTTTCTACAGTTCTGCATGTTTCAACTCATTTCTCAGGCCTGCTGAGAGCAATTAGGTCCTATAGTTGGCCATTATACTCTGCCGGCAATCTAATACTTAGTTACACACAACTAACTGGATGGCCAAGATAAATGAAGTTGAAAAGTTGATGCTTTTGTTGGTCGACTTTGTGCAAATCATGCTGCTTCAGGTTAAGTCCTGTAGATTTGACTAGCATATCCTTTTCCGTGCTGTGAAAAAGAAAAGAAAAATACTCTAAGAAAAAACAGCCTGACTTTCGGTGGTTAGAATTGCACATAATTGTAAAAGAAACAAATACAGTAAGAAACAAGTTGTGTCCCCGTAAAAGACCCCCGGGCTGGCAGAATATTTCCATGTCGCTTTGGCTTCTAATAGTCATAGTCATTCTGCTGTTTGACTTTCTGAAAATGACAATTTTGACACTTATACAAATTGGTTTTGCAAGTGAAATGTGAGCTTTAAATACCAACCCCCAATTATGTGATTAACTTTTTAAGGTTATGTACAAAATAATTCCTGCTTCACTATGTATGCACAGTCAGAATAGAAGAAAAATTTGTAATCCTTACATTTCTGGAATAAGTCTTCAGGATATCTTTGAATAACTAGATATATATTTAGTTTAATAAGCTCTATATTTCATATACTAAATCTACATATAATAAGAGAAAACTATACCAGGAAGTGTTTACATAGTTAAAAATTAAAGGATGATTCACATTTTTGAGGTTTGCTTTATTTAATTTTTTAGAATTATAGAATGATCAAATCTTTTTGTGACCTATAATTTTTTAAGGTAAATTTATCCCCTCAAGGCAATCAGTTTTCTCTTAAAGTGGGAAGAGGTGAAGGGGCGAAAAAGATATTATTGAATGTGCTATTGAGTTTTGAAGCAGAATATCCAGATTCAATCATATAGATTTATGATTTTAAGTTTTTATGTTTATAAAAAACAAAAGCTATTTCTTCCCAGCTATTCATTATCTTTGTATTATTCTACCTCGAGCACAATGAGAAGAGAGACTGCGTCTTTTAGCTCAGTATTTGGCACGTAAGATATATAATAAAAATGTGCAAAAAATCAAGATAGTTCAATCGTGATCAAAAAGCACATGTAAGTGTATCTCATTAGAAATTAAGAGCTATGTTAAACACCATAACTGAATTGTTTCAATCCAGTGAATAGTTATATTTTTTACTGTTTCTTACGAGTGTAAGAACATGCTGATGAGTTCAATTCCTCTTGTACAGTATTTCTACTCATTTCAAGTAGATTTTCAAGTTATATGTTATTCTTAATTTATTTTGCTGATGACCTCATTTATTTTTCTTCAAAAACTCAGTTCCTGACCAGATCATCAAGCATTTCTTCATGTGTTCACCTTTTAGAAAAGACACATCAAATAAAATTGTGAAAATCAAGTACCACCACTGACAGAAATGAAAGTGAAAACAAGCATATACTTATTCTGTTCAGTAACTGGTACTGAAAATAATCAAAATGTATTTTATGATATAGAGCATCATGAACTATAAAATGAGTTAGCTGTAACAGGGGACCACATGGTAGCTATTATAACCTACTTGGTCTTAATACGACACACAGTACTCTAGAGCAAATAGAAACTGTGCTCTTTTGAAGAATCAAATCCTAATTTCCCATACACCCTTGTGTTCAAATACTCTGGCTTCATGATAAACTTGATAAATATGAATGAATACTTTATTTTGTTTATATAAATCAAGAGTTAAAATTCTCCAGGAAATGAAAATATTTACCCATCATAGAAACTTGGGCTTATAAAATGAACATGTAGTTGTTGTGATCAAATAACTTATTGTCTAAACTAAACAACTGTGTGGCTGAAAGGGAGCACTATTAATAATTACACAAGACATACTCTTGCACTTTTCTGACAACCCAGAAAAATACCATCATTTTACAACTACTATAATTTTTGTTTTCAAAATAAGAAATTTTGGAGAAATTACTTACAGGTTGAAGTTTTTTCTTAAACAGTATAAGTCAGAAACTATTGATTTATAGAAACCATCATTCTACTAAGTTCAAAACCAAAAGAAACTCAGGGATAACCTATTTCAACCCATAAACCAATGCTTTATGTGAAATACATGAATTGTACTGAAAATCTGCCTCTTAGTATAAATACAGAAATTAGTGACCCTAACACAGGTTTAAATCAGTAAAATATTTCTAATTCGGTTAAAAGGTCACTTATGAAAAAAGCTATTAGCATTGATATATGATCATTTGATTTAATTAGAGTACCAAAAGACATAGTGTTACAAAAATAGTTCACAGTTATTAGAACACAAGCTTAGCATACATTTTATTTAATATCTGAAATATAAACAAAAGCTTAAAAGGTTTATTTTATTGCTGCTTAGGGTTACATGCCTGCTGCTTTTATTTAAAGTGCACCTATTCCAGTAGTGCTCTGAATAATATAAACCACCTTTTATTGAATTTACCTTTTCCCACCTATGTGTTAATTCGAGAATGCAAATGTGAATAAGACAAGTGTAGGGACTGAGGCTGATGGTCAGAAGAAACTAGAATGGAGAGGGTAGATTTCTTCTACTTCAAAAGTTAATTTCCTAAAAGTTAAGGATTGCTAGACAAGCTAGAGAAAATAAAACGTTTTATTTACTAAAGTTACAATTATATACATTTTGTTTCAAAACTTTTAAGAAGTTTGAATACTGAATAATGATTATTCTCTAGGTGCTGTAAGGGTTAATGTTGAACAAGTAGCACACAATAAAAAAGAAAAATCAATCTTTTTACATTTTAGACTCTGTACCAAGGACAATTGTTCCACAGCATTAACTATTATGGCAATGCATTTGTTGAAGCATTTCAGGCTAGAGACTATGGGTCAAATACATTGAATCTCTATGCTTTCTGATGTATTCTATATGTATTTTGGAATTATCAAAGCATAGTTGGAGAATTTCTGCTTTTTCTTTTCATTTCACAAATGCATTTTTCCTTAGCTGTTTACTAGCATATGGGGGGATTTAATCACTTGATATGAATGAAATATTTTACTTTCAGTCAAATCAAAAGTAACAGGAAAAGGATGACTGCCATTGCTTTTTACCTCCATTCATTCACTGCATTTATTCTTCATAATGAGTCATAAAAGATAAGATAGCTATTTTACAGTCTTAACTACATATGAAAAATTATTATTAATGGAGAAGAGATTCAAATACCCACCTTCTCATAATTTAGCATATACGTGTGTGTATATTGACCATGTATATGTGTATATTTTCAGCATATACGTACAATTTCAATGAAAGTTCCATACGCAAATTTTTTCTTATATTGAAGAACCATGTTGTTGCCTTTAGTAATTTATAAAGTATGATATTTAACTGTTGGATACTTAAAAATTCTAATGACTTAAGAAAAATGTAAACATGTATGTTGCAAAAATAATTGAAAAAATCACTAGTGGTATTCTATTTATTCAGCATACTATCATTTAAAAGTCTGGTGAAAAAAAAATTTGTATGATATATTAAAATGACAATTTAATCATTTGGATAGTCACATTCCTCTGCTTGTATAGCAAGAAGCATAATACCCTTTATACTTTATGACAGTGTAGATCACAGAACCTAAAGCAATAAATAAAGCTTATGAAGTGATCTAATCTATTTCTGCCACTGAAAGAAAGAACAGCCTTCAAATATCCCACATGATTGAGATTCTCCACTACAGTGAAAAACTTCTAGAAGCTGAGATCAGTAAGCAACTTGGGAGGTCATTCAAATGTTTCATGAGTCTCACGGTCAGGACACTTCTTTATGTATAAAGTCACCCTAGCACACAAGAGTTTAAGCCCGTTACCCCTTGTAGGAGTCTGAAACACCTGCTCTCTGTTCCCTGTGTGAAAGCCTATCATAAACTGAAAGAGCATTTAAAAGCAAGTCCCCATTAGAGATCTTTCCAGCTGAATAATCAGTTCTTTTAACTTTCCTCTGTCTCATTCTCAAACCATTTTTGAAGATCCTCTTCAAAAATGTCTCTAAAGAAATTTTTTTTCTCTTTAACCCTGAAGTTCTGAAATGAGCATAGTTGCATTAACTATTAAAAGTTGCTGCTTTATCCTCCCACTTGAACACTTATATTTGCTTTTCTTTTTCAATATAGTTGCATCTTTTTCATATTATGTTTCCCCCTCTCAAAAATTTTAAAAATATTTTAAATTAGACATGTCTATAATTAAAACCATCACATGCTATGCTTTATTATGAATTATAAAGACCCAAAGCTTTCTGTTAGTAAAATATAGATTGTCTTTCTAATTACAGTAGCTCAGAGCAATATAATCTTGAGTTATTATATTTATTTCATATTGTTCACACCACCCTCATGTTAAATGTATTTTTTTCCTTTCATCAAACAATACACCTCTTTATTCTACTTTGACAGAGTTAAAAGATAAAAGATTATAGAATATATCTAGAAAGAGTTCATTTGGAGGAGGTGATTTCCACCTGTAAACCTGATTAATCTTTTAGAAAGGAAACTGAAGTAAATGACTCAAAAAAACCTTCAGAACATTCATGTAAGAAATACATCACACAACCAAGTGTTTTATTTTTAGTTTAGTCTATATAGGCATGCAACACTTACAATATACTTTGTAGTTATTAAATATCTATTAAATTGAAAGATAAATCCAAAGGTATTTTAAGAGATAAGAAATCAACAAGTGTAGTTTTGTGGATTACAAACGTACCTCAATAAATGAGCAAAATGAATCATTTCTAAAATAAGAGATACACATTGACACTTTAGGTCTAGCAACTCTGACACCCCTAAATAGTCACCATCTTACCTAAGAATCTGGTTACCAATACATTTATCTTTTAGTTATGATGTAGACTGTATATCAATTTAAGATTAGAAAATAAAAGTGAATTGAACATCATCTACTTATTAAGAATGGTTTGTGCAAAGACGGAATTAATTTCATAAGCTGGAAGTTACCCTTGAGATCAAGCAGAGTTCATGCTCTATGCAAAGTCCTGAATTTACTACCTGTGAAAATTTCAGAATTTAGTATTGCTTGGCCTTATTTTTAAAGTCTATGTTGTTGTTAATTAAGAGATTTAATGGCCTTGAAAATACGGGCTTCTGTTTGTCTACAAGCACAGTCCAAAAGTATGAGAGACTATCGTTACCTTCACATTGCTTTGAGGAAGAGCATCTCCAGAAACATTATGAATTTCTTCTCGATAGAGGATCCATAGGCTTCTAGAAATTTCTACATACTGTGTATTTGTATGTATCTGATGTATATGTGCTGTGTATGTATACTTTAAAACTACAGTCTTATTAAAGGTGATGCTGGTGCTGGTGCTAGGTCATATGCTACTCTTTGAGACCCCATGGACTGTAGCCTGCCAGATGGCTCAGTCCATGGTATTTTCCGGACAAGAATACAGGAGTGGGTTGCCGTTTCCTTCTCCAAGGGATCTTACCGACCCAAGGATCAAACTTGAGTCTTCCGTTTGGCAGGTGGATTTTTTTTACCACTGAACCACCTGGGAAGCCTACTAAGGCAATAGGATATTTCATCAAGAAATATCTACTGTATGGGTTACCGCAACTTTGTCAACTACCATTAATAGGGTAGGTATAATTATAGTAACTCAATTTTGTTTTGTTTAAAAATCTTTGTCTCTAATTAATTATATTAGCTAAGAATGCTTTTAAATCTACAAGAAAAAATATTGATAGTAATTACTTTAATTAGACAATATACTTTATCATTATTTGAATTGATTTAAGCAAGATATCTAAAAACACATGGTAATCATCTAGACACAAACATTGTCAATATTTTAAATATGTTTTAAAAATTAAAGAATTAAACTTAGACATTAAAATATATGCTTAAAAATTTTTCCATAATGAGGAACTTGCATAAAATTTTATAGATTCGATGGATGTGTTACAACCTTATCTAGAAATCAGAAATTATGCCTTGTAAGCTTAACGAATATTCCCTGAGGAGGAAAAAATAACAGGACATGACCCTACCCAGAAAATTTTGGCCACGATCTCTTTGACAAACAAAACCCCCTTACCTCAATGGTATCCCACAATCAAGTCTGAAGACTGAATTATTTTCTAAATCTCTGAAGCTACATAGGCACAAATTTAGGAAATGAAACTCTAATGTTTCCATGTTTATAATGTCATTGAAAAAATTTCTGGAAGGCTTTATCATAATGTACTAAAATATAGAAACTATGATTTGTTCCATGACTATTTGAAAATTATAGTCTTTACATGGCAATAAAGAAATAACCATGAAATTTTTTGTGAAGACAATCCACTCAATTATCTCTTTAATAATGACAAAGGATCTTTCATTTAACTTAGACAAGTACCATTTTCATGTATATCTAAATTCTAGCAAGATATCCATATGCTTCTTTAAAGAATAAATGGTTCAGGGTTTTTTTTTTTCTTTGAAAATTATGGAATTGATAATATTTACTGACATTTCAAGTAGTTTCCTTCAAAACAACATTATAAGGAGATCAAATTAGTTACTTCCCTGTGAGGCTAAAATAACATTAGTTTTCTAAGCAAAAGTTTGGAAAATTCATGCATGGCATTAGTCACTCCTCTAAGAATAGGGATGTTATACCTGTATAGGCTTATTTACAACAACCAACATCACTGAATCACAATATTAAACCAATCATTAGTGACATTCACAACTTCATCTCTTATGTGAAAACCAAGCAGAAATTCCAGCAAGAAAGATGGGGAAAATTTAAGAATAAATGCATAATATCTTCATTTTAGGAATATATAGTCATGCAACTAACGTATTAACCACTAACAGCCTAATTAACACTTTAGATAGCTAAGCTATGAAAATAAGTGGAAAATGTTCTGGGCTGGTAAATAAAATATTATACTAATAGCATGACTTTTATAGGGTTATTATCAAAAAAATAGAGACAGTACACATGACTTAGAAACTGTGTGTAAAAATATGGCTATTTATTTAATATACTTGACTTCTCCTAACATCATTCAGTTGCTTCTATGACAGAAAACAAACAACAAATTAATAACAGGAATTGCATGGTCAGAAGAGGATTAAAATGCTGACACATTGAAAAGTGAAAGCTAACCACTAGTTTTCTGTATCTAGGGGGAAAAAAAAACACTAAACAGGTTAGGAATATAAGAATATAGACATCAGCATCAATAACTTCTCGAGTGGGGTTGCCAAATAAATACAGACTGTCTAGTTATATTTGAATTTCAGAAAAACAATGAATAATTGTTTGTACACACCATGCAATATTTGGGTATCATGTATTTTTAATTTGTTAAATCTGGCAACCCTAGTCTCAAAACATCAGTTACAAGATCCCACATATGATACTAGCTATCACTTAGGAAAATGTTATGCTGTGTTTCCTAGAAAAATATTACACTATAGTCTAATTATTTCATAGCACTCTATGTCATATAAATGATTTTAAAGTTAAAATGGCAGAATTCAAAAGGAGATAAAAATAAGTTATCTATGATCATACATGAACACAATCTTGTAATTTAAATTTTTTTGTATTATAATTAAATTTTAACTTTGATTTTGAGTCAGATACTTGTTTTGTGAGGTAGCTATAGGTACAAATACAGGTAGCTATATTTGTGGAGAAGGCAATGGCAACCCACTCCAGTACTCTTGCCTGGAAAATCCCATGGACAGAAGAGCCTGGTGGGCTGCAGTCCATAGGGTCCTAACAGTCGGACACGACTGAGCGACTTCCCTTTCACTTTTCACTTTCATGCATTGGAGAAGGAAATGGCAACCCACTCCAGTGTTCTTGCCTGGAGAATCCCAGGGATGGGGGAGCCTGGTGGGCTGCTGGGGTCGCACAGAGTCAGTCACAACTGAAGTGACTTAGCAGCAGCAGCAGCATATTTGATTAAATGTTCTTTCTTCTTTCCATAAGAAGTATAATTTTTAATTATTTATTCTAAAATTTAAACCTAAATATACATTCTCATTTCAGTTCTATTCTGGAAACTCATTAAACTACCTCCCTCTTGGCCTTTCAAATTAATCTAGAATAGGATAATTAGAGATTTGAAAACTGATAAGCAGTGAATCAAATCCAGCTTTAAAGCATCACAAAAATGCTAAATTGCTAAAATAAGATTATTATCATGCTTGTTAAACATTAAAAATCATTTTAGCTATGTTCTAATTAAATGACAAGGTTTAAATCCTTAAACAGTTGTATTACATTCCATAACTGTAAACTTTGTGTTTGATTAAGGTTTATCCTAATTACTGCAAATATTTAACCACCTCATAAAAATAAAAAATAAAAGGAAAAGTCATGTAATACATTTACTATCTATGGAAAGTATCACAATAAATCCAGGAACAAGTTCAAGTTTTAAATAATTAACTTTTGTTAAGGCCAATAAGACATTCTGGTTAAATAGTATTGATAATGTATATTTATATGTAACATATCTAATCATTAACAAAATATGACTAGAGTATGAACATACCTATATGTCTCATAATAAAGTTTTCATAGAGCCAAATAAAAATTTTGCATCTTTGTTTACAAAAAGCATCTGAGATATTCTTTAGTTGCCGCAATGCCATAAAGAAAAAATTTGAAAATAACTTATGTGATAATGATGAAAAGCAAACATACCAAAGATTTAAAAATTCACAGTAAAACCCCAGAAACCTACAGGAAACCCAGAAAAATTGCCTCTAGCCACAGTTGTCCTGAATTATCAATTTCTTGCTCATACTTGTTTCTCCGTAGTGGATTGTGCTTTATGTACATGTATAAGATTACCTTATTTTTACTTAATGTTTGTTTTCCCATCCAGAGATTACTGTAATTATATTAATTTATGTTAATTGGGGAGATATCTAAATAACTAAGAAAAAAAAATTCACTTGCTTTTTTGGTTTCTGGATGTTTCACCTATCGATTCATTGATATAGTCTAATAAGCCTTTATGGGTATTTATTTCACTCCAGACAAAGTTTTGGCTTTTGAGACCTTAAAATGGGTACACATGGATTCTTATCTAAGAGATCTACCCTTCCAATAGCTTAACAATAGTTTTACAGGATATTTTAAAAACAGCAATTACATATAAAACCTATAAGAAGTTACAAGAAGAACATACACATATCTCATTGTCTGAGAAGACTTACCATTTAAATAAAAGAAGTTGAATCTTGATTGATAAATAGACGTTCAAGCTGACATAGGGGGGAGTGGATTTGTAGATAAGAGAGCATTCCAGAAGGAAAAAGGAATGCCAAAGTATAAGGGCCTGGGAAAAGTGGTGTATAAAGGAGCCAGCAATCATTGAATGGCAGGAAAGAAAAAAAATGCAGGCAGAGTTTAAACAAAAAAGCCCTTAAAGCTAATAAAAATGTGAATTGGTTGCAGCCAAAACATAAAGCCTCTCAATATTCTTAAAGTGGAGACTATTACAGTCAAGTGTTTATGGATGTAAATATACTCTCTAATTATTTGACAATGGAAGTCAAACAGAAAGGTAGGGGGGTTTTCATTAATTTTGGTGAATTAGGAAGAAATGCCTGAGTTCAGGGAATGCACAGGAAGGCACACCTGTGTCTTCTCACAGAGCAAAAGCAAGGATCCAGAGCTTATACCTGATACATCTGGAAAGAGTTTGCATTTCATCACCCTAAATCTTCCAAAAGTGACAAAATGTTTTGCAGTCAGAATGACTGCCTGGATGGTTTGTGGCTCATAACTCAATTCTAAGCATAATTGTGACAGACAAAATCAGTTTTATGAGCTGCTAAAAGAAGTCATTCTATTCCAACAACCTCAAGCTTCGGGTTCCATCAGCAGCAATAAAAATCAGGGACCTCTAGAAAAGCATCGGACATTTTTTTCCTCACAAATTTTAATAAAGACAAACTAGGCATATAAGGATCACAGACTAATATTAATCATATATAAGATTTATATATAATTTACATAAAGATTTTGGTGAATATTTTTTAAAATAAAATACTGCTTCAGGGTTTATTTTTTCACAGACAGACATTCACAAGTAAAGTAAATCACTCCCTAGAAGCATCTGGTCTGCAACTCACAGAAATGGTGATGACACAGGGACAATTTTAATCATGGCATTTAAAATAACATATTTAAGGTGATTAAAGTTCTCATTGTTGCTGCTGTCATTTACTGGCGAAGTCGTGTCCAACGCTTTGGGACCCTATGGACTGTAGTCTGCCAAACGCCTCTGTCCATGGAATTTCCCAGGTAAGAACGCTGGAGTGGGTTGCCATTTCCTTCTCTAGGGGATCTTCCAGACCCAGGGATCAAACCCATGTCTCCTGCATTGGTAGGCAGATTCCTTACCACTGAGCCATCTTAAAGGTCCCATACATTTGATCAAATATTTCCTATGCAAAAATAAGTTCTGTTATATCCCAACCTACTAGTATTTTCAGTGATTATCTTTCATATTGTCTACTTTTCATGTCTAAGTATCTTAATTTACAAAAGAAAGCACATTTGTTTTTTACACCATCTCACAACTGTGAGATTGCAGTTGTCAGGTGGAATCTTCTTCCAATCATCCAGTCTCAAGATTTGAGAGCTACCCTTTACCTTAGTCACTCAGTCATGTCCGACTCTGCAACCCCGTGGACTGTAGCCTGCCAGGCTCCTTTGTCCATGGGGATTCTCCAGGCAAGAATGCTGGAGTGGCTTGCCATGCCCTCCTTCAGGGGATCTTCCTAACTCAGGGACAGAAACCCAGGTCTCCTATATTGCAGGCAGATTCTTTACCTTCTTTACTGTCTGAGCGACTTAGGGAAGCCCTGAGAACTATCCCTGATAAATATTAATACTTCCTTTACCCTTTATTACATTTAGAATTCTAATGTTATACTTTCCCCCCCCAAATTTCTCTAATCCTTTAATTTTCATTCTCCACTGGGCCCATATTACCACAAAGTTTGAAACTGCAGTAACTCTCTGTTAGTACAACACCAAAAATTAAATCTCATGCAACAAATCCATGCTGACTTCGTTCTAGTGTCCAATTTCTTAAGCCAGGGATTTAACAGTGAATTGATTAGAGATATTTACACTAGAAACAGATGCCAACATACACCATGGGCTGGCTCCCCACCATCTCTTTTTCTTAATGTTATAATCTATAAAATGGGGACAGTAAGAACACCTATTTTAGTTGGCCATTGTAGGATTTAAATGCATTAATGTTTGAAAAGTTCTTAGATTAATGCCAGAAACATATTAAGTTCTTAACGATTGTTAGCTACTATTACTATTGGTATTACCATTCAAATCATGTCTGAATCTATCCAAAACATGACTTTCAAACTTAACTTCCAATATTCATCCTGGATTTAGTTTAAAGATTTAGAAACATAGAATATTCACTTAATATTTTTTTGCTCTCTAATCCCATATTTTCTTCATGAAAGTCTGTACTTTTTGTCTATCAGTCAAATATGACATAGTGCTCCAATATTGGCCCCAAAAGAGAATTCTATAAATTCTTCTTTGATTACACTCCAAGATAGCAGTCCCCAACATTTTTGGTGTCAAGAATTGGTTCTGTGGAAGACAAATTTTCCATGGACTAGGGTGGAGGAGGATGTTTTACATTTATTGTGCACTTTATTTCTATTATTATTACATCTCCACCTCAATTCACCAGCCATTAGATCCTGGAGGTTGGGGACCCCTGCTCTTAGGGATCTTTCCCAAAGATAACCAAAGCCATTTTATTCTAGCAAAGTAAACTTAGAACATAGAATCGTTGAAAACCATTGCACTTTGAGAGACAATGCTTAATACAGTTGATAGTTTAATACCATTCACGAATATATTAGGTGAAAAAAAGCTAAATCTATTTTAAGATGTCATTTCTTTCATAGCTGGGAAACAGCACTATAATGCAGGAAAATTTTACTATTTTATAAAGAATAAGAAAATTTTATTTTCATAGGAGCCAAACATAAAAAGAAATAAGCACATATGATGCACATAACTGGGCACCTAACAACTTAGTTGTTAGGCCTCTTGCTTTCTAGGAAATTAATGATATCTATGGGCCTCCCTGGTGGTTCAGATGACAATCTTCCTTCAATGCAGGAGACCTAGGTTCGAATCCTGAGTCAGGCAGGTCCCCTAGAAAAGGGAATGGCTACCCACTCCAGTATCCTTGCCTATGTTCTTGTCCAGTATCTTGCCTCCTCCAGAGAGGAACTGGTGAGCTACAGAACTTGGGGTCATAAAGAGTTGGACATCAATGAGCAACTAACACTTTCACTTTCATGCAAAACTGAAGTGGAAGACAGAAAACTAGAGAATCATAAAATCATGAGAACTATACTGGAGAGAGTTCAGTGAATCAGCCATAAACAAAAAGTAAAATTTGGGCAGCTTTTCAGGCATTAGTCAAAAGGGTTTATGACATCATTTTCCAGTTCTTTCTGACTTTGAAAGACAAAAGTATAAAAATATAAATATATAAGGCTGAATGAGAGAATCAGGTTTACCAGATAACAGGATTTTAAAGATGAAAAAGGAGGCAGGAAAAACTTTGAGCTTCTGTGTGTAAAGACTGGTTTATGGCAGACATAGATACCTGGTATATCTTATAGAAAGACCCAATTTTCCACACTAATAGACTCTTAACATTTACTTTGTGTGATAATTTTAGGGCATTTGTGTCTCTCAATCAGGGCTATCAGAACTCTTTAGAATAACAATGTCTTGCCCAAGGCCAGAATTTACTCTAAAGGGTTAGTACAATTGTTAAAATTCAGATAAAGTCAATTTGGATATAGCCAGCTGTTTGTATCACTTTTAAATGTTATTGACCTGAAGAAATATAAGTTCTTTATTTTTCTACAATCATCAAATATATTTTGCTGCTTTCTGTATGAAATAAAATTCTGTTGTTTCAAAAAAGAGTATGCTTTGTCAGATTATTTTTACTGTTTATTGTACCTAATCAATATATTCACTCACTGGAAATGTAGAAGTTAAATAAAATAATGAGAATACGAAATGTTAAAAGTTATAACCATGCTTTGTGATTAACGGCATTATGAAACAAATAAAGTTTAGTATTTGCTGTGCATTATGCCTTTGGTTCTCTTCTACGCATTTCACTGATTTCACAGATGAAAAAGAAAAATAGTCATACTGTACTTTTAAAGCATATGTATTATGTGAAAGAATATATACCGCAGATGTAAAATAGTGATATATCATGAAAAGAACATTTGGAGTCTGATTTTTCTCTGGGAGTAAAAGAAAGCATAATTAGTTCTATTTAAACCCAGAATTTAAATTTTCTCCATACTCAGGCTGATGTCATTGTTCCAATTTTAACCGAATATATGGTTGCCTTGAACACTTAATGAGTGCTTCCTTTGGGCCAGGCACTCACTGCTTTAAATATGTTAAATAATTTAATCCCCACAATGAGCTTTTGAGGATCTATGTCACAGATGAGGAAAATGAGTTCTAGGAAGGTTAAAGAAATTATAGAGGTCACACAGCTAGTAACAGGCTGGGTCACTATGCGAACCTTGGCAAACTGGCTCTCTAACTGGAGCTATTAAGTACACCTCACTTCTTTGACATGAGGACCAGAATAAAGATCCACTCTTGTAATTTTGTAGAAAGCTAAGGGTCCAAAGGAAATACATGCATACTTTGAGAACAAAATCAGAAAATGATGTCTTGTGAAATTAACCATTCCAAGCTATCATAAAGTCAAAATGAATAAAATTATTGATGCTTAGAAAAACCTGTCTTGAAAATCATAGGACTATAGCATTTTTAAAGTACTTACTAAGGACACCACAGGCTTCCCTGGAGGCTCAGGGGTAAAGAATCCACCTGCCAATGCAGAAGACACAGGTTCTATCCCTGGGTCGGGAAGATCCCCTGGAGACAGAAACGGTAACCCACTCCAGCATCCTTGCCTGGGAAATCCCATGGAGAGAGGAGTTTGGTGGGCTAGAGTCCCTGGGATCACAAAAGAGTCAGCTACAACTTAGCAACTAAACAACAACCAGGACACCACAGTCCAACTAGGTGAACAGCTTCATAAAGAAAGAGGAAAACTTTTCACTGGTAGTATAATATGCCTGAGGTTGGTTCATTCATTTTTTCAAAATTATTTCGAAGGAAGTTTGTATGAGGTATTATGAGGTATGGAGTGCAGAGATATCAATAATTAAAAATGCTTTTGCATGTTTCTAGCATGGCCCACAGGAGATGTCAGTGAGATGACCCAAACTCAGTTTTTTGATCTGTGCATGAAGCATAGTGTCCTTACAGAGTGAGGATGCCTGAGGCTGTAATAAAGCTGAGCGGATGCCTTTTACACATTTTCAGCCAGAGTTCTCATAGTATTTTTCCCTGGATATCTTGAAGGACTACTTCAGTTGATTCAGTTATCATATCACATCTGTATTTTAAATTATGATGCTGATCCTATTTTCACATCACTCTGATGAGTTCATTAGCCAAAATAATTTTCATATTTGGCTGGTCTTCAGAACATTCACATGATCTAGATCTAGGGCAAACAAAACTGAAGACCACCATGCGCATGATATAGTAGGTCTTTAATAATAAGTTTTCTTGAATGTGGGTCACACTGTTTGGGAAGACCTGTTTAAAACAGCTGGTTAAAAACCTTTTTATAGTTTTAAAGAGCAGTATTACAAACAAGAGAACCTATGAACATCTACCCCTAAGAAGTAGAAAGTAGTTGAAATGTGAAATACTTTAAAAGTTTTTTTAAAAGACATCGATTTAAAATTAATTTCAAAGCAATAGAATATGCCCTTTGTAAGTGACATTAAATGTTTTTGTTTAAAATGAAGGCAATATCCCCTTATACTAGATACCTTAGCACACTTTTTATGAGCATTTAGAAATCACAGTTTCTATAAAGAATTCCTACAAACATTCCTATAAAATTCCTCCAAACTCAAAATGATCTAAGTTCTCCAGGATGATGTTTTTATATTTTGGGCTCAGTTTTAAGTATGAGGTGAAAATGAAATTATTCAATGTCAAGTATTTTCCTAAAACCAATTCTAAAGTAAACCTGCACTTAAAAATGCATACCTTTCCCAGTAACATTTAAACAGAGTCAATATTTTGTTGTTATAACTGAAAAATAATTATCTTCCCATCACTTCATAATATAATTTTAAAATGTAGATATCTCAAATATTCAGCTTAATTCAAGTTCAAAGGAGTTAAAATTTACTCCATTTTACCAACAAAAGTCATTGCTACATTGTCTAATATTAAACCCCCTTTACCTATATAAAACTGAGTGGATTTATATAATCATAAAATATTCTAAAATAATTCTAAAATTATGTACTATAACCTGAAATTCATATAGCTTATTTCATAACCCTTAACTGATGAGAATAACTATCACTTTATTTCATCTTCTCATGCCTATATTAAATAGGCATTCAGTAGTAGCTTCTACTATTATTAAATCTAGCATTAATGTTTAGTTAACAAAATTCCCCTTTATTTTTCCTTTCTTAAGTGTGTGATGAATTCATGCCTCCACATTACCATGCTAATGTTACATTTCAATTTTCTCTCCAAAATGATCAACCCAAGATATTATGGTTATATATAGGCTGTTTGCTATATCTTCCAAAATAATTAAGAAAGCATATATCACTACCAGGTTTAAGGAGAGTAGGCAATTTGATCTTGACTCACTAATGCTGATTGTTTCATTTTATTTGTGAGCCACTTCATAGTAACTAACACCAAGGGTTTTTCTTAAAATTGCTCAGCAGAGGAAAATAGAATACTTAAAGTAGAAAATTCTTATTATAAGAGAAACAAGTCAACTCAATGGAGAAAAGAGTCAATATTTGATGAAGTAAGAGATTTAAAATATTTAAAATGTCTTCATATAGATATTTAAAATCTATAGTCATGGATTCTTTTTAAAAAATATTATTACATAATATCAAGTCTTAAATCTTTAAGTTATCATACATACATATAATAGACAAACCCAATGGTATTTATTACGCATACATAAAATATACTAGACATTTTCTCACTCAGATTTTGCACTATTTTCCCAAGTTTCCTTCTAAAACCATGATTTCTTACTTTCTGTTCCTGGACATTTAATCATTCATCGCAGTTCCATGTGTGAGAGGGAGAAAAAGGATTTAAGAAACCAAATATCTCCTTTCCAAAATTCCAAAGTAGAAAAGATAAGTCATCTACGTAGAAACAGGAAGGGAAGGAAACATATAAAAGCACAGGCTTTCTTAACTGCCTTTCTTTTCTCCCCTAGTAAAACCGAGCCTCATCTCCTCACTCCTTTCAACCAGGCCCAATGTTAGAAAAGCATTCTGCGGGAATACATCACAGGACTAGAGAGTGCTATTCCACCAAATCACAGTTGGCATTTGTAAAGCTTTCTAGGTAATGTGTTTCCATATCTCTCAGGAGCAAATACCAATGTCAGCGTCAGGATATTTACCATAACCTGTCATTTAAATCTCTCAGGATTCAATATAAACCCATTTTTTTCTTTTCTGCTCTCCATAAAGACAGATTAACTGATCGCTATCTTATCTGTGCCATATTTGTTTAAACATTTAACATTTGCCTTGTTACTGATCCTCTTTTCTTCGCAATTTGCAGTCCTTCTAGCCTTTTAGACTCTCTTCAGATATGCTATTTTCCAAGATGTTAATCTCTTTACTTTATTCAGAATCTCCTTTAATCATCTTAGTCTCCAATTTGCCACGATCTTCTACTCGAGGCTCAAAGAAATGTGAAACAGAGACATTTCAATTTTTTTACTCTGTTGTTATAATCTGGTATTCAAGTCAACATATTTAAGTATTTGTTTCTGTAAAACACCATGAAGTTAACTAAAGATTATGTTTCAATAAGATATAATGAGATATATCAAGTACTTTAAAAATATTAGATGTGGTAAGAACTCCGAAGACAGTAAGAGAAATATCCAAGGAGAATATATCCTAAGTAAATTGTCTTTTTAGCTTACATTACACACTGATATATTTTAGCTATATTTGCTTTCCCTATGTTATCAGAGAGAATAACCAGCTATTATATTCTAGTTAACTCAAGTATATTGCACTATTTATTAAAACTATATAAAATTTTATGACTGGAAAAATTAATTTTTGGCTAGAGCCCAGGACAAAAATTAACCTTGGCTAGGTAACCCCATGAGTGGTAGTAACTGAAAGGGGACAGAATGGTGGACTTTTTGAGATGCTAGTGATGTTCTGGCTACTAGACTCAGTACTCAGTTAATGCATTTCCAGGTGACACAGGTATGTCCCCTTTCTGAAAACTTCTTGAGTTATCCATTTGTGATTTTTGTACTTTTCTATATGGATGTGATGTGCATGCCATGTCTGTCCAATATACATATCATATATTTATCAAAGTTTTAAAATAAAGATGGGTTTCTATCAACAAACTTGACTTAATCATGAATAAAATTAATTATAAATGCAAATAAGAGTTATGAGAAAATTATGGAAGTTTGAACAATGACCAGCCAATGAACAATAGCAGAAAATATTTAAGGAGAGAGCATGGTCTTGTGGTTATGCTAAACTTTAATAAACCTGCTGAAATAGCTATGGATTAAACAGTAGGGTTTCTGGATTTGCTTTACAAAATCTGAATGAAGAGGAAGTATATTAGCTTTTGGATGAAACAAATTTGGTCAAGAATTGATAATTGTTTAAGCTGGAGAATGTGGAGAGTTTAGTAAACTACTCTTTTTTTTGAATAAGCTTCAAATTATCCATCATTTCAAGTGTTTAAAAACATAACTTAGTAGAATGCAGGACAGATTCATGACCTGCAATGCAATTGTCTGATGAACAATTCTATGGTAAATAAAACTTAAAGCCACATTACTAGTCACTAGCAAGGGGATTAGTTCTGGCATCAGATTTACTAAAGTTGAAAAGTACAATAATTCTATAGGTCAATCTAGGTTTTCTACATATTTCTAAAAATAAACTGATAGCAACTGTCAAACTATAACATTAACTTTCTTATCTGAGGACTACCACCATTTCAATTAAACCTACACGTGAAGTATTTTATCTTAAATACACCATCAAGTGTACATCATCAAGACATCTTACTATGTATACTTTATCTACTGTTGCCATTTTTGACTCAAAAACTTCCTACCATATGTTCCCCTTTGAGACAAAGCCCAACAGTGTTTAGTTAGGTGTGAGAGAAGTGTCCTACCCTATTTCTTTACCCAGGATGATTAATAATATAACCCAGGAAATATACACTTGATATTGAGTTTGTTTATGTATTACTTCTAGGCTTAAGTTTTTATTATCTTTCAAAACACTTATTTTGGAAATTTCTCACAAAAACATTTACAAATATGCTTTGTATGGAATAATACAGTGATTATCCAAATTTCAGCTGAAACATAGTTACTGGCATATATATATGAATCTAGGAATGTTTGATGACAAACTAATGTCAAGTTTCTACTTTGTGTAAAATATATAATTAAACATCCAACACAGGTGATATTAGAATCTTGTGTGGGATTCTAGTCGACATCAACTTTAAAAAAGAAAAAAAGCCCTACTAATAACAACATTTTTCCAAGGAGTAAAAATAATGTCTTCCTTATAATATAGACATTTATTTTCTCTACAGAGTCATGGTTAATTTTGCTACATTATGTAATATGAACTGGTCCTCAAAAGTACAACTAGTACTTTAAAAAAATAAAGGAACAACCAAACTTGATTGTATCACTCATCTGTTCCTCAAAAAGCACTACATTATCATGTTAGCAGCTTCTGATAATGAAGTAGCAGTTAGTTAAATGAATTTACTATTATGTTAAGCATAATCCTTGGTTATCCTTTCTCTGGAAATTGATAGATACAATTAAAAATTAAACCTAAATTAAAAATATAATGCTTCTCTATGGGATACATATATGCATAACTGTATCTATACAACAGAATCATGAAAATAAAACACAGAAAATATATTTATAATCACTTGTTGAACTCAATGACTTAAAAGCTATGCTTGATGATTTAGATAGCACTTTAAAGTACAGGTTATAAAACTTTTATTGAAATAAAGTTCACATATAATCTTTTAATCCCTACAGTTAAAAATAGTCTACCTCTAGGAGAAAGAAGTGCCTAGAAGTTAAGTGCCTAGATATAATGTATAAACATAAAGTTGTGTATTATATCAAAGAATAAGAAATAAAGACTTGATTTTTTTCCTTTAAATTTTATACCTTATGACTTGTTTTTATTCATGTCATTTTGTATATGATTACATTTTTGGTTTCAATCTTTCAAATCCTCTATACTGTCCCCACCTAAACTGATGTAGGTTATTAGAAATCATTAATGCAGTAATTAAGGAGTCTTATTGGACTTTAATATAAAACTTCTAAGATTATTATTATTAATGTTATTTGGGAAGCATTAAGTGGATCCACATTATGCTGAGTTTAGTCTTGACTCAGTAGTATTATCTAATCTTGAACAATGAACCTTATGGTCCAAAACAGTGTCTAAACTACATTGTCTAAATGATACTATCTAATTTCTATTAAAAGGATTTCAGAAGACGCAGACCCACTAAAAAAAAGTCTGGCACATAGAGTATTGAACAATGTTTAATGATATTTATAAGCAATTGAACTTGTAAATTCCAGACTTATATACAATATCTTTATAAATTAATGCATTTAAATTTTGACCCATGATCTTCAGAATGATGAGGCAGGAAAAATTCCCAAGTAGATATTCCTTTTGATTGACATTCTATTTATAGTTTAATTGGTAATCTTCCTTTGTTAGGCTCACGTGATGGACAAATGCTTATATGGATTTACTTCCAATGTACAAAATAAGAAAGAGGATGAAAATGATCTGTAATATAAAATGAGGTATATAAATAATATTAATATGCTAAATGTTAACTCAATAAAATGCAAAGTGTGCACAAAAAGAACGGTTTTATGTAGATAAAGAATCACTTACTAAGCAGTGTAAAACATTGAATAAGTATATAAATTAGTTTTATTAATTGTCTTTTCTGTATGACCTTCAATATTTTATTTAACCATGTATTAATGAATTGAAAAATGTAATTAATAACATACAAATAAACACCTCCTACCTGGGAACTAAGTAAGAAGAATAAGCGACTATAACAGAGCAGAGAAAGGAAAATATACTAGCTTTAAAAAATGTGAAAGATGAGAGCTTATGTGTGAAAGCTGCTAGTAAGCAAAACATGTAATGTATTGTTTTACAGATCTGGTAAGAAAGGGGAGCAATTAAAATTCTAAGAGAGTTAAGAAATTAAAAACAAATATGTTTCTTTCTTGGGATATGAATTCAATTATTTGAATAAATCAAAAGAAATTTAAAATCTTAAAGTATTAAAAAAAATCATATTTCACAAAGTATCTTGGTTAGGTGTATTTCAGTATTTTGAATGAGTTCAAAGTGTCTTCCCTCATAAAGCTTATAGACACTATCTAGAGAGAAATATAAGCAATTTAAAACATGTTTTATTAATTGAAAAAAGAGAGTTCGCCTGTTGTTGTTCAGTCGCTAAATTGTATCTAACTCTTTTGTGACCCCATGAACTGTGACCCACCAAGCTTCTCTGTCCATGGGATTTCCCAGGCAAGAATACCGGAGTGGGTTAACCATTTCCTTTTCCAGGTGATCTTCCCAACCCAGGGATCGAACCCCAATCTTGTGCATTGGCAGGCAGATTCTTTACAGCCGAGTACCAGATAGTTTGCCTAGGGATATCAAAACTGCGTTGTTGTTGTTTAGTCACTCAGTCGTGTCCGACTCTTTTGTGACCTCATAAACTGTAACCTGCCACGCCCCTCTGTCCATGGGATTTTCCAGGCAAGATTACTGGAGTGGGTTGCCATTTCCTTCTCTAAGAGATAATCAAAACTGTGTGTAGATGTGTGTGTAAATTAAAATATAATGACAGCATTAAAGAAAATTTGGTTACTTTAATAACACTTATTCATCCATTAATTCATTTCCTATCACATAATTACTTTGCACTTATAATATGCATAGTTGCATAATGAGTCTAAATATGCCAAGAGAGTATTGGCTACTAACTAGTTTCAGCCAAAGGCACAAATTTTTAAATGACATATTGTAAGAGAAACACTGCTGTCTAAATAAGTAAAATACAAACTGTCCACAGAAATTGCCAGATGTATAGATTTAAAATGAACTGCTTTGTTTCATATCTGCACCTCAGATTTGTATAGCTTTCACTTTAAATCATATTAGTTATGGAAGATCATTACCCAACAACTAAAGGAGAAGAAACAATATAATCTTATAATATCTCACTTATCTAGAATATAGGAAGGTTCCAGTCAGCTGCTACATCAGTTAACTGGAATAATGATATAAATTGTGACTAGATTACCATTTTTCAAAGCAGTGCAATATTGTAAAATTCAGTGAACACTGAATTCTAACAGTAGATAGATAGAGAATATGAACTGGGGTCAAGTTTATTCTGATCCCGACAAATGAGTTGTCATACATTTCCTGCTCACAGAGTTGAGGTGAGTAAACTTTTTTGACTATGAGAGATTAATTTATAATTACAAAATAAAGGAATTTAATGGAAAAATAGAAAGACTGGTGTGATCCAATGACCAGAGGTTTGTCACAAAGAGATAAACTAAAAAAGTAATAAATTAGTTTGGCTCACAAATCTAGATGTATTTTTATGATTAGTGAGAGAACAAAAATCTCAGAAATAGGATATTTTTTTAAAAAGCAGCACAACTTGAAGAGAAAGTGAACAGAAACAAACATATCCATTTTTAAAAAAGGAAAAAAAATATCGAAAAAGACGTCCATTCATTTAGTAATGTATGGACCTAAAAAACAAAAATGTTAAAAAGGAGACATATAAAAATGCTTTTTGTGGAATTTAATATTTGGTAAAGTGATGCCATGTTTATGACATTAGAGGAATATATAAATCCTAAAGAAAACACTATACATGGATATAAGCGTAATCTGTACTGGTAAGAAAAGTCATTTTATTTTCCTTCTATATATGCTCCTACAAAATCTTGACTTCAACACTCAGAGGGCAGACTAAAGTAATGAAAGGATTGGAAAAGGCGTGACTCAACAAAATAGACTCTACAATTTTAAGAAACTAAAAACTTGGAGTTCTAGGTAGAAATAATATAGATACCAAAAAGAATTTTTCCTAAAATTATGGTCACCAATGAGAAGTCTAGGTTAAAGTGGCAGCAGTATTTTAAATGTGATGTTTCCAAATTCTGACATCTTTTCTTAACCCTATGTTATATATGATTTGGATTGAAATTTCAAAAGGGCTCCAAAGTAGGCAAAAACAAAGTTAGGTCAGAAGTCAGCTAGAGTGATTTTTTGACATGCCTGGACCACTCTAAATTTTATTTGATATGAAAACAGAATCAATTGCAACACTTTTCAATAGATGGTTTCCTACATTCCTAGGATTATAGGAAATTTCATGGATTTAGGATTTTAAAAAAATCATGATATCAATGTAGGCTTTTTCACTCTATTCAATATAATTTATTTTTGTACTATTCTTTAAACAAATAAAAGAAGTATTTCACAAATACAGTTTAGATGAAACTTCATTAGTCATTTATCTTATAATTGTCTTCAATTCTTAGGGAATTTCTTTTTGACAAGAAATCAACAGGTTTCCAAAACACAAATCCTTATATCTTTAGTACTGTATTGTTTAGGCTGATATAAACAGGAAGATACACTTGCTTCCTAACAAAACAAAATCTGTGGAGATAATGTTCAAAATGTGAAGCCAAAATCATGGGCAAGAAAGATAACAAAAATAATATTAAATGAAAGTGAAGTTGCTCAGTCATGTCCGACTCTTTGCGACTTCTCTTTGTAGCCTGCCAGGCTCCTCCGACTCATTTGAAAAGACCCTGATTCTGGGAAAGATTGAAGGTAGAAGAAAAAGGGGATGACAGAGGGTCAGATGGTTGGATGGCATCACTGACTCAATGGACATGAGTTTGAGTAAACTCCTGGAGCTGGTGATGGACAGGGAAGCCTGCTGTGCGGTGGTCCATGGGGTTGCAAAGAGTCAGACAGTACTAAGTGGCTGAAGTGAACTGGACTGAATCTCCTCTCTCCATGGGGATTCTCCAGTCAAGAATACTGAAGTAGGTTGCCATTTCTTTCTCCAGGGGATTTTCCCAACCCAGGGATTGAACCTGGGTTTCACCCACTGTAGGCAGACTCTACCATCTGAGCCACCAGGGAAGTCCCCAATATTAAATATATTAATTTAAATATTGGGCTTTTCTGAATTACATTAATGATATAACTTTTACCAGTTATATTCTTGAACTTAAATTATTTTTATGTTCCTTATTTGCTTGGACTATCTAGATTGTTTAATGTTTAACTTACTGGGTCACTTGAAACACATGTTACTTTTAAATAATATGTCTATAGTTTTAAAGAAATTCTTGAATTCCATATGAAAGAATATAAGGAATTTTAAACTCCAGAGAATATTTTTATTTCATTTTAGTGAGTGTTGAAAACAATTATTAAATTTTATTAAAAGTTAGTTATATTTTAATATTTTTATTATTCTAGTAAAAATTAAAGGTAAAGCTAAGCTAAAATTTATTAACATTTTAAGATAAATCTAAACACTGTATGACCATACTCTACATTTTAAAATTCATTTCCTCAATCTTTCAGTGTATTCCTTCGATACTAGAGTATTAGAAATCTACAACATAACACAGATAAGAGAAAGCATGCTCCTAGAGCTCATGACTAATGATGTTAAGTACTAACAGATATGTTCAAACTCACTTCTGATTAAAAAAAGTAAGTTTCATTTCATTAAGTGCATTATGTATACTCTTCATGGATCTTTTCTTATACATTGAAAAAGGAGGAAATACAATTGAATACAGGTAGATTTTTAGAAACACAAGGTACATTTTTTAAACATGTATATACACACTTTTTTGTAAAAGTTGTTTTCCTCCAATTTTTAATTTTAACTCTAGCAATCAGAGGTGTAGAAATGGAAAGTTCTTGGGTGTAGACAATTACCTCATTTGTATTATTAAGCGTATCACCATTTCCCTGGGATCATTTCTAAACGACAGTACTAGCCTCATTAGGCTTTTTTTTAGGGCTTCACAAAAGTAACTAAATATGCAGCTACTTTCTTTAACATAAAAATTTATATCATGTTCATTTAAAAATTAAATGTATGTTTAGCTAAAGTAAAACTGCTTTCTCAAGAATTATTTAAACACTCTGATTTTAAAAAAAGGTAATTAGTGCTAATTTTTAATTTCTTTAGCAACATAAGGGACATACTTTTCAATTTAGAAGATGAGAATATTTCCATTCCTGATGATAAATGATACACATATTAACAGCTACCAATGTGTGAATCTGGGGGCAGAACAGTCAAATGGATGGTTCTGATTTAGTTTGTATAGTTAGATTAAGCATAAAATTGACTATGCTTATTAAGTCAGAGGCACAAAGTAATTTTAAAGGTAACTGTGTGTCTAAGATGACATTAAACATTGGAAGTTAAAAAAAGTTCAAATATGATTAAAGTTATACAAAGAACTGAGGATAGTATAAATAAAAACAGCAAAATAGCTAATTTTCTGCTTCTTTTTCACCCTGGTCACACTTTACCCCAAACCTTAAATTTTGAGCAATGTGAGCTGAGCTGACTAAAACAGAAAACCTAAATTGCTATTCAAAATTAATTGATTATAATACACTTCTGGATAATATTCAAAAATCTTAATTTTCTTAGTAAAATAATACATGCATTCTTTGATGTCTAGCAGCACATATAACTGATAACATATTTCATAATTCCTGAAATCAAGGATCTAAGTGAAAATACTAGGCTCCTAAAGCATTATAATATATGCAGCATTAAAATTTTTATCAACAAAAAATGTTACCATGGTTTTTAAAATTAAGAAGAAAAACTAGTCAGTAGAGAAAGACTTTTATAGATGTTCAAAATTTCAGTTCTCTAATGTAAATGAAACTTCATCAAGGTTGGTATTCACTAAGAGTTAAAGAGGGTGAACTGATTTCTCACTATATTTAATGTAGAATTACCAGTTAATATATGCTAACAGAAAATACTGTATATTTATTTAGAAATACACATTTGAATTACTCTGAATCATATACACTTTGAATTTTTGCCTTGACATTACTGGTAATATATTTCTGTAGTGTGTATTCTTACTTTAAGTGAAACACTAGTGAGAAAATGTTGTTTCAAATTTGAAAAACTTAAATAAGTAAAATTTTTAAATCCAGAATTTAGTTTGAGGGGCAAAGAGTGAATCATAATCCTTGTTTATTAAAATTCGATTTTAAGCTGCTTTAAATCATAGTGTATGTGGATGTGTAAGTTTAACATTAGGACTTTAGCATCCAAATTACATCTATAAGATATTTTGTTAGATATTTCAACAAAATACATTCTTTAAGTATTTGTGCCCTTGTATTTAATAACTTTATAAAATGAAGCAAAACAAATATCAATAATTTATAGAGAGGCATAATTATTTAGTTCTGAAATGCTAATATGCTGTGTCATTCTGGATAATGGTTTTCCTAAGTAATTTGAAAAATTGAATACAATCCTTCTAAATACACAGTTTGATCATTGTTGCTATTAGAATGCATGTACTCAACGGCAGATTCACATTTTTAATCATAAGATAACAACTAACTCTTATTATCAATATCCACAGTTGTAGTCATATCCTTATCCTCAATGTATTTAATCCATGACTTTCATATTTACATAAAAGGGCTAAATTCTTTTAGTTTTTTCTTCCATTTAAGTATTTTTTTCATCCCACTTCATAAGTCATAAAGTGGCTCATTTTTGTTTCTAATTTATAGTTCCATTATTTTTATTTTTTGCACTGGAAGATGAAAGTAAGAAAATGACATGTACACTGGATTTGCTGGACAAGATAAAAATCATCTTTTGATTAAATTTTTATAATTTCCATTCTTATCAGATATTAGCTGATGTGATTTGATCAAAATATTGAATCATCAGTGGTATTTAACCATTAACTAAAAAGTAAAGATTCCTTTATAGCAGAGAATAAATGGAATAATTTCCTTACCAAGACCCTCAAATATAATATACTAAAGAATCTTAAAGCATTTATTTTTCAGCTGGTTGTATAAAATAATCCACTTAGAGACCAGGGTGCCAAAATCAAAAGAGCTGAGTACAATTATCAAAGTCTCAATATTAGAAGAAGAACCTATTGTAAATAAATATTGCTGTATTGCTATGCTTTCATCATGTAGTTCCTCTGATTCCGATAAGTGACTTGAACCCATGCCAACATACTATTAAACTATGCAAAATTATCAAACTGATGGCTGCAGTGTATTCTGAACTTAGCCTAACTTGTTTAATGTCTTTATGGGAAAAGGATGACTAAGCAACAATGCTGGCATCGATAAGAAAACAAAATTTCTCTGTGAGTTGTGTCAAGAGATGTTTTTCCACCTTACATAAGCCCTTCAAAACACATGGAAATCAGGTAAACAGGTGAGCAGTATTCAAAGGAAATATGAAGATCATTTGAAAACTGTTTTCAACAACATCAGAAGTTATGTTTGATTTAATATCCTAACCCAGGAACCTGTCTTCCCGTTAAGTATATTCGTTTTTCTATTGTAAAGTGGCTGCCTGCATCCCGGAGTCACTTTTATCTTTGCTTTTGAAAACAACCTGAATTCTATTTTTACTAAGAAGAATGGCATGTTGAACTTTATTTCCTGAAAGGGAAGACTTTGATACAGCCTTTTATGTAATACTTACTCAAATACGGCGGTTTGTAAGGCGCTCGTGTACTAGACAGCAGTCCATCCAGCTCCTTCCTCTCCAGGGTGCTATGAAGGGCCTTCTCTTTGCCGAAGGTGGAAAAGGACCTCTCCGCCCCGGGCTGGGCTTCTGGAGTTTCAAACACTTCAGTGTCTGGAACAGAGTCCATGCCAGGAACATGCAGATTGCTACGATAATCGGCAGCCTGGCGTCCATCAGAGGGGACGAAGGAGGGCATCCAGCACCGATCTGAGTGGCCAAGTGCTTTACATTCCTCGGTGCAGTTGGAGAAGAGATCCATACCTGTGAGCAGAAAACAGAGAAGTTACGGATGGAGGCTTCATCAACATGACCGCTGCTTGTGTATATGCTCAGCCGCTCAGCTGTGTCCGACTCCTTGTGACCCGATGGACTGTAGCCCACCAGGCTCCTCTGTCCATGCGCTTTTCCAGGCAAGAACACTGGAGAGGGTTGCCATAACCTCCTCCCGGCAATCTTCCCGGCTTGGAAGTGAAAAATTACAGGCAATGTAAAGAGTAATGGGTACCGGTATTTGAACAGATTTTTCTCGTATTAACCTGACAGGAGCCCAAAATCGCTTTTTATTATTTTGTAAAAGGTAGGACTCTTGGCAAATAGGGCTCCGAGATAGATGTTTCTAAACTAGTCAGGATGTTGGGGAAAAAATACTGACTCTAAATTATTTAAATAATTAGAAAATAGTGAGAATGAATATTAAAAAAAGGAAAATCTCTGAAATTCTTAACAGAAAAAATAAAACCAAGTGGAAAGCCTTCATTACCTGTAATTTCTAATGATGATAAGTCATATTTTTTTTCCCTTAGAGACAAAAATGGAAGAAATATGGGAAGCGTGAGTGATGATATTAAGATGATAAGATCTAGACATGCAATAAAAATTGAAATTCAACAGAAACCATGGCATACATATTGATACATCAATAAATAATAAGAATAAAACAAGATTCCCTGAGTGGCCAAGAGCTGCTTTTTTAGGTTCTTAGAAAATGACTTCCTACAAGTTAGTTTTCAGTGACACTCTTGTGGTCCATATTACTACAAACTGCTTATCATTTACTACTTAGACAAGCCCTGAACAAATGACTGTAATTAGTGAAACCAAGGTAACCAAGTGCAAGGTGAGTCAGCTGCAGACACTATTGATGAATACCTTATTACTTGTTCTATATTGGAAAACGCTTGTCCCAGACAACACAGAAATGTTTGCTTACTGGTCCTAGAATACCAAGATTTCAAATGACATCTTCAGGTTTCATTGTCTCCTGTAGACTGACAAGAATATTAAACATGATATTTATGATCCAAGAAAGCTCACTCAGTCTCTTAAGCAAAACAGCATTTTGGGGCACTACAGAATACTATCTGTTATTCAATTTGATAACTAGCATTATGTTAAAAAGTAAGCACACAAACAAAAATCACATTTTAATGTGTTTCTAGACAGAGCAATGCATTTGTTAAATATGTTTAAAAATAAGATCAATTAGAAATAACCAGAGAGTGATTATTCGGTATGTCAGAAACTCTCAAATGCATGAAATGCCTGGTGTGGAAAAACCACGGATTATTTTTTTAATCAAGAGAGTGTAATGAAAACACTTGATTGTTTCTTCTATAAATATTATGAGTGATTTGAGCTCTCGAGCAAGTTTTAGTTTGTAAAATCCTGACACACAATAATTTACTTTTTATGTGCATATTTTAATAGCTCTTTATATAATACAAAGAAATCAATTTTTCATAATTACTAAGCCCCCCAGATTATCCTCAAGTATTTTGGAGTTTAAAACAATTAATTATGTAAATTGTTTAAAGAAATAACACGAAACTTCTTATCATATATTAATCTCACATTGTAATGACTTTTTTTTTTTTTAATTTTTTTTCTACCCCCACCCCCCTGTAATGACTTTTAAATTTTAAATTAAACTACATACAATGCTGGGGCTTTCCAGGTGGCTCAATAGTAAAGAATCTGCCTGCCAAGCAGGAGATGCAAGAGAAGGGAGTTTGATCCTTGCACTGAGATCTTCTGGAGAAGAAAATGGCAACTCACTCCAGCTTTCTTGCCTGGGAAATCCCATGGGCAGAGGAGCCTGGCAGGCTACAGTGCATGGGGTCACAAAGAGTCTGACAGGATTTAGCGACTAAACAGCAGCAGCAGCAGCATGTATAATGCTAAATCTGACTTCGAATATAATAACCTATTGATAAACAGGTAATTATATGCACAAACCCAGAAGTAAATTACTGATCAGTGCATTACTGAGGAACATAAACGTGAGTTGAAGCTGGGATAAGGAATCAGACTAAGAGCAGCAAGTAAAACAGGTCAACTCTTTTCTAGACACCAGAGAAGTTAAATTATCCTATTCTTATAAGGAGATAGGTATTAGGAAAAAAAAAAAAAAGAGGAAGGGAAGAAGAATATCCCCGATGCACACTGACACAGCAGGTAACTAGAAGCTATAGAACCAGAGGGATCTGTATTTTGATGCTCTGTACTCTAAACGCTCCCTATTTGTAGTGTGATAAGGAATAAAAGCTCTTTTGGATAGATGGAAGTACCATTAAAAGTCAATTATGAGCAATTATTTTAAAAATAAATTTATATCATATTAAATTTGAAGTTGATGGAAAAATTCAAATATTAAGATAGAATTATATTACCAGATCCTGATAAAGATGGGTACTAATGCAAAATTTGGAATTAATACAGCTTTTCATCTCATAACTGATAAAACCCTTTCAAATACACCTCATGAGACCATTAATAGTATTTCACATCTTTCTGAGCACTGTACCCAGGATTCTTAAAATTCTGAATATGATAATCACACAGAAAAATTTTAATGATCTAGTCTCTGCATTATCTTTAAGATATTTGAAGGTACTTTTATAAGATGTTAGAAGGTACTTTTATTAGAACTTGTTTTTATGGCTAGTTGCTATTCAATTGTGCTAACTTTCTTTTCTTGAAGTGTACTGTTTTCTGCCTCTGACTTATTAAACGCTAGTTAAAATTCCCTTAGATGATGAAATAAAGTTCTCTGACTTGAAAACCTGTACAAAAAAAATTGTCATGTGCATAAGAAGAAAAGTGAGAAATATGATAAAGTTTTCTGTTGGATAAACAGTGTTACCTGCCTGAAAGGGGAACAACACTTGTACATAATGTTTCTCATAAATTTATGAGCTACTCCTTTTAAAGTGGGATCCCCATAGTGATAATACAGCTTTATGTAACTACAAGGAGAGGGAAGATGGCACATCTTTACATGAATACATTTCACACGTTTTACTGACAAAACAAGCGTACTAATTTCTCATGAGGAAAGTATCAGATGTAGAAACAATTTTTTTAATCAGATAAAAAGTATATCAATAAATTTCAAATAAGTTTTAGAAATATTCATTGAAAAAAAATTTTTTTTCATCTGAAATGTATAGTTTGAGAACCAAATAAATTGTGCCCATTACCTGGCCTCACCTTAGGGAGCCACTGAAAGATGAAAATGATTTTTTTTCATATATCACTAGTCCTCATTAAGTATATTATTTTAATGACCAGACAAGCAGAGGCGTGTTTAAGTTTTGTGGTGGTCAATGACTGCACAAAGGACTGGAATGCCAGGTATTTCAGTACAAGGGACATTTAAAAATACATACCTTTCACATTGCTTTTGGAAATTTTTAACATCTCAAGTTGAAGGCCCAAGAGAAAATAACTTCAACATCATTTTTTTTTTATCATTCAAATGCCCTTATTTTAGAACCTGTGAGACTCAGAAAACTACAGGCCACACCTGAGTTTTGAAGTTTTGGGCATTCCTAAGAAACATTTCAACATAGATTTTATTTGCAATTTCTTACAATTTATTTTTTTCCACTTCTCAGAAATGGTCTGTTCTACATGGACAGCTGAAGTGATAGACTGCCTGTTATATAGAGATATATTTAGACAAATTTTAAAATACATCTTTTTAAACTAGCAAGTAACTTGATCCCTTATAGTTGGTGATATTACCATTGAGAACAAACTGTGATTTCAAAAAGGTAATTATAGTCAATTTGTTCTGTTTTCTGATGAATTCAATACAATAAAACTACATGGACTTTCTCATGCACCAAGACTTCAAAAAATGTATTTTTCCCCAAGTATGATAAATTAATTAAAAAATCAACACACATATTTTTGAGGAAATTTTAAGTCTTCTTTTAATTATTTAATACAGGAGAAGTTAGAGATATTAACAATAATCACGAAAATTTCTGTAGCTTTTGGTTTAGTTTGGGAGCAGAGATTTTACAACATAATTCATCCATGAAATAATCAAAACACGCACATCAAAATTTTCTCACTACCTAACATATTTCAATATGTTTATATTTTTCTCTATTTTCCCTTAATATTTGTCTTATATCTTTTTCAACTGTAAATGTCTCTGCATTACCTAGTTGTAGCTCATACTGTCACCAGAAACCTTAGCAAAAAGCTTTTGCTTAGTCAGACTACAGTATAAATTCCCCTTATTTATAAAGCCAGAAGCTAACTTCCAGCATGTAAATTCTTATTGGAGTTGAGAAAGGGAAATTTTTAACTTTATGACAGGCTGAAAATCCTCATTGATATTGCAGTAGTAGTGCAATGGCTTAAAATATTTCATGATATATGTTTATCTACTAGTATGAAAATACGGATAATATAAATCACTTTTTAAATTTATAGTCAAGTTTTGACCATGTGTCATGTACAAGTCTCATAATAATTAGCTAAGAAATAAACACATTTAGAAGCTAAGCTGTCTTTTAAATGAAAGAAAAATTTAGAAGGAGAGAAATTTGAAAATTTTCAGGTAAACTATAGCAAGTAACATTAACTTATGAGGGTTTTCTTCTTCAGTATGCATTTTAAGAAGGTCCATTATTAAAAATAAATTCAAATTTAATCTTAGTGTGCACATTGTAAGTACTTAATAAATGAGGGGGGGGAACCACATCTACTTACAGCTAAATAGATCTCCTTAGATCTACCTCTGATAATAGAAAATGTTTAAGACTATACAGTTAAAATTGTATCAGTATTTAAATCAGACAAAAAATCTATCTTTTAATCTAATGGTATTATAAAATTGAACATATACTAGTTTTGAGTTCACTTTGCCTTTTTTTTTTTTTTTTGGCCATTTAAGCTGTGATTAATCAGTTTCTCCCCTTGTGATGGTTTATGCAAGCATTTACCACATCTCCTTGGACTTCGGCCATACCTAACCAATACATCAATAGTACACTGAAAAAAACGGAAAGCACCTTGACAAGGCTATAGAAAGAAAGTGCCACAGACCAGTGGTCAAGTCGAAGAATTCCACACATGGAGCCAGGTGCAGTGGAAAACTGAAAAAGCTTATGTGATTCTCTGTGCAGCTGCCTCCGTGTTTAAAGCCCTTCTATGAACAAGATTGGTGACTGCAAATGGCTTAGTGAGGAGAAAAGCAAGTGGGGAGGAGGGAGAAAGAACAAAAAAGAAAACTGTTCATAGAAGAATAAACGGAAGGCATATCCAAATAAATAAATACAAATTAATGTTAACACGGAAAATGAAAGTGGGAATAAGTAAAGACTTGGGAAGTTTAAACAGGTGAAGAGCTAGGCTAAACAGTGTATACTATGTAACGTGAAATGAGGTACAAACTAGAGAATTCAGAATTCATATCTTCAGTGTTGTTTTTCCTTAATAGTCTAACTTTCCCTTTTAAAACCTAAAGCTGAGTGGCATTTGCTTATTAGCTCAAAAGTTTTTCATATCCTAAACCTGGAAACAGATGTGCTATGAAGAATATTCTCTAAATATTGCAAAATTGGAAGATCATCAATACCTGGTTGTACAAGGAAATAAAACAGATGTACCTGTTTGCCTGAGATAGGCTTAGCTTTTAGGAAATACTCTAGCTACTTGATGTGAAGTTTATACTGTAAAGAATGGACTGGAAAAAAGTCATTAAGTAAAGGCATCTTAGTTCTCTGCAGTTAGGGTTTTCTACTTTAAAAGGTAAACAATTCAAAATCATTTTAACAATAAAACTAGATATATTAAATCTGACGGCAATTCAGCACACAAATGTGTAATGATTTCTTAATACAACTGTGTTAATACAATTCAAAACCAGCTATCATTGTGCCCAGTATGTTGTGGCAACCCTATAAATGCTAATGAAATAGATCCACAGATTGTTAATTCTGTAATACTTTTACATGTTAGAAACCTAAAGACAGAAAAAAGGAATTTGCCATTTTGATAAGAAAAATGAAAACTATTCTGCTTTTACACGTTTTCGAAATACACTTTAGCATTTAACATTTTCAAATGTTTTGACATCTCAAATAATTTGTAAGTAATATTACCAAAATGGCAACATTGAGTGCTTGTGAAATAAAAGAGCCTCTGGGAAGGTACACTGAGAAGAACATATTCCCATCCATCTTCCAAATTTAGCACTTTTTGCAGATGTTTATTCCTTTCTCTTTCTTCAGTTAAGTTATTATGGCTCATTATGTCTGGGGGACTAAACTAATTGAAATGTTCATTGAGATTGGAGTGCTGCAGAAAAAAAGAAAGGGGGGGAGGAGTGGGAAAGGAATAAAATATACCCAAGGAAACATGCAGCAGGGGATTTTCTTTTTTTTAATGTTAAACATTTTGTTGCAAAAGCTTTCAAAGGCTGACTATGAAATCAGAAACTGAAAAAAGAATAGGAATGAGCAATTCCAAACGTACACCTTTTAAAAGATAACAATAAATCATATGTCATATATAGGCCAAAAATGAATGGGACTTTGTGCTCAAATATAAACTTCTGGCAAGATCTGGTTTGTTGTCAGGTTCCCAGACACTAAATAGATGCTCTGTTCACTTAGCGTGAAGGCCCGCAAGGGGCAGGGACCTCCTGGGATTCTGGGCAGGTCTCAAGTCTCATTAGGTCTGCATATTAATGACTTGCAGCAATATAAAGAGACCCTTGAGCAGTCTTTTCTCCCCCTCCTCCTGCCTGTGTTTCCCAAGGCCAAGGCAGCCTCAGACACACCACACATGAGCCAAGTGAGAGGCCTGCAGCCACCACTGCTGCCAGGCGACGGTGGGGCGGGCACTGCCCTTTGACACACTGCCTCAATACCTTTCAGAGGTCCACGGAGTGTGTTAAGGAATGGGTGCTCTCGAGGATCAATGTTACCTTGAAAATGAGAACCCTATCACCCTATGGCTTAATCACTAACCAAAATAAAGCTTAAAGCTCAAATGAACGAAGTTAGACCTCCATACAGTCCAATGATGGGCGCTTTTTAGAAGTGACACAAATTAACGTGCCTTTGCACTGCTTTATGTGTCAGATAAACACAACACTCAGTTGAAAGAGAAAAAGTTTAAGAAAAAATTCAAAAAGCATCCTTCACAGTTGAAATGCAAACAAAGTAGAAAGAAAACCCAAACCTGTGAAATTGGTTTCATTATTTTAAGGTACATATTTTATTTCTTTTCAGTGTTTCCTTTAATTATTAGTAACTAGAGTTATCAGGATTCTATAAAACTTAACGTGGACATGTGTACAGGAGAAAAGTAAGCAAAATAAAGTAAAACAAAATAAAAAATATGTACCATACTGCAACTCCCATCAAGCAATACTTTCAAGCTTACATACAAATACACCCAGAGGTCAATTTTTGAACATGGATCCTGTTGAAAATATGAGGAATGCTTCAGAAAATGCACATTATCAAATGTTTACTAATGTCCTGAAGCCTAAGAACCCAGAATTGGAAATCCTGCTTTCAATCTACTCATGACTTTTAATCACCATTCCTTCTCTCATTCAATATTCAGTGGAATATAAAATGCATTGCTCTGGAAAGGAGAAAATTTGGATTTTGGTTCCCAGTCATCCACTTATCCTCTTGTGACCTTGTGCAAGTCAACCAATTTAATTTGTCTTCTTTTATTTCATCCATAAGCAAGTCTAATAATAGCTTAATTGACTGAAGACTGAGGACTGGACCAGGTGAGAAATCTATGTCCTTTGTATGCAATATAATTCCCGGAAAGAACATGACATAAAAAAGAAATGTTTTATGGTCTCACGCATTCCACAATGAATTTCTAACTTTCCTTCTCTAAAGGAACATTAGACTTTACAAGTCCCTTTGAGTATACAATTGTCAACATAGGATGACATCAGTTTTCTGTAGGTTTACTAACACTAAAAACTACCTAAAACATCATCCTCTCAGGATTTATTAAAAAAAATATACCACTATAAAAGTCAGCATCGTCCTTTGATCACACTTACCAGCTGACTGGCCGCGGTTGGTGGCGTCATGATCACTATCTCCCTGTTCACTGTCTCCATGACCACTGTCCTTAGAGCTTACTATGTCGGCTTCCTGGAATGCAGAACTAGAAGTACAAAAATGTGAATATTAGAATAAAAAAGATTGAGGAAACACAGAAAACATTCTTCTGCCACCACATGGTCACCGATGGTGCTGCAGAGGCTTAGAGCTCTTGATTTCTGCTTAGAGCTAGTTTTTAAAACCTTAAGCCTAACTCTCCAACACTGAGCATCAGCAGTCAGTTTGAGCCCTTAAGGCATGTAAAGTTCAATCATTATTCAATGATTGGAGCTGAGCATATGTTTATATCATTTTCATAGGACAGATATATATGTCTGGAATAGTTAGGAAGAGTATCAGAAGCGGTGTAGGAGTGTACACTGACAAAATATTCAAATATACTTAGTGTGTATATAAAAGAAACACTGATATTTTTTAATTTATTGTCTAGAGAACCTAACATAATCAATATTTATGTCCTGTCCTAATTGGAAATACTTTATCATTTTCTATTTTGATATTGAATAATACACCTAATCCCTACTTTTAGTAGGTTGTAATTTGTCTATACACCAAGTTAGGAAAAAAAGAAGTCCATACCTGTTAACTCGGCGAGGTCTGTCAACTAGATAGCTGAGCTCTGCTCGCTGGTGTTTAGTCTAGAAAAAGAATAAATAAATCAAGAGTATTCCAACGCTATGGGTTTAACTAACAGCCTGATTTTGAGGTTAGGAACTATTTCTAGCTTAAGTAATTGTGTACATTTTTAAGGAATTTCAAAGCTGTTCTAAGACCTCAGACTAGTTATTATAAAGACTAGTGCTAGTAAAGGCAAGAAGATATGCAGACTTTGCATATCTAGATTTTCGGTAAAGGTTAAAAAAATACACAAATAAAAGACCAATTTTAAATGTGTGTGTGTGTGTGTGTGTTTTAAGGAGAGAATGAAAATAACCTCATAGCTGGCCCTCATAAACTATTATCTCAAATAGAGTCAACCTAGATATACGCTGCAGTCTTTCTTTCAGTGGCCTAAAAAAGTGTTTAGGTGCATACTGGTTGACACAAGAAAAACAGCACGCTCAATAAGCAAAAGTTGGATATTTTATGGAATTATTTTGTTGTTTATTTTCAAAATGTGCTTAAGATACAAATGAGCTGTACAAATATTCATGAAAGTCAATGAATAATATCTAAAACTCAGAATAAATAAAATACCCTGCTAAAAAAGGGGTTCATAATACCCGCTTCCCTCCTGGCCCCAATTCTTTCCCCTCCAAACGCACTCTGCAGTCTCCTCCCCGCCTCCACCACCCGACACACACCTTTTCCGGTCCAAACTTTCTTTTACAGAAATGCACTCTGTTCTCCCTCTCCCTCCCTCCTTTCAACTTTGCCACTTCTCCATCTTAGAAAAGGAAATGGGAATTGACAAGCCCAATTCTTTGATGAAGAAAGCCAACAGCAGTGATTCATCAAAAACAATGGCAAGAAGGTGATTATTAGCTAAAAGGAATATGTAAGACAACATCTGTTGAAGCCTTTCCTTGAGTTTACACTTACAGGGGTTTGTGCCAAAGCAACTTCATTCAAATTCACACTGTGTGGGCGTTGGGCTTCAAGAACGTCTGTAAATGCTGTCCAGAGGAGAACTGAAGGCTTTCTTTTTTTTGCAACCCGAGTTCAGAGAACAAGGATCTGATAACTCATTCACTAAAACATGCATTCGAGTTTAGACAACTGTGCAAAGTTAAACAATCTATAGCTTACTTTTACACGCGACTGAAGGCATCGGTAAACAAAGCTAAACAATTAACTTTATTATGCTTGGGACAAATGCAAAGAGAAAAAAAGACCTTTGCCAGTGCCAGAAGATCCCTCCCTGCATTTCCCTTTCCCCTCGGGCACTTTCTCCTTTACCCCCAGCTTTCTAAGAAAGGACAGGACTGGGGTAGGGTGGGGTGAGGGAACTTTAAAGGAAAGATGCCAGAGGGAAGAAGGAAGGTCCAAGGTGGCAAAGCACCAAAGGAGGAGAATGAAAATTAATGTGGAAGAGTGGAGCGCAGAAAATTAGGGACGACACGAAGTTTAAGTTACACAGGAAGGGGTGGGAGAGGCGGCTTTCCATCCCTGCCCCCCGCATAATATCCTAAAAATAAATACACAGTGCACCAGAGATACAAGGGCCGGGCTAGAGGAGGCTTTCGGATGGAGGAGATGAGAGATGGTGGTCCTTTCGCTTCAGCCTTACCTCGTTGGACAAAATGCTTCCGTTGGAGATGATGTCGGGCTGCTGGTCTGTGTAACCGGTGACGATGGCCCCGCAGGGGTTGTGCTCAGTGTCCGTACTCCGCGATGGGCTGCACGGCTTAAGGAACATCAGGTCGGTTTTGGCGGACTCGGGGGTCAGGCAGACCTGGTAGCAGTAATTCTGGTTGTGGTGATGGGAGCCAAAGCCCCCGGACTCCTCCACCGGCACCTGGGCTGGGTTACTGGGTACGTTGGAGCTTTGAACCAGCATGATGTCCGACTTGCTGAGTTTCTTCTTGCGCGCCCGGGCTTGGCGGCCACAGCAGGTCGACCCCCCGCCGCCACAGCAGCAGCAACAGAGGCAGCAGTCGCTGGCCAGACACGTGTAGATGTTCAGCTTTTTCTCTTTCTGGCAACGCACGGCAAGCACGATCATGGCCAGAAGGAAGATGAAGGATACCGAGCCCAGCGCGATGATGAGGATGAGGGTGAGGTCCAGCGACGTCTCCCCGCCGCCGGAGCGGCTGGGACGCTGGTGCTCTCCTGACCCCCCGCCCCCGCCCCCGCCCGCGCCCTGGGGCTCCACGGCGCCATCCACCAGCTGCACCACCAAGGTGGCGGTGGAGGACAGGGGAGGTTGCCCGTGGTCGCGCACCTCGATCACCAGTTCATAAGGCCGCTGGGGGTCGCGCTTGGCCGGCACCCGGCGCGCTGTACGGAGCTCCCCGGTGCGCCAGTCCATGCGGAAGAGGTTCATTTCGTTACCCCTCACGATGCTGTAGGTGAGCCGGGCGTTTTCGCCGTCGTCTGCGTCCACCGCGGCCACGCGGGTCAGCAGGTAACCGGGCTCAGCCGAGCGGGGCAGCACCTCGCGCGCCGGAGTCCCGTTGCGCCCCGGAAGGGGGGCTACGATGGCAGGAGCGTTGTCGTTCTGATCCACGATGAGGATGTTGACCGTGGCGTTGCCAGCCAGCGCCTGGGGGCTACCGGCGTCCCGCGCTTCCACTTGGAAGCTGAAGTCCTTGAGCTGTTCATAGTCGAAGGAGCGCAGGGCGTACAGATAGCCGTTCTCGGAGTTGATGGACACGTAAGTGAAGACGCTCATGCCCTGGATCTGGCACTCCAGGATAGAGTAGGCTAGCTGGGCGTTGGCGCCCTCATCACGGTCTGTGGCGCTCACCGCGTAGATGTAGGCGCCTGGCACGTTGTTTTCGGTCACATACACGTCGTAGACCGGCTGGCTGAAGCGCGGTGCGTTGTCGTTCACATCTGACACTTGCACCTGGATGGACTTACTGGTGGAGAGCGCAGGCTCGCCCCGGTCGCGAGCCACCACGGTCAGGGTGTAGGAGTCCCCCGCCTCTCGGTCCAGAGGGGCCTCGGTCACGATGGTATAGTAGTTCTTGAAGGAAGACTTGAGGCGGAACGGCACGTCGCCCAGCAGCTCGCACTGCACCTGCCCGTTCTCCTCTGAGTCGCGGTCGGTTACGCTGAACAGGGCCACCACCGTGCCGGGCGCCGCGCCCTCGCTCACCGCCTCCTTCACGGTGCTGAAGCTGATCTCTGGCGCGTTGTCGTTAGCATCCAGCACCCTCACAATCACCTTGCAGTGCGCAGGCACGGCGTTGGGGCCCAGGTCCTTGGCTTGAACGTACACTTGGTACACCGGGCTCTCTTCGTAGTCCAGCTCGCCGCTCACCTCCAGCCGGCCGGTGCGAGGGGAGAGTCCGAAGAGCTCGCGCGCCCGGGGCGAAATGTGGCTGCTGAAGGAGTACACGACCTCTCCGTTCTGGCCCTCGTCTGGGTCTGTGGCGTTAAGCTGGATGACGAGCGTTCCCGGCGGTGAGTTCTCTGGGAGGGACACAGTGTAGACGGGTTGGTCGAAGGCGGGCACATTGTCATTGGAGTCCAGCACTCGGATGGTGAGCAGGGCCGTGCCGGTGCGCTGCTGCTGGGGGAGCAGGCCCCCTCCCCCGCCGCCGCCACCTCCTCCTTCTCCGCCTCCCCCTCCGCCCCCGTCCACCGCGGTCAGCACGTAGCGATGCACCGCTTGCTGCTCTCGGTCCAGAGGCTTCTCCAGCACCAGCTCGGCGAATCGGTTGCCATCCCCCTGGGTCTGCACGTCCAGGGAGAAGTAGCTGTTGGGGGTGATCTCGTAGTCGCGCAAGGAGTTGGTCCCCACGTCTGGGTCGAAGGCGCTCTCCAAGGGGAAGCGGGTGCCCGGCGTGGCGCTCTCAGAGATCTCTACGGTCAGGTCCGGCTCTGGGAAGGAGGGGGGGTTGTCGTTGATGTCCAGCACCTCGATCTCCACCCGGAACAGCTCCAAGGGGTTCTCCAGGAAGACCTCCAGGTGCAGGACGCAGGAGGGGCTCTGCTTGCAGATTTGCTCGCGGTCAATCTTTTCATTCACGTACAACACCCCGGTCTCCAGGTTGAGGTCCAAGTAAGGGGTCCGAGAGTTGGACGCCGTTTGAAAGCCGCGAGCCGAAAGTTTTGTAATGTCCAAGCCCAGATCTTCAGCGATATTCCCCACGAAAGTGCCATGTTCCTGCTCCTCCTGCACTGTGTAGTGAAGCTGGGAAAAGACTCCTTCCACCATCCAGAGCAAGGCAAAGAATAATAGCACAATCATTTCCAAAGGGAAAGGAAGCAGCTTCCCGCAGCCAGTCAGCCACCCAATCACCTCCCCCACCACCACGAAAAAAAAAAAAAAATCTGAAATAAAAAATACAAATAAAAGTGCGCTATGTGGGGGGCTCCTGTGGCTTTCTGTCCTTACAAATCTTATTTCTTTTGCTTCATTTTAGGGTTTCCCCCAATTCAACCTCATTTTTTAATCTTAGAGCAGGAAGGGTGACAGGCGTCCCCTTTCCTCATCTGTAATCTTCCCACTGACCAATTAATAAAATAATAATACAATAGTCAGCGTCCTTTATTCCGACAGTCTTGGCGCAACGCGGCGCTGGCAAATCCCAAGGAGGAAATTTCGGTATTTCAAGACTGTCCTCGGTTTGTCTTCTCGCTGATGGGAGGAGAAGGAGGAGGAGGAAAAGGAGAAGGAGGAGGAGGAAGATGAAGAGGAAGAGGAGAAGGAAGAGGAGATGCTGTTGGCACCGCTGAACATGCCTCTTACTGTCAACGGCTGGCAAATGCAAAAGGGCTTAAAAACAGCGAGGGAATTTTGTGCCGGAAAAGCATAGAATGGCTCTGCAGCATAAAACTTTCATTCTCTTCATTTCTCCGGATGGATGTTCTTGGCATTTTTTCCTCTTTCGCTCTATTTATCTTTATTGGCTGTCACAGTCTTGCCTCTCTCTGTCCTCATCTCCACCGACGTTTGCCTCTCAGTAATTGTGATGAGCAGTTTCTTTTTTGCTGTTTCCTTCCGAAGCCTCTTCTTTCCTCTAACCTGTCTCTCTGCTTTTCAGTTCTTCCCTCCTCCTCCTGCCTCAGCCCTAGAGCCTGCGATCTCGGCTGGCAGTTTCTGAGCTCCGAGCGCTCCGCTTCTCTGTTTTTGCGCAGCGCCCTCATTCTGCCAACCAATCACCGAGGAGCACCACCCACCGAGTCAGAGCTAATTGGACAAAGCGGCCGTCAAGAAGGCACGTCACGCAGTAACCGGGCTGGGCGGGATGGAACCCGCGCCTGGGCTGCCGGGTTGAGTGTGAATGCGAGAGCGAGAACAGCCCGGCAGGTCCCGAGGTGCTAGCTGGGGACTCTGCCGCGGAAAGTTCCCAGTCCCCAGCCGCAGGTAATGGAGAGGGAATAGTGAGGTTTCCCTGTTTGCATCAGCAATGAGAAAACATTATAGCAGCAGCGGTATCCTCTCCCAGGAGCGGGGTTTCCAATGACGCTAACATTCTTTTTCCTTTAAGGTGTTTTCCTTGCTGCTGATCATGGAAATAAGTCACCAAGAAAAACAGGAAAAAGTTGCAGAGGGGCCACTAATTAGCAGGGGTTACCTAATTAAGGGACCCTGGCGGAGATTAGCAGGACATTTAAAAACAGATATGGCGTAGGCTGTGTTAAACTAAGTGTGAAGGTCTGAAGGGGCCGCGGGGGAAAGGGGTGAGACAGTTGGACTGTGGAGCGGGGGTGGGTCCCAAACAGCCAGGGAGTGCAAGCCCAGGGATGAACGCTGGCGGCTCCTATAGACGTGCAGACGCTTTACACTCCAATCTTCCCTTCCTACATCCACAGTATCTTACCAAAAGATTAATTCGCTTGGGGACCTGGTTTGAGCTGTGAGCCCTTTGATCAACGACTGAGGAGTTTCATTTGAGCTCTGCTTTCCAGCCCGCCAGCAGAGCGCTGACTCTCTGGCCTCGGGCACGGAGCTCTGCCGTTCGCTGCAAGGCGCCTCGAATATCCCTGCGTCTCCCCTTGCCAAGTGCGACGCAGCGGCGGCGCGCACAGGCTTTTTTCTGCTTTTTCTGACAATCGGCGCTTTCCCCCTCCTCCCTACACTACACCCGAGCACCGATTCTTGCCCAGCCTGGAGCAAGCCCGCAGGACCAGGGCAGTGGGGCTGCTGTGAACGTGTGTGCGGGCGGGGTTGGGGGTAGGTGCGTGGGCTGGGGCTGTGCACACGCGGGGCCCCAGTGTGTGTGTGAGGCTGCGAGTATCTGCGAACGCGCTTGCACAGCCATCCACGGCGCTCGCATCCATCCTGCCTGGTCCCGGCAACCGCTCTGTATAAGCCCCAACGGAGCATCCCCACAACACCTCCGGGGCCCCGAAGGATGCGCTTGAGGAGCTCCGAGTGCTCACTCTCGGCGAAGCGCGGGGGCAAAGCGACGAGTAAACGCACCCAGCTCTTGTGAAGTTAAAATATAGCGCGAACTCTTCAGTGCTAGAGTGGATTGAATGTTAATTCTCCAAAAAGATTTTTAAAAGCATAATTGTGTATTAATTAATGGGCTGTAGGGTGTTGTTTATTCAGCCAATGCAGCCCTTGTTCAGCTGCCTTCTTTTGCTACAAGATAGAAAGATCCCTTGGGGCTTCCTGGTAATGAATGACCCGGGAGTAACACCGCCGCAACCTGCGGGAAAAGGAGAGTCGTTTACCCGATCCTGAGGTATGTTGTCATTCCCTCCTGGCAGGGAATTAAGAAGGGCGAATGGCCATGGCCGGGAATATAGACTGAGGCTTGCCTCTGCGAGTCCCGCGAGTGCCTGTCTGCTGCTCTAGCCCCCCCCCCCCCCCCCCGCCCCCATTGGCTCTTTCATGGAGATAGGTCCAGCCTTTGAGCGGTTGGAAGGAAAGGATGCCAGCAAAAATGGCTAATCCTTTTCCAGCTGCAGTAAACTGACGATTAGCCAAAGCCAAGCGAAACCCGCTGCAGTTAAAATGATTTTAGCGTCACGTCTGCAGCTGAGAATGGAGCGTCAGTTTTTAAAAGGACCTGTGGATCAATGAAAAGGAGATTATAGTGTATCTGAATATTAATAATGGCATTGCATCTGTACTTTCTCCCCCTCCCCTTCCTGATTTTTCCTTAGATCTGCAGGATTGAAATGAAATATTTTGAGGTCTTCAAGCTGACTCATCAGAATAATCCTGGAGCATTTTTTAAATGACGGTAATTTTCTAATATTTCATTGTGTGCGCGCGCGTGTTTGCGTGTGAGAAGCATGCGGCTGAATGACAATGCAGATCCAGAAACTGTTTGCGGGAGGGGGTTTGTGTTCTCAAAACGTAGATGAAGTTTGAGCAGACTTTGGACGTTCGCTTAGAGCCAGAGAGCTTCCAGAGGTGGAGATGAGAAAGTGGAGAGATGGCCAGATTTGCCTGTAAATAATCACTACATCCACTGTAATACTTGAGCTGCATTTTTTTTTTTTAATAGCAGTTGTGTTTGAAAGGGAAACTCTCTCCACAAACGTGGGTTACAGGCGTCTCCTAGCGGCGAAAGCGGCACAGAACAAGCCAGCGAATTTTGCTTTGGGGCTCTGGTTCGGCTGGGCTGGCCTGTTGGGGGCTCTGCAGGATTTCTTGGGTCTCAGAGGCTAGGAGCCGGCGACGCCGGCCGGGGTCCTCTAGAGGTCTCGCCTCTCTGACTTCTAGTCTCCGAGGCGCCCTGGAATCAGCGAGGTGACGACGGAGTCTTTTGTGAGAACAAACGCGAGCCCTCAGTCCGCCTCCCTCTAAGTCGGGGCAGCCAAGGGTAATTGCAAGAGCTTGTTGTCCCGGGCCAAGATTCAGACAATGGCGTTAGCAACCTTCTCTGCCTCTTTACTCTGGAACCATTAAACAGCCCCATCCCGTCACCCAAGGAACAAATCAACACTTTAAATCTGTCTTTTAAAAACGCCTCTTAAATAAAACCCGTGTACTTTCTTCCTTGCTGTGTCAATGGAGCAGATTTCCCCCTTTGCTTTTTCACTCGGCGGACCCCAGAATTTGGTGGGGCCGTGATTACTTAAATAACAGCCCGGGTGGTGAGGCCGACAACCTCTTTGAAGTACAGAACATCTTATAACGCAGAGTCCTTCACCGCCCCCCCCCCGCCCCATAACTGAAACCGGCGGGGAGAAGCAATCCTTAATATAACCCTCCTCCCTCCCCACGCCCCCTCCAGGAGCACCAACTCTCTGGGCCAATGCAAACTGTATCCTAAAACAGATGGGGGAAGCTAGCTATTATTATCATTTGGAGGGTTGGTTATCAAAATCAGTTTTCATAGAGTCCTCGTTGGTGTGTGAGTGATAAACCATCCTCGTTAATTTCATTGTCCTCTGAGGGCAGCAGGCGAGGGTGGGCGCTAAGAATCTCCCAGTCAAGTTTTCTGTACACAGTAGTTACAAACTTTGAAACTAACTAACGGGGCTGCTTTCCTCCCTACCCTTTTCAGGGAAAGGCGAAAGGGAAGCAAGTTTGTTAACTAGCATTTGGATGAATGAGTGTTTGCAGTGATTTAACTTGACTTGAAAGCAATTTGTTTCTAAATCCTCTTATTATTGCAGTGTGCCCAGAGCTTTGAGAGAATTTTTTTTTTTTTTTTTAAGAAATAGAAGAAAAAAATTTAAATTGTCAATAAGGAGTCTTTCAAATGCCAAATCCCTTCCAGGGTTGAGCTGGGTGGTTCATTGCACTTATTATTCCCAACAAGCACAGTGCAGAGAACAACCGCAAAGGACCTGGACTGTATGGCAGCTCTTATGGGTAACCATGAAATCGGTTTATTTGTAGCAGTGTAACCTAACTTCAGAGGTGGGAAGGCAAGGCTCTGGAACCAATGGCATACTGTTCGTTTTTGTTCATCTCCAGGAAAGTGAGTGTTGATGAGAGTTGCTGGAAAAGATTTATAGTATATTCATGCTATATGTTATAAGCTTTCAAGTAACTGTTTAGTTACTGTGTTCTAATGCTTTGAACCCTTTGAACCCAATGGAGAACAAACCAACCTGTTTGGAGGACTGAGAATACTAGCTATTAAGTGTTACTTGATATTCCATGTAGAAACATTTTCTCCAGTTTGTTTAACCTTGTTAATATTGGTGTGGCTTCAGATTTCAGTGTCTTTTCAGTTATCAGACAGGGCCACCATTTTGTTAAACTCTAAACAGTGAATTAAAAGCACTGATGAGCTGAAGCAGCCCTTTAATGCAAAATAACAAATTGCACTTAAGCAATACATGAACAAGAAAATGATTTATGGATTTTTTACAGTGGTCTGAGCAAATGAAAGCAACATGAATTATATATCCTAATGCTCAAAATATCATTTTCTAATAATACTGTTTCAGTTCAGATACTATACTCTTATCTTTCTCTAAGAGGTATTGATCAGTAAGAAGTCCAAGGGTATTTTAAAATCAGGCAATAGTGTTTGATACTGTTTCCAAATATATTTCCTGAGTATGGGGTGGGTGATCAACATTGAACACACATTCTTGTCAGCTCCTTCACATATTGTGTCTTTTAGTGAAAAATGGGTAATCCTTTGGAAACTTAAGCTTTGCTCCACACCTTCTTTCAGAATGTAAATAAAGAGATCTGATATGGAATGACAATCTTTATTACATCATGACCTCTTTTTCTGAAAATCAAAATGCATTACCTCATCTTATCCTTATATAAAAAATTGCCTTGGATATTGAAAAACCTAATTTCTTCAGAATGCCTCATCTCTTTATATTGGTTTATCCTGTTTTTTATTTTTTAATTTTTCTCAGTGTCCTTAAGACACACCTGAGTTAGTAAAAATGTCATGTCCCTTAGTTTTGGGGGCATTAGTAGACAAAGTAGATTTATTGTTGTCTCAAATTACAGAAAAATACTCAATCAGATCGAATTTGGTGGGGTGCCTATCTGAAAAAGAAAATTAGTTACTTCTGTGTTATGATGAGTGACTACTCCTAGCATTTTTTTTTAACCATTTGCGGCTCATATAAGTATTTTGGGGTATGTGTAGACATTATAAGTGAAGACATTATCTTTGTTGTATTACATAGTCAATCACAGGAAACTTCTAATTACCCAGAGGCCTCTAGAGTCACATTATTAAGCTTAATCTTAATTATCCAGGTTTATTTTTTAAAAAAAAGGAAAAGAAAAAAAATTGAATCCCAGCCTCTGCTTTTGACAGCATTAATAATTAATCTTACTGAAAATTACTGAAATCAATGATGTGATTAGGATTATAAATAAAACTGTAAGACATCACGTTTTAAACAGCCAGCTAACATGAATGTTATGTGGGTTTTACTTACTGATGGGGCCCAGAGGTAGAAATGAAGCTTTAAACATTAAGGATGACAAAGAACAATTACAAAAATTTAATTGCAAGCCCTGATTAAGTTTATATGAGTAGGAGAAAAGATGTCTAGAATTCTTTTTTCTTCCCCAGTGAGTTTGCTTCTTTTTTGACACTGATACAGTCAGCAAAATACTAGTGTTTGTCTGGCAAGTATAAATTGTTTTCTTAGGGGGAAGCCCCTTGATTTTTATGAATACAGAATGAGATTATTCAATTATTATTGTGATTAGGGTTACAAGTCATAGCATTATTTTCTAAAGGATCTGAAAATGTTATTGGACACAGGCACCACAGAGAGACTATCACATGTAGAGTGAGAATTACATTAGTAATTAGAATTATAATAGTAAACAGAACAAATAGTAGAACAGATATTTCAGTTTAAGAAAGGTATCTTTCTCAGTTTGGCTGGTTGCTATAATTCTTTCTATAAGAAACCTGATTTCTATGATGTCTTATTTAAACAGGCTTGTCTATGCTATCCTGTAAAATGCTTTATTTGATTGCAATTTCTTGTTTTTTTTAGGTCAAAGTGTCTCATGGTTTTTAAACAGCCAATATATGTCAAGCATTCTTAGATAAGTTGTAGTATTTCCCCTCATGTCTACAGGTAATACTATCCCAACATTATAGATAAATGGTACTCAGGATGTTCAGAATTTAAGTAACTCAGCAAATTAATACAAAATTCAAATCCAGGCCTTCTGATGCTCTCAGGTTGAGGCTCCATTATGATGTTCCTCTAGTCTATCTGATTGGATTTACTTTGGAGGTAAAACAAAAAATGCATTAATTTACAGATTAAAGATAGAGTTCAATCTTTAAAGTTCATCTTTAATCTATATTTTGTAAAATAGAAGTACTGATTTTAGACTAGTCAAAATGGCTAGTACCTCACTGAGTTGAGCCAAGGAGGAGTTCATAAACATATTTGAGGAGGCTTTTTTGTTTTTGAGATTTATTAGGAAACCAAAACTTGAATACATTTTCTTACAAGTGAGGTTATGAAGCATCCATCTCTTTCTCTCATTTGAAGGGTGTGGAATGGGAATCATGGATTTTAGTGACTGAAAATAGAAACTGATAATACAATCATGTCTAAAAGGAAGGCAATTCTACTTCATCCATTCCTGAAACATATACTAAGTTGATCAATGGTCCAAGAAGTACTGGCTTGTTCACTTAGTTTATTAGAGATTGTCAAAAGGTAGGAAGTACTAAGACATGTACCCATTTTACATAGCGCAAATATTTTTTTTTGTATGTATTTCTGAACTGATCTTTAAATGGGAAAGAGTGTTTTGTTAAACAAAATTTCAACCATCATTTTTATACTATTTTCTTCACTGTTACTACAAAAAGATTGTTTAAATGTGAAACTTCTGAAAATTAAACAATGAAATTTATTTGATAATCTTGTGCCTGCAGGCAATAAAAGGAAATGACTTAAAAATTTTAAATATAGGAAGAAATCACCAAAGGAAGAAGATGATGGAATCTTATTTACTTACTGTAAGTATAAAATATGTTTTATTATTTTGGTAATAAGTACTGGTAGAAGAAAAATATCATATTTCTTTTAGAAGTGTGCCCTATTATAATTCAGAGTATGTGTGATGTAGGCCCTTTAAGGAAGGTTCTATATGTTACTTATTTCTGAAGGCACCTAACTGTGGTGGGTGATGAAACAGTAAATTATGAACAAATTGGGCTCAAATCCCTGCTTCTGCAAATATCTGAACTTGGTCAAATTACTTACCTCCTTTGAAACATTGTCAAAGTGTGTTAAACATCCTAAACATCTGTTAAAATATGACAAAAATTGACCTTGTTGAGTCATTGTGAGGCTTAAATTGAAATGATATATGTAAAACTCTTAGCCCATAGTAGACTTTTAATAAATTTTAACTAATATTATAGCAAGATGTTTTGAATGAGATAGTCCTTAAATAAGATATTTATTGAGAATAACTTGTATTGATTTTCTTGGTGTTTTATTTTCTTCATGAAATCCATACTAAAGTATTTACTTTGAGGACAATTTTGTGTTGTCCTTGTTTTGCAGGATATTATAATTTTAAAGAGAATGCAAATCATAAATGAAGAAGACCAAACTAGCTAAATGTTAATTAAATATCAAAATATAAATATCACTGAGCTTCTCTTCATAATCATGTTGTTTTAACACTTTAATTTTCTTCTAGGTAAGTTTAAATTTTCTATAAGTTTTAGTTTATATGATAAAACATATGTGTAGATTCAGAAAATCATTTAAATGAAAACATAGTGTTTCATTATAAAATACTGTTGTTTTTATTTCTATAATTATCAACATTTTAGGATTCTGTGAAAGTGTTTGTTGCTCAGTCACGTCTGACTCTTTGTGACCCCATGGACTGTAGCCTGCCAAGCTCCTCTGTCCATAGTATTTTCCAGGCAAGAATACTGGAGTGGGATACTATTCCCTTCTGCAGGGAATCCTCCCTACTGAGGGATCCAAACCATATCTCCTGCATTGCAGACAGATTCTTTACTGTCCGAGCCACCAGAGAGTCCACATTTTAGGATTAAAAAACTCTTATTTGATATATTCACTATTTTCCCTCTAATTCCTTACTACATACTACTATATTCATGTCAATGAGTACAAAAATTCTCCAGATTAAAAACAAGTTGGTAAAAATCACTGAAGATAGAATGAATTTATTAGAATGACTACTTTTGAACCTCAAGCTTTTCTCTTTATCATTTTCCTCTTTTGCTATATCTGTGTCTAGCATTGCTATTGTTAGTATTCTCCTTAGTAACTCCTTATACTTTTAGAAAACAAAAACGCATTGGTGCTGATGTGATAGTAGAGCCATAGGAATACCTAAAGAATAGAAAATAAATGTAAATCATGGATATATTTCTCCAGGATTCATCCTCAATTTGATAAATAAAGAATGCATATAAAATCTTTAGATAAATTCATTAAATGGCATAAAATACATTTAAACATCTAATGACTATGAATGCTGAGTGCATGGGAAATATAGAAAAGACTAGAATAAAAACATTTAAGCAAAGATTTCTAGAAAAGGTTAGTTTGTGTTATGATTTTAAAGGCAACAGTACTATACAGATTAGCAGAAAAAAATATCTAAAGCAGGTGAGAGGGACTTGCACAGTAAAGAAGTGAAAATAGTGATAGCAAAAAGCTTTTCTATGGAAATCATGAAAACAGCAAATTGAGCTTTTCAATTACAGGCCAACGTCCTGACTTTGGACCCAGTTACTTACATCTATGATGCCAAGGCAGCTTCAATTCTGTTTCATTGAATTTATTCCTCCCTATCTCCACCCACAAGAATTTGGCCAAATTTAAGGTCAGCAGAGTTGGGTGAGAGCCTCATTTAGCTTTCACACCTGAGTAATGCTTTTGGTATGGATTGGGCTAATCGCCAGTGCTCAGCCTTAGAATTATAATAAAACCTAATATTATTGCTTATTCATTAGCATATATATTTGAGAATCCTGGCTGCTGCTTCTAATTTAATAGTGACGTGATAATGGCTGCTTTTCTCAAAATACTTTAAAAATCTTGTCTGGTTATACTACCTAACCAAGTATCTAATTTAACAAAAAACGTATTTTCATTCTGCTAGGCGAATAAGGGAGAAATGTATTGCAAAACCCAAGGAACCTAACAAATATTCAGCTGAACGGTCCCACTTTTGATAGAGTTGTTGGCTGCATAACCAATGCTTAATAAAGATGTGCTGACTAAATGAATGAATGCTTGACCTTTTAACTTTCCACTGTTATTCATCTTTAAAATATATCTAACATGTTATACTCAATTCCACAGGCTATATTTTTAATAATCTGTATTTGAGAAAGGTCTTTGAAGTGGGTTATTTCTAAAGAAACCCAAATTAAAATGGAAAATCCACTGTACAAGTGTGTTCAAAACACTTGATCTCTCATTTACAACTCATGAATGCATTCCTTCTCTCTCAGAACTGCTACTACTCAAAAGTGATGTTATCAAGTTATAATGTTCTTTGTTTTCTAGTTTTCATCTTATTTCGTATATACTATGTTGACTGTATAACTATGACTAGAATAAGTACAACGACTAGTATTCTGAATTGTTTTATTGTTTTTATAAGGTCAGAATGGCAAGCTAAGAAGCAGTCCCCCAAGATTAGAATGTAAAGATGTTAAAAGTAAATATGACTGAGATGGGAGGACATTTGCTGCCTTAGGTAGAATCAGGAGATACTATAATTTAGAAGTATTTCAGGGTTAAATTTAAGAGAATGATTGATTGACTTGATAGATTCAGAGCAATGAATGTCCTGAATTTTAAGTCAGAGGGGACACTGTCTTGCTTTTAGCTTCTGTTCTTTAGTCTTCTGAAATGAAAGGATGTCAGTTCCAAAAAATACTGTTGATTACCATAGTATGTGTATTTTTTTTCTTTTTTTACTCCCCAGCTTCCTTTTTCATGACAGGCCTGTATTGTTTGTGGTTTAGATATTATGGACTTTAGAAACAATTCTATAATTAGATCATAATTATTTTATACATGAAGGATTAAGAATAATCTGAGAGGTTTTTCACAGGCTAATAAAACCAGTATTAGCTGACCAGAATGAAAGGGTTTAAGTGTAAATATAAAGTACACATACATAAGAAAGAAAAAGGGCACAGTAAATACAACTGTATTTTTCCGTATAGGAAAATATATAAATGTATCAGTGAAACAGGATGGATCAGAGTTGGAGGATACTATGTTTGCTTGATTTACAATGGAAAAGTTCCATGTCTGTGATGAAAGGAAAGATTTAGTTTTTCATCTTTTGCAATATAGAAAAATGAACTCCGGGTGGATTTGAGCATTAATTCAAATATAAAGCCACGGAATAACTAAATCTACAGTAGTATCTGTCAGCCTGAATATTGAAGTAAACTGAGTCAAGCTTGAATTACCAGAAATTGAGTTCATTCCAGAATAGCAGAAGACTTACAATTGGGAAATGCAAACCGCAGCAACCCAGGCTCAAGTCTGTAGAGGGTCCTCAGCGGGAGTGCAAAGAAAGAGCGGGAGTGCAAAGAAAGAGCGGGAGTGCAGCCAGAGTCCAAGCGGTGAGTTCATTGGCTTAAGCAGGATTGATGGCAGCTGTTCATTGGTCAGTTTCCGTCTTATGTAAATCAGGCATTTATGGGAAATAAGTCTCGCTGTAACCAAGTTTTGTTTTACTGAGGGCAAGTTGGTAAGGTTATCCTTATCATACCTCTTTTCCATTTAGAATTGAAAACCACCGTTCCCATATAGAGTATTTACATCCCTCCAGTTAAGTTTCTTAAAAGAGTTTAATGTCCTGTTCGGATCTATTCCAGAAAGCAGGGAGAAAAAAAATCCCCAAATATCTAAGGGACAGCAGAAACAGGAAGCACTTCTGGAACAGAGCTGTCATCCTCTTCTGGAAGCTGCTGGTCAGTAGCCTCTGTCAGCCTAAACTGCTGATGGTGACAAGACAGGCAGATTCTGGAAGGGGAATTCCAGGATTCACAGTTCAGACATCTCTTAACAGCACGGTGAGTTCTTTAAACATTGAAAACAGAAGGAGTGAGGATTGTTAGCCTTTATATACATTCTTCACTAGCTGGATTAAAAAAAGAAAAGTCTCAGTATCCCAGATACTGAGGTTCTAGAAACTCTAGAAAGAGGCTTTTTTCAGTTGTGTGCTCAATCGTGTTCGACTGTGACGACATGGACTGTAGCCTATCAGGCAATTCTGTCCGTGGGATTTTCCAGGCAGGAATACTGGAGTGGGTTGCCATTTCCTTTTCCAGGGGATCTTCCCAACCCAAAAATCCAGGAATCTAACCGGTGTCTCTGTGTCTTCTGCATTGGCAGGCAGATACTTTACCACTAGGCCACCTGGGAAGCCCTCTCTCAGTTGGAGAATGCTTAAATAATGACCTGTTTTTCAGATTCCTAATGGAGAGTCCTTTTGGAATACTGAGAATGCTTCTAACGTGCATAGATAGTTTTGACAATGTCTTCTGATCAAAAAAAACTAAGTTACTGGTTGTTGTATGGTTATTTCTTACTGAATTCACATTTGAACTTTTCTTAGTTTCTGTTTATTCATTTATTTGTATTTTAGTGTATTATTCCTTGTCAGATTAATTATATTTCTTCTGTTGATAGAACTGAAATAATTTAAGATTGTGTTTATTTCGGAAAGGCAGGCATGAGTAGATATCATCCTAGAACATATGATTTATATGATTTATTTATTTTAAAGATCTATTGTTCTTTGTCATGATTCTTTTTAATAACACTTATGAAATAAGCTCTGGTGAAATGGGAAATTTTAATCACAATTTAAAAATAAAGGTCCCTCTAAAAACCTGCTCTTCTTCCCCCTTAAGTGAGCAGTTTGGATTTAGCTGGCATTCTCATAACTATGTAATTCTTTTGTGTTTAAAATAAGGACATACATGCAGGGGAACATGAGATCTGATTCATAGATGGAAACTGTAATAGAAATTCCTCTTTTTATTTCTATGGTCTTAAATTTTACCCACATATGAAGATGAGTTTTAGATGTAAAGTCAGAAATATTATTACTGTTAAGAGTTTTATTTCGACTGTAATAATTAAGAATAAAATGGATAGAGAAAAAAAGGCTATGGCATTTAAGGACATTATTTTAATATGGTGCTGTCTTAAACTGGGATGGTCACACAGTCACTGCAGAATTTTTATTGCATTCAAGAGTTTTTGTGCGTTTCCTTCTTTTATTTGAGGGAAATGCGTTATAGTCTGGTGAATTATAGGTGGCAGTATACACAGCTAAATTCTATGTTTTATTGCAGGTATATAGAAGATATTTCAGTTGGTTAACAATTTTATTTTTTAGCTTTTTGTCCCTTTAGCCCCATTTTAAACCCCTCCTTCCGTTTTTTGTCATTATACGAGCATGAAATAAACTCCGTTAGCTAAAAAAAAGTGTTTTAAGTATCAGGTTTATTCTGAAACATTTTTAAGAAGTTTCTATTTAATGTTATCAAATAAAGATACACTAGAAAGAGTATAATATTCACTTAGCAGCAATTGATTTAATATTAAAATCAGAATTTTAATGCTGAAAGGATTTTTTAGAATTATACATCAAACCAAAGACAGAGAAATTTTTATTGTTTCTTTACATTTTCTGTTATAAAAGTTATAGGCAAATATGATTTGATTGCTAAGTTGTGAAAATGCAATGCTTTCTTGATTTACTGTCCTGAGGTGGGATAGCTATCTTTGAGCATGTTAAGTACACAATTGCTATTCTTTATGCCTGCTATCCACTCTAAATGCATTATATTTATGAGAACAATAATACAATTATGGGTGATGTAGCAAAACAGAATAAGCTTAAATTGATGATCTATAGCCATACTGTGGCACTTCATGGAGAATAAGAAAGTTAGCAGTCCATTGAATCCATTTTTTCCAAAGATTTTCACAAAGTGCACCTAGGGTTTCCTGAAAGTTACCCACAGACAAATGGGGTAGGAGTGGCAGGGGGAGGGCAGGGACAGTAGAAGTGAGAACCTAAGAGGCAAGCAGGTCTGACCTGGTGTCTTACAGTTTTCCTTTTGTTTTAATTTGCTTACTGAACTTTGTGAAATACCACACCCCTTTCGCTTTTAAACTAAAATCCTTTTATCTAATTCAAATTCTTTATGTATAGAGAAGAACATTGAGAGCTGAGTAGAGGGACGCTTACCCAGGGTCAAGACAGTCATTATCAGTGTGGGGCTGACATTATACACTACTATATGGAGAAGTAAGCAATCTTAACTTTGGGTTTATGTTTTCTCCAGTATTTCTTATTTGTTTGTTGGCTTTGTCCTCTTTGCCACTATAATTTGTTTATTTATCTTAATGCACTCAAGTACTCTGCAATTATTGGCCCATATGTAGCTTATAATTTTCAAGGAGATGTGCTTGCTTGCAAATGCTCACATTACTGCTGGCCAGTTGTTTTAGGATCATTTGGTTCTTTCAAGCTGATATATAAGCATGATGAATTCCAATATGAAATAAGCAGACAAAGGAATTCAGAAACTATTTCTTGAGATTTTTTTTCCTACCCTTTTCCAAGGTCAGTAAGATAAATTCTCTAAACTTGAGTATTTTCAAAGTACTTTCCAATGAAATTTATTGTTCTTTGATGAGGTGTAAGTTCTCCAGCATTCTGAAGTTTGAACACTCTTAGGTATTTGGAGTTTGAAATAGAAACAAACCTCTAGAAACCCAAGGAGACGTTGGCTAAATGTATTAAGTTCATTTTTAAAATAAAACAAAGGCATGAACATCTGCTAAAATAGGAGGCTAATCCATAGTCTCCTTTTTGGGTTGGAGAAATGAAATGGGCTCCAGGTTTTATCCTCCTTATTTTTTAATAATTTACTCTCCTGGATTGCTTCTGAGTGAAATAGCAAGTTAAGTATGAGTATCTTTTCAGTTGAAACAGATATGCTTAGTGCTAACCTAGTCCCACTGGATATGTCTCCCTAGGAAAGTTTTGGTTGAGATATCAATCCTTCCCACTATTGATACTTAGGTTTAATAAAAAATAAATAAATGTCTTTAAGATGTGGATATTGCAATATAAGTACAGCTGAATTATTTTGCATATTTAGCTAGAGCCTAAGAGAAAACAAAAAGATCATTTCTTTAGGTTGTGTTTGCATAGCGCTTGCATAGAGCTGTATTATAATCTAGATTTTGTATCTTTTACTTTTGTGAACTCAAAGTTATCAACTATAGGGTCCTTCCAAAGTTAATAACATGTAATGTGCCATATGACTTGAATTTGAAATGAAAAATGGCAAGACATTTTGGTTGATTGACTAATTCATTTATTCATTCAAGAAATACATATGGAGCACCTACCATGTACTCAGAGCTTCTCTGATGGCTCAGTGGTGAAGAGTCGCCTGCCAGCGTGGCAGATGTGGTTTTGATTCCTGGTCCAGCAAGATCCCCTGGGGAAGGAAATAGAAACCCACTCCAGTGTTCTTGGCTGGAAATCCCCATGGACAGAGGAGCCTGGCAGGCTGCAGTTTTTGGGGTCGCAAAGAGTTGGACATTACTTGACACCTCACCACTACCATGATGTACTAGGGTGTTTGGAATACATTATGAATAAAATAGACAGATGTTCTCAACTGCTTGTGTGTGTGTGTGTGTGTGTGTGTGTGTGTGTGTGTAATAAATAAATAAACCAGTATGTTGGAAAGTGAAAAGTGCCATGGAGAATAGGAAAAGCAGAACGAGTTAAGAGGATCTTTTAAGTTAAAATTAAGGAGATCAATTTTTCCTTCTCAAATTTGTGAGAGTAATAGAACTCAGACATGAAGTAGATAGGGTTCTTAGTAAGTAGCTATGGTTGTTTTGCCATGACAAGAGAAAACAGACACAACTTGAGATGTTCTTTTTTAAGGTTTCCTTTAGGAGTTGCTTTAAAGTAGATTTCTCATTAGCCACTAAATTGAATGTTTTCCCACTGGGCAATTTGCCCCTAACACTAAATTAGGGGGAGAACCACTAAAACAACTCTGTCATTTAATGGCAAGGAGGTTGTAAAAGTAAAGAGATGTCGACATGGGATGTAGAGTAGGTTTCAATTTTTTGATAGTTGTTTTTTTTTCCCCCACCAGAAACAAAAGGTAGTATTTAAGGATGTGTTGATGGAGGGGAAAATTGGGTTTAGGATATTAAGTCCCCAGCAGGAGACTTTAGAAGAATTTCTTGGTTGCCTCAACAAAACCTTCATCTTCCATGGGGAATAGGTAAGCAATAATAACAAAGGAAATTGAAAGCAAAGAAATATCTAGTGACTGTCATTTGAGCAAGTACATTTCCTAGAGAAACTGATGATGAATAACTTTGTCAAATTTGAGTGCTTTAAGTGCCTACCTCCATTGACCTTTACAAAAATATGACTGGCTTTCAAGTTGTAATGAAAAATGCATCAACACGCTAAATGTCAATATGCTATTCTTCTGGAATGTGCTGTCTGCCAATAGCATAGGGTTTGTTGTCTCTACACACTTCATTCAGGTATCTAACTAGACAAGCAGTGGTCTTAGAACAAGTCATGTCCTCTGTCCATACCAAATCTGTAAGTATAATATGCTCACTCTTGTAGTGCTCTGGATGTTTTTTTCCTTGCTAAAATTTCATTGTTTGATTTTATCAGTATGCCTGTCTCCCAAGCTTACTTATTTATTTGCATACTAACTTCACACATTCATTTAGTCACTTATTAAAAAAATATTACTATGAAATGAACTCCTTTATGTTTAGGACATTGTGCTAAATAATGTGCTAAAAGTCCTGGATACAAATGTTTTCATGTGAAAAGTGGAACTGTGATATGGTTAGTCTCAATACCTAATTTGAGAATGACTAGTTCTTTCTGGATTACAGCTGTATATAGGAAGGGAGAAATGGATGATTGTGAAGACATACATAGAAGTCTCACTAGGTTTGGAAACAGAGACACAAACTGGATTAATTCAGTTAGGTGCTACATGTGATAGTCATAATAATTACAGAGAAAATGTTACATGTTGTTGCATATATTCCTCTTCATAAGACAGAGACATTTTAATACATTTCAGAATTATTTCAGCACAGTAGTCCTTTATGTGGAATTAATAACAAATTGCATTATTAATAATAATTGTTCGCATTTATGTATTTAAGTAGTTTGTAAATTTTTTAAAGTTCTTTTGTAAATAAAATTACTTTGTGGGGATGACTTTATTTTTAAACTTGGATGGGTCAGTTATACCATTATATATTTTATTCACTCTATTTTTTTAATTATACTATTTCTGTCTTACTGGTTTGCTGCAACAACTTGTTTTCTTTCTGTAAAGAATTTCTTACACTTTATAGATTTGCAATGCAATTAGTGAATGCATTTCTAATCCTTCTAAGCATTCAAATATTGATGTGTAAATCACTCTTCCACTTACACACAATGAGTTCTGTTTTATTACAGCATATGTAGAATTATCTTATACATACTTACCTGTGGATGTCTAGTTTCTAACTTAATCTCATCCCATAGAGTTGAAACTGTGTTTTAGTTTTTTCAATATTTTAGCTTCTGTAGAATGGTTGTGAAATTTCATATAATACCTTTCTGGGAGAGATGAAAGTAATTAAGAAGCACAAAGGTACCTATTTAATTAGTGTAGTTGTATCCTCAGAAGAATCTTTAGCTGTGAAAAGTCTGAGGGAGCTTGCCCTTAGTTAATTGAATCAGAGCATTTTTCACTTTTTTCATGTCTCTCTATTTGATTTCGTTGTGTTCTCCACAATGACTCACTAAAAAAATTCCAGAGTATATATTTTCTCCTAAGTAATATTTTGTTGAAGCCTATAAATCTGTGGTCAAATCTAGGATCAATATCAATCCTGTTTTGTTACCAGGAAGGCACTGAATGTATTTTTATGATAAGAAGGTATTCAAATATGAAAATATATCTCGTTGATCTTTAAGAGTAAGGAATTTAATATGCTGACATCTACTGAACAGTTCAAATGCAGTTTGAGAGCTGCTTAATCTTCTTTTCATGTGAATATTGCTAAACCACAGGTATAAAAGCTTGTCTCACATATAGATCCTTCCTTCCCTAGATAACTGTAGTATTTACTAAGATGAACTTTATCTGTTTCAGCTTAATATTTCTTTGAAAGGGCAGTCCTAATTTAGAAGCAAGTGAATAAAAGGCATCATGCTTTTAATTACTTTTAGAAAAGAAGTTAATTCTTTCCGCTTTGAATACTCTAAATTAGATTAAACTTTTTGAGGAGAGACAAAAGAGAGGGGAGTTGCCAGTGGAGAAGTATGTGGAAAGCAAATGTAAAGTTACCAGTCCTTTTACTAAATAAAGGAAACCGAGAAAAACAGCAGCTGCCATTTCAGCTCAGTAACTCCAGTACCTCCTAGTGAAACCATTTCGAGACTGCTGAGTGGAAATAGTTTAAAGGGCTATTGTAAAAGAAATAAGAATTTTATTCATTAATTAGGGGTGTCAGAGACTGCTTTGATTTTTTGCAAAAATGAATGACCTTTTATTCCCTGGTTATAGTTACATCCTTAAATTCTTTTGATTTCCTGTGCCCCATTTCATTTCGCTTTAAGGTTTCACCTTTGCAAATGCATTATACTAGGCCAGTTGAGAAAAGGTTTTCATTTCCCTTTCACTAGAGTAAAAGAGCAAAGTGACTGTTTTTAAAATTAACACATGACAGGAGGGATATAAATTGCAAAATTGAAATCTCTTGATAATGCATGAGTGATAGAGTGAGGAACATTTTGTTTACATGTTTCACGTTTCTTACCTCAGCGGAGATAGATGAAGGTTTTTTTTTTTTTTTTTTGGTCTTATAGTGATTTTTATTTTGTTTTTTTCATAAAATACTGGGGTTTTATGGAGATTATTTTCAGTTTTGCTCCTTTACAGTAGAGATTGGTTCAAAGGCAGAATTTATGCCAGCATTTGGAATTTTGCTGTCTAACATGTATTATGCAGTAATTCACACTTGATTAATTTAGAATTTCTGAAAATGTGAATCTAACATTGAACTATTTTGGCACAGTGGAAAAAATCATGCTAAACAAATAAACAGCATAAAAAATTAGAGAGGAAAAGTATAAATACTTCAAGGTCAAGCAGTTTTCAAAGTTTTAATAGTTGAAAATGTTCAAACCATTAATTTTCAATCACTTTGATATGACAGTTTCAACTCACTTATTAATTATACCATTTACCTTCCTAAGAAATAGTTGTCTGTTTTAGATAGCATATTTTAAATTATTATAGTTTCTTAAAAATAACTATTGTTTCAGTATAAATGAATTAGGATTTGTGTGTGTGTATGTGTTAGTCACTCAGTTGTGTCCAACTCTTTGTGACCCCATGGACTGTAGCCCGCCAGGCTCCTCTTTCCATGGAATTCTCCAGGCAGGAATTCTGGAGTGGTGTGCCATTCTGTTCCCAACCCAAGGATCAAACCTGGGTCACCTTCATGGCATGCTGATTCTTACTGTCGGAGCCCCCTATATATCTTAACCAAATAGCACACTGTGCAAAAAGTTGAGTTCTTCTGCTCCTGTTCTCCTCACTCAAGATACCCAATCATTAGGGGCAAGTATTTGTACTTTAGAGGATTTTTCTTTTGGTATTTGTACCTATATATCTAGATGGCTTGTTTCTATTCCTGGATTTCTCAGTTTTACATTCCGTGTATCCATTAATGTCTCAAAGTAGAAGCTTTTTTTTTTTTTGGCAATCTGTTCATACATATGAAAACACATTTCCTCTACCTCCATTGTTTCATTAGAAGTTTGTCATAACTTTTGGTTAAAACGTTATTCAGTCATTACATTAATACATGTCTGTAAGTGTTTCTATCTGAGCTAAATACTATATATTATGAGTATATTGGCTTTCTTGTGCAACACTGTATCTGGAGTTGATAACTTGCTTTATTACGTGTTTAGTTTGTATGTCCTTATCACTCCAAATTCTCCAGAAGTGCCATAAAATTTTCTCAGTACAAATACATCATGTAAATCAGGTAATCTAGTTTCTTTCTTGTGTTCTTCTTGTTTACTTCCAATTTCAGCATCTTATTCCATTCTGCAGTGGCTATCAATGGAGAACTTTCTTTCATCATCGTCACATCATCACCCAATTCCCTTTGCTTTTCTCTTTATTGATTTTATTCACTCATTTTCATTTTGAAGGTTATTTATATGTGATGCTTATCCAGTTCATTTTAAATACAGAATTAAAATGTTGATTCAATGCTGAAAATGAAAGGGTTGACTGGATGCTCTGTGTGCAAGGTCAGCATAAGAATGTAGCACATTCCTAATGTTAGGGAGAGTCATTTAATTGGGGATTCTTAAATATCAGTGTCTAGAGATCATTTATTTTGGGCTAATTTTCATAGAGCAAAACCTTCTAATCTCTTACAGTTAAATGGGCCTGGGGAATTTTACTTCTGACTATGTACACTTTGAATAAGTGGGCAGGTCTTTGCATGGTTAATTGAGATAGGAAATATAAGCAAGAAATTTGGAGAAGACATATGTTCAAATACATTAACCTTGAGGTTCTTTTGAAATACTAAGTAGCAACCTGTATATAGGACTGGAGCTCTTCAGAGAGATCTGGCTTCAGTTCAGTTCAATCACTCAGTTGTGTCTGACTCTTTGCGACCCCGTGGACTGCAGCACACCAGGCCTCCCTGTCCATCATCAACTCCCAGAGTTTACTCCAACTCATGCCTATTGAGTTGGTGACACCATCCAACCATCTCATCCTCTTTCATCCCCTTCTCCTCCCGCCCTCAATCTTTCCCCAGCATCAGGGTCTTTTCAAATGAGTCAGCTCTTTGCATCAGGTGGCCAAAGTATTGGAGTTTCAGCTTCAACATCAGTCCTTCTAACGAATATTCAGGACTGATTTTCTTTAGGATGGACTGGCTGGATCTCCTTGCCATCTAAGGGACTCTCAAGAGTCTCCTCCAACACAACAGTTCAAAAGCATCAATTCTTTGGTGCTCAGCTTTCTTTATACTCCAACTCTCACATCCCTACATGACTACTGGAAAAACCATAGCCTTGACTAGATAGACTTTGTTGGCAATGTAATGTCTTTGCTTTTTAATATGCTGTCTAGGTTGATCATAATTTTTCTTCCAAGGAGTAAGCATCTTTTAATTTCGTGTCTGCAGTCACCATCTGCAGTGATTTTGGAGCCCCCCAAAATAAAGTCTGCCACTGTTTTCACTGTTTTCCCATCTATTTGCCATGAAGTGATGGGACCAGATGCCATGATCTTAGTTTTCTGAATGTTGAGCTTTAAGCCAACTTTTTCATTCTCCCCTTTCACTTTCTGATTTAAATATATAGAATTGATTGGATTCACTCAACTACACAGAACAACAATATTCCCTTATCACACGTGCTTATTTAAATACATTTACTTCAGTCTTGTGGAAGAGCATGGTAGAAGGCAACATTGCCTGAAGTGAGTTCTAAAATGTCATTTAGGCTCATTCTGCATCTCTGTTCTGCCATACTAGGGTGTGGCATTCCTCTACAGAGTCCAAAATTTCTGATGTAGACACTTAATCAATCACAGTGGTGCCTCTGGTAGTAAAACAAAGGAAGAGAGGAGGATAGCATAGCTCCTCCCTTAGAAAGAGACCTCCTCAACCTCCAAGCCATTCCTTTTTCGTCTCTTTTACCACAGTCTGGTCATATTTGTGGTCTTTTATTCTGTGTGGTATCATGGCAGGCTAAAAATAACTTACTATATTTACATAAAAGTGAGGGAATGGAGGATGGAGTATGCATCTAACAGTCCTAAATTAGAGTCACTGGCGTATAGATTGCATTTGCAAATACGGTATGTGTGAATCACAGTATATATATTAAAAACCTTATTTTTAAGTCAGATTTTTGTGGATTGAGCAATGAGTGGCAGATGAGGCTCTAAAAAGAGAGACAAATCCTTCAAGAAGCTTGCCTGAAAGGTAAGAGTGGTAGGGACAGTAGTCTAGAAATTTAGGTTTTGTGGGAGAGGACACTAAATTGAATTCAGAAAGAGGTGAGTAGAAAAGGATATGGTAAGACTGACGACCAATTAATATTTATTAAGTGATGCTGTTGAGATTGAACTGAATGCTTTTCTATGCACTAGCTATTTGCTGTATGTGTTATTACCATCTTAATTTTTTAAGTGAAAAAACTTAGGCCTGGAAGATTAAATAACTTAAATTGAGACACGGAGTTGCTAAATACCAACCCTGAGAATTGTACTCTAAGCCCCTATGTCAGCTTATAACCCCAACCCACCTTACTATCTTCTTATATATGAAGCATCTCAACTTTGAACTGCCATCTAACTTACTATTTTCTCTTAAAAAAAAGAGTTAAGAAGCTCAGTGAAGGTTAATAGATGGTTTTAGTCAGAAAAGGCAGTATATTTGTAAGGTTTCAGTGGAGAAAAATTTTTTAATGGTGACAGATTCCAAAACAGTTTTACCAGGAAACTTAACTACATGCCAAAGGTCCACATTCTAATCAAGTTTCTGAAGCAGAATTTTAAGTAAAATCAATGCTACTAATCTTCACTGAACTATAAACACTGCTTAAAAGGGCTTTACATTTCAATCTATTTAGTTATTTTGTGTATGATCATTTAAAATTTTAAATAAAAGTTCGCTTATAATGACGATGGTAATGTTTTGTGTGTGTGTGTGCTTAGTCACTCAGTCGTGTCCAATTCTGTGACCCCCATGGACTGTAGCCTGCCAGGCTTCTCTGTCTGGGGGATTCTCCAGGCAGGGATACTGGAGTGGGTTGCCATGCCCTCCTCCAGGGGTTCTTCCCAACCCAGGGATCCAACCCAGGTCTCCCTCATTACAGACAGATTATTTACCATCTGAACCACCAGGGAAACCCTATGGTAATGTTGTATTACAGTTAGTTTTGTCTATATGAAGAAGATGCCCTAGATGTCTGTGTAGTTGGTTACTATATTGTCAGATGGTTTAATTCTTTAGAACCATGTTATTACACTAGATGTTCAAATAAATGTACAGAATAGAAAAAGAAAAAAAAAGTATGGTTTCTTCTAAGGAAAGGGCCAACAGTTTGTTTCTTCCTAAAATATTCGTTTAAGTGGATTTTTCATGGTCTAAAGTTTAGCTTTAAAGCCTGATTCTTTGAATGTATTGAGATTATTTCTGTTTCTCTGGTATCATTTGTTACTGACTAATACTGAAAGACAGATGTATATTTTGTTCTTGTTGTTTAGTCACTAAATTGTGTCTGACACTTTTGTGACCTCATGGACTATAGCCTGGCAGACTCCTCTGTCCATGGGATTCTCCAGACAAGAATACTGGAGTGGGTTGCCATTTCAGCAAAAACAAGACTGGGAGCTGACTGTGGCTCAGATCGTAAACTCATTATTGCCGAATTCAGACTGAAATTGAAGAAAGTGAAGAAAATCACTAGACCATTCAGTATGACCTAAATCACATCCTTATGACTATACAGTGGAAGTGAGAAATAGATTTAAGGGACTAGATTTGATAGACAGAGTGCCTGATGAACTATGAACGGAGGTTCGTGACATTGTACAGGAGACAGGAATCAAGAGAAAGAAATGCCCAAGAGAAAGAAATGCAAAAAAGCAAAATGGCTGTCTGAAGAGGACTTACAAATAGCTGTGAAAAGAAGGGAAATGAAAAGCAAAGGAGAAAAGGAAAGATGTACCCATTGAATGCAGAGTTCCAAAGAATAGCAAGGAGAGATAGGAAAGCCTTCCTCAATGATCAATGGAAATAAATAGAGGAAAACAGTAGAATGAGAAAGACTAGAGATCCCTTCAAGAAAATTAGAGATACCAAGGCAACATTTCTGCAAAGATGGGCTCAATAAACGACAGAAATGGTATGAACCTAACAGAAGCAGAAGATACTAAGAAGAGGTGGCAAGAATACACAGAAGAACTGTACAAAAACGATCTTCACGACCCAGATAATCAAGATGGTATGATCACTCACCTAGAGCCAGACATTCTGGAATGTGAAGTCAAGTGGACCTTAGAAAGCATCACTACAAACAAAGCTAGTGGAGGTGATGGAATTCCAGTTGAGCTATTTCAAATCCTGAAAGATGATGCTGTGTAAGTGCTGTGCTCAATAAGCCAGCAAATTTGGAAAGCTCAGCAGTGGCCACAGGACTGGAAAAGGTCAGTTTTCATTCCAATCTCAAAAGAAAGGCAATGCCAAAGTAAGCTCAAACTACCACAAAATTGTACTCATTTCACACGTTAGTAAAGTAATGCCTAAAATTCTCCAAGCCAGGTGTCAGCAATACATGAACTGTGAACTTCCAGACGTTCAAGCTGGTTTTAGAAAAGGCAGAGGAACCAGGGATCAAATTGCCAACATCCGCTGGATCATCGAAAAAGCAAGAGAGTTCCAGAAAAACATCTATTTCTGCTTTATTGACTATACCAAAGCCTTTAACTGTGTGGATCACAATAAACTGGAAAATTCTGAAAGAGATAGGAATACCAGCCCACCTGACCTGTCTCTTGAGAAACCTGTATGCAGGTCAGGAAGCAACAGTTAGAAGTGCACATGGAGCAACAGACTGTTTCCAAATAGGAAAAGGAGTATGTCAAGGCTGTATATTGTCACCCTGCTTATTTAACTTATATGCAGAATACATCATGAGAAACACTGGGCAGGATGAAGCACAAGCTGGAATCAAGATTGCCAGGAGAAATATCAATAACCTCAGATACGCAGATGACACCACCCTTATCGCAGAAAGTGAAGATGAACTAAAAAGCCTCTTGATGACAGGAGAGTGAAAAAGTTGGCTTAAAGCTCAACATTCAGAAAACTAAGATCATGGCATCCAGTCCCATCCCTTCATGGGAAATAGATGGGGAAACAGTGGAAACAATGTCAGACTTTATATTGGGGGGCTCCAAAATCACTGCAGATGATGACTGCAGCCATGAAATTAAAAGACACTTACTCCTTGGAAGGATAGTTATGACCAACCTAGACAGCATATTAAAATGCAGAGACATTATTTTGTCAACAAAGATCCGTCTAGTCAAGGCTATTGTTTTTCCAGTAGTCATGTATGGATGTGAGAGTTGGAGTATAAAGTAAGCTGAGTGCCGAAGAATTGATGCTATGAACTGTGGTGTTGGAGAAGACTCTTGAGAATCCCTGGACTGCAAGGAAATCCAGCCAGTCCATTCTAAAGGAAATCAGTCCTGAATATTCATTGGAAGGAATGATGTTTAAGCTGAAACTCCAATACTTTGGCCACCTTATGCAAAGAGCTGACTCATTTGAAAGACCCTGATGCTGGAAAAGATTGAGGGCAGGAGAAGGGGCTGACAGAGGATGAGATGATTGGATGACATCACCTACTCATTGGCCATGGGTTTGGGTGCTTTCCAGGAGTTGGTGATGGACAGCGAGGCCTGGCATTCTGCGGTTCACGGGGTCACAAAGAGTGGGACACAACTGAGTGACTGAACTGAACTGGACTATAGCCTGCCAGACTCCTCTGTCCATGAGATTCTCCAGACAAGAATACTGGAGCGGATTGTCATTTCCTTCTCCAGGGAATCTTTCTGGACCAGGGATCAAACCTGGGTTTCTGCATTGGCAGGTGGATTCTTTACCGTGAGCCACCAGGGAAACCTGATGTATACTAGCAAAATAAGTCCAAATATAAATAACTAGCAAGAGACCAGAAGTGTAAACTAGACTAGAGAAGCACTTTTACTTCATGGAATCAGCCTCTGCTGGGACCAACTGTTTGGTGTTCTTGAAATGAGTCCAAGGCAAGTTAATTTAATTTTAATTTATAGTATCATAACAGTTATCTAACACATTCATCTAATATGATGGTCTTACCTCAAGAACAGTTCATTTTTGTGGCTCATTGTGAGGAGAGGGTATAAGTGTGTGTAATTATCTGGACCCTTCATATGCAGCAGTGTATCAAGGTTTTTAAATTACTTAATTTTCCCTTTACTGCAACATTTTCTAGTCGATAATGTTATTCTCATTCTATACATGGGAAAACTAGAAGAAAAAGGTACTATGAATTGTCCAAGGTTTGTAAATGCTTGATTCAGAATTATAACCAAGGCCAATTCCACAGCCTCAGATCTAAAGCACTCACTCTACAATTCTGTAAAGTGCAGAATGCCTGTATTCATTTCCCAGGACTGCTGTAACAAATGACCACAAACTTAGTAGCTTAAAATAACAAAAAAATTATTTTCTCACAGTTGTAGATGCTGTAAGTCCAAAGTTAAGGTGTTGACTCCTTCTGAAGGCTCCAGGGAAGAATCCTTCTGACCTTTTCTAGCTCCTTGTGGCTCACAGTTTTCCTTGGCTTTTGCCAACAGAACTCAAGTTGCCAACTCCATCTTTGCATGGCCTTTCTCCCCGTGTTTGTGTCTCTTTTCCTTTTTTTGTGTCTTATAAAGACATTACTCATTGGACTTAGGACCCACCCTAATCCAAGGTGATCTTCTTTCAAGATCCTTATCTTAGTTACATTTACAAAGCCCCATCTTCCAAAAAAGATCACATTATGGGGTTCTGGGTTGACATGTTTGGGGGAACCACTGTTTAACCAATGACAGTGATAAAGGCTGAATTTTTATTTTTATTTTTATTTTATTTTTTATATTATTGTTTTTGCCATACATTGTCATGATATCACCATGGGTTTACATATGCTTCCCCTCCGGGTCCCCCCTCCCTCCTCCCTCCCCCCCGGGAAATCTCGCTGCACCAGTCCCGAGCATCAATCCTGGGCTGGCGATTGATTAGACACATGACAATTAACATGCTTCAATGCCCTTCTCCCATATCATCCCACCCTTACCCTCATCCACAAAGTCCACAAGTCTATTCTATACATCTGCGTTCCTTTTGTTGTCTCCCATGTTGGG